>JAVIWB010004819.1:0-644939 GCA_031893035.1 Dermolepida albohirtum | reverse complement strand
GTTAAGAATGCGGCACAAACTTTCCAAACAGCTTCTTCATATATAATTCTTCATGTAAAATATGAAGTACTCGTTCGTCTGAGATGCCTATGGTATTAGCAATTTCAGGCTTACTCAAATTCGGATCTTCACTAATCATATTATGTACTTGCTCAATGATTTCTACTGTTGTTGCAGTCTTTGGTCGTCCACTACGTGGTTTATTTCAACGCTTGTACCATCACGTTTAAACTCTAAAACCCATCGATGTACTGTTGGAAATGAAGGAGCACATTCCTTTAACACGTTCACTATCTTTATATGAATCTCTGTTACTGATAAACCTTCCAAAATAAATAATTTTATCACAGCACGATATTCAGTTTTTTCCATTGTTAAAAAATACACCGACACGTCTAATTCAAATGGATTGCTAACAATGAATGAATTGACAGATCGAGATAAAATTTTTAGTGTGTTCATATGACACATGAAATATTAAAATGGTGTATGAATTTTGATTCCTCCACTGCTTAATAGGCGTCGCTTTCAAAACTTTTCTACCAACCTGTTATTTGGCATTAGTCGAAAAATTAATTTTGAACAAAGAGCAAATATCAAGTTCTATTTGAAACTCAGTAAATCGTTTATTGAAACGTTTAATTTAATGAAACAAGTGTATAGTGATGCACGTTTACCGCGTACGAGTGCATATAAACGATTTAAAGACGATCGGACGGGCATAAATGATGACAAACATTCTGGTGCAAAAAAAACCTGCCATCACCGGAAAAAGAATTTTCCAACTTGTGTATGACTCATAAAGACCCAGCCGAAATCTGTCGCCATATGCTAATGGAATTAACATTCCAAAGATTCCACTCATCGCACTTCCGACACCACATTCGGGACTGAGAAATATTTTGCTAGTTCGGGACCAATAGCAAGTGAAAAATGAATGATTTAAAAATTGCTCCGAATTCAACATCGCACACTTGATTAAAGGTCTCAAAAAAAGGATGGAAAGCTATCCACTGTAAAAAATGTCTATCTAGATGCTGCAAGTTTCCAACACCATCGAGACCAAGCGTCAAAGCTGAATGGAAGCATCCAAGCGAAGGAAAACCGGAAAAAACAGTTTGAAGCAGCCAAAAGTTATCTTCACTTTTGACTTCTCCAAACGGCTTTTTTTGTTGATTTGTTTTTATGATTCGAAAGGCATAGTGCACAAAGAGTTTGTACCAACTAGTTGAACAATCAACACTATATATTATCTTGGTGTTATGAAGAGTCTTTTGGCGCGTCTTCGTCGTGTGCCCCCACAATATCGTGAAAATGGTAGCTGGCGTTTGTTACACGATAATGCATCAGTTATTTATTTTTTAATTTTACTACTCCCCATTATATTACATTATTATTTTGTATGCAATATATAATTTTTAGCTCATACTTCCAATAATTTTTCTTCGACTTTCAAAATTCTTGTAAACTTAGTCACTGCGCTACAAATTCTAAGGAATAGGTAGAGTGAATAGTATGACAGCGTTATAGCTTACTTATAATTCCTGTAAGCTGTTGTCAGACGTTGCCAAGGTGCGGCTTGGAATTCATGGATTACATAAAAAAATTGGGATGTAGTTATGGAACATAATATTAATTGGATACTAACAAAAGCTATGTTTGAATATTTTACTTTTGTGTTTAAAATCTGCTCCGTAATGGATTTATTTTGTTTATAATTGTTTTTACCCAACATTGGTTGCTAGATGGGGAAGTTCAAGGATATTTCACCTAAACATGATAAACAGTTTAAAGTATGCAAATGTTTGCAGAATAAATACACAAGAACATACAAAAATGTTCTGAATAAATTATAATGCAGAAAAATATCTCACCAAAGTAAAAGTGCACACAATGGCTGAATTTTCCATAAACAATTCCAAACTGAAAAAAAATTAAGGTGCACGTCATCAATACCCATACCGGTTCGGAAGAAGAAATTTATCGATGTTATGTCTGTGGACATGAAACAAAATTATAAATTGCATTGAAGACATATAGAAATCAAACATTCTCAAAGAGAAATGATTTAACGTTCTGAATGCTGATTACAAAACAAACAACAGTTCAAATTTAAAAAACAACATAGAGATGAAAACATTTGAAAAGGGAAAAAATTTAAATGTCTGAGTGTGACTACAATAACAAACAACAACTGGAATTTAAAAGTTCATGTAGTTGCGAAACATTGAAAGTAGAAACGTTTTCAAATGTCTGAATGTGATTATAAAACAAGCTACAATTCAAGAATCAAAGCACACATAGTATGCAAAACATTCTAAAGAAGAAACAATTTAAGTGTACTGTATGATCATTACAGAACAGCAACACTCGAATATCAAAACACATATACACGCAAAACATTTTCTCAAAGAGAAATGATTTAAAAAATGTTCCTGAATGTAATTACAAAACAAGCAACAAAACAAATTTCAAAGGACATAAGAGATCAAAACATCGTAAGGAAAACGACTTAAAAATGCCTAAAAATGTGATTACAGAACAAGCTATACAACTTCACTTTAACACATGTAGATGTGAAACATTGCTGAAAGAAAAATGGACATAAAAATGTCTGAATGTGATCTACAAAACAAGCTACACTTCGGCTTTAAAAATTACTTCTATGCAAAACATTCTGAAGAGAAATGATTCAACCGTTCTGACTGTTATTTACAAAACAAGCAAACAAATCGAGTTTCAAAGCCCATAGAGATGAAACATTCTCAAAGAGAACTAATTAAAAATGTATTGAATATGATTACAGAACAAGTAATTCGGACTTTAAAACAACATGTAGATGTGGAAACATCTGAGAATAAACGATTTGACGCTTGAATGTGATTACAAAGCAAAAAATAATTCGCTATTGAGAAGACATATAGATGCAAAACATTCTGAAAGAAAAATCAACTAAAAATGCTGCAAATGCGATCACAAAACACACAACAAATCGGCAAATCTCAAAGCTTACTGCAATATGCAAAACATCGCTGAAGAAAAATGATTTAAATGTCTGACTGATTACAAAACAAGTAAAAAAACTGGAATTTCAGTACATAGCAAATGCGAAAAATCCAAAACGAAACCATTAAACGTCCTGAAATGCGATTTATAAAAAAATATCTTTCAATCGACTTTGAAAAACTGCACATAATAGTACGGCAAAACATTCTGAAGAAAAACTATTTAGCGTTGAAGTGTGACTACAAAACACGTTCTTACTTGCATTTCAAACATATAGATGCAAAACATTCTGAAAAGAAAATGTAGTATTATAAATGTAACTTTTTCCTAATGTGAGTTCGTGACATATTTGAAATCACTTGAAAAGAATGTATAAATATGAAACATCGTGAGAGATATAGTTCCAAGAGAAAAATCGAATTTCGAAAAACTGATTTCAAAAATGGTACAGAATGAATAAAATGGCACTTAAATGTCAAAAAGTATAAGTAGAAAACAAGAAAATAAAGACAGATGTTAAAGTATGTTGTAGTATTTGATTAATAGTTGAAAAATTCTATAAATTTATTCAGTAGAATATTAAAATCGACAACTATTCAATTGATGGAATTTACACTTCCCAGTTTTAACTTTAAATACTTCTTAAAGTTTTCTTAGAAAAAAGCTAAAGGCGTCTTGATTTTTCACCAACAACTTTCTCAAATTCAAATACTTTGAGTTTTGCCCCTTTCAATACAGAAAAGAACACACATTCTATTTCTCTGTATCTTTTCCGCCACAAGTCTCAAAATTGGGCGTCCAAGCTCACGTCTTGAAATATTTTAAGTACTAAAAAAAGAAAATAAGCGTCTCAATTGAACAATATATGGTCATTTGAAAGGAAATTCGTCATACGTGTTGTGGACCAGCTGGCATAATATCAAATGAAATGAGGTTCCCCCACTGCAACATGAATATACGGATAACATTATTTCGTAGTCGGCGTTTATTTTTTCTCTTTCAAAAACACGAATTATAATGTATCTCAGTGTATTTTCTATGTTATTTAAACTTGTTATCCGCCAGATTTTAGATAATTTCCAACAGATGGCGTAATTTTTCGACACCGCATTGTGGAAAACTAACCTTTTATCGTTCATTTCTATTTTTTCATAAAATTATTTTTTTATTAGCAATCTTTATTTTTTTATGAATCAAATATAAGCAATATTTCAGATAACGCCATTTAAAACTTGCCATCGCATGCACTAGTCCATAGGTTGAAATACACAGTTGTGTTAGGCGGCATGAATGACAAATGCTTGTATTAACGTTTTCTCGTAGGACTACTGCGTCATATAAAACTTGCGAATGTCAAAAAGAGGGTTTCTCGTCTACAATATTTTTTTCAACTTCTTGAATAAAAGATCTGGAAACCAGCTTTCAAACAAGTATCGCTTTAGAAGATTTGAAGCCGAGAGCCGTCTTCTTCTTCGATATCAATGTTTGATGATAAATGTTTCAAAATCACCCGTCTATTCGAGTCAAACACTTTAAGTATCACTGTAACGACTACTTTTTAATATGGATCTTCAATTGTTTCACATCTGTAGCGCCTTCTTTCTACTCAGCATTATAATTTTCACCTACAAAAACTGATGTTCGGAACTTGTCGAACAAGCCTTTGCTAGCAACAAAAGATGAAGTGCTTCTCCTTAATTCTCTCTATCTATTAAGTATTGCAATTTATTATTTTCTGTATTTAATTGATTCGAGAAGACTTTTTGTTTTTGCAACCACAAGTATATAATATGCCAATGTTTTTTTTGTTATTAATGGGATGTATAATCCATCTAGTTAAATATACTTCACTTATTATTGAACCTAAAATGAAATTAGAAATTAAAATCAGGTCATTTTTGAAAAGGAGTAAAAAGCTACCAAACAACAACTTCTCACTACACGACCAACCGTTATATAGCGACTCGTCCAGCCATCATTAAGCTCCGAACCATAAGGCTAAGACAGCTCACAAAGATCGGCTGCAAATCCCCTCGAATATCCTTGACCACCATTAAAGAACAAATTCTTTAATTATTTTTTAAAAATTAATTCCCTTCAAATGTTGGTGAACTGTGCTTAATATTGTTCGGTGAAGTTCCAATTTTCAATAATGTGTTCGAGCATTTCAAGTGGTATTGGCGAATAATGCAAGTAATGCTCGGCTTCGAATTTCTCAATCGAGCTGGCTTATCGATGTAGACTTTGGATTTTTTTTTTAAGTGGCTCGAAAAAAAAGTCTAAAAATGCGGCAATTATATTACCGTAATTTAAATTGTTCTCGCAATAAAAGGCATGTCTTTTGGGGGCTGCGGTGCCTCAAAAAGCTGTTTTCAACGAAATGTCGTCAAAATCACGAGCTTATATTCTGTGCAGCAAAATGGTCCATTATCATCGCGCAATAATGGATACCATTCAGGACTCATATTGTGGTGGTTGATTTTTGAAGAAATACGAACCGATTATTTCACTCGTCGATAAACCACACCAAACCGTGATTTCATCCTGAATGTAGCGGCAACTCTTGAGACTTGTTCGGCTTGCCTTCACTTAAATACGGCAATTGCCGTAAAATCGCGCTCCATCCACGTAGCTATTAAGCTAAGAAGTAGGCCTCGTCGCAGAAGAAATTTTTGTTTGAAAACAAGTGGATTTTTCAAACTTTTGAATAGCTAAAAGTTTCAAATTCATGAATGAGTCCCAACTTCTGGTACCAATTAAACCAAGATCCTTATGTAAAAATATGCTGAGTTGTCGCATAAGTCAAGCCAAGCTGTTAAAGATCATGTTGAAATCCAGCGTCATTGTGTACACTCTCGGTGATCCATCGCTATATTTTCATCACTGCGTGTGATATTTGATCTATTTGGTTGTGTATTATTGTAATATAAAAATTGTGTTTCAAACTTTTTGATGCTATAACAAATTGTGTGTTTTCGGTGAGCTGATTTACGCCTAGCCTATAAGTTCCTTTGAAGTGCAATATTTTTCACGAGTAAAACGCCGATTTTCATAAAAAACAGTCGAATAATTTGTAAATGCTGCGCCGGGCTGAACTTTTTCAATAAAATGTCAACACAAAATACTTAAGTAAAATAGCGTGAAAAATTGATATGATTCACGCTTTAGCCGTCCAAAATTGCTGTCAAAAAGTAGGCACCACAACGAACAAAGAGATTCTTTTTGGGTGAAATATTACAGAACTCTATAATTCATTTTAAGCTATGTATGCTATTTTAAGCATTTTAATTGATTAAGTTCATTAGAATTAATAATTTCGAATCCATCTAATTGTACATCACCCTTTTATATTAAATTATTTTGATTTAAGGTATATATGTACATATAGGAAGGCACACACACACACACACACAGTATATATATATATATATATATCTCGTATATCGAATTTTAAGGAATTGAATAGGTTGAGGATGGCCATATTCTGGATTTATTAAACGTGTTCAGTACTTGAAAGTTTTATTCGGCATTTTGATCTGTATGTAGTATATTTAACAATATTTTAAAGATTACTTTGTCTCTCCCCATAACTGCATATATTATTTTTAAATATCGTTGTTTAACTCACTTACTAATAAAATTTATATATATTTAAATTTCGATGAAGTAAATATGATGATAGTTTGTAAGTAATCTAATGCGTTATTTGTCTGAATTTTAGGCCAAGTTGCTTGAAAAGAACATTTTATAAAAGAATATTTTGCTGTACGACATTATAAATATTATCAGGTAGGTTTTATTCTCAAAACAACCGCAGTAATATGTGTGCTTTGACAAGATGTACCAGACGCACCGGAAAATCATTACCGAGTTTTCTAACAGATGTGGCTAGGTTTAAGTATGCAGTGTTATGTTTTAAAACATATGTCACTTTGCTCTATTGACATCATGCTTCAAAGCCATACATGTTATATTTTGCGAAAGTAACACTGCAATAGACTTATACATTTTCGAGTATGTCGAGTTTCGTGCCTGTAAAAGTGCATTTGCGACAAGCACTACTTATCTCATTTAATCAAAAGAAAAAGCTACTGAAAGTCATCGTTTGCTAGTAGAAACTTACTGTGAGCATGCTCCAACCATAAAAACGTGTGAGGCATGGTTTTGACACTTTAAAAGTGGTGATTTCGATGTGCAAGGCAAAGAACGTCCTGATAGACCGAGGAAGTTTGAAGATGTGACTGCAGGGTTATTGGAAGAAGAGCCAACCCAATCTCAAAAAAATTGGCAGAAGAGTTAAATGTGGCCCAAGAAGTGATTAGCGACCAATTACGAGCACTGGGAAAAATCTAAAGGATGGGAAAATGGTTGCCACATCTATGAATGACACACAAATGAAAAATCGAAACATCGTCTGCCAAGTGCTGCTTCAAAGGCATGATCGAAAGTCATTTCTGCATCAAATAGTGACGGGTGATGATAAATAGATTTATTTCGAAAACTATTAGGGCAAAATATCATGATTATCACCCAACGAAGCCGGCCCACCGTTTCCAAGGCCAAATCATTTTGGTCGCAAGAAAATGCTCTGTGTTTGATGGGACCAGAGTAGCGTGATGTATTACAAACTGTTGAAACCTGATGAAACAGTTAATACCGATCGCTACCGATAACAAATTATCAATTAGAACCATGCACTGATATAAAAACGTTCAGAATAGCCTCGAAGACACGGTAAAGTGATTTTACAGCATGATATCGCGCCCTTTCATACAGCAAAACCAGTCAAGGAAGCATTGAAAGCACTTGGATGGGACATAATATCGCACCCGCCGTACCCTCCAGACCTTGCTCCGTGCAACTGTCACCTTTTCGCTCAATAGCACACGCACTTGCAGGGCAGCACTTCGCCAATTTCGTAAAAGTTAGAAAATGGCTCGATGAATGGTTTTGCTCTAGCGACAAACAGTTTTTTGGGATGGCATCCATAAATTGCCTAAAAAGTGGACACGACGTGTAGAATAAAATGGCCTAACTTTGAATAAATAAATTTTTATATTTTCATGAAAATTATATAGTTTTTTTACGAAAAAACCGGTAATGACTTTCCGGTACACGTAGTATATAATTTGTCTAAAATTGGTCATGTTTAATACATTTGAAGTGTTTGCAACGGAATTAATTCTTCTCGTAGCCCATTTTGATAAAGCTATCCACCTATTGTCATTACAATATATACATACAATGTAGCTACTTTGTATTTATTACACTAGAATTATCATCACTTCTTAGAATCCAATTTAGTAGATAAGCTATGGCGGTTCTAGCACAAAATTTCGTGCATTTTCTTATGGAGGTTCATTTTGCATTTTTGACTCCGTGCAGTTTTGCAACCCTCAATACAAGCATATTTTATTGACAACAAAGCACAGCTCATATCAGTTATTATAGAAGGAATGAACAGAACTTAAACAGCTTTTGAACAGGTATTTTAAAGTTCCCGTAATCCATAGTCACTGCGCCAAATTCCAGAGTGGATAAGTAGATAGCAAAAATCATGATAGCGCTTGTAGCTCGCTAATGTTCACTGTAACTAGGGCCAAGCTGTTCAAGGATGTGAAGATACGAGTTATTATTGTTATATTAAAAAAATTAATAAATCGTTTCGAAACATGGTCAACTGGATATACTTAACAAATTGTGCAAAATTTAATTTTAAATATTCATGTTTGCGTTTTCAAACTTGTTCGTAATGGATTCGTTTTGTTTTCTAGGGTTTACTCCTTATCAACCTCGGTCGCTAAACGGAAAGAACGTCAAGGACATTCACGCAAACACAATAAACAATTTGGAGTACGCAGACGTTCCCAGAATACATACGAAACATACAAGAATGTCTTTAGGAAATATACAGTCAAATATCATGAAGCGAAGCGACACCGATGCGAAATTTGTTATAAACAATTCAAACTGAGAAAAAATCTTAAAGTACATGTTATTGATACCCATATTAATATGAAAGAAAAAGAAATTTATCAATGTTTTGTCTGTGGATACGAAACAAACTATAAATCGAGGTTGAGAAAACATATAGATATAAAACATTCTAAAGAGAAACGACTTAAATGCCCTGAATGTGATTATAAAACAAACGACAGTTCGAATTTCAAACAACATATAGATGGAAAACATTCTAAACGAAAAATATTTAAGTGTTCTAAATGTGATTACCAAACAAACACTTAAATATTTTTCGTTTAGAATGTCTTCCATTTGTATGTTGTTTGAAATTCGAGCTGTCGTTTGTTTTGTAATCACATTCAGGGCATTTAAGTCGTTTCTCTTTAGAATGTTTTATATCTATGTGTCTTCTCAACCTCGATTTATAGTTTGTTTCGTATCCACAGACAAAACATCGATAAATTTCTTTTTCTTTCATATTAGTATGGATATTAATAACATGCACTTTAAGATTTTTTCTCAGTTTGAATTTTTTATGGCATATTTCACATCGGTGTAGCTTCGCTTCATGATATTTGACAGTATGATTTCTAAAGACATTCGTGTATGTTTCGTATGTACTCTGTAAACGTTTGCGTACTCCAAATTGTTTATTGTGTTTATGTGAATGTCCTTGAACTTCCTTCCGTTTAACAACCGAGGTTGATAAGAAGTAAACCCTAGAAAACAAAGCGAATCCATTACGAACAAGTTTTAAAACGCAAGAATTTATATTTAAAAATAACTTTAGCACGGTTTGTCAAGTATATCCAATTGGTCATGTTCCATAACGATTTATTAATTTTTTTATATAACAATAATAACTCGTACCTTCACATCCTTGAACAGCTTAGCCCTAGTTATAATGAACATTGGCGAGCTACAAGCGCTTTCATGTTTCTTACTATCTACTTATCTACTATGAGCTTTTGGTGCAGTGCCTATGGATTACAGGACTTTTGAAAGTCCACGAAAAAATATTTGGAAATGTGTATTAGAAATTATATATTCTTAAAAAAACAAATATAGTGGAGAACATAGGTTTATCATAATGAGCTATGGGAAGAATTAATTCCTTTGCAAACACTTCAAACGTATTAAACATGACCAGTTTTAGACATACTATATACCTAGTCCTGCCATAAATACTGATATAAAGGTTTTTAAGTACAAAAAGAAAACTGCAAGTTGGATTTAAATTATTTTTTGATGGTTTATTTTGGCAATAGTAAGCTACAAAATACAATGCAAATTACTCGAAATGGCCGCCATTTGCCTTAATACAACGCCGAAGTCTGCAGGGCCACTCATCAATCGCTGTACGGACGATATCCATGTGAAAATTGTCGACTGCTTCTGTTAACGCTTGCTTCAATGATTCCAGATTGCGATGGGGTCTTCTACAGACTGTGCCCTCTAATATTGACCACAGCTTGTAGTAGAGCGGATTTAGGTCTGGGCTTGCTGACGGCCAATAGTCAGTACTAATAAACTCAGGTACATGATTTTCAAGCCATTGCTGAGTTGTTTTGGCCTTGTGAGCGGGCGCAGAGTCTTGTTGGAATATCCATGTATGGTTTTGGAACATGGTGTAGTTCAGGGGCTCCACTACATTGCTTAAAATGTCTCGTTGATAGTTTTTGGCCGCTGTTTTAACACCTTTTTCACAAAAATGCAAGGAAGTGACATAGGATACTCCCCACCAAACCATCACTGAAGCAGGAAAATGACCTCGCTGTATCCTTGGCACCACTTCACTGGCTTCCTTAGAGGACCGTGCATACACCCTATCATTCTGCTTGTTAAAAGTTTCTTTCAAAGTAAAATTTTTTTCATCAGAAAACAGAATTTTTTTGTAACGCTCTTTGCCGTACAACGATATCAGGTGTCTGCATTTTTCTTCCTATTCTTTTTTAATTCAACGTTAAGGCGCCGCCCTGTTTGTCGTTTGAAAGCTCCAAGTCTTAGGTCTTGTTTAATGATACGGCTCATGATTTTCGGAGCAATACCCATTTCACAAGCTATGATTTTCTGTTTGCGGACAGGATGTCGATTGATGCGGGACTTCACAGCATTGATGGCCTGTGGTATACGAACTATGCGAGGCCTGCCAGATCTTTTACGGTCGATTACATTTCCAGTATCAATGAATAACTTAACAGTACGATACACAAACACACGCGTAATATTTAACGGTTTCAATAAATCAAAAATACGGGCTCTTTCTATTCCACACTTATCAAGTGCAACAACCGCAATACGGCTCTCTTTATCCGACCATTTAATAATGACGACTCACGCTATAGCGAAATTGTTCGGCACTTTTGTAAAGCATATATCAAATGTCAGAACTGCCAACATAAAATTTTTGTGCTTTCAAGTTATCATCTGCAAAAAGGTGCGTTTACACTTGCATCAATACTTATGGCAGGACTAGGTATGTCCTGTATATTGCTATGTAGCATTTGCCTTTCCTCTTGCTTATCGATAATGTAACAATAAATTTTGAAAATAAAACCTACCTGATAAGACAAATATTTTCGTACAGCAAAATATTATTTTATAAAATGTTCTTTTGAATTAACCAGGCCTAAAATTCAGTTAACACAACATTCTTACAAATAACACATTAGATATCTTACAAACTATCATCTTATTTACTTCGTCAAAATTTAAAAACATATAAATTTTATTAGTAAGTGAGTTAAACAACGATATTTAAAAATAATATATGCGGTTATGGGGAGAGACTAAGTAATCTTTAAAATATTGTTAAATATACTACATACAGTTAATTGCATGTTTTATTCATGTACAGAATTGGAATTAAATATTGACTAAAAAGGTTTCAAAAGAATTTAGACTTTGAACTTAGTCCAAGAACGATCAGCTCAGGTTTCGGAAATTTAAAAAGAATCAGCATTTGGATTATAACTTGAAATTCAAAGAATCTTGTCTTTGAACAGTGAACAAATGAAATCAAGATAACTACTGATACACGTACTTACTCCTCATAATCATGGCCATCTGCCACCTACTCAAATGACTTGTGATTCCATGTATTTTTCGTTATACGAAATTAAAATATTGAAACATAACAACTAAAATAAACATTTGTTTATTTCTTGTTCTCCTTTAAAATCAATATAACAAATAACTCTAAATACATGCGTTGTTTAGCATGCACTTGGTTATCTGCAGCCTATTAATAATCGGCCCAAAACTAGATTTTTAATAAAAATGCCAAAATAAAAACTTTAGAATTGAACACGTTTTAATAAAGTCCAGAACATTTGTCGGCCATCCTCGACCTATTCAATTCCTTAAAATTCGATATACGATATATATATATATATATATATATATATATATATATATATACCTTGTATATGTACATATATACCTTAAATCAAAATAATTTAATATAAAAGGGTAATGTACAATTAAGAAATCAATTTCGAAATTCTAAATTCTAATGAAACTAAATCAATTAAAATATTTTAAAATGGCATTAGTAGCTTAAAATGAATTATAAGGGTCTCTAATGTTTCACCCAAAAGAATCTGTTGTTCATTATGATGTACTTTTTTCAACAGCGATTCTTCGACGGCTAAAGCGTGAATCATATCAAATTTTCACGCTATTTTACTTAAGTATTGTGTGACATTTTATTATGGAAAGACTCAGCCCGGCACAGCGTTTACAAATTATTCAACTATTTTATGAAAATCGGCGTTACTCGTGAAATGTGTTTCGTGCACTTAAAGGAACTTATAGTCTACCTAATCGGCTCACCGAACGCACAATTTGTTATAGCATCGAAAAGTTTGAAACGCAATTTTTATTGTTGAATAATACACGACCAAATAGATCAAATCTAGCACGCAGTGATGAAAATATAGCGATGGTAGCCGAGAGTGTACGCGATGACACTAGATTCGACGTAGATCTTAACAGCTTGGCTTGACTTATGCGACAACTTGGCGTATTTTACATAAGGATCTTGGTTTAATTGCATACAAAATTCAACTCGTTCATGAATTGAAAGCTTTAGGCTATTGAAAAGTTTGAAAAAGATCCACTGTTTTCGAACAAAAGTTTGTTCTGCGACGAGGCCTACTTCTGGCTTAATGACTACGTCAATAAACACAATTTACGGCAATTGTGCCGTATTTAGAGTGAAGAGCAAGCCGACGAGTCTCAAGAGTTGCCACTACATTCAGATAAAATCACGGTTTGGTGTGGTTTATGGACAAGTGGAATCATCGGTTCATATTTCTTCAAAAATAAAGACGGCCACAATATAGTTGTGAATGGTATCCGTTATTGCGCAATGATAATGGACTATTTGCTGCACGGAATATAAGCTCGTGATTTTGACGACATTTGGTTCCAACAAAACGGGCTTTTTTGACACACAGCCCCCAAAAGACATGCCTTTATTGCGAGAACAATTTAATTTCACGTAATGTGGTACCACATTTTTAGACTTTTTTTTGGGGCCGCTTAAAGTCCAAAGTCTACATGGATAAGCCAGCTACGATTGAGAAATTGGAAGCCAACATTACTTGCGTTATTCGCCAAATACCACTTGAAATGCTCGAACGCATTATTGAAAATTGGAACTACAGAATGGACGATATTAAGCGCAGTTACGGCCAACATTTGAAGGAAATAATTTTTAAAAAATAAATTCAAGAATTGTTCTTTCGTGTGATAATAAAGGATACTCGAAAAAAAATGCAGACCAATTCTTCTTGGATCGACTGTCTTCACCTTTTATAACTGAGCTAAATGATCGCTGGACGAGTCGCTATATAAAACAGCGTCATGTTGATGAAGTTGTTGTTTCATTACTTTTTTTTACTCTTTTCAAAATGACCTGATTTTAATTTCTAATTTCATTTTAGGTTCAATAATAAGTGAAGTATACGAGAGATTCTGTTATGGTGAAAATTGAAAAATTATTAACTCAATGGATATAGTATAATAACAAAAAAAAACATTGGCATGTATATACTTATCATACAAGCGAAAGTCTTGTCAAATCAATTAAATACAGAAAATGATAAATTGCAATATTTAAGAATAGATAGAGAGAGAATTAAGGGGAAGCCTTCATCTTTTGTTGCTAGCAAAGGCTTGTTCGACAAGTTCCAAACATCAAGTTTGTAGGTGAAGTTATTAATGCTGGTAAAGAAGGCGCTACAGATGTGAAACGATTGAAGATCCATATTAAAAGTAGTGGTTACAGTAATCTTAAAGTGTTTAATCTCGAAGAGACGGGGTAATTTGGAAACGTTTATCAAGTCGAACATTTTTATCGAAGGAGGAAGAAACAGCTCTCGGCTTTAAATCTTCTAAAGCAATTTTGTTTGTAGACTGGTTTTGCCAGATCTTTTATTCAGGAGTTGAAGAATATTGTCGGCTTAAGAAAACCCTCTTTTACATTTCGTAACTTTTATATAACGCAGTAGTCATTCAGAAAACGTTAATCAGCGTTTGTCATTCATGCCGCCTAACACAACTGTATTAATTCAACCTATGGACTATAGTGCAATAGCAAGTTTTAAATGGCATTATCTGAAATATTCTTATCTTTGAATTCATGGAATAAAGATTGCTAATAAAAAAATAATTTTATGAAAAAATAAGGAAATAAACAATAAAAAGTTATTTCACAATGGGGTTTGGAACACACCATCTGTTGGAAATTATCTTAAAATCTGGCGGATGACGGGTTAATGACATAAAATACACTAAATACATTTTTTAATTCGTGTTTTTGAAAGAATAAACGCAGACTACGAAATAATGTTATCCGTATATTAATATTGCAGTGAGTCTGATTTGGTTGATATGTCATACGCCAGCTGGTGCTAAAAAACAACGCGTATCAGAAACTCCTTTTCAAATGACCATATATTGTTTTTCAATTGAGACGCTTATTTTTTTTTAGTACTTAAAAATATTTCGACGTGAGCTTGAACACCCCAATTTTTCAATACTTCTGGCGGAAAAGGATACAGAAATAAAGAAAATATATATTCTTTCTATTTATTGAAAGGATAAAAGTGAACATTTGAAATTTTCTGCTGTTTTAAAAGTATTAGGTAAAAATAAAACACCTTTCACTTTTTTCTTAAAAAACTTTTAAGAAGTATTAAAAGTTAAAACTCAAAATGTCAAATTCCAACAATTGAATAGTTGTCAATTTAATATTCTACTAAAATAAATTTATAAATTTTACAAAGTATTAATCAAATAGTACAGATGTACTTTAACGCCTGTCTTTGTTTTTCTTGTTTTGTACTTATACTTTTTGACATTTAAGTCTATTCATTCTTTTACCGTTTTTGCAATCATTTCTCGAAATTCGATTTTCTCTTGGAATTGTGTCTCTCACGATGTTTCATATTTGCACGTTCTTCTAGACGTGATTTCAAATATGTCGTGAACTCACATTAGGAGCATTTATAACATTACATTTTCTTTTCAGAATGTTTTGCATCTATATGTCTTTTGAAATGCGAATTGATGCTTGTTTTGTAGTCACACTTAGAACACTTAAATCGTTTTTCTTCAGAATGTTTTGCCTCTCTGTGCAGTTTCAAAGTCGAATTGGAGGTTGTTTTATAATCACATTCAGGACATTTAAATCGTTTCGTTTCAGAATGTTTCGCATTTGTATGTGCTTTGAAATTCCAGTTTTTGTTTGTTTTGTAATCACATTCAGGACATTTAAATCGTTTTTCTTCACAATGTTTTGCATCTGCATGAGCTTTGAGATTCCATTTGTTGTGTGTTTTGTAATCACATTCAGGACATTTAAGTTGTTTTTCTTCAGAATGTTTTGCATCTATATGTTTTCTTAATAGCGAATTGTTCTTTGCTTTGTAATCACATTCAAGGCATTTAAATCGTTTATTCTCAGAATGTTTCGCATCTACGTGTTGTTTTAAAGTCGAGTTATAGCTTGTTCTGTAATCATATTCAATACATTTAAATTGGTTCTCTTTAGAATGTTTCGCATCTATATGGGCTTTGAAACTCGATTTGTTGCTTGTTTTGTAATCACATTCAGAACATTTAAATCGTTTCTCTTCAGAATGTTTTGCATCAAGGTGATTTTTAAAAGCCGAAGTGTAGCTTGTTTTGTAATCACATTCAGGACATTTATGTCGTTTTTCTTCACAATGTTTCGCATCTACATGTGCTTTTAAAGTGGAGTTATAGCTTGTTCTGTAATCACATTTAGGACATTTAAGTCGTTTTCCTTTACGATGTTTTGCATCTACATGTCCTTTGAAATTTGTTTTGTTGCTTGTTTTGTAATTACATTCAGAACATTTAAATCGTTTCTCTTCAGAATCTTTTGCATCTATATGTGTTTTGATATTCGAATTGTTGCTTGTTCTGTAATCATATTCAGTACACTTAAATTGTTTCTCTTTAGAATGTTTTGCATCTATGTGTGCTTTGATTCTTGAATTGTAGCTTGTTTTGTAATCACATTCAGGACATTTAAAACGTTTCTCTTCACAATGTTTTGCACCTACATGTGCTTTTAAATTCCAGTTGTTGTTTGTTCTGTAGTCACACTCAGGACATTTAAATTTTTTCCCTTTGGAATGTTTTCCATCTCTATGTTGTTTTAAATTTGAACTGTTGTTTGTTTTGTAATCACATTCAGAACATTTAAATCGTTTCTCTTTAGAATGTTTGATTTCTATATGTCTTTTCAAATGCGATTTATAGTTTGTTTCGTGTCCACAGACATAACATCGATAAATTTCTTTTTCTTTCAAACCGGTATGGGTATTGATGACATGCACCTTAAGATTTTTTTTCAGTTTGAATTGTTTATGGCAAATTTCGCATCTGTGCACCTTTGCTTCATGATGTTTGTCAGTATGGTTCCTCAGAACATTTTTGTATGTCTTGTGTGTATTCTGCAAACGTTTGCATACTTTAAACTGTTTATCGTGTTTAGGTGAATGTCCTTGAACTTCCCGTCTAGCAACCAATGTTGATAAGGAGCAAACCCTAGAAAACAAAATGAATCCATTACGAACAAGTTTTAAAGCGCAAAAGTAAATATTCAAACATAACTTTTGTTAAGTATATCCAATTAATATTATGTTCCATAACTACATCCCAATTTTTTTATGTAATAGTAATAACTCGCGCCTTCACATTCTTCAACGGCTTACAGGGAGTATTAGTAAGCTATAAGCGCTGTCATCTTATTCGCTCTCTACCTATTCCTTAGGAATTTGTAGCGCAGTGGCTAGAGTTTACAAGAATTTTGAAAGTCGAAGAAAAATTATTGGAAATATGAGCTAAAAATTATATATTGCATACAAAATAATAATGTAATATAATGGGGAATAGTAAAATTAAAAAATAAATAACTGATGCATTATCGTGTAACAAACGCCAGCTACCATTTTCACGATATTGTGGGGGCACACGACGAAGACGCGCCAAAAGACTCTTCATAACACCAAGATAATATATAGTGTTGATTGTTCAACTAGTTGGTACAAACTCTTTGTGCACTATGCCTTTCGAATCATAAAAACAAATCAACAAAAAAAGCCGTTTGGAGAAGTCAAAAGTGAAGATAACTTTTGGCTGCTTCAAACTGCTTTTTTCCGGTTTTCCTTCGCTTGGATGCTTCCATTCAGCTTTGACGCTTGGTCTCTGGATCATATTGAAAACACCACGTCTCATCGACGTTTACAGTAGAATACCTTTCGTCCTTTTTTGAGTCTTTAATCAAGTCTGTACAATGTTGAATTCGGAGCAATTTTTAATCATTAGTTAGCTTGTCTGGTACAAACCTTGCACAAATCTTTCTCAGTCCCAAATGCGGTATCAAAATGCGATGAGTCGAATCTTTGGAAATATTTAATTCCATTCCCACGTATCGCAATAAGGATTTCGGCTCAGTTCTTATAAATTCATGCACAAGTTCGAAGTTACTTTCCGTAATCACAGGTTTTTTTTTGCACCAGAATGTTTGTCATCATTTATGCCCGTCCGATCGTCTTTAAATCGTTTATATGCACTCGTACGCGGTAAACGTGCATCACTATACACTTGTTTCATTAAATTAAACGTTTCAATAAACGATTTACTGAGTTTCAAATAGAACTTGATATTTGCTCTTTGTTCAAAATTAATTTTTCGACTAATGCCAAATAACAGGTTGGTAGAAAAGTTTTGAAAGCGACGCCTATTAAGCAGTGGAGGAATCAAAATTTTAATATTTCATGTGTCATATGAACACACTAAAAATTTTATCTCGATCTGTCAATTCATTCATTGTTAGCAATCCATTTGAATTAGACGTGTCGGTGTATTTTTTAACAATGGAAAAAACTGAATATCGTGCTGTGATAAAATTATTTATTTTGGAAGGTTTATCAGTAACAGAGATTCATATAAAGATAGTGAACGTGTTAAAGGAATGTGCTCCTTCATTTCCAACAGTACATCGATGGGTTTTAGAGTTTAAACGTGATCGTACAAGCGTTGAAGATGAACCACGTAGTGGACGACCAAAGACTGCAACAACAGTAGAAATCATTGAGCAAGTACATAATATGATTAGTGAAGATCCGAATTTGACTAAGCGTGAAATTGCTAATACCATAGGCATCTCAGACGAACGAGTACTCCATATTTTACATGAAGAATTACATATGAAAAAGCTGTTTGGAAAGTTAGTGCCGCATTCGTTAACAATTCAACAAAAACTGGATCGAAAACAAATTTCTCAACTTGGTGCGTTTCAAGCGGAATAACTGATTTATTGCGTCGTTTTATAACTATGGATGAGACTTGGATCTACCACCATGATCCTAAATTGAAACAAGAACGATTACAGTGGACTACGGTTGGTTGTTCAACTCCAAAAGAGGTGAAGTCTGGACGATCGACAAAAAAGGTTATGGCATCAGTGTTTTGGGATGCAAAAGGAATTTTATTGATTGATTATCTTGAAAAAGGTAAAACAATTAACTCAGAGTATTATTGTAACCTTTTAGATCAACTGGATGCAAAAATTCGTGAAAAAAGACCTGGTTTAGCGAAAAAAAAATAATTTTTCATCAAGACAATGCGCCTTCACACAAAATTGTTTTGACGATGACTAAATTGAATGAATTAAAGTACGAATTGCTTCAACAACCACCGTATTCACCAGATTTGGCTCCGAGTGATTACTACTTCTTCAAAAACTTGAAACAATTCGTTCGTAGAAAGCGTTTTTCATCGAATGAAGCAGCTATTTCAGCGGTAGAACAGTATTTTGTAGAGCTTCCAGAAAATCATTACAGAGATGGTATAAAATTATTGGAGGATCATTGGAATAAATGTATTGAAATTGAGGGAGATTCCATTGAATAAAAAACTAATTTCATTTAAAAATTCACATTGCTTCATTCTTGCTTTCAAAACTTTTCTACCAACCTGGACACTGTCACTTTATGCGCAATTTCTCTGCTTCTAATGACGCAAATGTCATGATATTTTGACATAACATTGATGAAAGATCTACATTACCGACGTATATTTTTTTAATAGATGGCACCACTAAGAATTATTATTTTTTTAAAAAGGACCTAATGTTCAGTTATCACAATATTCAGATATCTAAAATACTAGACTACTTACTTGCAAACTACGATTCAACATTCAAAATGAGAATAAAACAATTAAAAGATTTTAGAATGTCCAATCCAAGATATAATTCAATTAATTAAACGAAGTTATATAGGAGCGATTATTTAAAACATTTCTACACGAAATGCAGACGAATTCTTCTTGGATTGACTGTCTTCACCTTTTATAATTGTGCTAAATGATCGCTGGACGAGTCGTCATGCAAAACAGCGTCATGTTGACCAAGTCGTCATTTCATTACTTTTTTCTATTCTTTTCAGAATGGCCTGATTTTAATTTCTAATTTCATTTTAGGTTCAATTTTCTACTTTACAATTAACTTTTCCATTAAATTCTCATTTTTATAGTTTTAAATAAAATTTCTAAAATTACTTATGCCATCTATAGGATATTTTTATTTACTACCATTAAATATATCCTTTTATAATACTATTTAACGGTTCCTATATAATTATTATTATCGACATTTATGTATGTAACCTTACTCTTGTTCAATCTTATATAACTGATTATTGACAGAATTTATGGGGGAATTGTTTATATACTCAATGACATTAGAAGTGTTACATCTAGAAGGAATAGTTTCCTGGACGTGATTTTTTGGTAATGATATAAGCTTAAGTCAAGAATGAAACGATCAGATTTCCAAGAAATTTTATTAACATTAATTTGAAAAAAAATCAATAATGTGTTTGGCGACCCCGTAGCTGTAGACACTCCTGTACACGTCTAGGCATCGACAAAATAAGATGGTCGATGTCTGCTTGTGGCACCTCGTTCCAAGCAACTTGAACTTGGTGGATTAACTGTGCCAGAGTTTGTGGAGGATGGTTCAAATTGGTCAGTCTTCTCCCTATTATGTCCCACACATATTCGATGGGATTTAAATCCGGTGAACGGGGTGGCTACGGCAAAACATTAACGCCAGCTTCTCGTAGAAAGTCCATAGTACGACGAGCAATATGTGGACGCGCGTTGTCTTGCTGAAAAAGGACGTGTGGACGGCCATCTAGATAAGGCAATAAAGTGGTTTGTAGGACGTCATCAACATAACGCGCAGCTGTCATACTGCCCCGAATAAACAAGAGAGGTGATCGGCTTCCATATGCAATAGCCCCCCAAACCATTACTCCAACAGTCCTGTGCATATGCCTCTCAACAGCAAATCCAATATCACGTCGCTCTCCACGACGGCGTCTTACCCTCTGACGGTCATCATGCATGCCTAGGCAGAATCGCGATTCGTCGCTGAATACGACATTATGCCATTCTGCTTCCCAATGCTGCCGTTCTCTGCACCAGTCCAAACGTTGACGACGATGTTCTGCAGTCAAAGGAAGGACTAATCGTGGACGGTATGAAGCAAGTCCAAAAGCTCGAATGCGGCGATATAATGTTCGCATACTGACAATGTGACCTTCTCCACCAAACCATTGGTCACAGAGTTGGCGCGTAGTAGCAAAACGGTCTCGCAGAGCTAGTAGTCTAAAGTGCCTGTCTTGACGCTCTGCGGTACGCCTCGGTTGACCTGTTGGTCTGTTTCGTGTTCCTCTACCTTCTTCTGTCCACACCCTACACACACGCATTACCGTCATTGCAGTGGAACCAACACGGCGGGCAATTTCGCGGTAGGCCAAACCGACTTCTCTAAAAGCAACAATTCTACCCCTGTCAAAATCACTAAGATGGTGATATTGTTGACGCCTTCGAATTGGAGGCATTTTGTTACGCTTAACAGAAGTAGGCGAAGACACAATAACTGAAAAAAAAAAGAACTTGTACTTATCAGCTCTGATAAACCGTACTCAATAAAAGAAAAAACTTTTTTTTTTGCAAAAACTGTCAAACATAAAACGATACAATTGTTATCATAACAAGCTGTCAATATAGTCATTCTGTTGTCAAAAGCACAATTCCAGGAAATTGTTCCTTCTAGGTGTAACACTTCTAATGTCATTGAGTATATAACGAATTTATCTCCATTCAGCATTGACCCGTATTGTTTTATTATTTAAGGTATCGTTTATATGTAATCATACACAACGTTGTTTTTTTATGTATCTACCTATGATCTATCATCAAAATATATTCAAATTGCTTCTACTGGTTTAAAATTCCAACAAACTTGCCTAATTACATTGGCATAACACAGTATTTTTAGTCTATTCGAACTAGTTTCTATGTATTTTTAGTAGTGTTACAAGACATTTTGTCCAAACCTATGAATTACGTACAATAAAAGTACCTTCGCCAATATTTTTTATCCTTTATTGAGGTTGTCGAATACAGAGTGAGCAACAATGACTGACCTGATCTATTACTACTTTCCGCACGCCCCATATCAGTACTTACTTCTTTTATTGTATCTGAAGTTAGCAGTCTAGTAATTTCTAGTGAGTTTTCCTACTCTATGTTTATGTCATTACCCTTTCATTCACGTGCAGTGTACAGAACTTGTTTTGTGATTAATATCCATTATTTATACTTATATGCTAGCCTCCATCAGTCTTTTTAAAGTCTTCAATTTACATATACGCAGCGAAAATGCCGTTTTCACTGAAACACGACAAATTCATTTTGGTAGCTTACTTTCGGAACGGCGAACGCAGAGCAAACGGAAAATGGAAATGCTCGCCAATACGTTGTGCGGAGGAATTTGTTAATCAGTAACCTAATCAACAAATAGATCAGGACATACTTATTACAGGGAAACATTTCCCGAGTAGTGAATGGCTTTAACTCAATAGGAAGTGTTTGTCATGGCAAATCATTTGGCCGTACTTCCGTTATTATAGAAGAGGTTGTGGAAGATGTACGTACTCGTCTGGAACACAGTCCATCAAAGCCATTACGACAACTTTCTCAAGCAGGTACGTACACTCATTTAGTACTGCAAATTAGGTTCTCCTTTCTTGTTATAGGTTTATCATATGGAACAGCACGAAATGTGGTTAAACGAAAACTGCATTATCACCCTCATGAGATTTCAGTGGTACAGGAAATATTGCCGCTTGATTTTGGAAAACGTGTTGAATATTGTAATTGGTTTAACGTAAACTTGAGACGATGATGATTTGGATAAAACCTTTTTGTCTGATGAAACATGGTTTCACTTAAGCGGCTACGTGAATTCCCAAAATTTTAGAGTATGGTCAGGTGAAAATCCGCATGTCTTTCAAGAAACACAGCTGCATCCTATAAAAATAGGGGTATGGGTTGCTATGTCAAGAAGACGTGTAATTGGACCCATTTTTTTTTCCAGAAACAAGAACAATTCATTAACAATTTGGATGACGATGAATTACAGGAAGGATACTTCCAGCATGATAATGCTAGTGCTCATACAGCATATGATACTAGAGAATACCTGGAACAATATCTTCCTGAGCGAGTTATTGGTTTAGGGACATGGCCTCCAAGATCACCAGATTTAACGCCGTTAGACTACTTCCTCTTTGGTCATTTAAAAAATACCATATATCGTAACCGTTTACATACAATTGAGGAATTGAAAGATATAATTAGGTTACAAATAAATAACATAACTGCTGATCAGTTTGTCAATGTATTTAATAATATGAAAAGGAGGGTCGATGCATGTTTAGATTGTGGTGGTTCACATTTTGAACAATTATTATAGATTTATATGTATTTCTTTAATATATATATATATATATATATATATATATATATATATATTTGTATGTGTGTGTGTGCGCATACACTTTAATACATACCAAACGTATTTTTATTAATATTACAGTTTAAAGTAATTTGCATAGTAGTATTTGTTGTTTACATAATAGTTCGCATATTTTTATACTCAATGACATTAGAATTGTTACACCTAGAAGGAACAATTTCCTGGAATTGTGCTTTTGATAACAGAATGACTATATTGACAGCTTGTTATGATAACAATTGTATCGTTTTATGTTTGACAGTTTTTGCAAAAAAAAGTTTTTTCTTTTATTGAGTTGTTAAGAAAACGGTTTATCAGAGCTGATAAGTACAAGTTTTTTTTTTTCAGTTATTGTGTCTTCGTCTACTTCTGTTAAGCGTAACAAAATGCCTCCAATTCGAAGGCGTCAACAATATCATCATCTTAGTGATTTTGACAGGGGTAGAATTGTTGCTTTTAGAGAAGTCGGTTTGGCCTACCGCGAAATTGCCCGCCGTGTTGGTTCCACTGCAATGACGGTAATGCGTGTGTGTAGGGTGTGGACAGAAGAAGGTAGAGGAACACGAAACAGACCAACAGGTCAACCGAGGCGTACCGCAGAGCGTCAAGACAGGCACTTCAGACTACTAGCTCTGCGAGACCGTTTTGCTACTACGCGCCAACTCTGTGACCAATGGTTTGGTGTAGAAGGTCGTATTGTCAGTATGCGAACATTATATCGCCGCATTCGAGCTTTTGGACTTGCTTCATACCGTCCACGATTAGTCCTTCCTTTGACTGCAGAACATCGTCGTCAATGTTTGGACTGGTGCAGAGAACGGCAGCATTGGGAAGCAGAATGGCATAATGTCGTATTCAGCGACGAATCGCGATTCTGCCTAGGCATGCATGATGGCCGTCAGAGGGTAAGACGCCGTCGTGGAGAGCGACGTGATATTGGATTTGCTGTTGAGAGGCATGTGCACAGGACTGTTGGAGTAATGGTTTGGGGGGCTATTGCATATGGAAGCCGATCACCTCTTCTGTTTATTCGGGGCAGTATGACAGCTGCGCGTTATGTTGATGACGTCCTACAAACCACTTTATTGCCTTATCTAGATGGCCGTCCACACGTCCTTTTTCAGCAAGACAACGCGCGTCCACATATTGCTCGTCGTACTATGGACTTTCTACGAGAAGCTGGCGTTAATGTTTTGCCGTGGCCACCCCGTTCACCGGATTTAAATCCCATCGAACATGTGTGGGACATAATAGGGAGAAGACTGACCAATTTGAACCATCCTCCACAAACTCTGGTACAGTTAATCCACCAGAAGACTGACCAATTTGAACCATCCTCCACAAACTCTGGCACAGTTAATCCACCAAGTTCAAGTTGCTTGGAACGAGGTGCCACAAGCAGACATCGGCCATCTTATTTTGTCGATACCTAGACGTGTACAGGAGTGTCTACAGCTACGGGGTCGCCAAACACATTATTGATTTTTTTCAAATTAATGTTAATAAAATTTCTTGGAAATCTGATCGTTTCATTCTTGACTTAAGCTTATCACATTACCAAAAAATCACGTCCAGGAAACTATTCCTTCTAGGTGTAACACTTCTAATGTCATTGAGTATATTACAGTTATTAGAATTGCGTGAAACACTGTCTAATTTCACTTTTAAGAGGAAGTAAATATTCAGGTGATATGTATGCAAAGAAATGTAGGATTAGGTCACTCATTGTTGCTCACACTGTACAAGTCTCACACAACAAGGAACATCAAGTGATTTTCAAGATACACAAAATCATCACACTGTTTCAATTATATTTGAAGCAAGATAACCGATATATAATTTTACTTATTCTTTTAAAAATCAAATCAAACATTTTTATAGTAACAATGTCCGTTTTTTGAATACATGAAAAATGTTCTCACCAAGAATTATAAATCTTTTATGTAACGAAGTAGTGTATATAAGTGCATCACGAGTGAATTTTTGTATCGATACAACTAATCCGTAGCGCCCGAAGGCGCAACAGTCAGCCGAAAAGATTAAAAGAAGGTGGTTTTAAAACTCGATCCGAGAGAAGCTGCAGCTATCAAGCAAAGCCAGTCAAAATTTCAAGATAGTCAGGTTAAAACAGATTTAAAAACTATTCAGATCAGTTAGAAAGTCCTTCGCTGTCGTTAATGGAATCTGTTAATATTGTGAAAGATGCTCACCCACAGCAAAAAATTCTTGTGTCATATGGAAATTTGAAAGTGTTTTGGACAGGGATTCAGATTTTACCACGTTACGACGAATTTTCGAAAGTGCGTCTACGGATCCGTTAAGTTGTTTTAAAGATTGTTTCAAGTATGCGTATGTAATATCATTAGATACAGAACGCTGTTTTCTGCTTATAAACACATTCTTCTCCACGCTCCATTCGGTTTGCTGACACTTCTGTGGAAACAAATCTGTTGCAACTCTTTAACCCATGTTATCCATTTTGTGACTTCACGGAAGACGTATGTATAATATGGTAGGTTGCTACGTGCTGATTGCACAAGTGAGCAAATGCTGCGGGTCGCGTACGACCGCTCGGGGAAGCTTACGTTGTTCCGGGCAGCAACCGAACGATGCCAGCCAGCTATAGCGGAGGTCGTGGTTCGCAAGTTCAGATTTTTCTTTTGTTATTTGATTCTAGCCTTTAGATCGAAAAAAAAGAGAAGGGCGCCAAGAGCGAAATTTACGGCGGATGTTTTCGTTTGGTTTTTCACAGACCGTAGCTCTATTGGCCTATGAAGTTGCCTAGATTTCCCCACCGTCTCTTAGGTAAGTTAAAATTGACACACCCAGTGTATGTGCATATATTACAAACAAATTTATTAGGTAATAAAAATTTTACACATTAAATTGATTAACCTACAGTCTAAAAGGCGGAAAATTATGTTCGCATTGATGCTATTTTCCTCAAAATGCTAATTTAATTTAATAACAAGATCATTATATCTAACTTTTACACAATGATTAACCTACAGCCTAAAAGGCGGAAAAATTATGTTCGCATTGATGCTATTTTCCTCAAAATGCTAATTTAATTTAATAAGAAGATCATTATATCTAACTTTTACACGATGATTAACCTAATAATCAAATTAACCTATCCTCCCTTAATTAAACAGAACACAAGAAAAAAAAACATCACATTACACTTGGCGTGATAATTCTTTCAAGCTTTAAATTACAATTGGGGTAAAACCCAAAAAAAAGATATTAAAGGGGCTACTTATCGCTCCGGGAATGTGGAGTATGATTCGGGTACCCAAAATTCGCCGCGGATCGATGTCCTATTGCCGGAGCCTTACGAGCGATACGGCTCCAGGATTCACGGCATAAAAGAAGCCCTGTCGATGGTAAACGGGCTCTTAAGATGATTTGTACCACTAGTAATTGTGACTTGACTCACGAATGAGACTCATTTAATCAAAGAACGAAGAACAATTTCGAGGTCTACCCTTCTGCGAAGATGGTTATCAAATGCCAACGATATAGAGAGATTTGTTATATCGAACCAGGGCGAATAAGACGTAAGGGGGAAATATTTTTGCATTTGCTAAAAGAACATCTGCTTACTACAAAAAGCCTCATTGATATTAACAAAATCAAGGTCGATGTAAACGTACGCCGAAATATATTTATTTAAAGATATTTTTAAAACTTTTAAAACGAATATTATTTCCTAAATATGTGTTTCCACATAACCTTCTTCATCGACCATAGGCGTCCCTTATATATCGTACGACGGGGTTCTTTTAACAAATAATTAAATATACAAGACTCCGAAATTGCTCTAAATGAAAAATAAACCGTAACAAGGTGTTCCACGACGTTTTATGAATTAATTGAAACTCATTTTTAATTTTATGTACATACTATAAACCGCACGCCTATAATGCGCACCTCAATTTGGCTTCTCTATTAATAATTCTCAATATTAAATAATTTTATATAATTTTCTTTGTATCAATGCTCGGAGATACAAAAGACGTCAAAACCATTGGAAACCAAGCAACACTTCAAATTGCTCAATCTTTTTATTCAAATACTGAGCATTCTGATGGAAAATTGAAATATTGCTATGAAATAATAAGAGGCAAATAAACAAATTGCATTTTGATGGATTAATTCAAAAGCACTTTATCTTATGAGAAATTCAATTTTATCAATATGAATATAAGTGTTTTGAATCACAACTTAAGTTTAGTATTTTAATTTATAATGGGCGTTTTTTAAGCTGCATGAGGACTATCGATATCGATAACTATGGTTCGACAGCTGATAATGTCAAACTGTGTTGACATTTCTGTTCATCAGTAAGGTTTGGCAAGTCGTCATGAATCGTTTAACGTCCGAATAACGCTTACAAATAGTGGAAATTTACTTTGAAAAAAATAAATCTGTTCGCGAAGTTCATATAGAACTTCATCCATTTTACGGTCAACATAATCGGCCTAGTGAGCAAGCAATTCGTGCAGTTATTGATCGCTTTCGCACTAATTTTACTCTTCTCGATTCAAACAAAACCATCAACGAGACAAAGAAATGTACGTACCGAAGAGAATATTGCTGCTGTAGCGCGAAGTATTGAAGAAGACGCCGAAACGTCGATTCGTCGTCGTTCTCAACGTGTTGGCCTTTGTCCTTCGACTACGTGGAAAATTTTACGTAAGGATCTTGGCTTACGTGCCTACAAAATACAGGTCGTGCAAGAATTGAAGCCAAACGACCATCGTTTGGGACGCATATTTGCTGATTGGGTTCATTTGAAACTGGCCGAAGATTTTTATCAATGAATTATGTTTAGTGATGAAGCTCATTTCTGGTTAAATGGCTACGTCAATAAGCAAAATTGCCGTATTTGGAGAGAAGACAATTTTCAAGCCGTTAACGAATCACCATTACATCCATTAAAATTGACTGTTTGGTGCGGTTTACACGCTGGCGGCATCATCGGTCCTTATTTCTTTCGAAATGAGGAAGGAGCTGCCGTTACCGTGAATGGCGAGCGCTATCGAGCTATGCTGACTGAATTTTTGTTTCCAAAAATGAATCAGCTACATCGACGACATTTGGTTCCAACAAGACGGCGCAACTTGCCATACAGCGCGGTTAACAATCGATTTATTGCAAAATCAATTTGGTAACAACTTTATTTTCAGAAGTGGTCCTGTACACTGGCCCTCTTGTTCGTGCGATTTAACGCTTCCGGATTATTTTTTATGGGGCTATGTTACGTCATTGGTTTATGGCGACAAACCAGTAACTCTTGAAACATTGGAAGCCAATATTCAAGCCACCATCGACGCCATATGGCCAGATTTATTGGAAAAAGTAGTTAAAAATTGGACTGATCGAATGGACCATGTAGTAACTCGTAGCCACGGCGGACATATGCCGGAAATCATATTTAAAAAATAAATGCCATGAAATTATCTATTAGATTATAATAAAAAAAAATTTCATTCCAACAATATTTCTGTCTTGTATTATCATTTAAAGTTCTCAAGCTATTAAAAAAACACCCGTTATTATCATATACTTACAAATATAGAATATTAAGTTTTATGTTTGTAAAATACTCCACGTAGAATTAAAATTGTTCGTAGCATAAAAACATGATAAAATTTGTAAAAATAAATAAAAAAAAGTCAAAGCGAAAAAGGGAAAAATATCAAATTATCGAATATATAATAATATTTGAAAAACCATATCTTTTTAATACAGAAAGTCAGACTAAATACAAAACTTGTCAAGATGATGATAGATTAAGTGACTTGCCTAAAACAATGGGGATCCAAAATCAACTGCCGTGAAATCTTTATTAGTATTTGTATAATCCAACTATAGTTGAAGCAAAATTTACACGAATACTAATGGAGTCACAAATATCGTTTTATAATGCACAGTATGTCAACTTTTTAACGATTTATTGACAAGAGAGCTTTAATAATGTTATTGTGAACACTACGTATCAAACGGGTCTCCTACTAGCTCTAGGGCCGTAATAAATGTAAATGAAAAGGGAACAAACAAATAATATTAATATGCAAATACACGCACGGCTTTAAGTAAAAGGTTAACACAGGTACAACGTAAAATAAAACGACAGAGATATCCACAAAATACTTTATTAAATCAACACCAAACAATTATATGAAAAATTACTTTAAATTCAACAAAAGGAAATAATTACTGATCAAAGAGAGAAATTACTACATAAACAACAATTTAAGTGTGTCTCGCAGCAGTAACAATTAGCTATAATAATTAAATATAAAGACGCGAAAATGTACTTGCAATGACCATGTGTATTGAATAAGGGTTCACCTCTGAATGATATGTCGAAGCATTAATAAAATACAAAGACAAAGAAATACTAATCTTGTAAGAGCAGTTGTTTTGTATTAACGAAAGGTGGGTTAGCAGCACGAGTTCGATTGCCTCAAAACTGGGTAGATAACGGTA
Source organism: Dermolepida albohirtum (assembly GCA_031893035.1). Classification (NCBI taxonomy): domain Eukaryota; kingdom Metazoa; phylum Arthropoda; class Insecta; order Coleoptera; family Scarabaeidae; genus Dermolepida; species Dermolepida albohirtum. The sequence goes on along the minus strand of JAVIWB010004819.1, from coordinate 615,061 downwards.
ACGTCGTCGAAAAAAAGAAGAGAAAGAAAATAATGCTGCAATTAGAGAAGACTGGCGGCTGAGAAATATTAAAATTCGTGATACGCAAGAGGAGTCCTGGCTTTGATTAAAATAAACACGATCGAGGGATTTATAGTAAGAAGACGATTTAGATGACCTTACAGTAGGTGTTTCGGTGTCAGAATAAGAAAGGTAAAGAATCAGGAATTATTAGAGCTCAGGTGAAACGTAAATCAACCTGCAGGCACTTTAGCAAAGGCTTGCAGCTGAATTCCTAGCAAAGCGTAACGAAGTATGTAAAAAGATGTACAAATGTATACGTGACGAAGGAGTACAAGATTAATGAAGAAGTACAATCACACTAAAGAAACACTTTGCTATTGAAAATAACGCATTCGGGAAGTCTGCAATCGCTTGCTATTGTTAAAGTTAAACACAAAGCCACAAGTATAGTAGGAATGAGACGTTTTAATACTATTTATTGACATAAAATACACTAAATAAATTGGGTGTTTAACTCACGTTTTTGAAAGAATAAAGGCAGACTACGAAATAATGTTATCCGTATATTAATATTCCAGCGAATACGATTTGGTAGATACGAGGGTGGTCTGGAAAAGTTTTCGACTTAACAAAGATACAAGACATTTTTTCTTAAAATTTATATTTATTTTTCTACATAGTCTGCTTGTAACTGTTCACACTTTCCCCAGCGATGCTCCCATCTCTTTAACCCGTCCAAATACTACTCGGAGTTTTTGTCTGCAAAATAATTGTTCACGAAGGTGATTGCCTCCTCATTTGATGAAAATCTCTGTCCTCCGAGCGCATTTTTTAGATGGGGAACAAAAAGAAGTCGCTTAGGGGTAGATCTGGTAAGTAAGGCGGATGGTCAAGCTGTTTAAACCGTAATTCGAGGATTTTCGCCATGGTGAGAGACGGCGCGTTGTCTTGGTGAAACAGAATTTTCTTTTTCTGCAAATGCGACAAACAAGTTCTTTGGACATATACATAGCCTTTGCTATCTCTCTCACTTTAATTCGACGATCGTTTAGCACTAATTGGTGAACTTTAGTGATGTTATCGTCAGTAGTTGCAGTTTTTGGACGTCGCGAACGTTCATCGTCTCCCAAGCTCTTACGACCACGTTTAAATTAAGCTGCCCAAAATTTGACTGTGGTTAATGATGATGCAGAGTCCCCGTACTCAGAGCTCAACTCATCTTTGATTTGCGTAGGCGTATTGCCTTTTAAAAACAAATATAATATTTAATGGCAGCTGGATACTCGACACTCACATCGACTCACTCAACGACTGTCAAATAACAACTGCGTGTCCAAAATGGCTGAAACTTTGGTGAGTACCTGACAATGAATACACAACTATATTTCCTAGCTTTTACTGATGAGTACTGCCATCTTTACGTTGAGGTCGGAAATTTTTCAGACCACCCTCGTATTGTCATAAGCCAGGTAGTGCTTAAAAATAACACGTAACAGAAACTCCTCTTCAAGTGAGACTCTTATTGTCTTTTCTAGTATTTAAAAATATTTCGGTGTGAGCCCGAACACCCCGGTTTTTTTATATACTTTGGGGAACAGGATACAGAATTACAAAAAATATACGTACGTTTTTATATTTATTGAAAAAAAAGATCATTCCAAATTATTTATAATAATTAAAAAGGTGTTTTAAATAATACTAACTAAAAATAAATAAATACGAAATTAAAATATAAAGATTTAATTGTCGGAAAAAAGAAAACACCTTACCTCTTCTATTCTTAAAAAAAATTTAAGAAGTATTGAAATGATTTCATATTCTATTTTGACAATTGATATTCTTTTTAAGTCAATTTCTAAATTTTTCAAAGTAATAATTAAATAGAACAGATGTACTCCTATATGTGTGTTTTGTTGCTTTCTAACACATAAGTCACATTATTCCTTCTTCTACCGTTTTGCAATTATTTCTCGAAATTTTCTCTTGGATTCGTTTCTCTTCAAAATTACATTCGTGTCACTTAGAACGTTACATTTTCTCCTCAGAATGTTTTGCATTTATATGTCTTTTCAAATATGAATTGATGTTTGTCTTGTAATCACATTCAGGACATTTAAATCGTTTCTCTTCAGAATGTTTTGCATCCAGGTGTTTTTTAAATGTCGAATTGTAGCTAGTTTTGTAATCACATTCAGGACATTCAAATCGTTTCTTTTCAGCATTTATATGTGCTTTGAAATGCGTTTAGTTTGTTTTATAATCACAGTCTTGAAATCACAATGTTTTGCATCTACATGTCCTTTGAAATGCGAATTGTTGTTTGTTTTGTAATCACATTCAGGACATTTAAATTGTTTCTCTTTACAATGCTTCGCATCTACGTGTGCCTTAAAATTCGAATTGTTGCTTGTCTTGTAATCACATTCGGAACAATTGAATCGTTTCTCTTCAGAATGCTTCGCATCTACATGTGCTTTGAAATGCGAATTGTTGTTTGTTTTGTAATCACATTCAGGACATTTAAATCGTTTCTTGTCAGAATGTTTTGCATCTACATGTGCTTTTAAAGTCCAGTTGTTGTTTGTCCCGTAATCACATTCAGGACATTTAAATTGTTTCTCTTTACAATGTTTCGCATCTATATGTGCTTTGAAATTCGATTTGTTGCTTGTTTTGTAATCACATTCAGAACATTTAAAGCGTTTCTCTTCAGAATGTTTTGCATCTACGTGTTTCTTTAAAGTAGAATTATAGCTTGTTCTGTAATCACATTCAGAACATTTAAATCGTTTCTCTTGAGAATGTTTAGCATCTAAGTGCTTTTTTAAGGTCGAGTTATAGCTTGTTCTGTAATCACATTCACTACATTTAAATTGTTTCTCTTTAGAATGTTTCGCATCTATATGTGCTTTGAAATTCGAATTGTTGCTTGTTTTGTAATCACATTCAGAACATTTAAATCGCTTCTCTTCAGAATGTTTTGCATCAATGTGTTTTTTTAAAGTCGTACTGTAGCTTGTTTTGTAATCACATCCAGCGCATTTAAACCGTTTTTCTTCAGAATGTTTCGCATCAATATGTGCGCTGAAATGCGAATTGATGTTTGTTTTGTAATCACATTCAGGACATTTAAATCGTTTCTCTTCACAATGTTTCGTATCTACATGTGCTTTGATATTTGAATTGTAGTTTGTTTGGTAATCACATTTAGAACATTTAAAATTTTCTCCTTTAGAATGTTTTGCATCTATGTGTACCTTTAAATTCGAATTGTAGCTTGTTCTGTAATTACATTCAGGACATTTAAATCGTTTTTCTCTAGAATGTTTTGCATCTATATGTGCTTTGATAATAGCGAATTGTCACTTCCTTTATAATCACATTCAGAACATTTAAATCGTTTCTCTTCAGAATGTTTTGCGTCTATATGTGCTTTGATATTTGAATTGTAGTTTGTTTGGTAATCACATTTAGAACATTTAAATTTTTTCCCTTTAGAATGTTTTCCATCTATATGTGCTTTGATACTTGAATTATAGCTTGTTTTGTAATCACATTCAGGGCATTTAAAACGTTTCTCTTTACAATGTTTCGCATCTACATGAACTTTCAAATTCCAGTTGTTGTTTGTTCTGTAATCACACTCAGGACATTTAAATTTTTTCCATTTAGAATGTTTTCCATCTCTATGTTGTTTGAAATTTGAACTGTTGTTTGTTTTGTAGTCACATTCAGAACATTTAAATCGTTTTTCTTTAGAATGTTTTACATATATATGCCTTCTCAACCTCGATTTGTAGTTTGTTTCATATCCACAGACAAAACATCGATAAATTTCTTTCTCTTTCATACTAGTATGGGCATTGATGATATGCACTGTAAGATTTTTTTTCAGTTTGAATTGTTTATGGCAAATTTCGCATCTGTGCACCTTTGCTTCATGATGTTTGTCAATATGGGTCCTCAGAACATTTTTGTATGTTTTGTGTGTATTCTGCAAACGTTTGCATACTTTAAATTGTTCATTGTGTTTAGGTGAATGTCCTTGAATTTCTTCCCGTCTAGCAACCAAGGTTGATAAGGAGTAAACCCTAGAAAACAAAATGAATCCATTACGAACAAGTTTTAAAGCGCAAAAGTAAATATTCGAACATAACTTTTGTTAAGTATATCCAATTAATATTATGTTCCATAACTATTTCCCAATTTTTTTCTGTAATAGTAATAACTGTAATAACTCGTGCCTTCACATTCTTCAACGGCTTAGCTCCAGTTACAGGGAACGCTCTCTACCTATTCACTAAGAATTTTTGGCTTTAGATTATGAGAATTTTGAAAGTCAAAGAAAAAATATTGGAAATGTGAGTTAAAAATTATATATTGCATACAAAATAAATACCAATGAAATTAAAAAATAAATGAAATTCTTTAATCCTTACGAGTCGATTAGCACACTTATGTACCAATGAAGGTGATGAAAAGATTGACTCAGTAAATTATCATATCCATAGGTTGTAAGTTGCACTACTCCGTCTTTTATACGAGGGTAGTCGTTTATATTTCGGGAATAGCAAACAAAAAAAATTTTTGTTATCGAAAATTGCTTTATTTCTTTTCGAAGTACTGTCTTTGAAAATCGATTCACTTTTGCATTCGTTTAAATCAATCTGAAAAGCATCGCTGCCATTGTGAAGGCGGTACCTCCAAATGAATGCCTCAACTGCCTCTTCCGTCGTAGAAAACCGTTGACCACGAAGTTTATTCTTCACGTGGGGGAACAAAAAGAAATCACAGGGTGCTAGATCAGGGCTGTACGGCGGATAGCTCATCAATTCAATGTTTTGCCCGGTCAAATATTCAATTGGTAGAACCGATCTGTGAGAGCCTCGCATTGTCATGGTGGAGAATGATCTGTCGTTTTCGGTTTATTTCCCTTATTTCTTCAAAAAGTTTTGGCAAGCAAATAGTTGCGTACCATTCGGAATTGACTGTTCTACAACTCTCTAGAGGCTCGGTTGCAACATAACCGGTTTTTCCGAAAAAACAGGCGACCATTTGCTTTGATGTGTTTCGAGCGGAAAGTGGAATACCCACATAATCGACTGCTGTTTACTATTGGGCTCATACGTATAGATCCAAGATTCATCACCTGTGACGACTTTATAAATGCTGTTTGAAGCACTGCCATTGCATTTTTTTGTGCATTTCTTGGCACCAATCAACGCGGGTACTTTTTTGAGCGGTTGTCAAATTATATCGTACCCAACGCGAACATAGCTTCTTAACGGCTAAATGTTCATGCAGAATTTTATGCACGCTGGTGTTACTAATACCTTGAGATGCCTCGATCTCACGGTATGTCGCATGATGGTCTTGCATTATCAATTCAGATACTGCATTAATGTTTTCCGACACAACATTTGTGGGGCGACCTTCACGAAATTCATCGTTTAAAGAACGCCGTCCAAGTTTGACCTTTCTATACCAACGATATACTGTAGTTTTCGATGGTGCTCTCGTCGATGCATTGTTGTTGAGATAATTCACGTAGAAAATTATGAAAAATAATTGCACGTAAATGTTTGCGAGTTAATTCCATTTTTTCACGGACATAAAATTTTCAAGTAACTGTCAACAATAGAAATAGCGACCGGATAATAAAATGACAAACTTTACGATGTAATCACCAGATCGGAGTCAACACTAACAGTATTGCCAGTTCCCGAAATATAAACGGCTACCCTGGTATATGAGCTCAGTTTCGTCACGGAGTTAAATAACTAATTGCAACAAAACACTTTATTTTTAAAATATTTGTACGTTGGTTTGCACACTCTTAACAAATTAACTTTTAAATACAATGTTAGAGATTGCTCGTAATACGCATTACAAATGAGGGTGTTACAAAATGAATACTTCAAATAAGATATCGGATTCTTAGAAGTGTTGATAATTTTAGTATGACAAATGCAAAGTGGTTACAGAGTATTGCTTTGACAAAATGAGCTACGCGAAGATTTAATTTCCTTGTAAAAACTTCAAACATATTAAACATGACCAATTTTATATATACTATACAAGCACACAGATTGTCTCAGAGAAAACGGATTTTTTTAAAACAAAAACAAAAGCTTACTATTTTGGTAAAATTCATTTATTTTATTCAAAGTAGTCGCATTCGGCTTCAATACAACATTTTGCATGGGCAATTAACATGTAATGTTAAGTATTAAGGTATCTAAAAAACGAACATTTGCTGGATTATCATTCGTGTAGACATACATTTCCAGGAACTAAGACTTAGGCGGGATACAGCCAGACATTTATGCAACGGAAATTCTTCTTAGAATGTGTATTAGCAACGCAAAGGTGTATACAACCCTTTGCGGATTTTGAAAATTAACGCGCGAAATTAAAGTGATTTTGAAAACGTAAGCAATTAATATATGCAAAGCGTAACAGTGGAGAAAGATGCACAAAGGTATAAGGACAGAAGAAGGAAGGGGACAAAGAAGACAAAGAAATACAACCACACCAAAGATATATTACTATTGAGAATAAAGCTATTTAATCGCTTACTATTAAAGTTAATCACAAAGTCACAAGAACGGCAGGAAAAAAGTTTGAACACTATTTAATGATATAAAATATATTAAATAAATTGTTTTTTAACTCATATTTTTACGAGAATAAACGCAGACTACGCGAATAGAGAATATGATTTGGTTGACATATGTCATACATCAGTTAATGCTAACAAACAAGTACCAGATACTCCCTTTCAAAGGACTATATACTGTTTTTAATTTCAGGCTTCTACTGTCTTTTCTAGTACCTTAAAATATTTGGGCGTGAGTCAGAACACCCAGTTTTTTAATACAGTTTGCGGAAGAGGATACAGAAATAAAGAAAAAATATGTTTTTTGTATTTATTGAAAGGAAATAAGTGAACATTCACAAATTTCTTATAATAATTAAAAAAAGTGATTTAACAATGCTAACTAAAAATAAACAAATGTGAAATTGAAGTATAAAAATTCAATTGTTGGAGAAAAGAAAACACTACGTTTTTCTTTCTTAAAAAATCTTAGGAGGTATTAAAACGGTTCAATATTCGATTCCAACAATTGATAACTGATTCTTTTAAAACCAATTTATTAATTTTACAAAGCAATAATTAAACAGCAGAACCGTACTCTCATATATATGTTTTTTACTTGTTTTGTACTTATGCAATGTGTGTTTGGTTTTTAGTGAAAAAAGGTGAGTAGAGTTATTCTGTGCTCGTTCTACCGCAGATCCACGTGCGTTACTGTGATTAATTACTTCCTGATTTTAGTTGTCGAAATACGTATACAGAATACTAAAATTGATGTGGTAAGGTGTCTTATTTACTTTTTTCGACTAATTTTTGCTTTCTGACATTTAGGTCGCTATGTTCCTTCTGTTCCCGTTTCGTATTTCTCTAAATTCTATTTTCCCTTGTACTTGTTTGTCTCAAAATGTTATACATTAGACGTCTTTTGGACGAGATTTCCTAATTACATTTGGATTATTACATTTTCTCTTCGGAATGTTTTGCATGTGTGTCTTTTAAATGCGAATCGATGCTTGTTTCGTAATCATATTCTGAACATTTAAATCGTTTTTCATCTGAATGTTTTGCGTTTATATGCCGTTTGAAATGCCAATTTTTGTTCGTTTTGTAATCACATTCGGGGCATTTAAATCGTTTCTCGTCAGAATGTTTTGCATTTACATGTGCTTTGAAATTCGAACTGTCGTTTGTTTTGTAATCACATTCAAAACATTTAAACCGTTTCTCTTCGGAATGTTTTGCATTTATATGTCTTCTGAAATGCGAACTCTGGCTTGATTTGTAATCACATTCAGGACATTGAAATCGTTTTTCGTCAGAATGTTTTGCATTTATATGTGCTTTAAAATGCGAATTGTTGCTTGTTTTGTAATCGCATTCAGGACATTTAAACCGTTTCTCTTCAGAATGTTTTGCATATATATGTCCTTTCAATAGGGAATTGTTGTTTGTCTTGTAATCACATTGAGAGCATTTAAATCGTTTCTCTTCAGAATGTTTTGCATCTACGTGTGCTTTTAAAGTTGAATTTTTGCTTGTTTTGTAATCACATTCAGGACACTTAAACCGTTTCTCTTCAGAATGTTTTGCACCTATGTGGACTTTTAACGTCGAATTGTAGTTTGTTTTGTAATCACATTCAGGACATTTAAATCGCTTCTCATCAGAATGTTTTCCATTTATGTGTGTTTTGAAATGCGAGTTGTTGCTTGTTTTGTAATCGCATTCAGAACATTTAAATCGCTTCTCTTCACAATGTTTTGCATCTATGTGTGCTTTTAAATTCCAATTGTTGTTCGTTCTGTAATCACATTCGGGACATATAAATCGTTTCTCTTCAGAATGTTTTGCATCTACATGTGCTTTGAAGTGTGAATTTTTGTTTGTTTTGTAATCACATTCGGAACATTTGAATCGCTTCTTTTCAGAATGTTTTGCATTTATGTGTCTTTTGAAATGCATATTGCTGAATGTTTCGTAATCACATTCAGGGCATTTAGATTGCTTCTCTTCAGAATGTTTTGCACTTATGTGTGCTTTGAAATTCGAATTTTTGTTTGTTTTGTATTCACATTCAGGACATTTAAATCGCCTCTCTTCAGAATGTTTTGCATTTACATGCGCTTTCATATTTGAATTGTAGTTCGTTTTGTAATCGCATTCAGGACATTTGAATCGTTTCTCTTCAGAATGTTTTGCATCAATACATTCTTTAAAATTCGAACTTTTGCTTGCTTTGAAATCACATTCATGGCGTTTCACTCGTTCAAATTGTTTATTGTGTTTACGTGAATATCCTTTAACTCCTTCATGACTAGTAACCAAGGTTGATAAGGAGTAAACCCTAGAAAACAAAATGAATCAATTACGAACAAGTTTTAAAGTGCGAAATAAAGGTTCTAGACTAACTTTAACACGATTTGTGAAGTGTTATCGATTAATATTCTCTTCCATAACTATTTCTTAATTTTTGTATGTAAGAGTAATAACTCGTGTCTTCACATCCATTGACGGCATTGCCCCGGTTACGGGGAATATTAACAAGCTATAAGCGTCATCGGGCAGATGTAACTTGGACCGATGATCAGGTCATTAGAAAAGGTAAACACGTAAGTTGGGCTGAATGATCACACCAGCCCGCCACGGCTATATGTAATTTGGGCCGTTTTTAATTAAAACAAAATACTTTAATGATTTAATTTTATTATCCTTATATGTAAGATAAAAAACATTTGTTCTTGATACAGATGTATTTACAAGTAATTAGTGAGTGCGAAAATGGGAAACTTGTTTTACAAACAGCAGTCTGTTAATTTTATTTTCATTGTATAAATTTAACATACGAGGATCGATTCAGAAATAAGGTTCCCATAATTTTTACAATAATACAAGATCGTTTATTCTCACCAAAATTTACATCGTTGGATAGAGGACACTTAGCTCTATTTTTCTACATAATCGCCATCTCTTTCTAAGCATTTTTGTAGACGGTGTTCCAATTTTTGTATCCCCGTGTCGTAGAACGTTGCCGCCAGCCCGTTCAGATAGCGTTTCACCTCTTCTTTGACTTCATCGTCGTTCTGGAAGCGTTGCCCACTCAAGTGTTTCTTCAACTTGGGGAACAAGTGATAATCACTAGGCGCGAGGTCCGGGCTGTAAGGTGGGTGGGGCATGACAGTCCATTCAAAGTTGGTCAAAAGTTCCTTGGTTTGACGGGAGACATGAGGGCAGGCGTTGTCGTGAAGCAGCGTTACACCTTTTGTCAGTCGTCCTCGCCGGCGGTTCTGGATAGCTCGCCTGAGTTTTCTTAGTGTTGCACAATAACTGTCTGAGTTGATTGTTGTCCCAGGTTCCATGAACTCGATCAGCAGTATCCCCTTGCGATGCCAAAAAGCAGTGGCCATGACTTTGCCAGCAGAAGGACTTTGTTTAAACTTCTTTGCGACTGGTGACCCTGAGCGACGCCATTGTTTGGACTTTTCTTTCGTTTCGGGCGTGAAATGAAACACCCACGTTTCGTCTCCCGTAACAATGGAGTCCAACAATCCTTCCCTATCTTCTTGACACTTTTGCAGAAACTGGCGAGCACAGTCAATGCGTTTCTCTTTGTGTTCGACTGTCAGCATACGCGGTACCCATCGAGCACAACACTTGCGATACCCCAATTTTTCAGTCAAAGCTCTTTGAACTGTACCGTAAGAACTTCCAGGAATCCGAGCAACAAATTCACGGACGGTGATCCTCCTGTTTTCAAGCACTTTGCGTTGGACCATCTCGATCAGCGCCTCCGAAATTGAAGGTCTTCCACTCCGTTCTTCATCGTGGACTTCCTTCCGACCAGCACTAAACGCCCTGCACCACATACGCACGTGTTGAATGGTCATACACTTGCCGCCATACACCTCTGTCAACTGTCGATGAATATCCACGGGTGGTGTCTTTTTCGCGTGCAAGAACCTAATTACGGAACGAATCTCGCACACGGCGGGATCAGCAATGGGCACCTCCATCAAGGACGGCTAGTGAGCCAAGACTGAGCGGCGTAGCGAAGCGCGGCAGGTGGGAATCCGGAGTAGGGAAACATACCTACACAGCGGTGTTGCCGGATTTCGTCTCACACCTGCCCGTGCGGCTGGAGTTCTTTGGGAACCTTATTTCTGGATCGGTCCTCGTATTATTTGGAAAAGACCTTTTTTTTGCCGTGTTAGAATTTGGTTTATTCATAACTTGAACACTGTTTATTTTAATACTTACATCTACTTGAAATGCCAACAATGTTTCTACAAGTATGTACAAAGAAGGATGGCTAGTGTAAAAACTGGAATTGAAATGCGAATGAAAAGATTCGCATCCATTCGTAGTACGAGGTATACTTGATGATCTTGAAGCCCAAAGTTCAGGTAGAAACAAAGCTTCTTCATCGATGTATGTTTCAACCAAACAATCGGAGTATTTTGCTACTCTTGGATCAATCGGCTGAATAGCAACCAAATCTTCGACGTAATAATCAGCTAGTTCATTTGAGTTCAAATATTGAATTCCAAATATGTATTTCAACCACCTTCCAATTTCAGACTCCTTATTCTTATATTCAGGGACTAACACTAATTGTTGGATTTTTCTCCACTAAGACTGACTTAAATGAAATCTACACCCATCAATAACAATATCAGACTAAATTTTCTTTACAGCCACATGAATTGCTTTCTCAAAGTCTACAGTAACTTGTTTTGTTCCCGCATATTTATCTTTAAGTATGCAAAAAGCAAGCGGCACATAATGTCCATTTTTATATCCATGAATTGTAAAAAGTTGTTTGAAAAATTTGGTACAATAAGTAAACGTCCATATAAATGTTGTCACAGTTGCACAGGAACGATAAATTTTTTGCACAAAGAAATACTACTAAATTGTTTGTACCATTGTTTATGACTATAAAGTTCTCTCCTTGCGTTGTTTTCCAGTTGATACAATCCAGGGTTGCATGTACATTCGTCGCACATTGAGGTAAAGGTGGATATTTTTTCCTGCGGGCGTTGTACACATTTCGTTTAACATATTTTAAGTCTCACACAGATATGTTTACCTCACTCATATTCTGAAGTACTTGTCGACAAAGTTTTGCGAGCCTTTGTGAAATATCTTGTGTCGCTTTCCTTTTGCAAGCACTATTTCTTTTGATGGATGGTTATGTTCAGAATTTTGCCTTACTATAATTCTATCGCTTCCTTCGCCGACGGTAAAAATATTGGCACTACATGAAGTACTCTTGGAGGTACACCGCCATTTCCTTTCACCACACTACAGCAAATCTGATTTACAAAAAGTATGCGTTTAAAAAATAGAAAGAACTTGACCACGCACACTAAGGATTTCTCGTAATCGGCTCTTGATATTTACACTTTGTGAACTAAATAACTCTTTGAACTCACAGGAGGAACTGAATGGAGGGAAGTTTCTTTAAACTTATTAAATTAACAATTAGGTAAACAAAATCTTAAATTTTTAGACACAATTAAGTAATGGAGACACTGTTCGTGTGAATATTAACTATTAATTCCTGTCTTACTTAATTACATAAATGCTTTTAATTTTAATCCCTATAATCCTTCGGCCCAACTTACATACTAAGACTGTTAGCTGACTAATCTTCGAAGATTAAATAACGACCAGTGACCCAAATTACAATCGCCCGCGTCATATTATCCACTAGGAACTTTTGGCGCAGTGGCTATAGATTACGAGAATTTTAAAAGTCGAAGAACAAGTATTGGAAATGTGAGTTAAAAATTATGTACGCATGCAAAACAAATATAATGGGGAACAGTAAAATTAAAAAATAAATAAAAGCTTTTGATCATTTCGAGTCGATTAGAACACTTATGTACCAATGAAGATGATGAAAAGAATGGCTTAGTAAATTATCATGTCCATTGGTTATAAATTATACAACTTCGTCTTTTATATATGAGCTCAGTTTCACCACGGAGTTAAATAACTAATTGTAACAAAACACTTTATTTTTAAAATACATTGTTTGCACACACAAATTCACTTTACAATGCTAGGGCTTGCTCCTAATACACATTGCAAAAGAGGGTGTTTCAAAATGAATGCATGAAATAAGAAATTGGACTCCACGAAGTATTGATAATTCTAGTGTGATAAATGCAAAGTAATTACAGCGTAGGTATATATTGTTATGATAATAGAGCAGCTTTATCGAAATGAGCTAGGAGAAGAATCAATTCCCTTGGAAACACTTCAAACATATTAAACATCTCCACTTTTATACATACTACAGTATATTCTCCCTTAACAGACATCCCTCGGCAATGGAGATCTTTAATCAATGGACAGCTTCTGATACACCGACCGTCCGTATACTATTTGCTACATAACAATATCTCTCACCAAAGGACATTCCTAACAATGGATACGGACAGTAATATACATCCACTACAGTAAATTTAAATGAAAATTTATTACCTTACAATGGACATTACTACTTCGTAAAATTCATATTTTAGAATAAGATTAATTTTATTGCTTATAGAGGATTAAGTCAGTTAGTAAATTTATTGAAATTCCTATAATTTTAATTTTAATTATTTTAATACTTATATGTAATAAGTACTGTAATGATTGCCTGTAGAGGGATTAAGCCAGGTGTGTACATAATAAATTTATTGTAATTCCTATAATTTCCAAACATAATTACATATTTTAATATAATAAGTACTGTAATGATGGTCTTTCGCTTTATTATATGGCATTACATACATATAAATGTATAATAATGACTACTGTAACATTCTTAACAATGGACATGAACAACATATAATTAAGGCAGGTAATAAGTACAACTGTAATGATAGTCTTATATAAACCGGCTATAGTTTTTTTAGCACTCAGTTGATATTTAGTGCTCTAACAAGTTAGATATCTAGTATTTTAGTGTTCGTAAAAGTAATATGGCTACGAAAAAGAGAAAATTTCTCAGTGTATAAGAAAAAGTTGATATTATTTAGTGCGCAGAGAAGAATAAAGTTAGTGTGAGACTGCTTGTGGAAAGATTCTGTATCGGTAAAAGTCAAGTGGGCGACATTTTGAAAAACAAAGTTGATATTAATAGACGGTTTGCTGAAAATGGTAATTCACAGCAAAAAAGGTGCGTGATATAAATATTCTATTGTCCGGCACAATAATAAGGGAAAAAGCTCCCGAAGTTGCTCAAGAGCTAAATTATAAATTCAAAGCTTCAAGTGGGTGATTTGACAAGTTTTCTCAGCGATACAGCATATCGCTTCTAACGATTTGTAAAATGTGGATGAAATATCTGTCTGGAAGAAACAGTTGATAACCATCACAAAGGAATACTCACCGAAAGACATTTTTAACGCAGATGAAACTGGACTTTTCTTCCGGGCTTTGCTAAACAAAACCTTTGCATTAAAAGGTGAAAAATGTTTGGGTGGCAAAGCTGCTCAGGAGAGACTAACTATTCTCTTGTGTGCGAATATGGTTGGATAAAAGGAAAGACCTAAAGACCTTTAGTAATTGGGAAAAGTAAGAATCCACGATGATTTAGAGGAGCAAACGTTCAGAAGTTGCCAGTGGAGTGGTATTCTAATAAAAAAGCGTGTATGACGAGGAAAATTATGACAATTCGGTTAACCAAATTTGATAGAAAAATGCAACAGCGGAATAAAAAAGTTCTTTTGTTTTTTAGACAACGCCACGTCACACCCAACACTTGAGTTACAAAATGTTAAACTAATATTTTTGCAACCAAACACTACACTACTACTACACTACTCATTGTCAACCACTTGATCAAGGGATTATCAATAATTTTAAAACCAACTACAGAGAGCTTTTAGTTAAGAGACTTTTATCGCCTATGGATCATTGTAAAATATAGAAACATTCATTAACATTCTCAGTGTTCTAATAAGAACCATTATTGCTTGGAAAACTGTAAGAGCTGAAACAAGCAACAAATGTTTTCTTAAAGCTGGATTTGGTGAATGGAATGCCGAAGATATCTGCGAGGATACAGACAATGTGCCACTGTCAGAACTTTGTAAACCCTATCCTGACATATTATCATATTCACAAATTGATGATAATTTACATACCGAGAATCCCGATATTAGCGTACAAGAATGCGTGCGAGAATTTCAAAACAGTACCAATGTACGTGATAGCGACTAGATAGTGATGATATTATTTCAAAAACTTAAACATTAATGAAGCTTATGAAAAGCTAAAGGATATTCAAAACTTCTTTTTCTTGTCTGGCGACATTACACGAGGAGGAAAAGTCGCTGAGATAGTATGCAATGTAGAAACACAAATTGTAAAAAGAAGAGTTGACTAAAATTTCAAATTCTTTTAAATAAGTTAGTTTTGAGTTGTTGTAAGAATAAATTAATTAAAAATTATTTATACTCTTTTTTTTTTCTCCCACCAATGGACATCTCTGAACAATGGATAGTTTTATATACACCGCTACTGTCCGTTATACAGAGAACCTTCTGTATATATGTTATGTCAAACCACACACATTACTGTGTTTTGTTGCTTAGATGCTATTATTTTTCCTTTAATTTATCGAGGATGTAGCAATAAATTTTGAGAGTAAAATCTACCTTATGAGTTAAATATTCTCGTTCCGCAAAAAATTAATACTCTTTCATAAAATTCTTATATCAAATATTTATAAGGGCTGAGCAGGAGTTCCCTTGAATCAACCAGGCCTAACATCTAGTAATCACAACATTTGAATAATTAAATACTACATTGGTTACAAACTACGATTTCATTTACTAAAAAATTCAAGATTCTAGTGAAAATATTTTAAAATGTCATTAGTACCTCAAAGTGAAGCATAATGTTCTATAACATTTCATCCAAAATATAATTGAATTAATCGAACGAAGGAGCGATTATTTAAAACATTTCTACGCGAATTGCAAAAGAATTCTCCTCGTATCGACAGCCTATTCACTTTTTTATATCTGTGTTTATATCTGATTGATGGGGGAGTCGTCACGCAAAACAACGCAATTATGCCTGACATGTTTTTTCTATTGACCAGTTATCATTACTTTTCTTATCCTTTTCAATATGTCTTGATTTTAATTTTCAATTTCATTTTAGGTTTAATTTACTTGTTTACACTTGACTTTTCCATTAAATTCTGCCTTTTATAGTTTTATATAAAATTTTTAAAACTATAAAAGGCAGAAATGCCGTCTATAGGACATTTTCTACAATTAAATATATTCTTGTAAAATACTATCTAATGATTTGTATATTATGTATTATAACCTTGCTGTTGTGCAACCCTATACACAACGGATTATTTACAAAGATATAGGAGGATCATTTATTAATGAATTAATAAATATCCAAATAGCAATGTACCGTATTGTTCTATTACTTAAGATATCTTTTACTATATACCATTTTCTTTTGTACTATATGTAATCCACACACAATGTTGTTTATATGTATACCATATATCTACTTGTAACGTGTCATCAAAATGTACTCAATTCTACTGGTTTTAAACTCCAATAAACTTGCTAATTTACATTAGTATAACGCAGTATTTATGATCATCTAGAACTAACTTCTGTGTATTTTTAGTGAAATTTTGTGAGAATCTATGCATTGTGTATAATAGTACTGTCTTTGTCAATATTTTTTATTCTTTATTGAGGTTGTGGAATACAAGTCACACAACAATGAAGTGAGTTTCAAGATATATCATATGAGATCACCTCGCTGTTTCAATCATATTCGAAACAAGATAACAAATATATGACTCTAGGTATCCTTTCAAAATTCAAATTAAACCTTTTTATGGCATATTGTCTGTTTTTTGTATACATGGCTAATGTTCTTACTAAGAATTGTAAATACTTTATGTAGCGAGGTAATGTATGTAAGTACATACGAGGGTTTCGTAAGTTTTTTTGGTAGTATGTTATAAAAACGATATATCAAAAAATTAATATTTATTTTAGGAGCTTTTATGATCGAAAAAGCATTGGATAACGACTAGATTAAAAAATATACTCCGTTAAAAACTAAATTGTGCAAGACCGGAAAGGGAAGCTTCACTGAATGCCGAAATCACAGATACAGTAGATAACAAAATATCTTTTTTAAAATTTGCCAGTCCTGAACAAGTGGATGATATTCTCAACAAAACAAAAGACTGTTTAAACCCAGATTTATTGATACTGACGGTGTGAGAAGTTTTGAAATTTGCATTCTAAAATTTTATTTATTTTATTTTTGCCGTTTTACAGTAGCGGGCAATTAAATTAGGGCTGCTTGCATTTCTAAGAAATATGTATTTTCAGCTATTTAGTACGCAGAGGGAATGTCACATTTTCTATTATTAAAATATCGTCTTTCATAGTATTGCCGAAAGTCCCTTACAACAATTATAAAATTATCAGTATTCTAACCACCGCTAAATTTGCATGTGAAACATGAAAGCTTTATTACAAATTAATTTTAAAATTCTAAAACAATTTAGTTTCTTTTTTTTGAATAATGAGTAAAACGCGAAAACATTATCAGTGCAAAAAAGGCGACAATAGAGACTTTATTAAAAACTGGCAAATATTCTCATCGATTCTTCAAACACTGGACAGGGTAACAAAGTGAATTGCAGAAAGCCTATTAACCGCTGCGAGTGGTCACATTCATTATGGACCAAGAAAAATACAAGGCATTGTGCCATCTAAAGAGGAGTTTTCCCCTTTGAGTGATATAGTCACTTAAAGATTGTTTCTAATTTGAGACTCTTATTGTCCTTTTAGGACCTAAAAATATTTCAGCGCTCCAATTTTTCAACACCACTTGCAGAACAGGCTACAGAAGTAAAGAATATATATATTTTTTCTATTTATTGAAGATGAACATTCCCAAATCTCTTACAATAATTAAAAAACTGTTTTAACAATACCAACTAAAAAGAAACGAATGCGAAATTAAAGTATAATAATTCAATTGTGCGAGAAAAGAACACTTTGCTTTTTTCCAACAATTGATGTCTACTATTCTTTTAAAATCAGTTTATAGATTTTACAAAGTAATAATTAATTAGCAGATATCTGTTTTTGTTTTACTGGTTTTATGCATATGCTTTCAGACATTTAAGTCGTATTATTCCTTCCTTTACTGTTTTTCAATTACTTCTTGATTTTCTCTTGGATTTGTTTCTCTTCCCAATGTTCTGCATTACCACGTTTTTTAAGATGTGATTTTCAATTTGTCTTGTATTTACATTCGGGGCATTCAGAACGTTACATTTTCCCTTCAGAATGTTTTGCATTTATATGTCTTTTGAAATGCGAGTTGTTGTTTGTTTTGTAATCACATTCAGAACATTTAAATCGTTTTTCGTCAGAATGTTTAGCGTTTATATGTGCTTTGAAATTCGAATTGTTGTTTGTTCTGTAATCACATTCAGAACATATAAACCGTTTTTCTTCAGAATGTTTTGCATCTGTATGTGCTTTGAAATTCGAACTGTTGTTTGTTCTGTAATAACATTCAGTACATTGAAACCGTTTCTCATTAGAATGTTTTGCGTTTATATGATCTTTGAAATTCGAGTTGTTGTTCGTTTTGTAATTGCATTCACGACATTTAAGTCGTTTCTCTTCAGAATGTTTTGCGTCTATATGTCTCTTCAATACCGGATTGTTGTTCGTTTTGTAATCACATTGAGGGCATTTAAATCGCTTCTCATCAGAATGTTTTGCATTTATATGTGCTTTGAAATTCGAAATGTTGCTTGTTTTGTAATCACATTCAGAACATTTAAACCGTTTCTCTTCAGAATGTTTCGCATTTATGTGTCCTTTCAATAACGAATTGTTGTTTGTTTCGTAATCACATTCAGGGCATTTAAATCGTTTCTGTTCACAGTGTTTTGCATCTATATGTCTTCTCAATATCGAATTATCGTATGTTTTGTAATCACATTCAGAACATTTAAACCGTTTCTCTTCAGAATGTTTTGCATCTATATGTCTTCTCAATACCGAATTATCGTTTGTTTTGTAATCACATTCAGGGCATTTAAATCGTTTCTCTTCAGAATGTTTCACATCTATGTGTGCTTTTAACGTCGAATTGTTACTTGTTTTGTAATCGCATTCACGACATTTAAACCGTTTCTCTTCAGAATGTCTTGCATCTACATGCCTTTTCAATACATAATTGATGTTTGTTTTGTAGTCACATTCAGAACATTTAAATCGTTTCTCTTCAGAGTGTTTTGCATCTATATGCCTTATCAGTACCGAATTGTTGTTTGTTCTGTAGTCACATTCAGGACATTTAAATCGTTTCTCTTCACAATGTTTTGCATCTATATGTCCTTTAAAATGCCAGTTGTTGTTTGTTTTGTAACAACATTTGGGACATTTAAACCGTTTCTCTTCAGAATGTTTTGCATCTATATGCTTTCTCAACATCGAATTGTTGTTTGTTTTGTAATTACATTCAGGACATTTAAATCGTTTCTCTTCAGAATGTTTGATTTCTATATGTCTTTTCAAATGAGATTTATAGTTTGTTTCGTATCCACAGACAAAACATCGATTAATTTCTTTTTGTTTCATACTAGTGTGGGCATTAATGACATGCATTGTAAGATTTTTTTTCAGTTTGAATTGTTTAGGGCAAATTTCGCATCTATACACATTTGTTTCATGATGTTTGTCAGTATGGTTCCTCAGAACATTTTTGTATGTTTGGCGTGTATTCTGCAAACGTTTGCATACTTCGAATTGTTTATTGTGTTTACGTGAATGTCCTCGAACCTCTTCTCGTCCAAACAAGGTTGATAAGGAGTAAACCCTAGAAAACAAAATGAATCCATTACGAACAAGCTTTAAACTGTAAAAATAAAGGTTCAAACTAACTCTAGCACGATTTGTTAAGTATATCTTAACTACTTCTTAATTTTTTTTGTGTAACTGTAATAACTCGTGCCATCACATCCTTCAGTAGCTTAGCCCCAGTTAAAAGGAACATTAGCAAGCTATAAGCGCTGTCATCTTATCCACTATCTAATTATCCACTAGTAACTTTAGCGTAGTGGCTAGAGATTATGAGAATTCTGGAAGTCGACGAAAAAGTATTGGAAATATGTAGCTTAGTTACAGTCAATACTAACACTAATTTCTAGTAATTCTGACTACCGAGCTATCGTTAATATTCTAGAAGTATTGAAGGAAACAATTCCAATTGTTACTACATATAACAAAATCAGAATTAACTAAATCATAATCACCTATTTACAAAAATAATTGTTTGCATTACTGAATATAATTGTAATGTTTTGTTACAAGCTGATTTCTATTTTTCGTTCATATTTTGTGCATATCAATATCACAATTTTTTTAATATTATATCTTTAACAGATTCAGTTGTATTTCTAATTTCGTATTTTGCAGGTTATGGGAACTATTTTATTACGGCACTACATTGATTAATTCTTTCAGTCTAAGTAACTACTTCATTTCCTCATTAAGTTAAGAGAGCTATTGTTTCTTTTGTGATAATACCAGCGCCCTTTTCATTGTCCTGGCTCAAATAGGTTATGGAAGCCATTAGGCTATAGGTTTAATTAATGAAATTAATCGTATGTTAGTTTCATGTACTTTAAAATATTTATGTTAATTAGCTGTCTTTTCAATAACGAGCCGTAACTAATTGCTTTCTTCTGTGAAAAATTTCTAGAACGTTGGTTGTTTGATTTAAAACCTGTTACCTGTGACATCGTTAGCAAAGTTAAGGAAGGTAATTTTGATGGAGCCTATGGTTGATTAACTTAATCACTGAAGGTTGACATATATATTTCCAACTTAAATTTTCGTATTCTGTATATGTATTTCGACAACTAAGTTGGCATCATCAGCAGATAATTAAACAGTGTCACACCTGGAAAACTACGGCAAAATATTTTGATCACCGAAGGTTGATATATAACCCATTGCCACATTAGTTTTCGTATTCTGTATACGTATTTCGACAACTAAGTCGTCATCATCACCAGATAATTAAAATAGTGTCGCACTTTGAAAACTACTGTAAAAATACCCGTACGAAATCAAATTCCGCACGCGATCCGTACCGCTGAAAGCCAAAACATACACTGTGACAGTGTACATTTTGGCTTTGAGGTTTTTTGGGATGCGCGTGGAATAATTTTCCTTGATTATCTTGAAGAAGGAAAAATTATCAACGGCGAGTATTATGCGAATTTATTGCAACGTTTGACCGAAGAAATCAAGCTAAAACGGGCGCATTTAGTTAAGAAGATAGTGTTGCTCTGTCAAGATAATGAACCACCCACAAATCCGTTATTGCAATGGCCAAACGTAATGAATTAAAGTTTGAATTGCTACCTTATGCACCTTATTCGCCAGCTTTAGCCCCCTCGGATTATTTTCTGTTCCCAAACTTGAAAAAATGGCTCGGTGGTCAAAGATTTTCCAACGAGGAAGAAGTGATGTCGGCAGTTAATGGCTATTTTGAGGAGCAAGGCAGTTCTTATTATAAAAAGTATCGAACTTATTGAACATCGCTGGGAAAAATGTATAGAGCTGAAAGGAGATTATGTTGAAAAATATATATATTTCTTTCGAAAAATTTTGTGTTTTCTTTGTTGGGATGGGTACTGCCGGGACCACGCTCGTATATGTAACAGTCATTTATTTGAAGTGCTTTTGCAGTTATAAAGGGTTTTCCAATACGGACAAAATAAAATGCAGACCATTTGAGATATTTCAAAAACTTTATTATCGGGTTGAAGTACAATCAAAACATTTATGAATGGAACTCGACTTCGTTCATATGACCACCGCGGGCACGTTTGCAGCGGTCGATTCGTTAAACCCAATTTTCGATGACACGGCAACACAATTCGGCCGAAACGGCTATTTCGCGTTCGATGTTGGCTCTGAGCTCTTCCAACGTTGTCGGCTTGTTGGCATAGACCAATGACTTGACGTAGCCCCAAAGAAAAAAGTCTAGAGGCGTTAAATCGCACGAACGAGGCGGCCAATCGACTGGTCCATTTGTTGATATAACACGCTCATCAAACTTACTCTTCAATAAATCGATTGTAACGTGTGCTGTGAGGCTTGTGGCACCGTCCTGCTGAAACCACATGTTGTCCAAGTCCATATCTTCCAATTCGGGCCAACAATAATCGGTAATCATGGCGCGATAACGATTACCATTTACAGTAACGTGACGATCATTATCGTCGACGAAAAAATGTGGCCCAAAGACGCCGCTGGCATGCAAACCGCACCAAACAGTTATTTTTTGTGGATGAAGTGGTGTTTTATGAAGTACATGTGGATTTTCACCCGACCAATAACGCATATTTTGCTTATTGACGAACCCATTGAGCCAAAAATGAGCTTCGTTACTGAAAATGATTTTGCGATGAAATTGATCATCTTGGTGCATCTTTTCCAGAGCCCAATCGGAGAACGTACGTCACTTCAAATGGTCCATCGGCTTCAATTCTTGAGTCAGCTTGATCTTGTATGGGTGTAAACCAAGATCCTTACGCAAAATTCGCCATAAAGTGGTCTGGGCGATGCCCAACTCTTGAGAACGCCGTGGAATTGACTGATTTAGATCATTTGCTAAGGACGTTTCAACGCCAGCGATATTTTCGACACTTCGACCAACCCTTTGTCTCACTGGCACGGCAACATCACACAACGAATATGTGGACTCAAATTTTTGCACTAAACTTGTTACTGCCTGTCTACTAGGGCGAGAATTACGACCGAAAATCGGAGTTAACGCTCTTAAAGTAGCGGTCACCGACTCCGAATTTCTGTAGTAAATATTTATAATTTGCAGACGTTGTTCGTTCGTGTACTTTACCATGATGAAAATGTTAGTTTTACTGAATAAATTGACAGTGACAGTTCGATGATTAGTGAAAGGGTGCGTTCACAAATTGAATTTAAAGTTGTCAAGTCCCTATTGGAAAACCCTTTAGAAAAAAACTCTCCATCGTTAGTTAATCACGCTATGAATGTAGGTGCTTTGCACATGTGCGTTGAATAGACTACTATATTTAGAAATTTTATCTAAATATTCTGTATTTAATTTGAGTATATTAGTTAATGTTGATGCCGGAATAGGTTTACAGAACTATTTTCTGTGATCAGTTTTTATACCGCTACTTTAATTACTATTTATTCTAAATGTTAATTTGAAAACGAAAAATTAGGAGAATTACCTTTATAATCATGTCGCCATTAATGAAGGTCTAGTTCTGATAATTGTGGTTAAAAAATAATCTAAAATAGTATTTCTCATGAAAAACCAAATCGTACTAAATTAAAAATATTCTACGTAACTTGCAAAGACCAAAAATCTGCCAGAATTTTTATATTAAGTTCAATAGAAACGATCAGAATTTGACAAGAATATAAATTTATTTTACAGAAACAAATTAAACTGAAGACGTGCTAAATAAATATATAGAATATAATAAATACGTCGACGATATTTTCTTAATTTGGTCACATAGAAAAGGAAAACTATATGAATGCTTCGATTGCATCAACGAACATCGCGTTCCTATAACGTTTACTATGGAAATAGAAGAATATTACTGGTCTTAAATATAATGCTGCACAAAGTCGAGAAAACTACAACACGAAGTATATAGGAAAGTCTTAAATGGATATTTTACAAAATACAACCACCACCTTTCAATCATTCATATTTTCAGTCCTCTCTTTTAGTTTTTGGATTTACACACTTTTATAACAAAGTAATTTCGTTGTTAACAATTGCATATAAACAGACAATTAAGCGCTTTCCGATGAGAACATAATAAAAATTAATATTTCCTGCTATACCATCTGTTAGTAATTACATAAATTAATTAAAAGCAGCCGTCCATAATACGGCAGATACAGGTTCGAGTCCTGTCCCAACGCAAAAATGTTTGATTCATTTCTGTAATTAGTAAGAACGATGGTATAAAGGGAAATATTAATTTTAAAATAATTTCACTATATGTTGGTGTTTCATTCGATCGATAGGTGACGTTTCATCGGATGTCGAAACCACAAATACAGTAGATAATAAAATATATTTTCTAAAATTTGCTAGTCCTGAACAAGTGAATGATATTTTCAACGAAACAAAACAAGCTTTTAGACATAGATTTATTGATACTGGCGGTTTGGGAGGTTTTGAAATTTTCATTCTAAAATTTTACTTTTTTAGTTTTGCCGTTTTCCAGTAGCGCGCAATTAAATTAGGGTTACTCGCATTTCTTAGAAATATTTAGTACACGGAAAATCGTACTTTTTGTTATTAATTTTTTTTTTATATCATCGACGATAAACCCTTACAACAACCATAAAATTCTCAGTATTCTAACCACCATTAAACACTTTTTTCGGAATTAAACGCAATTATTGGGGGTTAATTTTACGTGATTTTCGTCATTCTGAGTGTAGGGTTGCCATGTCTAAGGTGAAGATTTTATTATCTATTTTGCGAAATATTATATAATAATTAGTTTCAAAATTGCCAGATTTTTTTTAAATAATGAACAAAACGCAGAGACTTTATTAAAAAGTGGGAACACTTCTTATCGAGAAATAGCAGAGCAAGGACGTGCTTCTTATCAAGCAGTGGACAAAGTGGCAAAGTTTATTGCAGAAAATTTATGAACCACTACGAGCTGCCGCATTCTTTGTTGAACAAAGAGAAACTAACGGATCGTGCCACATAAAGATCAGTTTTCCTCTTTAATTTGAGACTTTTATTGCTTTTAAGTGCTTAAAAATATAATCTGTAATCGACTAGTATTAAAGTTAATCATAAAACCACAGCTATAGCGGCAAAGAGGAAATTTAACACTATTTATTGATATGCCAGACGCTGAACAAATTTAATATCTAACCAGTGTTTTTGAAAAAATAAACGCGGCTTACAAAACGTGTGCATACAAGTAACTTCTTTTCAATTCTTAAAAACTTTTGGCTGTGAGATTGAACACCCCCATTTTTCAACACCCCTTGCGGAACGGGATACAGAAATAAAAAAAATATATATTTTTTCTATTTATTGAAGGCGAACATCCCCAAATCTCTTATAAAAATTAAAAAAAGTGTTTTAACAATACTATCTAAAAATAAACAAATTCGAAATTGAAGTATATAAAAAGTCAAAAGAAAACTCTTTACCTTCTGCTTCCTTAAAAAAAATTTTAAAAAAATATTAGAACGGTTCTATATATAAATTCCAACGATTGATGACTACTATTCCATTAAGATTAATTTACACATTTTACAAAGCAATACTTAAATAGCATATATCTGCTTTTGCTTTATTTGTTGTGTGTCTATGCTTTCTGACATTAAAGTCGTTTTATTTCCTCTTTTACTGTTTTACAATTATTTCTTGATTTTCTATTGAATTTGTTCTCTTCAACATGTTTTTTAGGTGTATTTTTCAATGTCTTGTATTTACATTCGAAGAGTTTAGAATGTTACATTTTCTCTTCAGAATGTTTCGCATTTAGATGCCTTTTGAAATGTGAATTGATGTTTGTTTTGTAATCACATTCAGGACATTTAAATCGTGTCTCTTCAGAATGTTTTGCATCTATATGTCTTTTCAATAGCGTACTGTTGCTGGCTTTGTAATCACATTCAGAACATTTAAATAGCTTCTCTCCAGAATGTTTTGCAACTTCATGTCTTTTGAAACGCCATTTGTTGTTTGTTTTGTAATCACATTCGGAACATTTAAATCGTCTTTCGTCAGAATGTTTTGCATTTATATGTTTTTTGAAATGCAATTTGCTGCTTGTTTCGTAATCACATTCAGTGCATTTAAATTGTTTCTCGTCAGAATATTTTGCATTTATATGCGCTTTGAAATTCGAAATGTCGTTTGTTTTGTAATCACATTCTGAACATTTAAATCGTTTCTTTT
This sequence comes from Dermolepida albohirtum, assembly GCA_031893035.1. Lineage (NCBI taxonomy): Eukaryota > Metazoa > Arthropoda > Insecta > Coleoptera > Scarabaeidae > Dermolepida > Dermolepida albohirtum. Next base: position 589,428 of record JAVIWB010004819.1, on the reverse strand, counting down.
CAGAATGTTTTGCACTTATATGTCTTTTGAAATGCGAATTGATGTTTGTTTTGTAATTACATTCATGACATTTAAATCGTTTTTCGTCTGAATGTTTTTCACTTATATGGTTTTTGAGAAGCGAATTTTTGCGAATTTTGACATCACATTCAGGGCATTTTCCATCAGAATGTTCTTCACTTAAATGTTTTTTGAGAAGCAAGTTTTCGCTTGTTTTGTAATCGAATCTAGGGCATTTAAATAGTGTTTTGTCAGAATGTCTTGTATTTACATGTGCTGTCAAATTCCAGTTGTTGTTCGTTCTGTAATCACATTTAGGACATTGAAACTGTTTCTCTTCAGAATGTTTTGCACTTACATGTCCTTTCAATACCGAACTATTGTTTGTTTTGTAATCACATTGAGGGCATTTAAATCGTTTCTCTCGAGAATGTTTTCCATTTATATGTGTTTTGAAATGCGAATTGTTGCTTGTTTTGTAATCACATTCAGAACATTTAAATCGTTTCTCTTCACAATGTTTTGCATCTAAATGTGCCTTCAAATTCCAGTTAGTGTTTGTTCTATAATCGCATTCAGGACATTTAAATCGTTTCTCTTCAGAATGTTTTGCATTTATATGTGCTTTGAAATTAGAATTCCTGTTTGTTTTGTAATCACATTCAGAACATTTAAAACGTCTCTCTTCAGAATGTTTCACAGCTAAATGCACTTTTATATTTGAATTGTAGTTCGTTTTGTAATCACATTCAGGACATTTGAATCGTTTCTCTTGAGAGTGCTTGGCATCTATATGTGCTTTCAAATGCGAATTCTTGTTCGTCTTGTAGTCACATTTAGAACACTTAAATCGTTTCTCTTCACAATGTTTTGCACCTATATGTGCTTTGATATTTGATTTGTACTTCGTTCTGTAATCACATTTAGGACATTTAAATCGTTTCTCTTCCGAATGTTTTGCATCTGTATGTGCTTTGAAATTCGAACTGTTATCTGTTTCATAATTACATTCATGGAGCTTAAGTCGTTCAAATTGTTTATCGTGTTTACATGATTGTCCTTTAACTTCTTGCTGTCTAGCAACCAAGGTTGAGTAAACCCTAGAAAACAAAATGAATCAATTACGAACAAGTTTTAAAGTGCAAAGTAAAAGTTAAAAACTAACTTTAGCACGATTTGGCAGGTACATATATCCAATTAATATTATTTCATAATTTTTTTATATAATAGTAATAGCTCGTACTTTCGTGTTCTTCAACAGCTTAGCCTAATTACAGAAAACGTTAGCAAGGTCTACGCGCAGTCATCTTATCCACTAGGCACTTTTGTCTCAGTGGCTAGGCATTACGAGTATTTGAAGGCCTAAAAAGACATTGGAAATATGAATTAGAAATTATATATATCGCAAAAAGCAAATATAATAGGGAATAGTAAAATTAAAAAGTAAATCAAATCTTTTAGTCTTTTCGAATCGATTAGTACGCAGTAAGACATTTTTTTAATTTGATTGCAATTTTAGGAGTTCTGTACTGTAATTTAGTTTCAGTCAATATTAACATTAATTTTTAGTACTGACAAACAAGATATCGTAAAATTCTAGAAATATAATTACTCTCATTTTGATAAGATTAACAATTTCCAATTGTTATTATAACAAGAATTAACTAAAACACAAACAGTCATTTATCTAAAAAGGAATTACAAAGGGTACTAAGAAAGTTATGCAATACAGCTTTGTTTATTTAATTTTTTCAAAGTAATTTCCTCAACACTCAATACACCCCTCCATCCTCCGAAACCAATCTTTAAACCAGTTCTGCCAAGTTTCAGTAGGGAGTAAAACACTCGTTGTCCCAAGCCCGCAGAAGGTCCTTATCATTGGAAAACCGCCTCCCTTTTAGCTTCATTTTCACATGCGGGAACAGTGCAAAGTCGCAAGGAGCAAGATCTGGACTGTAGAGAGGGTGCTCGACAAGTTTCAATCCTGTCGTGGTCAAATATTTGGTGCACGCTTTGGCGTGGTGAGCTGGAGCATTATCGTGATGGAGGAACCAGGTGTCCATTCTTGACTTTGTCCGCAGCTGTAGAAATAGATCCAATGACTTTAGTCAGGCACTGTTCAGTATATCACTTAGCTGTGGCTGTCTTCTGTGTGTCCAAAACGACGCGTTTCACAATTTCACTCGATTTGAAAAATACAGCTATCATTTTCTTCTTTACAGATCGGGATTTTCTGACACCAACGGGTGTGTCCTCATCATCAAAGACCCAACTTTTTTGAACTTTGGTCGGCACATCGTAATAATACAGCCAAGTCTCGTCACCTGCCACGATATTGTTCACATACCGAGATTGTCCCTTATTAAACTTTTTTAGCATCCCCTGGCACCAAGTCACACGTCGTGTCATCTGCTCTTCAGTAAATCGATGCGACACCCAGAGAGAACAAAGTTTCTTCACGTGCAAATGATCATACAGAATCGAACGAATTGCTGGTGCATTTAGACCTGAAGTAATTAATTAAATTTCCCCTTTGGAATTCTCTATGCCGGCACACGTCGTGTCATCTTCTCTTCAGTCAGTCGATGCTGGTACATTTAGGCATGAAGTACCCTCTATCTGTTGGTAGGTCACTCGCCTGTTCTCGCCAAGCATTTTCGTCACAGTAGTAACGTTTTCCTCCGTAACTGATATTCGTGGCATTCCCGGCTTCTCAGCAGTCTCCACAGTTAAATTTCCCCTTTGAAATTCTCTATACCACCTCAATATCGTTGTACGATGTGGACAAACATCACCTAGTGCAAGAGTAATTTCTTCGAAGCACTGATCTATGTTTAAACCACGCACGAAGTTATAACGCAAAACTGTCCTTATCTCATTTCGTGACCACGGTGCCATCGCAAGCACTTTACATTCTCACTGCTAATGAATAACTGAGTCCATCGACATGGCGCGGTGGCTACTATGCACGTATGAACATGTCTAAACATGCAGCAACAAGCAGTTTCCTATGATTCATTGTTGCGTCATATTGCGAAACTTTCCTAGTACATTTGTATATAGTACATATGGGGAACGAACTATTGTTTGAAATACTTACGTTACTTAACTGTAAAATCAAGATATTGCTTATTTATTCTTCTGATGCTCACATTTTATTCACACTTTCACGTTGATTATTTAAATAAAGGATTAGTTCATATACTGGGTGTTCTTTCGATGCATTGTATATCTTTAAAGAAATTCTCGGGTGTTTAGTGGGTTAATAGACTTACGGACTACTAAGTGAGAGACGTGTGCCATTATTTGCTCTTGGCGTCTCTTTATGAACATCTATCTTCGAGAACACTTAGCTGTCATTACATGAAGCGGTAAATATAGTATTGGGTTGGCAATTAAGTACTTTCGGTTTTTACTGATAGAGAGCGTTGCTTTATTTTTTGTATAACGTATGTTAGTGCTGTACTTTACCGTTTGTCGCGTGATACTAGTCACATTGACGTAACTTCAGAAGCATCTAGTGCGTGATTTTTATTAAAGCTATTAGTTGTGGGTTAATTTTAAATGGAGTGCAGAAACGAACATTTTCGACATATTTTACTATTTTATTTCCGTAAAGGAAAGAAAGCTGCTGCGGCTCACAAAAAGATATGTGAAGTTTATGGTGCTAATTGCTTAACAGAGCGCACGTGTCAGGATTGGTATAAAAAATTCCGTTCTGGAGATTTTTCCCTCAAAGATGAGCAACGTTTTGGTCGGCCTACTGAAGTTGATGATGACCAAATCAAAGTCATAATTGAAGAGGATCGTCATATAACTGTTCGAGAGGTTGCGGAGAGGCTACATGTATCGCACACAAAAATTGAAAAACATTTAAAATGTCTTGGGCTAATTAAGAAGTTTGATATTTGGGTACCTCACGAATTGAAAGAAATTCATTTAACACAAAGAATCAACTTTTGCGATATGCACCTTAGACGAAATGAAACCGACCCTTTCTTAAAAAGAATCATCACTGGTGATGAAAAATGGGCCCTGTACAGTAACATAGTTCGAAAACGATCATAGAGCAAACACGATAAACAAGCTCAAACCACATCGAAAGCTGAATTGCATCCAAAAAAGATCATGCTGTCAGTTTGGTGGAATTACAAAGGTGTTGTGTTCTTTGAGCTGCTTCCAAGGAACCAAACGATTAATTCTGATGTTTACTGTCAACAATTAATAAAACTGGATGAAGCAGTTAAAGAAAAACAGCCAGAATTGTCAAATCGGAAAGGTGTAGTTTTCCACCAAGATAATGCAAGGCCTCACACATTTTTGGCAATTCGTGGGAAACTATTGAAGCTTGGCTGGGAAGTGATGCCACATCCCCCATACAGCCCTGATCTAGCACCATCTGATTACCATTTATTTCGAAGTTTGCAGAATTCTTTGAATGGTAAAACTTTCACAAATGACGATGACCTTCACTCGCACCTGGTTCAGTTTTTTTCTGATAAGGACCAGAAATTTTATGAGCGCGGAATCATGCAGCTGAAAGAAAGATGGCAAACGGTCATTGAGCAAAATGGAAAATATATAATTGATTAAAAACTATTCTTTGTTTGTTAAAAGGAATCATTCTATTATTAATAACACCCTATCTACTACATATGTTTCATGGATAGACCAATCATCAGGCAGATTCTGTGTTATTAATGAACGATTCCTTGATAGCGTCTATCATATCATTACGATACAGAAAAATAGTGAATAATCAACATGCCTCCCTCTCACGTCCAATGAATTGAACGAAAAAGCGAGAATGCATTCTCGCTTTTTCGTTCAATTCATTGGACGTGAGAGGGAGGCATGTTGATTGTTCACTATTCTTTGTTTAAAAAAAAAGTGTTTTATTTTATACTACAAAACCGAAAGTACTTAGTTGCCAACCCAATATATTATCTCAAAGCCTCGTTAGGAAATCTAACAGAAAGTATAGGAAGATTAACAACCGATAAATTGTATGCGGTTATAAATAAGAATCCCGATTTTCAAACTATGGTGCGTATACAAAATAGATTAACTGAAAACCAAGAGTGCGAATAAGATGCGAACGTCCTTATTAAATTCGGGAACATCACATCATTATACGCAAAACGCTCCTTTTCCAAATACACAAACATATTTTCACCTCGCCGTAGGAGTATGTCTGAGTCAACACTGGAAGGCATACTAATGACGCAATACTACAGCGAATTTTTGCGTCACTCTACATCAACCTCACAAAAAAAACTAAAATAGTAAGCAATTACATTTATTATTATTGATAGTAACTGCGAAAGCACTTCCTGCAGCTTTAGTTCTAAATCACGGGCCGATCTCTTGTGTCAAATTACACTAGCACGGCTAGAGCTTTGCGCTGCCGTATTGTTATCGAACTTGTTTGCAAATATTTGCTACGTTCTTATTGTACACGAGCAAGTTGTTGCGGGTCGCGAACGACCGCTCGGAGGAGCTTGGGTAGGTCTGGGCAACAAACAGAAAATGTCGGCTACTGTTGCGGAGGTCGGGGTTCGCAGCTCAGGATTGAGCTAGGGTGTCAAAAAAAGAAAGGGCGCCAAGAGCAAAATGGTGGCTTCTGTTATTTCCGTTTTTCCCAAGGCCGTAGCTCTAATGAGCTGCCCTGTTTTCAAAATGTGATGTCGGATACGTTGATTCAAAACCCAGTGTATGTGTAATTATTATATACAAATTTATTAAATATTCGAATACATGGTAAAGAAAATTTTATACATTAAATAGATTAAACTGCAGCTTAAAAGGCTTGTTCGTATTTTTTTTCAAAATGTTAATTTAATTTGTCACAATTGATAAGCATATCTTTTACACATCAACTATTTGAGCCTCCCCGATATATATATATATATATATATATAGAGGTTACAGACGGCGCTGTAATGGTATACACAAAAAACAAGTTGACTTATTCTACATAAATTCACTTAAACTTAATAATCAAATTAACCTATCCTACTGAAGTCAAATAGCCTTAATAAAACAGAACAAAAAAACATCACATTACACTTAGAGTGTTAATCAACATATTTCCACGGAAAATATTTAATTCTCTCAAATTTTAATAAAAATGTGGTAAAACCCAAAAGAAAAAGGGCTACTTATCGCTCCCAGAAGCTGGAGTACAATTCGGGATCCGTTACCGAAATCCGGATTTCCACATTCGTAGGGGATTGACGTCCTATCGCCGGTGCTTTATGAGTAATACGTCTCTAGAGAACACGGCATAAAAGAAGCCCTAAAACAACAATTACGAATAAGGGTCTGTACATATAGGTTTAATTAATTGGCTGACACATACCTGTTGATGGTAAACGGGCTCTTAAGATGATTTACACGGTAATGGTGACTTAGCTCACGAATGAGACTCTCATTTGATCAAAAAGAACGAAGAAGAATTTCGACGTCTACCCTTCTACGAAGTTAATTATCAAATGCTGTCGTTATAGATACGTATATGTTATATCGGACCAGGGCGAGTAAGACGAACGGGGGGGGGGGGATGTTTTGCACTCGTGATACGACCATCTGGTCACCACAAAAAGCGATTCTTAGATATAACGAAATCAAGGTCGACGTAAACGTACGCCGAAATATATTTACTTAAAGATATTTTTAAAACTTTAAAACGAATATGATATCCTAAATATGTGTTTCCACATAACCTTCATCGATAACCATAGGCGTCCCTTCTATCAAATACGGCGGGATTATTTTAATAAATAAATAAATATACAAGACGCCGAAATTGTTCTAAATGAAAAATAAACCGTAACAGATTAAATATTAATAGACATTTGTATTGGTCTGTCATCTCGTGCTATATAGTAAATGTTTTACATACAAACATTTACGTGTTACGGCTATTTAATCTAACAGTCAATCTAACGATTGGTTTCACGTAAGATCCGCTGGTAATACAATTGATTTTAATTTCTCGCGATGTTACACTCGATATGCTATTCAACTCATGTCTATGGTCTTGCGTGGAAGATAGCGAATGGCCCTATTAAGTTCACCTCATAGAGAAGCCATCGGAAGAACGAAGGGGTGTTTCCTTAATTGCAGAAACTATTGAATGCGATTTATTTGAAAATTCTCGTGATTATCAAAATCGAAAGGGGTATCCGCGTGGTGCTGCCGTTTTCTTTCGAATTGTCGCAAACAACAACTCGAGGAAAAAAAGGGTCCTCTTAGCACAAACGAATTCTGCTGTAAAGCGACTAATTAAATTAGCATAGGTTCAATGTTTTTTTAACAGAGCTGAAAGTGTTAAAGACTAATAAACAAAAGGTGACGGGAAATCTAGTTTCCTTGAACCCCTTTTTAGACAGTGAAGAAAAGAAGGGGAATTACTTAAACAAGTCGGAGAGATGCTAACGCGGCCATTTTTAATACTGTTTGGAGGTTAATTAAAAGTGAAAGAGTGTTGTTGACGTTTTGGCCTCTGCTCTTATAAACTTAGATGAATTTTCATTTCAGGTAGTCCTAATTCTCTTTACGAATATTTTAATAAATGCTAATTTAAAAGTTTTGTCACATTTTAGTTTTTTTCTAGCGAGTATAATGTGGAGACATTGTCAGTGCAATACAGGTGACAATAGAGACTTTATTAAAAACTGGGAACTGTTCTATAGAGAAATAGCAGGGCGAGAACGAGTTTTTCGTCGAACAGTGGAAAAAGTGGCAAAGTTAATTGCAAAAAAACCATTCTTCTTTAAGTATTATATATTGTTTTTATTGGTTCTTCTTTAAATATTGTATACTGTGTTTAATTTGGGATTCTTATTGTCTTTTTAGTGCTTAAAAATATTTCGGCATGACTTCGAACACCCTAATTTTTCAACACCCTTTGCGGACAGGATACAGAAGTAAAGAAGGTATATATTTTTTCTATTTATTGAAGGTGAACATTCCAAATCTCTTGCAATAATTAGAAAAATTGTTTTAACAATACTAATGAAAAATAGACGGACAAGAAATTAAAGTATAAAAATTCAATTGTTGAAGAAAAGGAAACACTTTGCCTTTTACTTTCTTCAAAAAATTTAAAAAAGTTCGGTTCAATATATAAATTCCAAAAACTGATGATTACTATTCTTTTAAAATCGATTAATAAATTTTGCAAAGTAGTAATGAAATATGAACATTATTATTTTCTGCTATTCCATCGTTAATTAAATTTACAGAAATCAATTAAAAATTTTTGCGCTGGAGGACTCGAACCTCTACCTGTCGTTTTCTAGACGGCTGCTCTACCAATCAAGCCACAAGGCAGTACAACTTTTAATTGATTTCTGTAAATTTAATTAACAATGGAATACCAGAAAATAATAATTTTCATGAATTCCCATCGTAAAAGAACTTAATTATATGTTTATATATAATTATTAATATAGTAATGAAATAGTCTTTGTTTCACGCCTTTTCCATCTATGATTATCGTTTTATTCCTCTTTTTATTTTTTTGCAATCATTTCTTGATTTTCTCTTGCATTAGTTTGTCTTCACAATGTTCTATATTTTTATGTTTTCTTAGACGTGATTTTCGATTGGTCTTGCACTTAAATTCGAAGTATTTAGAAAGCTATATTTTCTCCTCAAAATGTTTCGCGTTCATATGTCTTTTGAAGTGAGAGTTGATGCTTGTTTTGTAATCACATTCAGAACATTTAAATCGTTTCTCTTCAGAATGCTTTGCAACTATATGTTTTTGGAAACGCCAATTGTTGCTTGTTTTGTAATCGCATTCAGAACATTTAAATCGTTTATCGTCAGAATGTTCTGTATTTATATGTCTTTTTAAATGCAAATTGTTGCTTGTTTCGTAATCACATTCGGGGCATTTGGATTGTTTCTCTTCAGAATGTTTTGCATCTATATGTGCTTTAATATTTGAATTGTAGCTCGTTTTGTAATCACATTCAGAGCATTTAAATTGTTTTTCGTCAGAATGTTTTGCATTTACATGTACTTTGAAATTCGACCTATCGTTTGTTTTGTAATCACATTCAGAACATTTAAACTGCTTCTCTTCAGAATGTTTTGCTTTTATATGCCTTTTGAAATGTGAAATGATGCTTGTCTTGTAATCACATTCAGGACATTTAAATCGTTTTTCGTCAGAATGTTTTGCATTTATATGCTTTTTGAGAAGCGAATCTTTGCCTGTTTTATAATCACATTCAGGACATTTAAATCCTTCCTCGTCAAAATGTTTTGAATTTATATGGCTTTTGAGAAGAGAATGTTCGCTTGTTTTATAATCGCATTCAGGGCATTTAAATAGTTCCTCGTCAAAATGTCTTGCATTTATATGTGCTTTGAAATTCGAACTGTCATTTGTTTTGTAGTTACATTCGGGGCATTTAAATCGCTTCTCATCAGAGTGTCTCGCATTTATATGTGCTTTTAGATTCGAACTGTCGTTTGTTTTGTAATCACATTCAGAACATTTAAACCGTTTCTCCCCAGAATGTTTTGCATCTATATGTCTCTTGAAATGCGAACTCTGGCTTGTTTTGTAATGACATTCAGGGCATTTAAATCGTTTCTCAGTATTATATATTGTTTTTATTGGTTCTTCTTTAAATATTGTATACTGTGTTTAATTTGGGATTCTTATTGTCTTTTTAGTGCTTAAAAATATTTCGGCATGACTTCGAACACCCTAATTTTTCAACACCCTTTGCGGACAGGATACAGAAGTAAAGAAGGTATATATTTTTTCTATTTATTGAAGGTGAACATTCCATATCTCTTGCAATAATTAGAAAAATTGTTTTAACAATACTAATGAAAAATAGACGGACAAGAAATTAAAGTATAAAAATTCAATTGTTGAAGAAAAGGAAACACTTTGCCTTTTACTTTCTTCAAAAAATTTAAAAAAGTTCGGTTCAATATATAAATTCCAAAAACTGATGATTACTATTCTTTTAAAATCGATTAATAAATTTTGCAAAGTAGTAATGAAATATGAACATTATTATTTTCTGCTATTCCATCGTTAATTAAATTTACAGAAATCAATTAAAAATTTTTGCGCTGGAGGACTCGAACCTCTACCTGTCGTTTTCTAGACGGCTGCTCTACCAATCAAGCCACAAGGCAGTACAACTTTTAATTGATTTCTGTAAATTTAATTAACAATGGAATACCAGAAAATAATAATTTTCATGAATTCCCATCGTAAAAGAACTTAATTATATGTTTATATATAATTATTAATATAGTAATGAAATAGTCTTTGTTTCACGCCTTTTCCATCTATGATTATCGTTTTATTCCTCTTTTTATTTTTTTGCAATCATTTCTTGATTTTCTCTTGCATTAGTTTGTCTTCACAATGTTCTATATTTTTATGTTTTCTTAGACGTGATTTTCGATTGGTCTTGCACTTAAATTCGAAGTATTTAGAAAGCTATATTTTCTCCTCAAAATGTTTCGCGTTCATATGTCTTTTGAAGTGAGAGTTGATGCTTGTTTTGTAATCACATTCAGAACATTTAAATCGTTTCTCTTCAGAATGCTTTGCAACTATATGTTTTTGGAAACGCCAATTGTTGCTTGTTTTGTAATCGCATTCAGAACATTTAAATCGTTTATCGTCAGAATGTTCTGTATTTATATGTCTTTTTAAATGCAAATTGTTGCTTGTTTCGTAATCACATTCGGGGCATTTGGATTGTTTCTCTTCAGAATGTTTTGCATCTATATGTGCTTTAATATTTGAATTGTAGCTCGTTTTGTAATCACATTCAGAGCATTTAAATTGTTTTTCGTCAGAATGTTTTGCATTTACATGTACTTTGAAATTCGACCTATCGTTTGTTTTGTAATCACATTCAGAACATTTAAACTGCTTCTCTTCAGAATGTTTTGCTTTTATATGCCTTTTGAAATGTGAAATGATGCTTGTCTTGTAATCACATTCAGGACATTTAAATCGTTTTTCAATCAGAATGTTTTGCATTTATATGCTTTTTGAGAAGCGAATCTTTGCCTGTTTTATAATCACATTCAGGACATTTAAATCCTTCCTCGTCAAAATGTTTTGAATTTATATGGCTTTTGAGAAGAGAATGTTCGCTTGTTTTATAATCGCATTCAGGGCATTTAAATAGTTCCTCGTCAAAATGTCTTGCATTTATATGTGCTTTGAAATTCGAACTGTCATTTGTTTTGTAGTTACATTTAGGGCATTTAAATCGCTTCTCATCAGAGTGTTTCGCATTTATATGTGCTTTTAGATTCGAACTGTCGTTTGTTTTGTAATCACATTCAGAACATTTAAACCGTTTCTCCCCAGAATGTTTTGCATCTATATGTCTCTTGAAATGCGAACTCTGGCTTGTTTTGTAATGACATTCAGGGCATTTAAATCGTTTCTCTTCAGAATGTTGTGCATCTGTATGTCCTTTCAATAGCCAATTATTGCTAGTCTTGTAATCACATTCGGAACATTTAAGCCGTTTGTCTTCGGAATGTTGAGCATCTACATGTCTTTTGAAATGAGAATTCTGACTTGTTTTGTAATCACATTCAGAGCATTGAAATCGTTTCTCTTCAGAATGTTGTGCATCTATATGTCCTTTTAATAGGGAATTGTTGCTTGCCTTATAATCACATTCAGAACATTTAAATCGTTTCTCCTCAGAATGTTTTGCATCTATATGTCTTTTGAAATGTGAATTCTGGCTTGTTTTGTAATCACATTCAGAACATTTGAATCGTTTGTCTTCACAATGTTTTGCATCTATATGTGCCTTGAAATTCGAATTTTTGCTTGTTTTGTAATCACATTCAGAACATTTAAATCGTTTGTCTTCACAATGTTTTGCATCTACATGTGCTTTGAAATTCGAATTTTTGTAAGTTTGGTAATCGCATTCAGAACATTTAAATCGCTTTTCTTCACAATGTTTTGCAGCTATATGTGCTTTGATATTTGAATTATAGTTTGTTTTGTAATCACATTGAGGACATTTGAAACGTTTATCTTCAGAATGTTTCGCATCTATATGTGCTTTCAAATGCGAATTCTTGTTTGTTTTGTAATCACATTCAGAACATTTGAATCGTTTCCTTAGAGAATGTCTGGCACCTATATGTGCCTTGAAATTCGAACTGTTGTTTGTTTGGTAATCACATTCATGGCATTTAAATCGTTTCTCTTTCGAATGTTTTATTTCTATATGTGTTCTCAAACTCGATTTATAGTTAGTTTCGTATCCACAGACAACACATAGATAAATTTCTTTTTCTTTCGTACTAGTGTGGGCATTAATGACATGCACTGTAAGATTTCTTTGCAGTTTGAATCGTTTATGGCAAACTTCGCATTCGTGTGCCTTCGTTTCATGATGTTTGTCAGTATAGTTCTTAATGTTTCCTTTGCATGTTTTGTACGTATTTTGCAAACGTTTGCACACTTTAAATTGTTTATTATGTTTACGTGAATGTCCTTGAACTTCTTGTTGTCTAGTAACCACGGTAGATAAGGCGCAATCCCTAGAAAACAAAATGAATTAATTACGAACATGTTCTAAAACGGAAAAAAAAAGTTTTAACTAACTTTAGTATGATTCGTTAAGTAAATCCAATTAATATTATGTTCCATAACTATTTCTTAATTTTTTTCTATATAACAATAACTCGTACCTTCACATCAGTCAACATCTTGTGCCTAATTACAGGGAACGATAATAAGCCATAAGAGCGGTCATCTTATACACCAGGCACTTTTAAGCGCAGTGGCTAGCGATTACATGAATTTTCTAGGCCAACGAAACGATACCGGTAAGCTTTCTTTTTTCAATCAATTTATGCATTTTAGGAGGTTCTTTGAAACTAGTTTTTGGTTATTGTCCTGTTTTTTCCTACTTGCGTATGGTACCATTATCTCGTCGAGTACTTTAACCATTTATCTTATATATGGTCCCGATATCATTAAAAAACATCAAAAATATTTTAATAGCAAACTGTTTTTCAAGCAGCAACATAAACAAAACTTTCCGCGAAAACACAAAACGACAAACGAACAATAAAACGGCTGTCTGCCGTAAATAATACGAACCTCCGACAAAATGACAAGAGCACAACAGAAGGACAACATAGATATCTTGTTTTCTCCATACAGAAAGCAATTCGAAACCTACAATTCCACACAAAAATTCAAACTATGACTTCACAGTAATATTATTAAAACACTACGTCACACTTCCTAACTCAAAGATTTATTAAGATAAACTAAAATATCATATTATTCAGAGGTTCGCACACTATTACTCTCGTTTATAAGGGTGTGCGTGTTCCTGATCTGAAACAGGATCTGAATAAGGACTGTAGTAATAAACAGCCTTACACAATAGTATAATTATTGTATTTTGTAAAAATACAGCTTTTACATTTGAAATTCTTGTTTTTTTAGAAATTAAAAATATTTCGGCGTGAGGCCGAACACCCGAATTTTTCATCCTTTGCAGAAGAGGATTCATAAATAAAGAAAATATATATTTTTTCTATTTATTGAATATAACAATGAGTAAAACGTAGAGACTTCATTAAAAACTGGGAACCCTCCTCATCGAGAAATACCAGGACAAGGACGTGTTTGTCGTCAAACAGTGGATAAAGTGGGAAAGTTCACTGCAGAAAACTTATCAACCACTACGAGCTCCCGCATTCTTTGTGGAAGAAAGAAAAACAAACAAACAAGAAATTAAAGTACCTAAATATTCAACTTTTGAAATTATTTTAAGAAGTATCTAAATATATATATCAACAATTTATTGCTTTACAGTACTTTAAAATCAATTTATAAATTTTATGCAACAGGGTAATAATTAAATAGTACATATACTTCCCTTGGGCTTATGCTTTCTGACATTTAAGATTTTTTATTCCTAACTATTTTGCAGTCATTTCTTAATTTTCTCTTGCATTTTGTTTCTCTTCACAATGGTCTTTATTTCTATGTTTTTTAGATATGATTTTCAATTCGTCACGCACTTATATTTGGAACATTTACAGCGTTACATTTTTCTCGTCAGAATGTTTTGTATTCACATGTGCTTTGCAACTCCAATCTGTGGTTTGTTTTGTACTCACATTCAGATCATTTAAACAATTTGTTTTCACAATATTTTGCATTTAGTCTTCTGAAATGCGAATTGATGCTTGTGTTGCAATTACATTCAGGACATTTAAATTGTTCTTGGTCAGAATGTTTTGCATGTATACGAGTATGTGCTTTCAAATTCGAACTGTAGTTTGTTTTGTAATCACATTCAGAACATTTGAACCGATTTTCTTTAGAATGTTTTGCATCTATATCTCATTCCAAATGCGAACTCTGGCTTGTTTTGTAATCGCATTCTGATAATTTCTCTTCAGAATGTTGCGCATCTATGTATATGTCCTTTCGATAGCGAATTGTTGCTTGTATTATAATTTAATTCAGAATATTTAAATCGTCTCAGCACCCATACTTGGCCATGACTTGGTTAAGAAGAGTTTATTTTTCCTGTTATAAAAATGTATCACTTCCTATGGTTATTATGTTAAATAAACGATTGGCATGTTTAAAGTAGAACACAAAAACAGACTTGACATAGCACAGTCATATGTCATTTCACAGACTAGAGTTAGTGGTGAGGTTAGCTGTCAGTTTTTGTTGAGGAACGCACAGTGTTTTATACGTGATACAAGAATATGTGCAGAACAGAACCTAAGTCTCTATTTAAAGTTTCATGGACCGACAAAACCAGTGTAACTGTTGGATATTCAATAGGCACATTGAACATCTATGGATAAAACAAGATTCTGAAAATCTTGAACTAAGAAAGACCACATAATCTAATAAATACCATTTATTGATATATAAATTGTAACAAGATTATAACAAATTTATAACTAACCTTTACATTACTATCTTTAATTAAAATTGTATGAGTTGCTGATATGACACAGAAAATAATATAATATAATTACAAAAATCTTCACTTTGTTTAAATGTACAACAAAATGATAGATAGTAACATTTGTAAAATAATTTTAAGAGAAACGAAATTGAAACATGAACAACTGAAGTAAGGGGAGCTAAGTTTAAAATTGTTAATTTTTACGTTATTTGATGAAAATGTTGCTCTGAGAAAATTAAGGAAAAAAAGTATTAAAAATAGTTGAAAAATAAGAAGTTTTAAAAAGTAGTATTAGCATAATTGTTATTATGTATTGGAATGCAATAAATATTCCAGTTTCACTGAAAAACCTTCTTATTAGGTGTCGTATTTCGATAACTAAGTTGTCATCATCAGCAGATAATTAAACAGTGTCGCACCTGGAAAACTACGGTAAAATACCCGTACGAAACAAATTCGCACACTAGTGCGCGCTATGGCATTTAACGGTACAGATCGTGCGCGGAATTTGTTTCGTACTGGTATTTTGCCGTAGTGTTCCAGGTGCGACACTGTTTAATTATCTGCTGATGATGACAACTTAGTTATCGAAACACGTATACGGAATTCGAGAATTAATGTGGAAAGTGATTAAATTAATTAACCACAGGCTCCATCAAAATTACCTTAGGATAAAATAGAATATTAAATAAAGCACTTAGGCCTTGTGCGGATTTGTTTGTTATACGAGCGATAATGTTGTTAATCTAACAAACAGCTAAAAAATCAACGCGTACCAGAAACTTCTCCTACTGTCCCTTTTAGTACTTAAAAATATTTTGACGTAAGACCCAACACCACAGTTTTTCAATACCTTTTGCGGAACAGGATACGGAAATAAAGAAAATATGCATTTTTTTTTAATTTATTTATTTTATTTATCTTATAGTATTTAAAAAAAGTGTTTTAAGAATACTGAATAAAAAGAAACAAATACGAAATTATACTATAAAAATTCAATTGTCGGAAAAAGCTTACCTTTCTAAAAATTTTTTAAGAAGCATTACAATTGTTCAACGTATAAATGGTGAGTATTATTAATCTGGTACGTAGATTTCCGCGGTCGTAGTCCATACTATTTGCTTCTGGGCTTCCGGGTTAGAACCGCGTCACTGATATAATTGCAGTTTCAATGCAATAAACAGTAGCAGTAGTTGAGCCCCGAAGACGTCCCATACGAGTGGATACGAAACGTCGGCTATTATGCCAGTGACGCGGTTCCAACCCGGAAGCCCAGAAGCAGATGACTATTATTCATTTAAAACAATTTGCAAATTTTACAAAGTAATAATTAATAGTACAGCTGTATTCTAACACACTCGCTTTCGTTTTTAATTATCTTGTGCCTATGCTTTCTACATTTAAGTCGTTGCATTCCTTATTATACTATTTCCGTAATTATTTCTCGAAACTTAATATTCTCTTGGATTTGTTTCTCTTCGGGATGTTATATATTTGCATGTTTTTTTAAACGTGATTTTCAGTTTGTCTTGGACTCACATTCCGAGCATTTAGAACGCTACATTTTCTCTTCAGAATGTTTTGCATTTACATGTCTTTTGAAATGTGAAATGATACTTGTATTGTAATCACATACAGAACACTGAAATCGTTTCTCTTCAGAATGTTTCGCAGCTATATGTCTTTTGAAACGCCAATTCTTGCTTGTTTTGTATTCGCATTCGGAACATTTAAATCGTCTTTCGTCAGAATGTTTTGCATTTATATGTCTTTTGAAAAGCGAATTTTTGCTTGTTTTGTAATCACATTCAGAGCATTTAAATCGTTTCTCATCAGAATGTTTTGCATTTACATGTGCTTTGAAATTCGAACTGTCGTTCGTTTTGTAATCACATTCAGAACACTTAAACAGTTTCTCTTCAGAATGTTTCGCACTTATATGTCTTTTGAAATGCGAATTGACGCTTGTCTTGTAATCGCATTCAGGACATTTAAATCGTTTTTCATCACAATGTTTTGCATTTACATGCCTTTTGAGAAACGAATTTTTGCTTGTTTTATAATCACATTTAGGGCATTTAAATCGCTTCTCGTTAGAATGTCTTGCATTTACATGTGCTTTAAAATTCGAACTGTCGTTTGTTTTGTAATCACATTCAGAACATTTAAACCGTTTCTCTTCAGAATGTTTTACATCTACATGTCTTTTAAAATGCGAATTCTGGCTCGTTTTGTAGTCACATTCGGGACATTTAAATCGTTTCTCTTTAGAATGTTGTGCATCTATATGTCCTTTCAATAGGGAATTGTTGCTTGTTCTGTAATCACATTCAGAGCATTTAAATCGTTTCTCGTCAGAATGTTTTGCATTTATATGTCCTTTCAATAGTGAATTGTTATTTGTTTTGTAATCACATTCCGTACATTTCAATCGTTTTTCTTCCGAATGTTTTGCATCTACATGCCCTTTGAAATTCGAATTTTTGTTTGTTTTGTAATCACATTCAGGGCATTTAAATTGTTTATCTTCAGAATGTTTTGCATTAATATGAGCTTTGAAATTCGAGTTTTTGTTAGATTCGTAATCACATTGAGAACATTTAAAACGTTTGTCTTCACAATGTTTTGCATCTAGGTGAGCTTTGATATTTGAATTGTATTTTGTTTTGTAATCACATTTAGGACATTTAAATCGTTTCTCTTCAGAATGTTTTGTATCCACATGTGCTTTGAAATGCGAATTCTTATTTGTTTTGTAATCACATTTAGGACATTGAAATCGTTTTTCTTCACGATGTTTTGCATCTACATGTGCTTTGATATTTGAATTGTAGTTCGTTTTGTAATCACATTCAGGACATTTAAATCGTTTCTCTTCAGAATGTTTTGCATCCAGATGTGCTTTGAAGTGCGAATTCTTGTTCGTTTTGTAATCACATTTAGGACATTTAAATCGCTTTTCCTCAGAATGTTTTGCACCTATATGTTCTTTGAAATTGGAACTGTTGCTTGTTTTGTAATCACATTCAAGGCATTTAAGTAGTTTCTCTTTACAATGTTTTGCCACTACATGTCTTCTCAAACTCGATTTATGATTTGTTTCGTATCCACAGACAAAACATTGATAAATTGTTTTCTCTTTCATACTAGTATGGCTATTAATGACATGGACTGTAAGATTTTTTTTAAATTTAAATCTTTTATGACAAATCTCGCATATGTGTGGCTTTGTTTCATTATGCTTGCCAGTATGATTCCTAAAGTTACCTTTGCAAGTTTCGTATGTATTCTGCAAAAGTTTGCATACTTCGAATTGTTTATTGTGTTTACGTGAATATCCTTGAACTTCTTCCTGACTAGCAACCAAAGTAGATAAGGCGTATACCCTAGAAAATAAAATGAATCCATTACGACCAGGTTTTAAAGCAGAAAAATAAGTATTCAAAATTTACTTTCGCACGATTTGTTAAGTATATCCAATTAATATTATGTTGCATAACTATTTCTTAAATTCTTTTATATAATATATACTCGTACCTTCACATTCTTCAACAGCTTAGGCCTAATTACAGGGAAAGTTAGCAAGTTATAAACGCGGTCATCTTATCGACCATCTTCTTATACACTAGGCGCATTGGCTAGAAATTACGAGAATTTTCAAGATCTACAAAATATATGTATAATGTGAATTAAAAACTATATATTTTATTCTAAGCAAATATAATTGGGAACAGTAAAAATAGAAAATAAATCAATTCCTCTAAAATAATGGAAGTGTTGATAAGCTCAGTATGATAAATACAAAGTAGTTGCAATATACTATGTGTATGTATGTGTACGTAGGTTGTCCTTTAAGTTTTGCATATAAAACTGGAATAAAACAGTAGGGAGCTTTTAAAGACTTCATTGTTTTTCGATGTATTTTCCACGAACATTAAATCACATTTGCATGCGCTTGAACCAACTCTAAAAGCAGTTGTTTCACTCGTTTGTTGGTACAGCCAAAATTGCGTTGTGAAGAAATCGACAGCTCCTTCTGACGATTGGAAACTTTGATTACAGAGTTCGTTCTTGATTCTCTAAAAGATAATGAAATCCTTGAGACTTAGGTTTGGGCTGTACGGAGGATGGTCCCACAATTCCACGTTTTGTTGCGTTAAAAATTCAATTGTCTTGCGTGATGTGTGCGAACTTGCATTGTCCTGGTGGAGGATAATTCATCGTTCGGGGTTAGTTTTTCGAAGTTCAGTGATGACTTGCGGCAAAGAAATGGTTGTACACCAACCAGCAATAACAGTTCTTTGATCTTATAGCGGAATTGTTGCTACATGACCTGCTTTCGAGACAAATTTCGCGACCATTGTTTTAGAGATGACTGGTGTTTATTTTCTGATTCGTACGAGTAAATCCAAGAATCATCACCATTGGCAATGTTGTACACGTTTTCATTGTTTCCGGCGTTGGAGTGATCTAGAGTTTTTTGACGCTAATTTACCCTAGCTACTTTCTGTTCTTCGATCAACAGATGCGGTATCCAACGGGAAATCTTTTTACACTTTGAAATCTCCACTAATGCTTCAATCTAGCGATATGTCGCATGTCGATCTTCTTTGATAATCTTGCGCCCAGCATCGACGATTTCCTGAGTTACTGCCGTTCTTGGTGAACGTAGATCGCCGCTAAGACTAAACGGTCCGCGCTTGAGTTTTCCATACCAACGAGAAATTGTTGACTAATATGGTGCTTCATTGCTGAAACTAAAACAAACTCGGCGAGGCATTCTTTTTGAGGTAATTATCATCGAAAATTATAAAAAATTATTGTGCGAAAATCTTCTCGGTTTAACTCTATTTTTCAACTTCGCCAAGTTTTTTTGGGATGGCATCCATAAATTGCCTAAAAGATGTGTCAAAACAAATGGCTAATACTTTGAATAAATAAATTTTTCCATTTTCTTGAAAATTATTTAGTTTTTTTTATGAAAAAACTAAATAACATACATCTGGTATCGAGTTTGTTTACAGTTTCGGCCTGGTAACAAAAAACATTAATTCACATTCAGGACATTTAAAACGCTTCTCTTTAGAATGTTTTTCATTTATATGTACTTTTAAATATGAATTCAGGACATTTAATTCGCTTTTCTTTGCACCCATATGGGCTTTAATATTCGAATTATAGTTTGTTTTGGACATTTAAAGCGTTTCTTTTCAGAATGTTTTGCACCTATATGTGCTTTTAAATGCGAATTGTTGTTTGTTTTGTAATCACATTCAGGACATTTAAATCGCCTCTGTTCGCAATGTCTTGCATGTGCTTCGATGGTCGAACTGTTGCTTGTTTTGTAATCACATTCAGGGCATTTAAGTTGCTTCTCTTTAGAATGTTTTACTTCAATATGTCTTCTCAAACTCGTTTTATAGTTAGTTTCGTATCCACAGACAACACATACATAAATTTGTTTTTCTTTTATATTAACGTGGTTACTAATGATATGCACTTTAAGATTTCTCTTCAGTTTGAATCATTTATGGCAAATTTCGCATTTAGGTGCCTTCGTTTCATGATGTTTGTCAGTGTGGTTCCTAATGTCACTACCGCATGTTTTGTGTGCGTTCTGCAAACGTTTACGCATTTTAAATTGCTTATTGTGCTTACGTGGACGTCCTTTAGCTTCTTCCTCTCTAGCAACCAAGGTAGCTAAAGAGTAAACCCTAGAATACAATATTAATCTATTACGAAGAAGCTTTAAGCGGAAAAATAAAGATTTAAAATTAACTTTAGCACGATTTGTTAAGTATATCCAATTAATATCATGTTCTTATTTCTTAATTTCTTTTATATAACAAATCGTATCTTCACATCCTTCAACAGTTTAGTTCCAAGTACAGGGAACATTCGCAAGTCTTAAGAGGAAAACTAATTTACGTCAGAACTTTAAATTTTTATTGCAATATTGTTTATAGATGTTTATAAAGTATAATAATAAAAATTAAAGTAATTTTAACGCTAAATAAACCAAGATATCTTAAACATTTCGCTCATCGAAGAAACCTCCTTTTGCGCGAAGAATAGCCCGTACAATTCGAGGCATCCGTTTCACGAGTTCTTCCAGGACTCTGCTCAGTATACTATTCCATTCTTCTTGTAATATGTTCCACAAGTGATTTGTTTTTTTTTCTGACCCTCTTGTACAATTCAATCTATAACACTTCTATGGGATTTACGCCGGGACTTTGCAGTGACCATATCATTATTTATAAGATATTATTGTTTTTTTCGCTATTTAAGAAATTCTTACATATTACTGCTAAGTGTTTGATGTCGTTGTCGTGCATAAACACAAAATTTTCGCCGATTAAACGTAGTCCCGAAGGTATTGCATTTTCTCGTTATATTTCTAAATAACCTCCTTTCGCAAAATACCCTCGATTCGCTTCAAGTCCCCTGTACTGGCGTAGGAAAAACAACGCCAAACAAGATGAGAACTTCTTAATTGTTTGACAGTTGGCACTATACAGTCCCACAGTATTCTTTGACCACTCGGTTTTCTTACAAAAACACGCCTTGATTGTCCAAACACTTCAAACTTTGATGCATCAATCTATAAGACCCTTTTCCAGTCATCTTGTGTCCAATCTTTGTGGTTTCCGCCCATTGTTGTCGTTCAGCCTGTTTCCCCATAGAAGTAAGGGTTTTCTTGTAGCAATGCGGCCCTGAAGATCTGCAGGTTTTAATCTTCTTTTCACCGTAACAGAAATTTTTCTAGCACGGTCGCGACTCATTTCTGCGGCGATCTCGGATACTGTCAGTCTCCTATTTCGTTTACTCAGCAATTTCATACGCTCATCGTCGGCGTAAGATGTTATTCGCTCACGACCTAAATGTGCTGGATCTCTTAAACTACCAGTGCGTTGATGTCGCCGCATGATATCACTAACAGCCGATTTAATAATATGTGTCTTTTCGGAAATTTGACACACTGAATAACCTTCTTGATGCAAAGCAACAATTATAGAATGTTTTTCTAAACTTGCAGTGACCATATCATTATTTGTAAGATATTATTGTTTTTTTCGCTATTTAAGAAATTCTTACATATTACTGCTGAGTGTTTGATGTCGTTGTCGTGCATAAACACAAAATTTTCGCCGATTAGACGTAGTCCCGAAGGTATTGCATTTTCTCGTTATATTTCTAAATAACCTCCTTTCGCAAAATACCCTCGATTCGCTTCAAGTCCCCTGTACTGGCGTAGGAAAAACAACGCCAAACAAGATGAGAACTTCTTAATTGTTTGACAGTTGGCACTATACAGTCCCACAGTATTCTTTGACCACTCGGTTTTCTTACAAAAACACGCCTTGATTGTCCAAACACTTCAAACTTTGATGCATCAATCCATAAGACCCTTTTCCAGTCATCTTGTGTCCAATCTTTGTGGTTTCCGCCCATTGTTGTCGTTCAGCCTGTTTCCCCATAGAAGTAAGGGTTTTCTTGTAGCAATGCGGCCCTGAAGATCTGCAGGTTTTAATCTTCTTTTCACCGTAACAGAAATTTTTCTAGCACGGTCGCGACTCATTTCTGCGGCGATCTCGGATACTGTCAGTCTCCTATTTCGTTTACTCAGCAATTTCATACGCTCATCGTCGGCGTAAGATGTTATTCGCTCACGACCTAAATGTGCTGGATCTCTTAAACTACCAGTGCGTTGATGTCGCCGCATGATATCACTAACAGCCGATTTAATAATATGTGTCTTTTCGGAAATTTGACACACTGAATAACCTTCTTGATGCAAAGCAACAATTATAGAATGTTTTTCTAAACTTGTTGATTTTCCTCTCGGCATTTTAAGTTCACATAAAAAATACGGTCTTATCACTGATGCGCACGCTAGCAAGTTTATTTGAAAACTAATGCGTATTTCGGTACACAAGACTCTTTGGGACGAGGGCAGGTAAGTTTCGTAACTTCTTTGCTTGCAATATTATCTTAAAAATTATCGTATTTATGGTAGCACGGATTACTCCAGGCATTACCGCAGTTAGTCATAAAATACAATAGTTATTTGTAGGTGCTCTAATAGATATATTTGCCAGCAATTATAAATCTCGTAAAGGAATTAATGAAAATATATTATTTATATTTATACGCACTTATATTATTCGTACTTATTTGGAAATAAAAGATATTACAACTGTTTTAAACCTTAGAAATATAATTCAACTAAAAATAAAATACCTTTTATACATGTCACAGTTAATTATGTAATAAATCAATTGAAATATATCGGAAAAAACAAAAAAATTATGGCTTCATTCCTGGACTTTAAGAGAGCTTTTGAAACAATAGACAGAAATTTGATTATACAAAAACTCTATATGTACGGAATAAAAAATGTTGAATTGGAATAGTTTAAATCATATTAAAAAAACAGACAACAAATAACAAAAGGGAACGGTACCCTATCGAACGTTTTGAAAAATGCCTTTGGTGTTCCTCAAGGATCAATATTAGGTGCACTACTTTTTATAATATGTATAAGTGAAATGCCAAATATTGTTCAAAAATGTAAAATAGTATTATATGCGGATGATATTTTAATATACGCAGAAGGAGAATCTGATTGTGAATATAGAGATAAATTAAAATATGATGTAAAAAATATTAACGAATGGTTAAAAATTAACAAACTGAAACTAAACGAAAGTAAAACTAAATTAATATGATTAGTGAAAGAGATTTTGAAATTAATAACAAAATAATAGAAAAAGTTGAAAAAATCAAATATCTTGGATTCATAATTGATAAAGAATTAAAACTTAAAGATCATATTCATTACATCTGCAAAAAAATTAGGTTTTTTAAAAGGATAAGAAAAAAACTTTCAAAAACAACCGCAATAAATATAGATAACACCACTATCAAACCCCACTTTGAATTTTGTTCAACTATAAGGTTGGCAACTAAGTACTTTCGGTTTTGTAGTATAAAATAAAATACTTTTTTTTAAACAAAGAATAGTTTTTAATCAATTATATATTTTCTATTTTGCTCAATGACCTTTTGCCATCTTTCTTTCAGCTGCATGATTCCGCGCTCATAAAATTTCTGGTCCTTATCAGCAAAAAAGTGAACCAGGTGCGAGTGAAGGTCATCGTCATTTGTGAAAGTTTTACCATTCGAAAAATTCTGCAAACTTCGAAATAAATGGTAATCAGATGGTGCTAGATCCAAGTTGTCAAAGATGTGTGAAGCCTTGCATTATCTTGGTGGAAAACTACACCTTTCCGATTTGACAATTCTGACCGTTTTTCTTTGATTGCTTCATCCAGATTTATTAATTGTTGACAGTAAACA
Organism: Dermolepida albohirtum; assembly: GCA_031893035.1. Lineage (NCBI taxonomy): Eukaryota > Metazoa > Arthropoda > Insecta > Coleoptera > Scarabaeidae > Dermolepida > Dermolepida albohirtum. Next base: position 565,081 of record JAVIWB010004819.1, on the reverse strand, counting down.
TCAGAATTGATCGTTTAGTTCCTTGGAAGCAGCTCAAAAAACACAACACCTTTGTAATCCCACCAAACTGACAACATGATCTTTTCTGGATGAAATTCAGCTTTCGATGTGGTTTGAGCTGGTTTATCGTGTTTGCTCCATGATCGTTTTCGAACTATGTTACTGTACAGGATCCATTTTTCATCACCAGTGATGATTCTTTTTAAGAAAGGGTCAGTTTCATTTCGTCTAAGGTGCATATCGCAAAAGTTGATTCTTTGTGTTAAATGAATTTTTTTCAATTCGTGAGGTACCCAAATATCAAGTTTCTTAACTAGCCCAAGATATTTTAAATGTTTTTCAATTGTTGTGTGCGATACATGTAGCCCCTCCGCAACCTCTTGAACAGTTATATGACGATCCTCTTCAATTATGACTTTGACTTGGTCATCATCAACTTCAGTACGCCGACCAGAACGTTGCTCGTCTTTGAGGGAAAAATCTCCAGAACGGAATTTTTTATACCAATTCTGACACGTGCGCTTAAGCAATTAGCACCATAAACTTCACATACCTTTTTGTGAGCCGCAGCAGCTTTCTTTCCTTTACGGAAATAAAATAGTAAAATATGTCGAAAATGTTCGTTTCTGCACTCCATTTAAAATTAACCCACAACTAATAGCTTTAATAAAAATCACGCACTACTTGCTTCTGAAGTTACGTCAATGTGACTAGTATCACGCGACAAACGGTAAAGAACAGCACTAACATACGTTATACAAAAAATAAAGCAACGCTCTCTGCCAACCCAATATTTCGGCATGAGTCCGAATATGCCAGTTTTTCAATATTTCTTACGGAACAGGATACAGAAAAGAAGAAAATATATATTTTTGCTATTTATTGAAAGCGAACATTTCCAAATCTCTTATAATAATTGACAACAAGTGTTTTTAACAATAGTAACAAAAATAAACAAATACCAAACTAAAGTATAAAAATGCAATCGTAGGAGAAACACTTTACCTTTTTCTTTCTTAAAAAATATTAATAAATTATTAAATTATGTTAATTAAGAAGTATTGAAACGGTTCCATGAATAAAACAATTCATGACTATTATTCTTTTAAACTTAATTTATAAATTTTACAAAGTAATAATTTCATAAATAGTACAGTTGTACTAAAAGGACTTAAGTCGTTCTATTCCTTCTGTTACTGTTTTGAAATTATTTCTCGAAAGTCGCTTTTGTCTTAAATTTATTCCTCTTCAATGTTTTGTAACTACATGTGCTTTTAAATGTGAACTTTCGTTTGTTATGAAATCACATTCAGGACATTTAAATCGGCTCTCTTCAGAATGTTTTGCAACTATATGTGCTTTTAAATACCAATTTTTGTTTGTCTCGTAATCACATTCAGGACATTTAAATCGCTTCTCTTTAGAGTGTTTTGCATTTATATGTGTTTTGATATTCGAACTATAGTTTGTTTTGAAATCACATTCAGGACACTTAAATAGTTTCTCTTTAGAATGTTTTCCATTTATATGTCCTTTGAAATGCGAATTGTTACTTGTTCTGTAATCACATTTAGGACATTTAAATCGCTTCTCCTTAGAATGTTTTGCAATTATATGTGCCTTGAAATTCGAATTATAGTTGGTTTCGAAATCACATGCAGAACATTTAAATCGTCTCTCTTCAGAATGTTTAGCACCTATATGTGTTTTTAAATGCGAATTATTGTTTGTTTTGAAATCACATTCAGGGCATTTAAGTCGTTTTTCTTCAGAATGTTTTACTTCTATATGTCTTTTCAAACTCGCTTTATACTTAGTTTCGTATTCACAGAGCAGACATCGATATCTTTGTTTTTCTTTCCTACTAGTATGGGCATTAAGGACATGTACTTTAAGATATTTTTCCAATTTGAATCGCTTATGACAAATTTCGCATCTGTGCTTCTTTGTTTCATAATGTTCGTCAGCATCATTCCTAAAGTCACCTGTGCATATATTGTACGTATTCTGCAAACGTTTGCATACTTCAAATTGTTTATTGTGTTTAGATGAATGTCCTTGAACTTCTTCGTGTCTAGCAACCAAGATAGATAAGGGGTAAATCCTAGAAAATAAAATGAATCCATTACGAACAAATTTTAAAGCGGAGAAGTAAAGGTTTAAAACTAACTTTAGCACGGTTTGTTAAGTATAACCTGTTAGTATTATGTTCCATAACTATTTCCTAATTTTTTTTTATATAACAATAATAATTTGCACCTCCATATCCTTCAACAGCCATAAGCCATAAGCGATATTGGAAATACGAATTATAAGCTATATGTTTCATAAAAAACAAGTATAAATGGGAGCAGTAAAATTAAAAAATAAAAATCAAATCCTTTAATAATTTCGAATCGGTTATACACATTTGTACCACTTAAAACAATGCAAGACTGACCCAGAGAATTATCATATTTAGTTTCCTACAATTTGCCATTTGGGCAGGACCTGTATTACTTTTTAAATATTTAAATATCATAATTCTTGTCCAGAATTATTATGGACAACAGACAACTCAAATACGAGGGTAATTTCAAAAGGATTGCACGCAATTTTTTCACTAACATGTTTATTTACATCTGGTACGTATTATAAATATGTGTTTGTTGGAGGGGAAATCCCCTAATGTATTAAAGTTCTCGAGAATAATACCAATTGATAAAAGGGGTGATATTAAAGATCTCAGTAATTATCGGCCTATATCTAAATTGTCATCAATATCGAAGATCTTCGAAACCATGATTGCAAAAAGATTTCTAAATTTTTTTGAGGAAAATGATATATTTCGTGACACTCAACACGGCTACAGAAAAGGTAGATCCACCCTTACAGGCATGGTTGATGTTATTGAGTCTCTCACAGAGACTTTGGATATCAAGGATGAAATGCAACTAATCTGTTACGGTCTAACCTAAGCTTTTGACAATGTCAATCACAAAATATTGCTAGAAAGGGTGTATTTTTATGGAATTTGGGGTAGTGGTTACGCCTTACTAAGCTCATATTTTGGACATCGACGTCAGTGCGTTGAAATCAATGGAAAAGTTTCTAGTGTCGAATATATAAATAAGCGGTGCAAGGATCTATATTGGGCCCACTGTTTTTAATTATTTATGTAAACGACTCACCATATAATATAGACGCCAAAATATGTCTTTACGTGGACAGTACAGTCTTAATTGTTAGAGGAGCTGCTGAAGTTGAAACAATAACGAAAATAAATAGAATCACACATGAATTAAACAAATAATGTAGTATTAACAACTTATTGTTGAATACGAGTAAAACGCAAACATTCACGCTAATAACAAAAACGGCTAGTGAAAATACTATGTCAGTCTACTGGGTATGGTAATGGATAGCAAATTACATTTGTCACAGCAGGTATTGCAAACTCACTCATCAGGCGGTTCAGCTTACATATTTTGCGAATTTTCAAGCGGCTGCAATTTATGCCATAATATTATGTGGAATGTCTGCAGACGCAAGAAGAATATATCTTCTTCAGAAAAGAGTACTTCGAATTATAGGAAATATACAGAAGATAGAAACGCGTAAAAATGAGTTTATTAAACAAGCAATATTAACAATACCATCTGAATATATTGTATATTTACAGCAGTCAAACATGCACATCGAAATAAAAATAAATTTACTTCTTGTATACTAGAGCACGAACATAATATCCAATTCGATATTGACTTCTGAGGGGGTGGCTTAACTAACAACAGGTGGCCGCTAAATATTAAAATACTGGGGTGGCTAAACTATACAATTTTAGGAATAAGTCAAAGTCAGGTGGACTTATATTGTACGGTGCATGAGGTAACATTTCGTAACAGTATCGGAACAGATGTCCAGTTATGACATGGGCAACGTGCGGGCGAGAATTGTCATGGAGAATGAGTGGCCCGACCTCGAGCAATTGATAAGGGGTTTTGTGTAACTTCTTGTTCAGTTTTTGAACATAAGGAGGATAGTAGAGTCCCGTCACCCTTTGCCCACACGGACCACTGTCGTCTGTAATGCTTACGTCTTGGTGATCGTAAGCAAAAATCATAGTTTGTTTGACCTTTGACAGAGCTTGATGAAATTTTTTTAGTTGTTAGGAAGATGGCGATACCCACTCGTTCGACTGTGATTTCAACTCAGGTCTATAACCCACGATTAGTAACGACTATGTTATTCTATGCGAGAAAGCTTGATCTTCAACGTCAAATTTGTGTTTCAGTGAGGTATCAGTGTGTAGCTGGTTTTGCATCTATTCAGTAGTCAAACAGTGAGACCCGTCGTGAGATAACACACTTCATCCTAACACTTTCTGTTGCAGGAACTGGCAGAAAAGGCACACAGGGGATGAAGGAAGCGGTAAAGATTAACATACAAACAAACAAGTATATGAAGGAATATTAAATAAAATTGTATTTTCTTAACAACAATATTTAATAATACATATAAAATATTCTAAATACATTGGGTTTTTAACTAATGTCTTTAAAGGAATAAACGGAGACTACAAAACATGCGTTATCTGTATTGTAGTGAATATGATTTGTTTGACATATGTATGTACATACGCCGGATAGAGCTGAAAAACAACGCGTACCGGAAACTCGCCATAAAGTGATTGCATAGGCTGAGTTTTTCATTTTGTGTATGGAGAAGGAAACTACAATAGATACAGATTTGGTTAAATGGGGAAAGACTTGTAGTTTTACAACCTCTACTCAGTGCTGATGTTTTATTTCAGCAACAGTTTACGCCTTACTAGATATTTGCAGAAAACTAAATTGCTGCATTTTCTTTAACCTTGTATAACTACAATACACAGTCTGTTACAGAGAAAACGGAACTTTTATAAAATAGAAATTCTTAGTGGCGCTATCTATTAAATAAAATTTACGTCGGTAAGGCAGATCTCTCGCCAATGTTATGCCAAAATATCATGACATGTACATCATTAGAAGCAGAAAAATTGCGTATAAAGTAACAGTGTGTATTTGGCATTGGTCGAAAAATGAATTTTGAACAAATAGCAAATATCAAGTTCTGTTTTAAACTCGGTAAATCGTTTACTGAAATGTTTAATTTGATGAAACAAGTGTATGGTGATCCGTGTTTGTAACGTACGAGTGTGTATGAGTGGCACAAACTATTTAAAGACAATCGTACGGACATAAATGACGACGAACTTCCTGGTGCAAAAAATCTGTGGTTACGGTAAGTAACATCGAACTTGTGAGTGAATTTATCAGAAATGAGCTGAAATCCTCATTGCGATACGTGGGAATGGGATTACATATTTCCAAAGATTCAATTCATCGCATTTTGACACAGCATTGAGAAACATTTGTGCAAGGTTTGTACTACACAAGCTCCGAATTCAACATTGTACAGACTTGATTAAAGACTCAAAAAAGGAACAAAACACTGGCGATGAGATGTGGTGTTTTCAATATGATACAGAGACCAAACGTCAAAGCTCTGAATGGAAGCACCCAAGCGAAGAAAGACCGAAGAAAAGCCGTTTGGAAAAATCAAAAGTGAAGACAATGTTGATTTGTTTTTATGATACGAAAGGCATAGTGCACAAAGTTTGAAGCAGCTAGTCAGACAGTCAATCCTGTATATTATCTTGGTGTCTTTTGGCGCGTATTCGTAGTGTGCGCCCTTAATATCGTGAACATGGTAGCTGGCGTTTGTTACATGGTAATGCACCATCTCATCGCTTGACGTATTCACCGAATTTGGCCACCTGTGATTTCTATCTATTCTCCAAACCACATTTGCCGATGAAAGGACGGCGTTATGCCGACGTCGAAGTGATTAAAAAGACGTCGACAGCGATCTTGAAGGGCATCTCTAAAGATGAACTTAAAAATTCATTCGACGTGTTAATTGACCGTGCAAAACGTTGTATTGAAGCTAAAGGCGATTACTTTGAATAAAATAAATGAATTTTACCAAAAAGGTTTTGTTTTCATTTTAAAAACATTCGGTTTTCTTTGCGACAGACTGTGTAGGAGTTTATGTTATTATAGTACTTGATTAATTGATAAAACCGTAATGAATTGGAAAATGTGAGGGAAATGCTTAAAAATAAATACAAATTTGAGATATTATTAATTGAGGAACAATTATACATCGAAAATAGAAGTCGAATAAAATCTGTCAGATCTAAGTTTCAGAAAAAGGAAATTCTAAAATTAAGTAGTATTTTGACAGAAGAAATGGTTAGGTTTTATTATTCGAATGCTGGAATTTTTAAAAAATTAAACTTACGGTACTTTCTCATTAAATAATTTTATAGAAAATTTTAATATACTCAATGACATTAGAAGTGTTACACCTAGAAGGAATAGTTTCCTGGACGTGATTTTTTGGTAATGTGATAAGCTTAAGTCAAGAATGAAACGATCAGATTTCTAAGAAATTTTATTAACATTAATTTGAAAAAAAATCAATAATGTGTTTGGCGACCCCGTAGCTGTAGACACTCCTGTACACGTCTAGGCATCGACAAAATAAGATGGTCGATGTCTGCTTGTGGCACCTCGTTCCAAGCAACTTGAACTTGGTGGATTAACTGTGCCAGAGTTTGTGGAGGATGGTTCAAATTGGTCAGTCTTCTCCCCATTATGTCCCACACATATTCGATGGGATTTAAATCCGGTGAACGGGGTGGCCACGGCAAAACATTAACGCCAGCTTCTCGTAGAAAGTCCATAGTACGACGAGCAATATGTGGACGCGCGTTGTCTTGCTGAAAAAGGACGTGTGGACGGCCATCTAGATAAGGCAATAAAGTGGTTTGTAGGACGTCATCAACATAACGCGCAGCTGTCATACAGCCCCGAATAAACAGTTGTCAGTATGCGAACATTATTCGCCGCATTCGAGCTTTTGGACTTGCTTCATACCGTCCACGATTAGTCCTTCCTTTGACTGCAGAACATCGTCGTCAACGTTTGGACTGGTGCAGAGAACGGCAGCATTGGGAAGCAGAATGGCATAATGTCGTATTCAGCGACGAATCGCGATTCTGCCTAGGCATGCATGATGGCCGTCAGAGGGTAAGACGCCGTCGTGGAGAGCGACGTGATATTGGATTTGCTGTTGAGAGGCATGTGCACAGGACTGTTGGAGTAATGGTTTGGGGGGCTATTGCATATGGAAGCCGATCACCTCTCTTGTTTATTCGGGGCAGTATGACAGCTGCGCGTTATGTTGATGACGTCCTACAAACCACTTTATTGCCTTATCTAGATGGCCGTCCACACGTCCTTTTTCAGCAAGACAACGCGCGTCCACATATTGCTCGTCGTACTATGGACTTTCTACGAGAAGCTGGCGTTAATGTTTTGCCGTGGCCACCCCGTTCACCGGATTTAAATCCCATCGAACATGTGTGGGACATAATAGGGAGAAGACTGACCAATTTGAACCATCCTCCACAAACTCTGGCACAGTTAATCCACCAAGTTCAAGTTGCTTGGAACGAGGTGCCACAAGCAGACATCGACCATCTTATTTTGTCGATGCCTAGACGTGTACAGGAGTGTCTACAGCTACGGGGTCGCCAAACACATTATTGATTTTTTTCAAATTAATGTTAATAAAATTTCTTGGAAATCTGATCGTTTCATTCTTGACTTAAGCTTATCACATTACCAAAAAATCACGTCCAGGAAACTATTCCTTCTAGGTGTAACACTTCTAATGTCATTGAGTATATTTATTAATATTTAAAAGCAAATATTCTTTATTCATTAGCTTAATACGTTTATTATTTCGATTTTTTGTTCGTTAAATTCTATTGGTTAAAATGGAAAGCCTATATACATATGTGTGCATTTGAAACTTTCGAGTTTATTTTTCATTGAAGCAAGTATGTACGTACAAATATGTAGAAATATCATTCCCTGAAGGAAAATAACAAAAGTAAGTTGATTGAATTTAAATAACAATATACTTACCCATGTACGTTTAATATAAGAGGTATTTAATGTGAAGATAACGTCAATAATAGTGTTAAGAGACATTTGAAATAGAACTAGTATTTATAAGTAAATAATAAAAGTGCTACACGACTAAATAAATATTTAATAATTTTAATAAATATAAGTGTTTCTAAGCGTTGTAAGAAGAGAAGATGAAAAAGTCTACAGACTAAACGAAAATTTAATTGAATAAAGGAACTTAAGTAATAGACGAGCAGACCATCTAATGGAAGGAGATTTAGTATAGGAAGGGGAACAGATGTACCAACAAGAAAATATGATACAGATGAGCTTTATTTATAATTATTGCTATGGGAAAATGTGTTACATAAGTCAAATTAACAAAGGGTTCAAATTTAAAAATTTAAAAAAGTAATAATAGTAATTATATACATATAAGTGTTAGTAATTTTTTGTCTTAATATTCGGAATTTGATTTATAATGGATGATTCATTATGAAGTACTTTTTTAATAGCGATATTTGAACAGATAAAGCGTGAGTCGTGTCAAACTTTCATGTTATTTTAGTTAAGTAGACATTTTATTATAGAAAGACTCAGCCCAGCACAACGTCTACAAATTATTCAGCTGTATTACGAAAATCAGCGTCCCATTAGAAATGTGTTTCGTGCACATAGAGTAACTTACGGTCTACATAGTTGGTCCACCGAATGCGCAGTTCGCTATACCATCGAAAAATTTGAAACTCAATTTTCATTATTGGATAATGCGTGACCAAAGAAACCGCAACCGGCACGCAGTCAAGAAAATATAGCTGAGTATACGCCATGACCGTGAAGAAGAATCGATTCGACGTAGATCTCAACAGCTTGGCTTGTGGTATGCCACAACTTGGTGTATTCTAGGTAAGGATCTTGGTTTAAAAGCATACAAAATTCAACTCGTTCAAGAATTGAAAGCGGGCGACCTTTCGAATCGTCACCGTTTCAGTCATTGGGCTCTTGAAAAGCTTGAAGAAAATCCATTGTTTTTGACCAAAATTTTGTTCAGTGATTCATTTCTGGCTTAATGGCATGTCAATAAGCACAATTGCTATATTTAGAGTGAAGAGCAACCCGAAGAGGTTTAAGAGCTGCCATTACATCTAGACAAACCCACGGTTTGATGTGATTTATGGGCAAGTGAAATCATCGGTTCATATTTCTTCAAAAATGAAGACTACCGCAATGTAATTGTGAATGGCACCTGTTATCACGCCATGATAACGGTCTATTTGCTGCCTGAAATTGATGCCCGTGATCTCAACGACATTTGGTTCTTACGAGACGCCGCAACTTGCCACACAGTCCGTGAAAGCATTGCTTTATTGCGAGAACAATATGGCGAACAGGTTTTACGTAATGGACCTGTGCAATACCCGTCTAGATCATGTGATATCACACCTTTAGACTTTTTCTTTTGGGGTTACGTAAAGTTTACATGGATAAGCCGGCTACGATTGAGAAATTGAAGGCCAACATTACTTGCGTTATTCACCAAATACTACTTTAAATGCTCGAACGCGTTATCGAAAATTAGAACTTTAGAATGGACCATGTTAGGTGCAGTTATTGGCAACATTTAAAGGAAATACTTTTAAAAAAATAAATGTCAAGAATGATTCCTTTGTATGATAATAAAGAATACCAGATAAAATTGAAGGAAATTTCCTTTACTTTTTTTTTATTGAAATTTTCTGTGATGCTCATTTATTTATACGCACTACTGAATACAATTTACAATAAGATGGATAGTAGTTTGACTCTGTAGTGTAATGGTTTTAAAAGATTTCTCAAAACTGATTTACCTAGACTTTATGATTCGTCTGTGGATGGAACAATACTGGATAGATGTAACAATGCTCGATAAATTTGAAATTTTTCTTTTTTTATTTTTGAAAAAAGTATTTCCAAAAGAATCGCCTGAACTCTAAATAATATAAAATCTCTTTAAAGAAATGAAGTAAATATTTCATTAACAGCTATTAAATGGAATTCCGAATAGTTGAATTTAATTAAAATTTACGTTTAAAGTTCTTTAAGATAATTAACAATTACTAAACGTTCAAAAGATACGTGTGAAGAAAAAAAAATTAGAAAATTTGTTCAAATTATTACCTCTAACGTTGTCTGTGTTGATAATTATTATCAGTTTGATTTAGTTATAATAATAATAATATTTGCACGAGATGGACAGTAAATTTGTTACGAGCGCTACCGTAATAGACGAATTTCTGGCTTGCTCCAGCGCCACAATAAATGCAAATAAGAGTTAGTAATAGTTTGATTTACGATGATGCATCAAAATTTCTGGACGTATGTGAAGTTAAAAGAAATACTATTAAAGAAATAAACCAATAAAGGTTGTGTTAAAATTATATTTACTAATTTAAATAAAAAGAATCGTTGAAGTTAGAATATATTAAAATAATTAATAAGCGAGAGCAATAGTTAGTTACATAGAGAGTATGTGTCGTACCCACGAACCAGAGGCTAAAGTTAAAATCATGCATGTCAAAGCAACATAATTATAAAAAGCAGGAATGACCGTTAGTGATTTTTATGTATTCTTTCCTGGTTTATATTTAATTTTATTATTTGCACATGTGCATGTCGTCTTACGTTTATTTTAGTAATTCATGGTAATGTACACGTTTAAAATGTTGCAATGTTATCCGCACATATGCCCATTGATACATATTTTATCGATGAAAACATGTGACAATCATCCTTATCGTCCAGTCAAATTTGGCGCCAACGCTATCTATGAGACCGTGTAGCTCATCTTTCTCCCCTCGCCACGCAGTACCTAATCACAATAGACAGTAACTCTTATACAACTGGTCTGCAGCTAGAGCATTAACAGAACGGAAATAATCGAACTGACGTTAAAAGAACGATTGGAGATCATGAGTCCAGCGAGAATTTTGCACGACGAAAACCGATCTTTATTTACTGTTTTCGCTGTATCTGAAGGTTAATGCTCTAATCGCCCATTGAACTGAATTATGCGAGGAGGATCGTATTTGTTAGTTATAGGTACATATGTACACACTACGTATTTTGTAATAGTCTTCTCAGACTGGGTTCTCGATCAGCCTTGTTTAGCATAATGTAATAGGATGCATACATAAAGTGCATACGAGCGCATAAAGACTGTTATATTTATCACAAGCAAGCATATACATTTGGTATCGGCATAAGCAGGTCTCCATTAAGAACTGATATATATATACGGAATTGCAAGCTGCAACGCAGTCATATTGGTACTGAACAGGATACATAAATAAAGAAAATTTATATTTTTTTTATTTATTGAAAGTGAACATTCCCAAATCTCTTACAAACATTAAAAAAGTGTTTTAACAATATTAAAAAATAAATAACTGTCGGAAAAAAGGAAACATTTTCTCTTCTTTTATCTTAAAAAAAAATTAAGATGTATTAAAACGGTTCAATGCATAAATTCCAGCACTTGATGACTTGATTATTCTTTCAAAATCAATTTATAAAGAAATAATTAAATAGTACAGTGGTACTTCAACCTATTTTTGATTTACTTGTTTTATACTTGTTCTTTCTGAAGTTGTTTAAGTCGCTTTATTTCATCTTTTACTGTTTTGCAATTATTTCTCGAAATTCGACTGCCTCTTAGATTTATTTCTACTCATAATATTTGCATGTTCTTTTAGACGTGATTTCTTATTTACATTAGGAATATTTATGACGTTTCCTACGGAATGTTTTCCTTTTATGTGTGATTTGATATTTGAATTGTAGTTTGTTTTGTAATCACATTCAGGACATTTAAATCGTTTCTCTTCAGAATGTTGTCCACTTATATGTGATTTGAAATGCGAATTATTGTTTGTTTTATAATCACATTTAGGGCATTTAAACCGTTTCTCGTCAGAATGTTTTGCATTTATATGTGCTTTAAAATTCGAACTGTCGCTTGTTTTGTAATCACATTCAGAACATTTAAATCGTTTCTCTTTCGAATGTTTTGCAACTATATGTGCCAATAAATGCAAATTGACGCTTGTTTTGTAATCACATTCAGAGCATTTAAATCGTTTCTCTTCACAATGTTTTGCATCTATATGTGCTTTGATATTTGAGCTGTAGTTTGTTTTGTAATCACATTCGGAGCATTTAAATCGTTTCTCTTCACAATGCTTTATATTCATATGTACTTTGATATTTGAATTGTAATTTGTTTTGTAATCACATTCAGGGCATTTAAATCGTTTCTTTTTAGAATGTTTTGTGTCTATGTGCGCTTTGATATAAGAATTGTAGTTTGTTTTGTAGTCACATTCAGGACATTTAAATCGTTTCTCTTCAGAATGTTTTGCATCTATATGTACTTTGAAATTCGAACTGTTGTTTGTTTTGTAATCACATTCAGAGCATTTAAGCCGTTTCTCTTTAGAATGTTTTACATCTATATGTCTTCCTAAATTAGATTTGTAGTTTGTTTCGTATCCACAGACAAAGCATCGAAAAATTTCTTTTTCTTTCATATTGGTATGGATATTAATGACATGCACTTTAAGACTTTTTTTCAGTTTGAATTGTTTATGGCAAATTTCGCATCTGTGTGCAATTGCTTCACGATCTTTGTCAGTATGGTTGCTAAAATCATGTTTGTACGTTTTGCAAGTATTTGGCAAAGGTTTGCATACTTCCAATTGTTTATTGTGTTCATGTGAATGTCCTTTAACTTCTTCCTGACGAGCAACCAATGGAGATAAGGAGTAAACCCTAGAAAACAAAATGAATCCATTACGAACAAATTTTGAAGGGCAAAAACAAATGTTCAAAACTAATTTGCTAACGCAATTTGTCAAGTATGTCAAATTAATATCATGTTTCATAACTATATCCAAATTTTTTATATAATAAGAACTTTTGCCTTCGCATTCTTCAACAACTTAGCTCCAATGACAAGGAACGTTGCCAGACCATAAGCGCGGTCATGTTTCTACTAAGCACTTTAGACACATTAGTTGGAGACTACGATAATTTTTGGGCCGACCGAAGACATTGCTAATATGAATTAAAAGCTGTATATTACATACAAGACAAATATAACGATGAACAGTAAAATAACAAGAATCTGTTAGCACTTTCGAGTCATTAGTACACATACATATGTACCACTTAAGGTCAGTAAAGTATCGTATCCAGTGGTTATACGAGGGTAGCCGTTTATATTTCGGGAATAGCAAACAAAAAAAATTTTTAACATTGAGAATAGTTTTATTGCTTTTCTGAATATTCTCCTTGAAAATCAATGCACTTTTGCATTCGCTTAAATCCGAAAAGCATTGCTGCCACTGTGAAGGCGGTATCTCCAAAATATGAGTTTTGAATGCTTCGACTGCCTCTTCCGTCGTAGGAAACCGTTGACCACCAAGTTTATTCTTTACGTGTGGGAACAAAAAGAAATCACAGGGTGGTATATCAGGGCTGTACGGCGGCCGGCTCATCGCATCAATGTTTTGCCCGGTCAAATATTCAATTGTTTGAACCGACCTGTGAGAGCTTGCATTGTCATGGCGGAGAATGATCTGTCATTTTCGGTTTGTTTTCCTTATTTCCTCAAAAACTTTTGGTTTTGGCAAACAAATTGTTGTGTACCATTCGGAATTGACTGTTCTACAACTCTCTAAAGGTACGATTGCAACGTGACCTGTTTTTCCGAAAAAAATAGGCGACAGTTTGTTTTGATGTGTTTCGAGCGCGAACAACTTTTGTTGGTTTTGGCTCATCTTGGAATACCCACACAGTCGACTGCTGTTTACTATCGGGCTTGTACGTATAGATCCAAGATTCGTCACCTGTGACGATTTTATAGATGTTCTTTGAAGCAGCGCCATTGTATTTTGTGTGCATTTCTTGGCACCAATCGACGCGAGTCTTTTTTGGTGCGGCTGTCAAATTATGTGATATCCAAGGTGAACATAGCTTCTTAACGGTTAAATGATCATGCCGGATGTTATGCACGCTGGTGTTCCTAATACCTAGAGATGCCTCGATCTCATGGTTTGTCACATGACGGTCTTGCACTATAAATACAGACCTTCACGAAACTCATCGTCCAAAGAACGCCGTCCAAGTTTGAATTCACTATACCAACGATATACTGTAGTTTTCGATGGCGCTTCATCACCATATAAAGAATTCAGCTCGTCGATGCATTCTTGTTAAGATAATCCACGCCGAAAGTAATGAAAAATAATTGAACGAAAATATTCGCGAGTTAAATCCATTTTTTCGCTGACAAAATTTCCAAGTTAATGTGAACAATAGAAATAGCGACCGGATAATAACACTGTCTAGGTAAATATATTGTCAAAAATGACAAACTTTGCGATGCAATCATCAGATCGGAAGCAACACTAACAGTCTTGCCAGTTCCCAAAATATAAACGGCTACCCTCGTAAAGTATACAAGTTTGGTCACGGAGATAAATCATTAATTGTAACAAAACACAGTTTGAAAAACTTTATTTTAAAAACACAATAATCGTTATGAATCGCGATGAAGTTTTAAATCGTCTGTTACTCTTGCCTTTTTATTGGGTTGGAAACTAAGTACTTTCGGTTTTTACTGATAGAGAGCGTTGCTTTATTTTTTGTATAATGTATGTTAGTGCTGTACTTTACCGTTTGTCGCGTGATACTAGTCACATTGCCGTAACTTCAGAAGCAAGTAGTGCGTGATTTTTATTAAAGCTATTAGTTGTGGGTTAATTTTAAATGGAGTGCAGAAACGAACATTTTCCGACATATTTTACTATTTCATTTCCGTAAAGAAAAGAAAGCTACTGCGGCTCACAAAAAGGTATGTGAAGTTTATGGTGCTAATTGCTTAGCAGAGCGCACGTGTCAGAATTGTATAAAAAATTTCGTTCTGGAGATTTTTCCCTCAAAGATGAGCAACGTTCTAGTCGGCCTACTGAAGTTGATGATCAAAGTCATAATTGTAGAGGATCGTCATATAACTGTTCTAGAGGTTGCGGAGAGGCTACATGTATCGCACACAACATTTGAAAAACATTTAAAATGTCTTGGGCTAGTTAAGAAGCTTGATATTTGGGTACCTCACGAATTGAAAGAAATTCATTTAACACAAAGAATCAACTTTTGCGATATGCACCTTAGACGAAATGAAATCGACCCTTCCTGAAAAAGAATCATCACTGGTGATGAAAAATGGGTCCTGTACAGTAACATAGTTCGAAAACGATCATGGAGCAAACACGATAAACCAGCTCAAACCACATCGAAAGCTGAATTGCATCCAAAAAAGATCATGCTGTCAGTTTGGTGGGATTACAAAGGTGTTGTGTTTTTTGAGCTGCTTCCAAGGAACCAAACGATTAATTCTGATGTTTACTGTCAACAATTAATAAAACTGGATGAAGCAATCAAAGAAAAACGGCCAGAATTGTCAAATCGGAAAAGTGTAGTTTTTCACCAAGATAATGCAAGGCCTCACATCTTTGGCAACTCGTGGGAAACTATTGGAGCTTGGTTGGGAAGTGATGCTACATCCCCCATACAGCCCTGATCTAGCACCATCTGATTACCATTTATTTCGAAGTTTGCAGAATTTTTGGAATGGTAAAACTTTCACAAATGACGATGACCTTCACTCGCACCTGGTTCAGTTTTTTGCTGACAAGGACCAGAAATTTTATGAGCGCGGTGGTGATTGCCTCCTGGTTTGATGAAAATCTCTGTCCTCCGAGTGCAATTTTTAAATGAGGGAACAAAAAGAAGTCGCTTGGGGCTAGATCTGGTGAGTAAGGCGGATATTCAAGCAGTTCAAACCGTAATTCGTGGATTTTCACTATGTTGTGAGATGGCGCGTTGTCTTGGTGAAACAGGATTTTCTTTTGCTGCAAATGTGGCCGTTTTTCCACAATTTCTGCTTTCAGCTTGTCAAGTATTGATGCGTAGTATGCTCCTGTAATAGTTTTTCCTTTCTGAAGATAATCGATTAAGATAATTCCATGATTATCCCCCCCCCCAAAAAAAAACAGTCGCCATCACTTTCCCAGCCGAAAAAACAATTTTTGCTTTTTTGGAGCCGGTTTCCCCTTGGAAGTCCACTGTTTTGACTGTATTTTTATTTCGGGGATATAATGGTGTATCCAAGTTTCATCTACAGTAATTAATCGGTGCAAAAACTTGGATTTATTGCGCCTAAACTACGCCAACAGAGCGTTGGAAATGTTTATTCGAACGCGTTTTTCGTCTAACGTTAGCAAACGCGGCACCCAACGGACGGACAGCTTTCTCATGCCTAAATCTTGATTTAACACGTTACAAACGCGTTCTTTGGACATATTCATAGACTTTGCTATCTCTCTCACTTTAATTCGACTGTCGTCTAGCACCAATTGGTGAACTTTAGCGATGCTATCGTTATCGTCAGTAGTTGCAGTTTTTGGACGTTCCGAGCGTTCATCGTCTTCCAAGCTCTTACGGCCATGTATAAATTCAGCTGCTCAAAATTTTAATGCGGTAGATGATAGTGCAGAGACCGCGTACACAGAGTCCAATTCATTTTTGTTTTGCGTAGGCGTATTGCCTTTCAAAAATAAATAATTAATGACAGCTCGATACTCGATACTTACATCGACTGTCAAATAACAACTGCACGACCAAAATGGCTGAAACTTTGGTGAGTACCTGATAATAGATACACAACTACATTCCGTGGCTTTTATTGAGTACTGCCATCTTCACGTTGAGGTCGGAAACTTTTCAGACCACCCTTGTATATATGAATTTAAGAATTTTTAAGTATTTTTTCGTAATTTATATTTAATTTTATTAATTGAACACATACAAGTTTTCTTACGTTTATTTTAGTAATTCATTGTAATGTATACGTTTAAAATGTTGTAACGTTATCCGTACGTGTGTCTATTGACACATATTTTATCGAAGAGAACATGTAATAATTACCATTGCCATCCTGTCAAATTTAGCGCCAACCGGGTACCACACCCCGCAATATCTGCTGTGAACATTTGGAGAAATATTACAGCAGCACTAAGTCAAATTTGTAAAACTACACTTCTTTTCCCATTTAAACAAGTCTGCGTCTATTGTCTGAGATACTCATACAAAAAATGAAAAAGATTCACCCTGTATTATTCTTAATTTTAGACTATTATTGTCTTTTTTAGTACTTATAATAATATTTCGGCGTGAGTCCGAACAGTTCAGTTTTTTCAATACTTCTTGAGGAACAGGATACAGAAATAAAGAACGTAATATATATTTTTTCTATTTATTGAAGGTCAGTATTCCCAAATCTCTTATAGTAATTGACAAAAGTGTTTTAACAATACTAACTAAAAATAAGTAAATACGAAATTAAAGTATAAAAATTCAACTGCTGCAAAAAAAGGAAACATTTAATCTTCTTTCTTCTTAAAAAAATTTTAAGATGCATTAAAACGGTTCAGTGTATAAATTCCAATTGATGACTATTATTATTTCAAAATCAATTTAAAAATTTTATAAAGTAATTAAATAGTACAGTTGTACTTTAACATACTTTTGCTTGACTTGTCTTGTACTCTCTGGGGTTTAAATTAAATCCTTTTATTTCTACTTTTATTATTTTGCAATTATTACTCGAAATTCGATTACATCTTAGATTTATTTCTCCTCACAATCTTTTATGTTTGCACGTTCTTTTAGGCGTGATTTCCTATTTACATTCGGAGTATTTAAAACGTCGCCTTCAGAATGTTTTCCTTTCATATGTGCTTTGATATTTGAACTGTAGCTCGTTTGGTAATCACATTCAGGACATTTAAATCGTTTCTCTTCAGAATGTTGTCCACTTACATGTGATTTGAAACTCGAATTATTGTTTGTTTTGTAATCACACTCAGGACATTTAAATCGTTTTTCGTCAGAATGTTTTGCATTTACATGTGCTTTAAAATTCGAGCTGTAACTTGTTTTGTAATCACATTCAGAACATTTAAATCGTGTCTGTTCAGAATGTTTTGCGTCTATATGCGCTTTTAAAGTCGAATTGTAGCTTGTTCTGTATTCACATTCAGCACATTTAAATCGTTTCTCTTTCAGAATGTTTTGCATCTATGTGCCGTCTCAATAGCGAATTGTTGATTGTTTTGTAATCACATTCAGGACATTTAAATCGTTTCTCTTCACAATGTTTTGCATCTACATGTGCTTTGATATTTGAGCTGTAGTTTGTTTTGTAATCACATTCAGAGCATTTAAATCGTTTCTCTTTACAATGTTTTATATTCATATGTATTTTAATATTTGAGCTGTAGTTTGTTCTGTAATCACATTCAGAGCATTTAAATCGTTTCTCTTCACAATGTTTTGTATTCATATGTACTTTGATATTTGAATTGTAGTATGTTTTGTAATCACATTCGGGACATTTAAATCGTTTCTTCTTAGAATGTTTAGTATCTATGTGCTCCTTGATATATGAATTGTAGTTTGTTTTGTAGTCACATTTAGGACATTTAAATCGTTTCTCCTTAGAGTGTTTTGCATCTATATGTACTTTCAAATTCGAAGTGATGTTTGTTTTGTAATCACATTCAGAGCATTTAAGTCGTTTCTCTTTAGAATGTTTTATATGCATATGTCTTCCCAAATTAGATTTGTAGTTTGTCTCGTATCCACAAACAGAACATCGATAAATTTCTTTTACTTTCACACTAGTATGGATATTAATGACATGCATTTTAAGACTTTTTTTCAGTTTGAATTGTTTACGGCAAATTTCGCATCTGTGCGCATTTGCTTCACGATGTTTGTCAGTGTGGTTACTAAAGTTATGTTTGGAATTTTTGGGTGTATTCTGCAAAGATTTATATGCTTCTAATTGTATATTGTGTTTATGTGAACGTTCTTTTACTTCTTTCGGGTGAGCAACCAAAGTAGATAAGGAGTAAACCCTAGAAAACAAAATGAATCCATTACGAACAAATTTCAAAGCGTTCAAAACTAATTCTGGTGCAATTTCCATATTTATACTTTAATTTTTTATATAATAATAACTTGTACCTTCACGACTTTCAACAATTTAGCCCCAATTAGAAGAAACGTTGCCAGGCCATTAGCGCGGTTAGCTTATCTTCTAGGCACTTTAGCACACTAGACTGCTTACAGTGTATGTTTTGGCTTTCAGCGGTACGGATCACGTGCGTAATTTGTTTTCGTACGGGTATTTTTACCGTAGTTGTCCAGATGCGACACTGTTTAATTATCTGCTGATGATGACAGCTTAGTTGTTGAAATACGTATACAGAATACGAAAATTAATGTGGCAAGGGGTTATATATCAACCTTCAGTGATGAAGTTAATCAATCACAGGCTCCATCAAAATTACCTTGTCATCATAAGCAGATAACTAATCACCATGTAACACCTGGAGCTGCCGTAAAACTCGCGCAGAACTAAGTCTGTACTTGATATTAACGGCCGAAAGCCAAACACGCAAATAATTTAAAATGTATTCTAGTCGTAAAATTAACCACTTGTCTTAAGTACATCCCCTACTTACACCTACGAACCTTTTTTTAACTTAACGGTGGTACTTTTCTTTTCCAGGAACTTAAAGAGACAAGAGTATGTTATTGAACCCTAATCGGTATTTAACACATAGTTTTTGTGTTTTGGAATGTATATGTTTTCATAGCTATCTAATTCACAATAAATATGTATATTTTTGATTAAATATAGACAATCTGCGGTTACATACAAGATTATTTTCCAGCGTGTTTTGCTAAACTGGATTTCTTAGGTCGATTAAACGTAATGTACGCCATGTGTTCTTTGTACTAGCATCCTATTGAACGTTTTGTCTGACCGATGTGTTGTTTATTGCAATCTTATTTCGTAAATTCCTGATTTCTGAAAATGTGCGAGGAAAATGTACAGAGCCATTTAAAATTAAGGAAACAAATTAGTTTTCTATATTTAAAATAACATTTTTCAATGACAAATTCACAGACCATCAAAGCAACAGAAAGGACAACAAACTATGTTAATACACTATATCTTTCCACTTCGTCTTCAGATTGATTTGGGTCTAACTGATTTTCGAAAGACATTTTGTTTTACTTCACAATTTTTCTTTTATGCTTTTCAAATAAGACATTGACATTTGTTCCACTTTTCCTGTTTTGCAATTGTTTCTCGAAACTCGATTTTCTCTGAGGCTAACTTCTCTTTTAAATGTCAAAACAGTTTCTATTTTTTTAACACATAATTTTCTTTTAATTTGCTTTGCATCCATATTGTGCTTTAAAATAAAGCGTCACATATTCTATTCAGAGTGTTTCACATGTTCCTGTTGTTCCGAATTTGATTTTTTGTCTGTTTGATATTCATATTCCGACAACTTACATTTTCTCACTTCGACTTCAGAATGTTTTGCATCTACATGTCTTTTCAAATTCGATTTGTAGCTTGTTCTATATTCACATTCCGTACACATAAGTCTGTGCGCACTACCTTCACAATGTTTTGTTTTGATGTGCATCTTCAGATAAGATTCATTACATGTCTTGTACTCACATTTCAGACATTTAAACCGCTTTAGTTTTTCATCGCAATGTTTTGCATCTATATGTGCTTTGAAATGTGAATTATTGTTTGTTTTATAATCGCATTTAGGGCATTTAAATCGTTTCTCTTCAGAATGTTTTGCATCTACATGCGCTTTAAAATGTGAACTATTACTTGTTTTGTAATCACATTCAGTACATTTAAACCGTTTCTCTTCAGAATGTTTTGCATCTATATGTGCCTTGATATTCGAATTGTTGCTTGTTTTGTAATTACATTCAGGGCAATTAAATCGCTTCTTTTCAGAATGTCTTGCATCTACATGCGCTTTAAAATGTGAACTATTACTTGTTTTGTAATCACATTCAGTACATTTAAACCGTTTCTCTTCAGAATGTTTTGCATTTATATGTGTTTTGATACTTGAATTGCAGTTGGTTTTGTAATCACATTCAGGACATTTGAATCGTTTCCCTTCAGAATGTTTTGCATCTATGTGTGCTTTAACATTTGAATTATAATTTGTTTTGTAATCACATTCAGGGCATTTAAATCGCTTCTCTTCAGAATGTTTTCCATTTATATGTGCTCTGAAATTCGAACTGTTGCTTGTTTTGTAATCACATTGAGGGCATTGAAATTGTTTCTCTTCAGAATGCTTTATATCTATATGTCTTCTCAAATTCGATTTATAGTTAGTTTCGTATTCACAAAGAAAACATCGATAAATTTCTTTTTCTTTCACGCTAGTATGTGTGTTAATGACATGTACTTTAAGACTTTTTTTCGGTTTGAATCGTTTATGATAAATTTCACTTCTGTGCGCATTTGCTTCATGTTTGTCAGTATGGTTCCTAAAGTCACGTTTGTATATATTCTGCAAAGGTTTGCAAACTTCCAATTGTTTATTGTATTTATGTGAATAGCCTTTAACTTCTTCCTGTTGATCAACCAAGGTAGATAAGGAGTAAACCCTAGAAAACAAAATGGATCCATTACGAACAAGTTTTGAAGCGCAAAAGTAAATGTCAATACTAACTTTAACACGATTTGTTAAGTATGTCAAATTAATATAACGTTCCATAGTTATTTCTGAATAATTTTTGAACATATCAATTACAGCTCATGCTTTCACATTCAAAAGTGTATAGGCATATACGTACACACACTACAGGTCACGTAGGTATGGATTCTTGTTTATTTAAGTAAAAAATGATTACAAATGAATAATAAAAACAAATTTTGCAATAGAATTCTTATTTATTGTTTCAAAAATTTATAATTTAATATATATATGCAACATATAGGCAAAATATTTAACTCTTAATGTAGAAATTAAACTTCTTTCGTTAAAAAATCTCCCTTGGCTCTACCAGCTTACACCAATCTCGGTATTGTTTATATTAATTTGCTTAAGGCATTTCGTGAAATGGTGGTCCATTCTCACTTTAACGCAACTGATGCCTTCACATGCTTTAACGGCTTAGCTCCCATTATAGGGAACGTTGAGAGGCTATAAACGCGACTATTTTGCTCACTCGAAACTTTAGACGCTTGTGTAGGGACTACGGGAATTTTTAAAGCCGACGAAAAAATATTGGAAATATGAATTAAAAATTAGATATTACATGCTTTTTTATATTAACTAGCGACGTTTCGTCACCACTTGTATGGGACATCTTCAAGTCTGCGGTGGATGGGTTTATACAGCGATATTAGTACGGGTCAATGGAGTGTTATGATTACGGATGGGTAGATTGGAGATACAGGATTGTCAGGCGCTATGTAGTAGTTAATCACCATAGCGGGTTTAGGTTTACGGAGTTTTTCGGCCACTGTAATGATTAGTGCGGCAGAGGATTTTAGTAGCTGCTCAGCAAGTGTAGAACCAGCTACGCGTAGCTCATATGAGCAAGGAATCACACACACCAGGTAATCCTAGAGAAACACGATATTTTGCTGAGAATGGATCTGTTTGTTAGTTTGGAATGGGGTTTGATGTTGTTGTGATGCCTTGTAACGAGTCTTCTAATAGGGACTTCCGAACTTTGACAGTTGATAGCGGACATGTTGTTACAAAGGGTACTACGAAAGTTTTGCAATACGACGCAACAATGAAACGTAGGAAGCTGCTTGTTGCTGCAAGTTGAGACATGTTCATACGTGCATAGTATCCGCCCCGCCATGTCGATGAGCTCAGTTATTCTTTAACTGTGAGAGTGTAAAGTACTTGCGATGGCATCGTGGTCACGAAATGAGATAAGGGCAGTTTTGCGTTATAATTTCGTGCGTGGTTTAAACATAGACCAGTGCTTCGAAGAAATGACTCTTGCACTAGGTGATATTTGTCCACATCGCACAACGATATTCAGGTGGTATAGAGAATTCCAAAGGGGAAATTTAACTGTGGAGGATGCTGAGTGTCCGGGAAGGCCACGAAGGAAAACGTTATTACTGTGAGAAAAACGCGTGGCGAGGACAGGTGAGTGACCTACCAACAGACAGAGGGTACTTCAGGCCTAAATGTACCAGCAATTCGTTCGATTGTGCATGATCATTTGCACGTGAAGAAACTTTGTTCCCTCTGGGTGCCGCATCGACTGACTGAAGAGTAGATGACACGACGTGTCACTTGGTGCCGGGAGATGCTAAAAAAGTTTAATAAGGGACAATCTCGATATGTGAAAAACATAGTGACAGGTGACGAGACTTGGCTGTACTATTACGATGTGCTAACCAAAAATCTCGATCTGTAAAGAACAAAATGATTGCTGTATTTTTCAAATCGAGTGGAATTGTGGAACGCGTCGTTTTAGACACACAGAAGACAGTCACAGCTAAGTGGTATATTGAACAGTGCCTGCGTAAAGTCATTGGGTCTATTTCTACAGCTGGGGACAAAGTCAAGAATGGACACCTTGCTCCTCCATCACGATAATGCTCCAGCTTACCGCGCCAAAGCCTGCATCGAATATTTGACCACGACAGGATTGAAACTTCTCGAGCACCCTCTCTACAGTCCAGATCTTGCTCCCTGCGACTTTGTACTGTTCCCGCATGTGAAAATGAAGCTAAAAGGGATGCGGTTCTCCAGTGATGAGGACCTTCTGCGGGCTTGGGACAACGAGAGTGCTTTACTCCCTAGTGAAGCTTGGCAGAACTGGTTTAAGATTGGTTTCGGAGGATAGAGAATTGAATGTAGAGGAAAGTACTTTGAAAAAATTAAATACACAAAGCTGTATTGCAAAACTTTCCTAGTGCCCTTTGTATTATTATTATTATTACAGGAATACGCTTATCTGTATGCTTTGCTAGAAATCCTCTACAAATTGCCAAGTTTCGTAAATGTAATGTAATTTCTTAAATTACAACTACTAGAGCTTCGTGAATATCACTGAGATATCGTGGTGAATTTCAGTTTTAAGATCGTCTGTTATTCTTGCCTCTGAACATTTAATATTAATTAATGACCTGTAATCCAAGTCATAGGCCACAGTATAAATAGAAAAACCATGTAAGTACCAAATCAAAATTCTTTAACACGGCTTAAAATAAATAGTAAGAATATTTATTTCGGAATAGGATATGAAAATAAACAAAATGTATATTTCTTTGATTTATTTGAAAAAAAGCGAACATTCCGAAATCTCTTATAACACTTAAACTAAGGTTTTTAACAATACCAACTAAAAGTAAACAAATACGAAATTAAAGTATAAAAATTCAATTGTTGGAAGAAAAGAAAACATCTTACCTTTTTGTCTTAAAAAATTTTAGGAAGCATTACAGCGGTTTAATGTATAAATTCCAACAATTGACTATAATTTTTTTAAAATTAATTGACAAATTTTACAAACTCATAACTAAATCCATTAAAACGCCTACAATTAGATTTTGTCTTTATAAGAAAAGACGATCTAAGTACTTTCTTTTTACAATTTTCGTAAACGGCAGTTATACCTAGTTTCAGCTAATTATGGTCCTCGTCATGTCTTTTACTTACGTAATAGTCAGCCGGAAAAGTTTTACAGAAACATATATGTATGTATGTATTAAGTAAATAATAACAATTGATCGAAACTAGTTACTACTTTGCCATTTATGGGAGATAAATATAACTAGTATATTAACTTAAGAAGTACCATATTTAAATCGTTTTGTTTTATAATACATAAATATTACAGCTATACTCGACTGTACTCACAGTTCTTTTTCTTTAAATATAAACTTATCTTAATATATTCTCGGTTAGTTATAATACGTATCCTGTATAATTTCAATACATTGTATAATTGATTAGATCGCATCAGGCGATTTCAATGTAATGTAAAATTCTTGGACTGCTGATATAAAAACTTATGAGTGAGAAACAAAAGAGGATTACGTTCTACATACTCTACCAACATCTAATATTTTATTAAACAACTTGATAGACCTATTAAGTGTATTATTTTTGTGTATTTACAAATAAATAATTATTGGAGGGCGGAAATTCGGTTGGCGCTTCATTGAGCGTGCGCCGAAAACGTAGAGACGGATTCTTCACTGACATGTGCAGTAGATAACACACAAAGTTTACAATTTACACGAAAATATATCTGTCGAATTCATGTAGAACGGTCTTTATAATAATGGTACGTAAACAAAACTGACAGTGGGGGAATATTTCGTTCATAATATAAGTGATACAAAAATACATTATTTTTCAAATAACGTTGTTAAAATTTGTATTCGGTTTGATATAGTACATAATAGTATTATCAGGATAGTTATCTTATAAATTAATTCGAAATTGTATATATATATATATATATATATATAATAATTGTATTCATTAATAATTAAACTGAATTTCGAATTAATTTATAAGATAACTACTCTGATAATACTATTTTATGAATAACATAATATATAAATATATGTTTTTGTGTAAATATAATAATTTAATTGTTTAGATCTAAATTTTCTTGTTTTTGTTGTTGGAATTACGTGTATTAACATAATAGGCTATTATGTTCTTTTTTTATATTTTCTTCAACAAAAATTATTCCTGATTTAATTTCCACTAGACATCTGACACGTTCGTATAACTGACAACAAGCGATTATCGATAATATTAGATATTTTAATAGTTCACTATGTTAGATACATACGTTAAAAGATTTCCATCCTCGATTTTTTTAAATCTATAGTTATATTTAGTACTGGTATTATACAATCAATAAAATTATAAAATTTTATGTTTATTAAAATCGAAAATTATTTGATTCACAACGATCTTAAAACTCTTAAGAAAATAAAGATATTAATAATCAATCGGTAATTAGGTAGATTAGAATGACGATTACGTTTTTGAAGTGTGATCGGATAATAGCACACCTGTAAGATGATGGAAATTTGGTTCATTTCCTTGTTTTCGTATAATTTGATATAAATAAAGTTTTCGCCAGTACGAAGAATTAAAAACTTTGAGCGTCTGAAAGTAGAAATGTGAAAAAATCATTAAATTGCTTGATTTCCTTCAACCACGACACGCTACATTGTGTTTGGAAGAAATCAAGCAATTTAATGATTTTTCCAAATTTCTACTTTTAGACATGTCAAATTTTTAATTCTTCATTCTTCTTACATATACATAATTAGATGTTACGTGGAGAAAAAATATTTAAGAAACGTTTAACTAAACATCACATCGTAAGTATGAATAAATTTTATTTCTTCATTAATAAATATTTTAAATTTTCCTTCAATATTGATATATAGTTTACCAGCAATGTTTGACGCCACCGTAACACGAATTTTAACATTTAAATTTTGTATTGCATTTTTAATATATTAAATATTAACTAATAATTTATATTCATGCATTCAATCCACGCAAATGCTTTCATTCAACTACCGTTTTTAGTCATCTATTTGCACTGCATTGATCAAGTTTGCCAAACATTTAAACAATGTTACAGCAAAAGATTACTTCAAGAACAAATACTACAAAGTATATTGAATAAACGACTTTTTGTTATTTCAACATATTTATGTCTTGAATAACATGCGAGGGAGTGAATGCAGTAGTATTACAGTTTTCGTTATCAAGTCGAAAATATAAACAAACGCGTATTACACACTACGCACACCATTGTTGATTTAATAAATATAAAAAGCTCTATTTCTAGTTTGATATCGTTATGACTCGAGCTAAAAATATAGACCAAAATAACGCACACAAAAGCAGTGTTACTCAAATTCCCTAAACGTATTCGAGAATTCCACAAACATCCGGCTCGACATTCCTGAACCTCCACAGCCGATTAGGACACGGAGAACATGATTAAAGGTAGCGTTTAAAATCATCAATCGAACATCAATAATTAAGTACGCAGTTTTAAAATTTAATTCTAAAGAAGCAACTGTCATCAAGGAAAGTCAAAAGAAATTCCAAGATGCTGAAGTTGAAGCAGGTTTACAAATAATTTATAACAACTACAAAGGAGTAGTTGAAGTAAGTGATAAATTACAAAATAAATCCCATTGCCATTAGTGGATTCACTGCAAGTACTAAGCATTGTACAAACCCAGCTACATGCTATCAGAGACGATAAAGATATTGGTATTATAGCCAAAGTAGATAGTTTGCACAGGTCTATGAATTATTAACAAACATTATTTTAATTATGCAAATATTACATAATTAGATTCCAAAGAAGAAATCTCCTTTTCATACAAGAACATTTTTTCTTCACAGCGAACTCGATTTGTAGAAAGAACTGTGGAAACACATGATGTTTTAAATATTTAACCGATCTTATCCTGTTTGTGATTATACTGAAAACGTTGTTTAAAAGTGTGTTTGACTTTCCATAAAAATATAACTATTTTTCTTATTTTATTTACCTATTTTCAACTCGATTTTTTTTAAACCAGTAACAAGAACAATTTATTAACGTTTTTGTGCGTTTTATTTTTATTTTAACGTGCGAGAGAAATGAAAATGTACAGGTCTATTTCATTTAAGGCAACAAATTCATTTTCTATATTTAAAATAACTTTTTTTCAATGAGAAATTCACCGATCGTCAGAATTTTCATAGCAGAAAGGAGATCAAACTGCGCTGATATACCTGTTTTTGTTTTACTTGTTTTGTTCTTATGCTTTCTGACATTTAAGACGATTCGTTATTCTATTACTGTTTTGCAAATGTTTCTCGAACTCGATTTTCTCTTCGATTTGTTTCTTTTCACGATGGATTAAATTTCTATGTTTCACATTCGGTTTATTTGAAACGTTACATTTTCCTTTCAGATTGTTTTGCGTTTTCATGTTCCTTCGAAAACAATTTAATGTTGGTCTTATATTCACATTACAGGTATTTCAACCTTTCCACTTCGTCTTCAGATTGATTTGGGTCTAACTGATGGGATTTG
Source organism: Dermolepida albohirtum (assembly GCA_031893035.1). Classification (NCBI taxonomy): domain Eukaryota; kingdom Metazoa; phylum Arthropoda; class Insecta; order Coleoptera; family Scarabaeidae; genus Dermolepida; species Dermolepida albohirtum. The sequence continues at coordinate 537,020 of JAVIWB010004819.1, read as the reverse complement.
GAAAGACATTTCGCATTACCTTCACAATGTTTTCTTTTCACGTGCGTTTTCAAATAAGACTTGACATTTGTTTTGTATCCACATTCCAGACATTCAAATCGCTTTAGATTATCTTCGCAATGTTTCGTGTCTATATGTGCTTTGAAATTTGAATTGTAGCTTGTTTTGTAATCACAGTCGGGGCACTTAAATCGTTTCTCTCCAGAATGCTTTGCATCTATATGTGCTTTAAAATTCGCATTGTTGCTTGTTTTATAATCACATTCTGAGCAGTTAAATCGTTTCTCTTCAGAATGTTTTGCAACGACATGTGCTTTGAAATGCGAATTGTCGCTGGTTTTGTAATCACATTCGGAACATTTAAATCGTTTCTCTTCAGAATGTTTTGCATCTATGTGTTTGTTTAAACTCGATTTATTGTTTGTCCTATATTCACATTGAGGACATTTAAACCTTTTCATATCGTCTTCAGAATGTTTCGCCCCCAAATGTCTTTTCAAATGCGGTTTGTAGCTTGTTTTGTAATCGCATTCCCAACATTGAAATTGTTTCACATTATTTTTGCAATGTTTTATATTTACGTGTTTCCTTAAATAGATTTTATTGCTTGTTGTATATTCACATTCCGCACAGTTAAGCCGTTTCATACTGTCTTCACAGTGTTTTGTTTTTATGTGTGTTTTCAAAAAAGATTCGATACTTGTTTTATATTCACATACAAGACATTTAAATCGCTTTAGATTTTCTTCACAATGTTTTGCATCTGCATGTTTTTTGAAATATAAACTGTTGTTTGTTTTATAATCACATTCAGAACATTGAAATCGTTTCTCTTCTGTATGTTTTGCATTTATATGTCCTCTGAATAGTGAATTGTTGTTTGTCTTGTAATCGCATTCAGGACATTTGAATAGTTTCTTTTTGGAATGTTTTGCACCTACGTGGGCTTTGAAACGCGAAATGTTGCTTGTTTTGTAATCACATTCAAGACATTCAAACCGTTTCTCTTCAGAATGGTTTGTATCGATATGTCCTCTCAATAAAGAACTGTTGTTTGTTTTGTAATCACAGTCAGAACATTTGAAGCGTTTCTCTTCCGAATGCTTTGAATCCATATGTGCTTTTAATAGCGAATTATTGCTTGTTTTGTAATCACATTCAGAACATTTGAATCGTTTCTCTTCAGAATGTTTAGCATCAACATGTCCTTTCAATAGCGAACTATTGTTTGTTTTGTAATCACATTCAGAGCATTTAAATCGTTTCTCTGCAGAATGTTTAGCGTTTACGTGCCTTTTCAAATGCGATTTGTAGTTCGTCTTGTATTCACATTCCATACACTTAAGTGAATTGACTCTACTTTCACAGTGTCTTGTTTTTATATGTTTCTTCAAATAAGATTCTATACTTGTTTTGTAATCACATTCAGGACATTTAAATCGTTTCCCTTCAGAATGTTTTGCATCTACGTGAACCCTCAATTGCGATTTATCGTTTGTCTTATACTCGCATTTGAAACATTTAAGTTGTTTCTCTTTAGAATGTTTTGCATCTAAATGTCTTTTGAAATGGGATTTGTAGTTTGTCCTATATTCACATTCCGTACACTTATGACGGTTTTTGCTTGTTTTGCAATCGCATTCAGGACATTTAAATCGTTTCTCTTCAGGATGTTTTGCATCTGTATCTCCTCTCAAATTGGATTTATTCTTTGCTTCATACCCACATGCTAAGCGTCGATGAATTTCTTTTTTTTCCACATTCATGTGGTTACTAATGACGTGCACTTTAAGATTTGTTTTCCAATTGAATCGTTTATGGCAAATTCCGCATCTGTGCGCATTTGCTTCATGTTGTTTTACAGTATGCTCGCATGTTTCAAGCTGTTTATTGCATTCTTCTTGTCGTGCAACCAAGGCAGATAAGGAGTAAACCCTAGAAAAGAAGAAAATGGGTCCATTACGAACAAGTTTTGAAGCGCATAAGTAAATGTTCGAAACTAACTTTAGCTCGATTTCTTAAATATAGCCAATTAATATTGTGTTGAATAATTATTTGAATTATTTGGCATGTAACAATAATAACTCATGTTTTATAATAATAATAATCACCCATGACTTCACATCGCCCAACAGGTTAATGCTAATTGCAGAGGGCTTTGGCAGACCACGAGTTAACATGAGTCAACAATCGCTTAAACTGGAAAAGGAAACCAAGAAAAATCTTCCTGGACACCAGGTCATCGGACTTGAACCGGAGACCTCCGATGTAATAAGCGAGTGACTTAGCATTGAGCTATAAGCAGACTAACCTTATGCAAGCTTTGCTACCTCAGAAAGGGTAAAGAATTTGCGAATACGGAACACTTCCATATTACGCACGTGCTTTTCATGGATCTATTTACCTGGTTTTCTTTTAGCAAAATATGGGATTTTTACTAAATTTATTTGATCATAACAAATGAGGGATTTGTTTCGGTTTAAGTACGGTCAATCGCTTACTTTTGCGATTAAAACGTAAACGGTCATTATATAGCAATTATGATGGTTAATCCGATATAATCTGCCACATAATTTATCTCTCACGAACGTATAACACATGGATCAATAAGTCCCGAGACTAACCCATAGATGGCGCTCGTAGTAAACCAGTAACCACGTCTTTCTAGAGTACTAACCTTTGCTTGAAACGTGTCAAAATTTTAAGTCGATCGGACCAGAAACAGCTGAGTTATCGAGGTTGGAGTAAAGTCGTTTTGTAGTTTGTTTAAACAATGGAAAAAACCGAGTTTCGTGTTCTGATAAAACATTGTTTTTTAATGGGTAAAAACACCACGCAAGCAAAACAATGGATTGAAAAATGTTACCCGGACTCTTGTCCATCAAAAGCAACGATTTGTCGGTGGTTTGCCGAGTTTAAACGTGGTCGTACCGACACAAATGACGCGGAACGCTCGGGTAGACCTGTGGAAGCCGTTACACCGGAAAATGTGAGTGAAGTGATAAAAATTATAATGAAAGATCGTAAAGTGAAGCTCCGTGAGATTGCTGAGATGACACAGATATCATATGGAAGTGTATTTACTATCCTTCATGAAAAATTGAGCATGAAAAAGGTTTTTTCCAAGTGGGTGCCGCGATTGCTTTCGATGGAACAAAAACAGCAACGAGTCGATGATTCAGAAAGCTGTTTATCGCTATTTACTCGCAACAAAAAAGATTTCTTGCGTCGTTACGTGACCATGGACGAAACATGGATACATCACTACACTCCAGAGTCGAAGCGGCAGTCATCTGAGTGGCGCACAGCTGGCGAAAGCCGTCCGAAACGTCCGAAAACGCAGCAGTCAGCTGGCAAAGTCCTGGCATCAGTTTTTTGGGATACACATGGCGTGATTTTCATTGACTACCTCGAAAAAGGTAAATCGATCAACAGTGATTATTATATTGACTTACTGGTGCGTTTGAAGGAGGAAATCGCAAAAAAACGACCGCACATGCAGAGAAAAAAATCCTTTTTCACCAAGACAATGCACCCTGCCACAAGTCGATGAAAACAATGGCAAAATTGAACGAATTGGGTTTTGATCTGCTTCCCCACCCCCCATATTCGCCAGATTTAGCCCCCAGTGACTACTGGCTCTTTGCTGATCTTAAAAAAATGCTCCAGGGAAAAAGATTTGGCTCAAATGAGGAGGTCATCGCTGAAACTGAAGCTTATTTTGAAGCGAAAGATAAATTTTTTTATAAACATGGTATTGAAAAATTGGAAAAGCGTTGGAACCATTGTATCACCCTAAAAGGTGATTATGTTGATGAATAAAAAAAAATTTTGCAAAAAAATGTTGTTTTCATTGTTAGTCTCGGGACTTATTGATCCATGTGTTATCCTTTGCACATTGTTTATTAGCTCTTTTGTTGCGATTTCAATTAATAAATTATATTTACTTTTCAAATTTAGAGACTTTTTCCACATTTACACTAGTTTTAAGACAGTTTCGAGCTGTCTCTACACGGTAAGTTTCCATTATAAACAGTTCATGCAACATTAAAAGACGTACAATAACATTCTCGTGAGAACTGGCTGTCAGCACTTTATGCATGTGTTCATAAAACGCACTAGCAAGGTGACAAGCATTGTAATCATTTTGTAATAGCTTTTAAATAAAGTGTCTTTTTTTAACAAAGTTGTCCAAGTGATTATTTAACTCCAGATCTTAGTTATTATGAATAATACATTTTAAATACATACTATTGTACTTACTCTACAGCCTCGAAAAGACAAATTTACATAATCTGGTACGTAGACTTCCGCGGTCAAGGTCCATACTATCTTCTTCTGGCCTTCCGGGCTGGAACCGCGCCACTGGTATAACTGCCGACGTTTCATACCCACTCTATCGTACATCTTCTGGTACGAAACGTCGGCAGTAACGCGGTTCCAGCTCGGAAGCCCCGAAGAAGATAAATTTACATATTTTTCAAATATATAGATTGTTTGCCTGAAATGTACATATATTTATTTATTTCATTCATAGTATTAAGTTTCGGAGTCGCTAATTCCTTACAAAATTCATAATCTTTACCTACACTTGCTAAATTCTACGAATGTGAAGGAGTAGTGTAATGCGTTGATACAAGTAAAATTGATTCAGAATTGTTAGAACCCTCAAGGAGTGTCTTTGTCATAGCTTATATACAGTTTTAAGTTTAATGTCTTACAGTTAGATTAATTTTATATTCTTATAACGAACTTATGCGCCATGGGCAAGACGACAGATATTACAAACAGTGAAAAAGTTAGAATAGAAACTTTATTAGGAAGTGGTTTGTATTCTCAAAGCGAAATTGCTGGAAAAGTAAAAGTTTCACGTCGACCAATGGCAAGAATTCAACATTTGTCATAGAAAAATTTGTTCTGAATTTTAAGCGGTCAACGTTGTCACGCAAAATCCCCGAAAGGGGAGATAAAAAATTATTAACTTGTTTTGCAAAACAGAAAAGTTGTTACATCTTCTGCAGTCCTTTAAAGAGCGGACCTTGCGAATTCGATTATACGCGAACTCGATTAAAATATCGCGGACTTCGAAAAAAAATACGTGTAAACGATAAAATGAAAGAAAAACTTCTCCAGTGGGCTAAGATGTATCAACATTTCACTGTTGGAGAATGTACAAAATTATTGCATGCATTTTAAAAATGTTTTCTTGTATTATGTACTTGTTACTGTTGTTAATTAATTTGCAACATAGGAAAGTTATAGAAAGGAATATGTAGTGCAAAGTGTTAAACATACCCCCACTGTGATGGTATGGCCATGTGGGGCTGGAATAGAGCGTGTGCATTTTCTCGAAGGGATAATGGACCAGTATCAATACAAAATTGTAATATGTATAAACTGTTCTAGTAACCTTTATTTCTTCCCTAAATGAAAAGGAAAACCCTTCCGAGTTTATGCAAGACGAGGTTCGTGTCATACGGCGAAATCTGTTGAGAATATTCTTCGCGATTTCAGTATATTAGTGTTGCTTTGGCACGAAATGCTCCTAAATCTATCGTTTACTCGTATCCGAATTAAAATTTAAGCATCTTTAATAAAAATATAGAAAAGCTTAAAAAAAAATACAAAGTTGCAAAACACCCTAAAAGTTTGTTTGATCAGATAATGAAACAAACATATCCCGTAGTTGTAAATATACCTATACTAACATGTGTAATATAGAAGTACACGCATTAAATTTCAGACGTTGGGATTTTATTTCGTTAAAACTCTAAAACTAATTATGGCTGACTTAATTACCGTGACATTGGTCGAGAAAGACTACCTAATTGTACCGTGTATTTCCTTTTCTCTTTGACAAATTATTCTAGCAGTTGGTATCAATTCATCTATAATTACGTAACAAAGGTGCATGGCTTATTCCATTATTGTTTATTTTAATTTTAAACTTTAAATGTTATTGAAGTATTTATTTATTTATTAGATTTAGGGTTACTTTCAAATTATTTTACTTGTGTTTTAATTATTGTCGAATTTATTTTCGTTTTCGTAATTTTTTTATTCGTTAAAAGATACACAAATACATAAGTACAGAAGGAGTAAGAGAACGAAGCGAAAATGGAAGTGCAACCATATCGGAGAAACACTTTACTATTCAAAGTAAAGCTATTTCAAAAGTCTGCAATCGCTTATTGTTGAAGTTAATCACAAAGCCTCCAATACAGCACGTCTATCATCAGAATGCTTTGCGTCTATATGTCTTCTGAAATTCGAATTGTTGTTTGTCTTGTAGTCACATTTCAGACATTTAAATCGTTTGGCGTTTTCATCAGAATGTCTAGCATCAACATGCCCTTTCAGTAGGGAATTATTAATTGCTTTGTAGTCACATTTTGGGCACTTAAGTCGTTTCTCTTCAGAATGTTTTCCATTTATATGTATTTTAAAATGCGAGTTGTTGTTTGTTCTGTAATCACATTCACGACATTTCAGTCGTTTATCTTCAGAATGTTTCGCGTCTATATGTCTTCTGAAATTCGAATTGCTGTTTGTTTTGTAGTCACATTTCAGACATTTAAATCGTTTGGCATCAGAATGTTTCGCATCGACTTGTCTTCCTAGTAGCGAATTGTAGCTAGTTTTGTAATCACATTCAGGACATTTAAATCGCTTCTCTTCGGAATGTTTTGCATATTCGTGTGCTTTTAAAGTCGAATTGTAACTTGTTTTGTAATCGCATTGAGGGCATTTAAGTTGTTTCTCTTCAGAATGCTTTGCATCTATGTGCGCTTTAAAAGTAGAATTGTAGCTGGTTTTGTAATCACATTTAGAACATTTAAATCGTTTCTCTTCACTATGTTTTACATCAATATGTCTTTTTAGCAATGAATTCTTGATTGTTTTGTAATCACACTCAGGGCATTTAAGTCGCTTCTCTTCAATGTGTGTTGCATCTAACGTACATGTCTCTTCAACAGTGAATTGCTGCTTGCTTTGTAATCACATTCAGGACATTTAAATTGCTTCTCTTTACAATGTTTTGCGTCTATGTGCGCTTTTAAAGTCGAATTGTAGTTTGTTTTATAATCACATTCTGCACATTTAAATCGTTTTTCTTCAGTATGTTTTACATCAATATGTCTTCTCAATAGCGAATTGTTGATTGTTTTAAAATCACATTCAGGACATTTAAATCGTTTCTCTTCAGAATGTTTTGCATCTATGTGTGCTTTGAAATTCCAACTGTAACTTGTTTTGTAATCACATTCAGGGCATTTAAATCGTTTCTCATCAGAATGTTTTGCATCTATGTGCGCTTTGAAATTCCAACTGAAACTTGTTTTGTAATCACATTCAGGACATTTAAATCGCTTATCTTCTGAATGCTTTGCGTCTATGTGTCCTCTCAATAGCGAATTATTGCTTGTTTTATAATCACATTCAAGACATTTAAATCGTTTCTCTTCAGAATGTTTTGCATCAAAATGTCTTCTCAATAGCGAATTGCTGCTTGTTTTGTAATCACATTCGGGACATTTAAATCGTTTCGCGTTATAATGTTTTGCATCTACATGTCTTTTGCATCGAGAATTGTTGCTTGTTTTGTAATCACATTCAGGACATTTAAATCGTTTCTCTTCAGAATGATTTGCAGCTAGATATCCTTTCAATTGAAATTTGTTACTTGCTTCCTGTCGAGCAACCAAGGTAGAAAAGGAGTAAGCCCTAGAAAAAAAAAACGAATCCATTATGAACAAGTTTTGAGCGCAAAAGTAAATGTTCAAAACCAACTTCAGCTCGATTTTTTAAGCATATTCAATCAATATTATATTTCATAAGTTTGTCCAACTAATGTTCTTTATATAACAATAATAACTCTTGCTTTCATGTCTTCCTATAATTTAACTCCAATTACGAGAAGCGTTGGCAGATCGCATGTTCTACAAGAAGTGTTAAGGTCGATTAAAAGGTATTGTAAATATAAAAGGAAACACTATATAATTTATAAAAAGTAAATATAATCTTTAAGAGTGAAACTAGGAACAGTATAATAAAAATTATTTTTTAAAACATGCGCCGTATTTTCGGGGGCAGTTGTTTTCATATTCCGCTTTTTATAGAAAGGGTAGACAAAGATTTTCCTGTGAAAATTTAAAAACCAGATCATAGATGATGTTTCATGGTGAAAATTATCGTTCGCCTTCTGCATCTTTTCCTAGAATGGAAAAATATATTCGAACATAAGTTTGCCATAAGTTTCCTTCCAATTTGTAAATATTTTGAAACTATTCTGACAAAGAAAAAAGGAATTATCCACAATACATGTTTCTTTCAAAGATATTGAAATTCGAAATTGGAACACATTCAATTGGAACTAAACAAAGTAACCTTGTTAAGGATTTCAAGTACTTTACTATATTTTTACCTATTATTTGTAATTTGCATATATTTGATTTAGTAATTTCATGTGTGCATATTCTTTTGTTTATTTAATTTATTTATTGTATGTACAAATTAGTCGTGTGTTATATTTACTTGAATGTATGTATCTAAAGTATCACGTATGTTCTACGAAAAAGCCTGAAGCGTTTAGATAATGAAGTAGTTTGCAACGCTACAATGCATCAATAACATGAATACTTATCGATGCCCATCGTTCAAATTTGCGTGAGGATTTGATGGATTTAAACCGTTAAAATCGCTTTATCATCATCGCGTCGATATATGTATATCCAAACAGTACATGATGGCGGATATTGCCACTTATACAAGGGGTTTACAGCTAGAGCGATTAATAAAAGGGCCATAACGTATAGAACACTAACATATAGAGAATCACGGCTCACAGATCCCCCTGTGAGTCGTAACAACTCATTGTAGGAAGTTTTACTTTCGCTGCTCTTCCCTACCCGACGTTCATGCTTCAACACCTGCAAAATTTCAATTCTTTAATAATATTGTTTCAATATTTAACATGATTCTACTTTTATTTTTATTAAATAAAAGAGAAAGCAGTTTCTGTGAAAATATTCTTAACCAGGAACATAAATAATTGGAAATAATTACATTTTTCAGGAGTGCGAAAACTTTAGTCGGGTCAGAACAAAATCCAGATTTACATATTATAGAGCATGTTTAGGATTAAGTAGGTCCAGCGGAAAAGCCCTATAAGTAATGCCAATTAACTTTTTGGTAGAAAGGAATAACATTACACAGGAATTTTTGATAAAACTATTCGATAGTTTATTAAAGCGCGTGGGAAAAGAAATATATGCTAAAGGTGGTCATACAAATACTAGTATTGTTTTTATTATTAATATTATTCGAGTACATACAATTATTTTTGTTGTATTATTAATATTAAAGTTTCCTAGTTATCTTTTTTGAAAATGACGCAGTACGATAAATATTCTATAGTGGTCACTTCTTTACGCACACTACATAATATATAAACTTGGGCTGCTTTACAAATTACATTCTTTTTGGTAAAAGCCTAAATTCCTTTTAGGGTCTAACGTTACAATTCTTTTTGAGTTTTCAAGTAGAATGTATGTACGTAAAATATATAGTAGTTTATATTGAAACTTATCTAAAAGATATTTTTATCTCCTCTTACAGCTCTGAGGAAGACTTAAATGAGTTGAAACGTCGCCACTGATATAATGTTTGAAAGCTCAAGTTATAATTAAGTCAATAGTTCGAAGATTTTTAGAAAGACTAAAGATTAACATTTCATTTCTAATACACTTTATTATTTTGTAGTTTCTTTTTTTAGAAATGAAGACTCATGAAATACGAGCATTACGAGCACGAGACATCTACGTCTTCAATCATCAATTTTGAAAATTAACCAGAAAGTTCAAGTTTGTCATCATTTACTTTTACTGCTTTACCAATTATTTTAAAAGAAAACAAAAAACTGGCAACCCGTCTAGTTTAGAGAAACCACTCGCTGAAAATCTGCACTTAAAAAGCGAAATACAAATGGCAAAAGCTATATATGAACTAACGATAACTTTAGGTGTGCAAGTAAAAAAGACGATCGAATTGTTAAGAACTGGATTAACACTTTTTCAGGAAAATAATTTCCACAACCTTCTTAGAACAAATTTACAACGAACAAAACCAAAACGTATTGGAGGTCTTTCTGGGCTGAGCATAAACATTGATTTCTGGTTTAATATACACAATGAGCCTGTATACCATAGTTTGTGTCACAATAACCACTAAATATGGACATACATTCCTTCATAAGATAACAGATACATCAAGAAATCATCACGGAGGCAATTCATTTTACGAAATTGATTTCAACTTAACTTCATCTTGTAAATTCAAGTACAACTGTAACCCGAAATCGTTTGTAACAGATAATACAGGGAATATGACATTTACGAGAAGAACGATACAAGATACATTTGACGGTAATGCAATACTCATAACATATGGACGCTCGACTCACTTTCTAAACTTACTGAGCAAGGATTCAGAAATACAGAATGTCAAGGAATTTTTACAAATTATCATTCCAGAAATAATCATCCGTCTAGAGCAAAATATCAGTCGACTGACGCAAAAACATTAGTGCTATCGAGTGACAGATGGAATAATTATGAGGGATTGTTAGTAAGTACAGTATCTAGTTAATAAATTAACCCAGGTGTCAGTTGTAATGAATAACATATTTCAAGTACATATTATACTTCCCTCTACAAAAGATGAATATAAATATTTTTTAAATACACAAACTCTTACACCTTACCGAACTCATAATCTTTACCTGCGTTCGCTAAATTCTAGCAAGGCGAAGGGGCTGATATAATGCGTTTATACAAGTAAAATTTATTCGAAATTGTTAGAACCCTCGAAAAGAGTTTTTAGTTTAGTATACTTCACATTTGTATACCAAACTTATGTGCCAGAGGCAGGAAAAAATTACGAGGATAGTTTGACAAGTAGTGAGAATGACACATAACACAAAACACACACACAAAACAAATGCACTGTAATTTAGGTTTCCTATTTATATGTTTACATTCCGATATTTAGATAAATCGGTTTATTAGTTTATTTTTGACAGCTGATTGAAAAAGAAGCAACACGTCGTGTGATTAAATACTTCGTAATTAAGGGTATGACAGCTACCGAAATAAAAGATGAGTTACGGGAAACATTACGTGAATCTGCTTCATCATCCGCCACAATAAGTAGATGGATAATTGAATTTAAACGTGGTAGAACAAGCTGTGTTGATGAAGCGCGCTCTGGAGCACCCAAAATCGTGACTTCTAAGGAAATGATTATAAAAATCTATAATATTATTACGCAAGATCGACGACTCAAAGTGAGAGAGATAGCAGACATGGTAAACATTTGAACAGAACGCGTACACCACATTTTAACGAAAGAATTGGGCCTTTCCAAGCTTTCGGCAAGATGGGTGCCGCGATTGCTTACGACTGATCAAAAGTTCACTCGTTTGCGCATTTCCAATGAGTGTTTGGACCTTTATAAGCGGAATCCGGTTGATTTTTGTTGGCGATTTGTTACTTGCGATGAAATTTGTTTACACTACAGTACACCCGAAACTAAATAACAGTCGAAACAATGGTTAGAACGTGGTTCTGCACCTCAAAAGAAAGCGAAAACCACTTTATCGGCAAACAAGGTGATGGCATCAATTTTTTAGGATTCAAAAGGCATTTTGCTCATTGACTATCTTCAGAAAGGTGCCACAATAAACGGACAATATTATGCAGAACTTCTACAAAAATTAAATGTTGAGATTCGTGCTAAACGGCCAGGAATGGCAAAGAAAAAGATTCAGTTTCACCAAGACAATGCTCCCTCGCATACCAGCACAGTTGCGATGTCAAAAATCCACGAGTTGCATTTCCAATTAGTACCGCATGCGCCTTATTCGCCGGATCTAGTCCCGTCCGACTTCCACCTTTTTCCAAAATTGAAAACGGCACTAGGTGGAAAGAAATTTTCGTCTAACGACAAGCTTATCATCTTCGTAAATGAGTATTTTGCAAGCCTTTCGGAATCGCATTTTAGAGATGGCATAAGACATTGGAGCACCGTTGGAATAAATGTATTGCTCTTTTAGGAGAATATATTGAAAAACAAAAATTATTTTACATTTAAAAAATTTGCTTTTCTTTTCCAATCTCATTACTTGTCAAACTACCTTCGTAGAATAGAAAGTTTATTATGGGCTGCTTTATATCCTCAAAACGAAATTGCTAGAAAACTAAAAGTTTTACGAAGAATTCCGGCACTTGAATGTTATTGAAATATTTATTTCTGTATTACATTTAGGGTTATTTCCAATTTACTCGTAGCTTAGTCATTGTTTGAGTCTATTTCACTTTCATAATTTCTTTAACATGCATGTCTTTTCGGAACACGAAAGTAATGTAAGTAAAAAGATACACAAATATGTAAATACAGAAGGAGTAAGAGAAACAAACAGAAATGGAAATACGACCATATCAAAGAAACACTTTATTATTGAAAGTAAAGCTATTTATTGCAAAAGCTTGTAATCGATTATTGTTAAAGTTAATCACAAAGCCACAAATATAACACGTTAATTTTCGGAATGTTTTGCGTCTATGTGTCTTTTAAAATTCGAATTTTTGTAAGTTTTGTAGTCACATTTCAGACATTTAAATCGTTTGGCGTTTTCGTCAGAATGTTTAGCATCAATATGCGTTTTCAGTAGGTAATTATTATTTGTTTTGTAGTCACATTCAGGGCATTTAAGCCGTTTCTCTTCAGAATGTTTTTCATTTACATGCCTTTTAAAATGCGCGTTGTTGTTTGTTCTGTACTCACATTCACCGCATTTCAGTCGTTTATCTTCAGAATGTTTAGCGTCTATATGTCTTCTTAAATCCGAATTGTTGTTTGTTTTGTAGTCACATTTCAGACATTTAAACCGTTTGGGTTTTTTTTCAGTTGCATGTTTTGCGTCGACATGTCTTCCTAGTAGCGAATTGTAGCTAGTTTTGTAATCACATTCAGGACATTTAAATCGTTTCTCTTCAGAATGTTTTGCATCTACGTGTGCTTTTAAATTCCAATTGTAACTTGTTTTGTAATCGCATTCAGGGCATTTACGTAGTTTCTCTTTAGAATGCTTTGCATCTATGTGCGCTTTAAAAGCCGACCTGTAGCTGGTTTTGTAATCACATTTAGAACATTTAAATCGTCTCTCTTCAGTATGTTTTGCAACAACATGTATTTTTAATAACGCATTGTTGATTGTTTTGAAATTACATTCAGGACATTTAAATTGTTTCTCTTCAGAATGTTTTGAATCTATGTGAGCTTTGAAATTCGAACTGTAATTTGTTTTGTAATCACATTCTAGGCATTTAAATCGTTTCTCTTTAGAATGTATCGCGTCTATATGTGCTTTTAAACACGAATTGTAGCCTGTTTTGTAGTCACATTCAGGACATTTAAATCGCTTATCCTCTGAATGCTTTGTGTCTATGTGTCCTCTCAATAGCGAATTATTGCTTGTTTTATAATCACATTCAAGACATTTAAATCGTTTCTCATCGGAATGTTTTGCATTAAAATGTCTTCTCAATACCGAATTGGTGCTCGCTTTGTAATCACATTCGGGACATTTAAATCGTTTCGCGTTATAATGTTTTGCATCTACATGTCTTTTGTATCGAGAATTGTTGCTTGTTTGGTAATCACATTCAGGGCATTTAAATCGTCTCTCTTCTGAATGATTTGCATCTAGATATCCGCTCAATAGAGATTTGTTATTTGCTTTCTGTCGAGTAACCAAGGTAGAAAAGGAGTAAGCCCTAGAAAAAAAAACGAATCCATTACGAACAAGTTTTGAGCGCAAAAGTAAATGTTCAAAACCAAATTTAGCTCGATTTGTTAAGCATATTCAATCAATATAATATTTCATAATTGTTTCTAACTAACGTTCTTTATATAACAATAATAACTCATGCTTTCATATCTTCCTATTATTTAACTCCAATTACGAGAAGCGTCGGCAGATCGCATGATCTACAGAAAGTGTTAAGGTCCATTAAAAGGTAAAACTATATAATTCATAAAAAGTAAATATAATCTTTAAGAATGTAACTAGGAACGGTAAAATAAAAATTATTCTTTAAAACATGCGCCGTATTTTCGGGGCCAGTTGTTTTCATATTTCGCTTTTTACATTGGGTTGGCAACTAAGTACTTTCGGTATTACTGCTGGAGAGCGTTGCTTTATTTTTTGTATAACGTATGTTAGTGCTGTACTTTACCGTTTGTCGCGTGATACTAGTCACATTGACTTAACTTCAGAAGTAAGTAGTGCGTGATTTTTGTTAAAGCTATTAGTTGTGGGTTAATTTTAAATGGAGTGCAGAAACGAACATTTTCGACATATTTTACTATTTTATTTCCGTAAAGGAAAGAAAGCTGCTGCGGCTCACAAAAAGATATGTGAAGTTTATGGTGCTAATTGCTTAACAGAGCGCAGGTGTCAGAATTGGTATAAAAACTTCCGTTCTGGAGATTTTTCCCTCAAAGATGAGCAACGTTCTGGTCGGCCTACTGAAGTTGATGATGACCAAATCAAAGTCATAATTGAAGAGGATCGTCATATAACTGTTCGAGAGGTTGCGGAGAGGCTACATGTATCGCACACAACAATTGAAAAACATTTAAAATGTATTGGGCTAGTTAAGAAGCTTGGTATTTGGGTACCTCACGAATTGAAAGAAATTCATTTAACACAAAGAATCAACTTTTGCGATATGCACCTTAGACGAAATGAAACCGACCCTTTCTTAAAAAGAATCATGACTGGTGATGAAAAATGGGTCCTGTATAGTAACATAGTTCGAAAACGATCATGGAGCAAACACGATAAACCAGCTCAAACCACATCGAAAGCTGAATTGCATCCAAAAAAGATCATGCTGTCAGTTTGGTGGGATTACAAAGGTGTTGTGTTTTTTGAGCTGCTTCCAAGGAACCAAACGATCAATTCTGATGTTTACTGTCAACAATTAATAAAACTGGATGAAGCAATCAAAGAAAAACGGCCAGAATTATCAAATCGGAAAGGTGCAGCCAAACTCTCTTCAAGCTTTACAAGTCAATATTGAACGTGCCATTCATGACATACGACTAGATTTAGTGGAAAAAGTGCTCGAAAATTGGGTTCATCGAATTCGTTCCTGCAGAAGAAGTCGTGGAGGCCATTTGAATGACGTTTTATTTAGAACTTAATTGTATCGATTGTACTTCACATTAAATAAAAATTGAATTTTCTTAACAATAAGTGTGTTTTTTTTTAAAGAAATCATATCACTCTTATTGGAAAACGTTGTATTATAGAACATGTATAGGATTACTTAAGTCAAGCGGAAAAGACTTATATAGTTATAGGTCTTTTCCGCTTGACTTAAGTAATCCTATACATGTTCTATAACATTACATTATTATTAAAACGCGTGAGAAAAGAAATATATGCTAAAGGTGGTAATATAAAGTACTAGTACTGTTTTATATTCTTCTGGGCTTCCGGGCTGGAACCGTGTCACTGGTATAACTGCCGACGTAGTCCATAGTATGGACTACGACCGCGGAAGTCTACGTACCAGATTTACTAGTATTGTTTTTATTATTAATATTATTCGGTCACATACAATTATTTTTGTTGTATTATTAATATTAAAGTTTTTTAGTTATCTTTTTGAAAATGAAGTGTTCACTTATTTCCACACACTACATAATATATACACTTGGACCGCTTTACAAAATACATTGCTTTTGGTAAAAGCCTAAATTCTTTTTAGGGTCTAACGTTACAATTCTTTTTGAGTTTTCAAGTAGAATGTATGTACGTAAAATATATAGTAGTTTATATTGAAACTTATTTAAAAGATGTTCAGATATTTGTCACTTTTTATCTCTTCTTACACCTCTGAGGAAGACTTAAATAAGCTGAAACGTCGCCACTGAGATAAAGTTTGAAATTTCAAGTTATAATTACGTTAATAGTTCGAGCATTTTTAGAAAGATTAAAGATTAACATTTCATTTCTAATACACTTTATTATTTTGTAGTTTCTTTTTTTAGAAATGAAGACTCGTGAAATACTAACACTACGAGCAGTGAGACTTCTACGTCTTCAATCATCAATTTTGAAAATTAACCAGAAAGTTCAAGTTTGTCATCATTTATTTTTACTGCTTCACCAATTATTTTAAAAGAAACCAAAAAAAAAAACCAGCGATTCGTCCAGTTTAGAGAAATCGGTTGCTGAAAATTTGCACTTTAAAAGGAAAATGCAAGTAAGAAAGACGATCGAATTGTTAAAAACTGGATTGACTCCCTTTCAGGAACCACAACTTTCTTAGAATAAACTTACAACGAACAAAATGAAAACGCATTGGAGGTGTTTTTGGGCACATCAAAAATATCGATTTCTGGTTTAATATACACAATGAGCCTGTGTACCATAGCTTGTATCACAATAACCATTAAAGATGGACTTTCATTCCTTTATAAGATAACAGACACATCAAGAAATCATCACGGAGGGGCTTAATTAACGAAATTGCTTTCAACTTAATTTCATCTTGTAAATTCGAGTATAACTGAAATCGAAATCGTTTGTAACAGACAATATAATAATAATAGGGAATGCGACATTTATGAGAAGAACGACACAAGATACATTTGACGGTAATGCTATAGTCATAACTTAACAACTTACTCAGCAAGGATTGAGAAATACAGAGGACTTTTTTCAAATTATTATTTCATCTGTCAAGAGCAAAATATCAGCAGATTGACGCAAGAACATTAGTGCTATAGAGTGACAGATGGAATAGTTACGAGGGATTGTTTACAAGTACAGTATCTGGCTATTAAATTAACCCAGGTCTCGGTTGTAATGAATAACATATTCAGTACATATTATACTGCCCTCTACAAAAGATTAATGTAAATATTTCTTAGATACACAAACTGTTACACCTTACCGGTCTCGTAATCTTCACCTGCGCTCGCTAAATTCTAGCGAGGTGAAGGAGTTGGTATAATGCGTTTATACAAGTAAAATTTATTCAGAATTGTTAGAACTCTGGAAAAGTGTGTTTTTAGTTTACTATACTTTATATTTGTATATAAAACTTATGTGCCACGGGCATGAAAAAAATAGAACAGAAAGTTTATTATGGGCTGCTTTGTATCCTCAAAACGAAATTGCTAGAAAACTAAAAGGTTTACGAAGAATTTCAACACTTGAATGTTATTGAAGTATTTATATTCTTATTAGATTTAGGGTTATTTTCAATTTATCTTACTCGTAGCTTAATCATTGTTTGAATTTATTTCACTTTCATAAATATTTTAATATGCATGTATTTTCGTAACACGAAAGTAATGTAAGAGTAAAAAAGATACACAAATATACAAATACAGAAGGAGTAAGAGAAACAAACGGAAATGGAAATACAACCATGTCAAAGAAACACTTTACTATTGAAAATAAAGCTATTTCAAAAGAATGTAATCGATTATTGTTGAAGTTAATCACAGAGCCATAAATATAGCACGTTTATCAGAATGTTTTGCGTCTACATGTCTTCTGAAATTCGAATTGTTGTTTGTTTTGTAGTCACATTTCAAACATTTAAATCGTCTGGCGATTTCGTCAGAATGCCTAGCATCAATATGTCCTTTCAGTAGGGAATTATTAATTGTTTTGCACTCACATTCGGTGCATTTAACTCGTTTGTCTTTAGAATTTTTTGCATATACGTGTGCTTTTAAAGTCGAATTGTAGCTTGTTTTGTAATCACATTCAGAACATTTAAATCGTTTATTTTCAGAATGTTTTGCGTCTATATGTCTTCTGAAATTTGAATTGCTGTTTGTTTTGTAGTCACATTTCAGACATTTAAATCGTTTGGCGTTTTTTTCAGAATGTTTTGCATATATGTGTGCTTTTAAAGTCGAATCGTAGCTTGTTGTATAATCACACTCGGGACATTTAAATCGTTTCTCTTCAGTATGTTTTGCATCAATGTGTCTTCTCAGCAATGAATTCTTGATTGTTTTGTAATCACATTCAGGGCATTTAAATCGTTTCTCATTAGAATGTTTCGCATCTATGTGCGCTTTTAAAGTCGAATCGTAGCTTGTTTTATAATCACATTCGAGACATTTAAATCGTTTCTCTTCGGCATGTTTTACATCAAAATGCCTTCTCAATAGTGAATTCTTGATTGTTTTGTAGTCACAGTCAGGGCATTTAAATCGTTTCTCTTCAGAATTTTTTGCATCTATGTGGGCTATGTGTAAGCGAATTGTAGTTTGTCTTGTAATCACATTCAAGACATGTAAATCGCTTAACTTTTGTGTGTTTTACATTTAAATGTCGTCTCAATAGCGAATTTTTGATTGTTTTGTAATCACATTCAGGACATTTAAATCGTTTCTCTTCAGAATGATTTGCAGCTAGGTATCCTTTCAATAGAAATTTGTTACTTGCTTCCTGTCGAGCAACCAAGGTAGAAAAGGAGTAAGCCCTAGAAAAAAAAAAAAAAGAAAACGAATCCATTACGAACAAGTTTTGAAGCGCAAAAGTAAATGTTCAAAACCAACTTCAGCTCGATTTGCTAAGCATATTCAATTAATTATATTTCCTAATTGTTTCTGACCAATGTTCTTTATATAACAATAATAACTCATCTTCCAATAGCTTGACTCCGATTTCAAGAAACGTTGGTAGATCGTATGGTCTGTAAGAATTATTAAAAAATATTGGAAACATAAAGGAAAAGCTATACTTCATAAAAAGCAAATATAATTTTTAAGAGCGTAAGTAGGAACAGTAAAATAAAAATTATGTGCCGTTTTTTCGGGGGAAGTTGTTTTCATATTTCGCTTTTTATAGAAAGGGTAGACGAATATTTTTCTGTGAAAAATTGGAAACTAGATCGTTCGCCTTCTGCATCTTTTCCTAGAATGCAAAATATACTCGAATACAAGTTTGCCAAAAATTTTCTTTCAATTTGTAACTATTCTTACAAAAGATAAAAGAATTATCCACAATACATGTTTTTTTTTCAACAATATTAACACATTAAACTCGACCTAATCAAAACAACCTTGTTAAGGATTTCAAGTACATATCAGGTGCGCAACTAAGTTCTCGCTGTTTTTTTGATGAAAATGCAACTTTATTGTGAAAAAATGTTTACAAATGAATCATTCAATATATTGCCCATCGCTAGCGATAACTTTTTCCCATCTTTCTGGCAGAGCTCGGATACCGTCACGGTAGAAGTGTTCGTCTTTTGAGGCTATCCACGAATCAAGCCATTTTGAGATCGTCTTCATATGAGCGGAACTGCTGATTAGCCAGACCATGCGCAATCGAACGGAACAAGTAATAATCGGACGGCGCAATATCTGGGGAATATGGTGGGTGGGGTAGGACCTCCCATTTGAGCGTTTCTAAGTAGGTTTTAACGGGTTTGGTAACGTGAGGCCGAGCGTTGTCATACTGTAGAATCACTTTTTCGTGCCTCTGCTCGTATTGTGGCCGCATTTCGCGCAATGCTCGGTTCAATCGCATCAATTGAGTTCGATACCGTTCCTCAGTGATGGTTTCGTTCGGTTTCAACAGCTCATAATAAATAACACCGCCCTGGTCCCACCAAATACACAGAAAAACCTTCGCAGCATGAATATTCGGCCGAACCGACGACCTAGATGCATGACCGGGCAGTCTCCATGATTTTGTTCTCTTTGGGTTGCTGTAATGAATCCATTTTTCATCATCTGTAACGATGCGATGAAGAAAACCTTTCCTTTTTTGCCGCTCGAGCAGTTGTTCACAGGTGAAAAAACGACGCTCAACGTCTCTTGGTTTCAAATCATAAGGATATATACATATGTATATGTATTTATTAGTTTAGTAATTTTGTGTTCGTCTTTATTTAATGTATTTATTGTATGTACAAATTAATCATGTTATATTCACATAAATATATATATCTAAAATATTACATATGTTCTACCGAAAAGGCTGTAGCGCTTGCAAAATACATAGAACACAACGGCGGATAGTGCCACTTATACAAGGGGTATGTAGCTAGAGCAGTTAATAAGAGAACGCACACTGTGTGCGTTTTGGTTTGATTAGATATTGAAACAAATATATTGTACAGTTGTAAATGTGTGTGTTTTAAATTTCATGTATTTGGAATTTATTTCGTTAAAACTCTACATTTGTAAGGTGGCTAATTTTATTACAAAGAACTCAATGTATTCAGTACAAAGGGTACTAGGAAAGTTTTGCAATATGACGCAACAATGAATCGTGGGAAACTGCTTGTTGCTGCATGTTGAGACACGTTCATACGTGCATAGTAGCCGCCGTGCCATGTCGATGGGCTCAGTTATTCATTAGTAGTGAGATTGTAAAGTACTTGCGATGGCATCGTGGTCACGAAATGAGACAAGGGCAGTTTTGCGTTATAATTTCGTGCGTGGTTTAAACATAGACCAGTGCTTCGAAGAAATGACTCTTGCACTAGGTGATGTTTGTCCACATCGCACAACGATATTTGGGTGGTATAGAGAATTCCAAAGGGCGAATTTAACTATGGAGGATGCTGAGAGGCCGGGAAGGTCACGAACGTCTGTTACGGAGGAAAACGTTACTACCTGAGGAAAATGCTTGCCGAGGACAGGCGAATGACCTACCAGCAGTAGGTCATTCGCAGATAGAGGGTACTTCAGGCCTAAATGCACCAGCAATTCGTTCGATTCTACATGATCATTTGCACGCGAAGAAACTTTGTTCTCTCTGGGTGCCGCATCGACTGACTGAAGAGCAGATGACACGACATGCGGCTAAAGTCAAGAATGGACATCTGGTTCCTCCATCACGATAATGCTCCAACTCACCGCGCCGAAGCCTGCACCGAATATTTGACCACCACGAGATTGAAACTTCTCGAGCACCCTCCCTACAGTCCAGATCTTGCTCCCTGCGACTTTGCACTGTTCCCGCATGTGAAAATGAAGCTAAAAGGGAGGCGGTTTTCCAGTGATGAGGACCTTTGCTTTACTCCCTAGTGAAGCTTGGCAGAACCGGTTTAAAGATTGGTTTCGGAGGATGGAGAGGTGTATTGAGTGTAGAGGAAATTATTTTGATTAAATGAAATAAACAAAGCTGTATTTCAAAACTTTCCTAGTACCCTTTGTATATAGTTCAATCTTCTTATGGCTATCATCGTACTGTTGTAGTTTTTACCGATCTTTTGCTATTCTTATTGCAATTTCTTCAAGATTTGCTATTAGACCCAGCCTAATAGCAGGAAAGCGAAAATTGAACACTATTTAATAATATAAAATACACTAAATGCGTTATGTATTCAACTCGTGCTTTTGAAAGAAGAAATGCAGATTATAAAACGTGGTATATACATATTGCAAAGAATAAGATTTGGTTGATAAATGTATGCACGTCGGGTGGTACTAAGAAAAACATATACCCGAAACCCCTCTTCAACTGACTATATTCTTTTAAACTCTTATTATTTTTTTTAGTATTTGAAAATATTCCGGCATAAGTCTAAACCACCGCATTTTTCAAAATCCTTTGTGGAACATGATATAGAAATAAGGAGAATATGCATATGGTATATTATATATATTTATTAAAAGTAAAAAAAAGTAAACATTCCTACATCTCTTATGATCATTTGAAAATGTGTTTTTAACAATACTAACTAAAAATAAACAAATACGAAATTAAAGTCTAGATATTCATTGTTTGATAAAAGAAGACATCTCATTTTCCCATGTTTCTAAGAGAATTTTCTGAAATATTAAAACGGTTCAATTTACATATTACAGCAATCGGTGACAGTATTATTCTTTCAAAATTAGTTTGTAACTTTTACAAAGTAATAAATAAATAGTGCAGTTGTATTTTACCATATTAAGTGTTAGTAGATTTATAAATCAAAACTTTTCCGAGTATATTCTCAGTTCTGATAGTTTTTGTTTCGTTTCTATTCTAAAATGTGGGAGAAATGAAAGTATACAGGCCGTTTAAATTTAAGTAAATAATATAATCTGTATTTACATTACAGTGCAATTGAATTAGTCTTTGCAGTTTTCAGATATACGAGGGTGGGCCCATAAGTACCCGGCCTGACCTAGAGATGGCGGAAGTTGTTGAAGACGCCACGTAGTTTAGTATTTGTTTGGCAGCCATCAATAGTAAACGTTTTCAGTGAATTTGTAAAAATGGAGAAAATTGGTCATCGTTACGTGATACAATACTTTTTTTGAAACGCTTCAGCCCAACCGATATAAAATCTGAACTGGATTCTACATTGGGTGAGGCTTTTCCTTCGTTTATAACAGTGAAATATCGGGTAGTAGAGTTTAAACGAGGCCGTCCGAGCTGCCAAGACGAGCATCGCAGTGATCGTCCAAATGAGGTGACGACTCCAGAAATGGTGAAGAAAATCCACAAAGCGGTACTGGATGATCGTCGACTGAAAGTGGGCGAGCTGGCAGCCATAGTGGGCATTTCAAAAAGTGCGGTACATCGCATATTATTTGAAAATTTTGACATGAGAAAGCTGTGTGTAATATGGGTGCTGCGTTGGCTAACACTTGAGAAAAAACATTGTCGTGAAGATGTTTCAATTGAGTATTTAGCGAAGTTTCACAGCAACAAAGCCGAATTTTGGCGCTGTTTTATAACCATGGATGAAACATGAGTCCATCACTTCACACCCGAGACAAAAGAACAGTCAAAACAAAGAACTCAAAAGGGAGAACCGGTTCCAAAGAAGGCGAAGACCGTTTCTATCTTGAAAAAGGAAAAACTATCAACAGTATTATGCCAACTTACTGCAACGTTTGAGCGAAGAAAACAAGCAGAAACGGCCGCATTTGGCTAAGAAGAAACTGTTGTTTCATCAAGACAATGCACCAGCTTACAAACCATTTATTGCAATGGCCAAAATTAATGAATTAGAGTTTGAATTGCTACCTCATGCACCCTATTCGCTAGATTTAGCCCCCTCGGATTATTTTCTGTTCCTAAACTTGAAAAAATGGCTCAGTGGTCAAAGATTTTCCAATGATGAAGAAGTGATGTCGGCAGTTAATGGCTATTTTGAGGAGCTAGACAATTCTTATTGTGAAAAAGGTATCGAACTTATTGAATGTCGCTGGGAAAAGTGTATAGAGCTGAAAGGAGATTATGTTGAAAATTAAATATATTTCTTTTTGAAATTTTTGTGTTTTCTTTGTTGGGTCAGGTACTTCTGGAACCACCCTTGTACATAATAAGAATTGTATATTAAATACAGGAAATAGCTAGTTACTTATTTTAATATCATCTGTATTGTTTTGGGACTAATCCTCGCTACCGTGTATAAAATACATATTATTCTAACCATCACAACCAGGTATTCCTCAATAGGGAGATATAGGGGTAAAATGAAGGACTACCTTTATCTGCTTTTCACCACTTTGTGTCTATCGTTGCAACTATTAAGTCAATGTTTTGTAATAGTTCCAGATATTTGTTAAATATTTAATTATTTTGCATGTTTTATGATATTGACATGAGTGTCTTGTTGTAAGTGGTGTTAAATTTGGGCAATAGGAAAACGTAGACATTTCAAATGAAAAAATATTGCAATCGAGACTTAACCGAAGACTGGATACTTTCCTCAATAAATACTAAGAAGAGAATGTATGTACTTCCCGTCATATCGTATAAAGAAGTGTTGGAACAGGTTTTGATTCCATGTATTGATTCTTTAAGGTCTGGAATCAACAGATAATTAATAAGTGTCACACCTGGATCCGCGGTAAAACTCGCACTGAATAATTCTGCACTAAACTACCGCTAAAAGCCAAACACACACTGCGTTTGACTTTTAGCGGTAGTTTAATGCCAAACACATACTGTGTGCTTGATTTTTAGCGGTAGTTTAGTGCGGAATTATTCTGTGCGACTTTTACAGTTGGTTAAAAGCCAAACATACACTATGTGTTTGGCTTGCAGAGGCAATTTAGTGTTAGAGTTATTCCGTGCAAGTTTTACTGTGTACCTAGGTGCGACGCTCGGAGTAATTACCTGCTGATGATGACAACTTAGTTATCGAAATACATATACAGAACAAGGACATTGGTGAGTGGTTTTATTTAACTTTTTTTGAGTAGGTACTAAACCCATTGCACCTCTTTTTAATTTAAAATAACTTCTATTCACTGAAAAATTCATAGCAATATGTATCTGTTCTATTGTCAGGATTGTCGAACCTTGTATAGTAGAACAGGGACAAAACTGTCAAAAGACTATGCTAACAGTTATTTCTGCTTCATTTGAACTATACCTATGTTCTCTAGGTCGATTTACTTCTTTACTACGATTTCGCATTTACGTATTCTTTTTTCTTCTCTTTGCAGGGTTTTATACTTGCATGTCTTTTCAGACATGATTTCCACTTCGTCTTGAAGTCACATTCGGGGCATTTAAAAAGTTTCGTTTCCTCTTCGCAATGCATTATATTTTGGTGTTTTTTAATATATGTTTTGTAGTTTGTTCTGAATTCACATTTAGGACATTTAAATCTTTTTATTTCGTCCTCAGAATGTTTCGCATCTATATGTCTCTTCAGATCAGATTTGAAGTTTGTCTTAAATTCACATTCCGTGCACTCAAGCTGGAACCGGTTCACATTACTTCCACAGTGTTTTGTTTTTATGTGCATTTTCAAACAAGATTCGATACTTGTTTTGTACTCACATTCCAGACACTTAAATCCCTTTAGATTTTCGTCACAATGTTGTGCATCTATATGTCTCCCCAATTGCGATTTGTTCCTTGTTTTGTAATCGCATTCAGAACATTTAAATCGTTTATCTTCAGAATGCTTCGCGTCTATATGTCTTCTGAAATGCGCATTGTTGTTTGTTTTATAATCACATTTAGGACATTTAAACCGCTTGTCTTCCGAATGTTTTGCGTCTATATGTCTTCTGAAATGCGCATTGTTGTTTGTTTTGTAGTCACATTCTAGACATTTAAATCGTTTGGCGTTATCTTCAGAATGCTTTGTATCTGTATGCACTTTGAAATTCGAATTGCTATTTGTTCTGTAATCACATTCAGGACATTTAAATCGTTTCTTTTCAGAATGTTTCGCGTCTGAATGTGCTTTCAAGTGTGAACTATTGCTTGTTTTGTAATCACATTCAGGACATTTAAATCGTTTCTCTTCAGAATGCTTTCCATTTACATGAGCTTTGAAATTCCAATTGTAGCTTGTTTTGTAATCACACTCAGGACATTGAAATCGTTTCTCTTGAGAATGTTTTGCATCTATATGTGCTTTGAAATTCGAATTTTTGCTTGTTTTGTAATTACATTCTGAACAATTAAATCGTTTCTCTTCAGAATGTTTTGCATCTATGTGTCCTCTCAATAATGAATTGTATATTGTTTTGTAATCACATTCAGGACATTTAAATCGTTTGGCGTCTTCCTCAGAATGTTTTGCATCTACATGTACTTTGAAATTTGAATTGCTATTTGTTTTATAATCACATTCAGCACATTTAAATCGTTTCTCGTCAGTATGTTTGCCATTTATATGTATTTTCAAATTCCAATTGTTGTTTGTTTTGTAATCACACTCGGGACATTTAAATCGTTTCCCTTCGGAATGTTTTGTTTTTAAATGTCTTTTTAAATGCGATTTGTAGTTTGTCTTAAATTCACATTCCGTGCACTTGAGACGGCTAAATCTACTTTCACTATGGTTTGTTTTTACGTGTATTTTCAAATAAGAATCGATACTTGTTTTGTAGCCACATTCTTTACATTTATATCTCTTTAGATTTTCTCCACAATGTTTGGCGTCTATATGTCTTTTCAAATGGGATTGATCGTTTGTTTTATATTCACATTTAGAACATTTAAATCGTTTCTTTTCAGAATGTTTTGCATTTACATGTCCTTTCAATAGCGAATTGTTGCTCGTTTTGTAATTACATTCAGGGCAGTTAAATCGTTTTTCTTCAGTATGTTTTGCATTTATATGTCCTTTCAACGTTGAATTGTTGCTTGTTTTGTAGTCACATTCAGGACATTTAAATCGTTTCTCTACAGAATGTTTTGCATCTACATGTGCTTTGAAATTCGACTTGTAGCTCGTTTTGTAATCACATTCAGAACATTGAAATCGTTTATCTTCAGAATGTTTTGTATCTATGTGTCCTCTCAATAACGAATTATTGCTTGTTTTGTAATCACATTCAGGGCATTTAAATCGTTTCTCTTCAGAATGTCTTGCATCAATATGTCTTTTCAATAGCGAATTGTTGATTGTTTTGTAATGACATTCAGCACATTTAAATCGCTTCTCTTCAGAATGCCTTGCGTCTACATGTCTTTTGAAATATGAATTGTTGCTCGTTTTGTAATCACATTCAGAGCATTTAAATCGTTTGTCTTCAGAATGTTTTGCGTCCATATGTGCTTTGAAATTCCAATGGTAGCTTGATT
Source organism: Dermolepida albohirtum (assembly GCA_031893035.1). NCBI lineage: Eukaryota > Metazoa > Arthropoda > Insecta > Coleoptera > Scarabaeidae > Dermolepida > Dermolepida albohirtum. Next base: position 510,412 of record JAVIWB010004819.1, on the reverse strand, counting down.
TGTAATCACATTCAGGACATTTAAATCGTTTCTCTTCACGATGTTTTGCATTTATGTGTCCTTTCAACAACGAATTATTGCTCGTCTTATACTCACATTCAGGACATTTAAATCGTTTTTCTTTCGAATGTTTCGCATCAACATGTCTTCTCAATAGCGAATTGTTGATTGTTTTGTAATCACATTCGGGACATTTAAATCGTTTCTCCTTGTAATGCTTTGTATTTGTACGTCCTTTCAATTGCAAATTGTTGCTTGCTTCGTGTCGAGCAACCAAGGTAGATAAGGAGTAAACCCTAGAAAAAAAATGAATCCATTACGAACAAGTTTTGTAGCGTAAGATATGTTTATTATGTTTTATAATTATTTCTAATTCTTTTATGTAACAATAATAACTTATGTTTTCATATCTTCCAATAGCGTTATCCCAATTATAGGAAGTGGTCGTTGATCGTAAGTAGGACGGTCTTATCCATTAGGTAGTCACTATGGCCGACAAGCTGTGATCGCAGCTAGGTGTAGTTGCTTTGACGAAAGTAAAATTTAAGCTAACTTATTATAATATTACTTAGATTAATAGTGTTAATTGCTTGAATTGTATGTTAATTTAGTATTTTATAAATAAATTTGCCATGAAAATAAACAGTTTCTTTAATATCATTGCGCAATTAAACTTATGGATGGTAGTGTATGTCTGATCAATTGCCTACTTAAATAATTAGTTTCAGCGTATGTACAATTATTCTCTTATTTGAATCATGTGTAAAATTTACATTTTTATTCTCAACATAAATACATGCAAATCAACTAGCAATAAAGTGATAAACAATATAAGTGCTGTGAATTATAAAATCAAGTTAATCATTGAGGGTTGATATATAACCCCTTTCCACACTAATTTTCGTATTTTGTACATGTATTTCGACAACTAAGCTGTCATCATCAGCAGATAATTAAACAGTATCGTGCCTGGAAAACTACAGTAAAATACCCGTGCGAAACCAAATTCTGCACACGAGCCGTACCGTTGAAAGCAAAAAAGCACACGCGCAATGTGCGAGAAAACAAAATTTGAAAAAAAGATGACAAAAACGAGGTTACATTAGGCGAGGAAGCATAAAGACCTAACAGTTAATTACTGAAAAAAGGTATGCATCATTAACTTCATTTAAGTACTAAAAATGTTACACATTATTAGAAAATCTGGAATTTAACAGGAAATTACTTTTTTTAAAGGTCGTGTTCAGTCAACCGTGGTTAGAGCCATAAAGGAACTGTTAGTTTCGTTAGAAGGAGGCCATCAGAACGTATTCAGGAAAGTGCCGTCGCCAAACCGTCATCCGATTTGGTTGGCATATCAGGAGAGAGACTTGAACTTGTTTATTTCGTTACTGGAATGATGAATATCAAAAAGTGATGGGATCGGTTTTGATTCCATATAGCGATACTTAATTAGCGATAGTTCTGAAGATGTTCCCTACACATTTATGCAAGATAGAGTATCATACCATACAACAAAATCTATCAACATTTTTCAAAAGAAACTGGAAGGTTTTGTCGTGACCAGGTAATTATCCAGACCTAAATCCAGTTGAAATGTCTACAGCAGTTTTAAACGAATTGTTTATTCGTCTCGAAATCCTATGTTTGTCATTATAAGACAAAATACAGAGGATACATGGAGAAATAGCCCAAATGTGCAAGAAGTGGCCGGACTATGCCAAAAAGAATTGCTGCCGCTAAGACCAAGAGTGGATTAACTAAATATTAATTAAAATTCTCGTATATAGACTACATGTACAATAAATACTGTTCACTTGAGAAGTTGTTATCTTTTTTGATTCATTATAAAAAGCAAAATGTATACGATAGCTCTAATTCTATTGCTCCCTTTTTATTTTAATGTTACTACTTTTAAGTAAAAAATTCATAGCAGTATGTCTCAGTTCTGTTGTCAGGATTTTCAGAAAAGAGGTGAAACTTCTGACGGTTTTGGCTTAACTGTTCCTTTTTTACAATTTCGCATTTATATTTCCTGAGACCCAATATTTTGTTGAATTTTCTTCTCTTTGCAAGGTTTTTTACTTGTATGTCTTTTTAGACATGATTTCCACTTCGTCTTGAACTCACATTCGGGGCATTTAAAAAGTTTCTCTTCCGAATGCTTTGCATCTATATGCGCTTTGAAATTCGAATTGTTACTTGTTCTGTAATCACATTCTTTACATTTAAATCGCTTATCTTCAGAATGTTTTGCATTTATATGTCCTCTCAATAGCGAATTGTTGATTGTTTTGTAATCACATTTAGGACATTTAAATCTTTTATCTTCAGAATGTTTTGCGTCTATGTGTCTTCTGAAATGTGAATTGTTGCTCGTTTTATAATCACATTTCAGACATTTAAATCGTTTGACGTTTTCATCAGAATGTTTTGCATCTGCATGTGCTTTGAAATTCGAATTGTTGCTTGTTCTGTAATTACATTCAGGACATTTAAATTTTTTCTCTTTCGAATGTTTTGCATCTATATGTGCCTTGAAATTCGAATTATAGTTTGTTTTGTAATCACATTCAGGACATTTAAATCGTTTATCTTCAGAATGTTTCGTATCTATGTGTCCTCTCAATAACGAATTATTGCTTGTTTTGTAATCACATTCAGGGCATTTAAATCGTTTCTCTTCAGAATGTCTTGCATCAATATGTCTTTTCAATAGCGAATTGTTGATTGTTTTGTAATCACATTCAGCACATTTAAATCGTTTTTCTTCAGAATGTTTTGCATTTATATGTCCTTTCAACGTCGAATTGTTGCTTGTTTTGTAGTCACATTCAGGACATTTAAATCGTTTCTCTACAGAATGTTTTTCATCTACATGTGTTTTGAAATTAGACTTGTAGCTCGTTTTGTAATCACATTCAGAGCATTTAAATCGTTTGTCTTCAGAATGTTTTGCGTCCATATGTGCTTTGAAATTCCAATGGTAGCTTGTTTTGTAATCACATTCAGGACATTTAAATCGTTTCTCTTCACGATGTTTTGCATTTATGTGTCCTTTCAACAACGAATTATTGCTCGTCTTATACTCACATTCAGGACATTTAAATCGTTTTTCTTTAGAATGTTTCGCATCAACATGTCTTCTCAATAGCGAATTGTTGATTGTTTTGTAATCACATTCGGGACATTTAAATCGTTTCTCTTTGTAATGCTTTGCATTTATACGTCCTTTTAATTGCAAATTGTTGCTTGCTTCGTGTCGAGCAACCAAGGTAGATAAGGAGTAAACCCTAGAAAAAAAATGAATCCATTACGAACAAGTTTTGTAGCGTAAGATATGTTTATTATGTTTTATTATTATTTCTAATTCTTTTATGTAACAATAATAACTTATGTTTTCATATCTTCCAATAGCGTAATCCCAATTATAGGAAGTGGTCGTTGATCGTAAGTAGGACGGTCTTATCCATTAGGTAGTCACTATGGCTGACAAGAAGTTTTGACGCCGATGAAAAGGTATTGGAAATAGAAAAGAAAAATTATATTCTTTTTATAAAGCAAATATAACTTTTAAAAGTGTAACTAGAGACAGTAATCAAACAATAATGCTTTAAAACAAACACCTAAATAATAAGTTATCTACTAAAAGTCAAATTTATGCCGTAACTATTGCATGAAACTCATATTTCCAGCGGACTATGAAAACGAATTATTTTCAATAAGAAATCCGAACAATAAAAATAATAATGGTATATACAATTACTTAATTAGAACTTGAAATAAAATCTAGTTATATTTCAAATTATTTTAATTAGCTTATAAAAAACAATTAATGACAAAGATAACCCCGAAATCTAGTAAATGTTTACAAAATAATAAAATGTTATTACAAAACAACAACAACAATAATATAATAAATTGATTAATTAATTGAATTTTTGCCTATATAATAATTCAAAATATATGTACATATATGTACACTACCATCTATAAGTTTAATCGCACTACAGATATAATTTTAATTGCAGAAGGAAATAAAATATTTAAATTAATATATTGAAATTTTATCCAAACTAAAATCATTTTACATATTTGCACGTTATTTAACCGAAGTACATACTTTGTATAAGCGAATGAACGCCTTATTCTCTATTTCGAGAAATAATATTCAAGTAAGAAATATAATGAGGGTGTCATGGAGATTATTCCTTACTTGGAATTGTTTGGTTTATTACGTGGACGTATTAGCTAGTCTTTACCTGATATTTGTGCGCTCGTAAGGGGATATTTTATGTCTATTGCACAGTGAATACTCAGTATTCACGTTGTTAATGAAGCGTCAGCAAGTACTATCGAGTGAGCGTATTTTTTTTAATTGTATTTAAAACATGGTAAAGAGAAAGCAGCTAATTCTTGAACAAAGAGCAAGAATTATTGCTTTGCAGGAAACAAATCTTTCTAATAGAGCAATCGCTCGAAAAATAAGTTTCCGAGTATTGTGTTCGCCAAACTATAAAGAGTACGGCAGAAAGTGGCCAACTCTGGGACCGAAAACGCAGTGGGCGACCGAGGATAATTACTAAAAGAGAAGATGAATATCTGAAATTAATGTCCTTGCACAATCGTCGCCTTACAGCCGCGGAAATAGCAGTATTATAAAACGTACACCACGAAGTCACAGTTAGCGTAACAACCAAACGCCGTTTTAGCTGAAGCTGGACTTAGAGGTCGAGTAGCAGTAAAAAAAAACAAGTCTGCCTGGGCGAGAACACACAGGTACTGGACTGTCGAAGTATGGAAACAAGTCTTATTGACAGATGAATTCGAATTTGAAATTTTTGGAAATAAAAGTCGTACTTTTGTTCGTCGTCGTGTCGGTGAGAGAATGTTAGATGAATGTGTGGTTACGACAGTGAAACATGGTGGTGAAAATGTGATGGTTTGGGGTTTCTTTGGAGATGGGCACATCGGAAAATTGGTGCAAATCACAGAAAGAATGACAAAAGAAGTGTACTTGGGTATATTGCAAGAGCATGCTCTTCCATCAGCGATAGAGCAAATGGGTCCGGGGTTTGTTTATGAGCAAGATAACGACCTCAAATACACAGCAAAGATTGTAAAAAGGTTTTTCGCCGACCAAACTGAAAGAAGAATCCTTACATTAATGATATGGCCACCCCAAAGTCCGGACTGCAATCCGATAGAGCTGTTATGGGACTATTTGGATAGTGAAGTGCGTAAAATACCTCCTACTAGCATGACAGATCTTTGGGGTAAGTTGGAACTTGCCACGTGTTTGTGAAGCCGTGGTCGCAGCTAGGAGTGGTTACTTTGACGAAAGTCAAATTTAAGCTAACTTATTATAATATTACTTAGATTAATGTCAATTGCTTGAATTGTATGTTAATTTAGTATTTTATAAATAAATTTGCCATGAAAATAAACAGTCTCTTTAATATTATTGCGCAATTAAACTTATGGATGGTAGTGTATGTCCGATCAATTGCCTACCTCAATAATTTCTTTCAGCGTATGTACGATTATTCTCTTATTTGAATCATGCGTGAAATTTATATTTTTATTCTCAACATAAATACATACAAATCAACTAGCAATTAAGTGATAAGCAATTTAAGTGCTGTGAATTATAAAATCAAGTTGATCATTGAGGGTTGATATATAACCCCTTTCCACACTAATTTTCGAATTTTGTATATGTATTTCGACAAGTAAGCTGTCATCATCAGCAGATAATTAAACAGTATCGTGCCTTGGAAACTACAGTAAAATACCCGTGCGAAACCAAATTCCGCACACGAACCGTACCGTTGAAAGCAAAAAAGCACACGCGCAATGTGCGAGAAAACAAAATTTGAAAAAAAGATGACAAAAACGAGGTTACATTAGGCGAGGAAGCATAAAGACCTAACAGTTAATTACTGAAAAAAGGTATGCATCATTAATTTCATTTAAGTATTAAAAATGTTACACATTATTAGAAAATCTGGAATTTAATAGGAAATGTCTTTTTTTAAAGGTCGTGTTCAGTCAACCGTGGTTAGAGGCAGTAAACGAACTGTTAGTTTCGTTAGAAGGAGGCCGTCAGAACGTATTCAGGAAAGTGCCGTCGACAAACCGTCGTCCGATTTGGTTGGCATATCAGGAGAGAGGTTTGAAATTGTTTATTTCGTTACTGGAACGATGAATATCAAAAAGTGATGGGATCGGTTTTGATTCCATATAACGATAGTTTAAGTTCTGAAGATGCAAGATAGAGTACCATACCACAGGGCAAAATCTATCAACATTTTTCAAAAGAAACTGGAAGGTTTTGTCGCGACCAGGTAATTCGGCAGAAATAAATCCAGTTGAAATGTCTATAGCAGATTTAAACGAATTGTTTATTCGTCTCGAAATCTTATTTTTGACATTATAAGACCAAATATAGAGGATACATGGAGAAATAGCCCAAATGTGCAAGAAGTGTCCGGACTATGCCAAAAAGAATTGCTGCCGCTAAGACCAAGAGTGGATTAACTAAATATTAACTAAAATTCTCGTATATAGAGTACATGTACAATAAATACTGTTCACTTGAGAAGTTGTTATCTTGTTTGATTCATTATGAAATGCAAAATGTATATGATAGCTGTAATTCTATTGCCCCCTTTTTATTTTAAAGTTACTACTTTTAAGTAAAAAATTCATAGCAGTATGTCTCAGTTCTGTTGTCAGGATTTTCAGAAAAGAGGTGAAACTTCTGACGGTTTTGGCTTAACTGTTCCTTTTTATAGTTTCGCATTTATATTTCCTGAGATCCAATATTTTGTTGAATTTTCTTCTCTTTGCAATGTTTTTTACTTGTATGTCTTTTTAGACATGATTTCCACTTCGTCTTGAACTCACATTCGGGGCATTTAAAAAGTTTCGTTTCCTCTTCGCAATGCATTATGCTCAGGTGTCTTTTTATATATGTTTTATAGTTTGTTCTGAATTCACATTCCGAACACTTAAATCTTTTCGCTTCGTCTTCAGAATGTTTTGCATTTATATGTTCTTTCAATAGCGAATTGTTGGTTGTTCTGTAATCGCATTCAGGGCATTTAAATCGTTTCTCTTCCGAATGCTTTGCATCTATATGCGCTTTGAAATTCGAATTGTTACTTGTTCTGTAATCACATACATGACATTTAAATCGCTTATCTTCAGAATGTTTTGCATTTATATGTCCTCTCAATAGCGAATTGTTGATTGTTTTGTAATCACATTCAGGACATTTAAATCTTTTATCTTCAGAATGTTTTGCGTCTATGTGTCTTCTGAAATGTGAATTGTTGTTCGTTTTATAATCACATTCCAGACATTTAAATCGTTTGACGTTTTCATCAGAATGTTTTGCATCTGCATGTGCTTTGAAATTCGAATTGTTGCTTGTTCTGTAATTACATTCAGGACATTTAAATCTTTTCTCATTCGAATGTTTTGCATCTATATGTGCCTTGAAATTCGAATTATAGTTTGTTTTGTAATCACATTCAGGACATTTAAATCGTTTATCTTCAGAATGTTTTGCATTTACATGTCTTTTAAGATGCGAATTCTTTGTGGTGTTGTAATCACAATTTGGACATTTAAATCGCTTATCTACAGAATGTTTTGCATCTATATGTCTTTTAAAGTCAACTTTTGCTAGTTTTGTAATCACATTCAGGACATTTAAATCGTTTCTCCTTAGAATGTCTTGCATTTAAATGTCCTCTAAATATCGAACTGTAGTTTGTTTTGTAGTCACATTCGGGACATTTAAATCGCTTCTCTTCAGAATGTTTTGCATCAATATGTCTTCTCAATAGCGATTTGTAGTTTGTTTTGTATTCACATTCAGAACATTTAAATAGTTTTACTCCAGAATGTTTTCCATTTATATGTCCTTTCAATAGGGAATTATTGCTCGCTTTGTAATCACATTGAGAACATTTAAATCGCTTCTCTTCAGAATGTTTTGCATCTATATGATTTTTTAAATGCGATTTGTAGTTTGCCATAAATTCACATTCTGTACACTTAAAACGATTCACTATACTTTTACAATGTTTTGCTTTTACGTGCATTTTCAGATAAGATTCGATATTTGTTTTGTACCTACATTTCAGACATTTAAATCGCTTTAGGCTTTCTTCACAGTGTTTTGCATCCATATGTTTTCTCAACAGTGTATTGTTGATTGTTTTGTAATCACATTTAGGACATTTAAATCGTTTCTCTGCAGAATGTTTTGCATCTACATGTCCTCTGAAATGTGAACTGTTGTTTGTTTTGTAATCACATTCGAGGCATTTAAACCGTTTCTCTTCGGAATGTTTTGCATCTATATGTCTTTTCAAATGCGATTTATAGTTTGTCCTGAATTCACATTCTGCACATTGAAGACACTTGACACTACTTTTACAATGTTTTGTTTTTATGTGCATTTTCAGAATAGATGCGATATTTGTTTTGTACCCGCATTTCAGACATTTAAATCGCTTTAGGCTTTCTTCGCAATGTTTTGCATCTATATGTTCCCTCAATCGCGCCTTATTACTTGTTCTATAGACACATTCAGCACATTTAAATCGTTTCTCTTCTGAATGTTTTGCATGTATATACCCTTTCAGTAGTGAATTGTTGCTTGCATCCTGTCGAGCAACCAAGGTAGAAAAGGAGTAAACCCTAGAAAAGAAATGAATCCATTACGAACAAATTTTGAAGCGCAGATATAAATGTTCAAAACTAATTTTGGCTTGATTTGTTAAGTATACTCAATTAATATTATGTTGCATAATTATTTCTAACTAATTTTTTTTTATATAACAATAATAATTGATATCTTCACATCTTCCCAATTATAGGAAATGTTGGTAGGTCATAAGTTATTCATTAAATAGTCCCAGTGTTCTACAAGAAGCTTTGAGGCTGATGAAAAATATCGGACATAGAAGGGAAAAAATATATGCCTAATTTGTGTTTTAAGTAGGTGGCCAGATTATTGACATTCAACCCGTTATCTTGGGCGGAAGATGAAAAATTTAAAACCAAATTAATATTTCGACGATTATTTTATTATCTTATTCATAAATACATTTTACTGTACATAAGGCGTGCTGAATAAAAAGCAAAATTTTGAGTAATTTCACATATGTACATTCTCGCTACTTCTGCTCTCTACAATATTGTGTACTCTTGTGTTGAGAAGTGTGTCTCACGTAGGTTCTCTTCTTGTCAATTTCATTACTGGTTTAATGGCAACTTGATTCGCCTTGTCTAATTAAAACAATATTATTTTAATAAATAGAAATTTCATAATTTTACAAATTATTACAATGAATTTTCAAGACTGCGCAAGTTGGTAAAAATTTCTAACGCATACAATGTGTACTGGACTAAATCTGAACACAATATTGAAAACACCACGTCTCATCGCCAGTTATAGTAGAACACCTGAAGTTTTCGTCCTTTTTTTAGTCTTTAATCAAGTCTGCACAAAGTTGAATTAAGTTAGTTTGTGTGGTACAAACTTTGCACAAATCTTTCTCAATCCCAATTGTTGTGTGAAAATGCGAAGAATTGAATCTTTTGAAATATTTAATTCCATTCCCACGTATTACAATGAGGATTTCGGCTCTTTTCTGATAAATTCGCGCATAAGTTGGATGTTACTTTCCGTAACTATCGATTTTTTTTCCACCAGGATGTTCGTTGTATGGTGATGCGTGGTAAACACGCATCACCATACACTTGTATCATCAAACTAAACGTATGAGTAAACGATTTACCGAGTCTAGAACAGAACTTAATATTTGCTCTTTGTTCAAATTTCATTTTTCGACCAATGCCAAATACACACTGTTACTTTATGCGCAAATTCTCTGCTTCTAATGATGCAAATGTCATGATATTTTGACATAACATTGGTGAAAGATCTGCCTTACCGACGCATATTTTCTTTAATAGATGGCGCCACTATGAATTACAATTTTAAAAAAGTTCGGTTTTCTCTGCGACAGACTGTGCGTGTGGATCAATGGAATAAACTGTTAAAAGTATATGAAAATAATAAAAAATCCTTGTTTCAGAAATAATCACCTGGGTAAAGAAAAATACAAATAGATAAAAAAAATTAGTGCTTTCTTGAGAGGTTAGATAGAATAATATGGCGGATTGTTTTGAAATATATATGAGTCAATAGGATAAACTATTAAAAGTATGTGAAAAGAAAAGAGAAATAGACCCAACAACATACTATCTGCTTCTGAGCTGGAACCGCGTCACTGGTATAACTGCTGGCGTTTCTTACCCACTCATATGGGACATATTCGTACTGAAACTGAACTCAGTTTCAATGCGACTATGAAGTAGCAGTTTTAAATAGTGGGTACGAAACGTCGGCAGTTAAACCAGTATGTGAAAGTAATAAACCACGACCGCGAAAGTCTAGTACCAAAACCAATACACTTAAAAGTTTCAAATATTGGTACTAAACGATTAGATAAAGTTATCTAAACATATTAAACCCTATAGCTATAGGATTCGATAAACAATAGAGAAAAAATACTCTACTATCTAACGTTGTAAAAGTATGGAAGGAATTAGAAGCAGCATTTATGGCAGCATTAGATTTATCGTCATCCCGAAGCGTCATTTGCAAACACGATATAAACAGGCATTTACGCTCTACTTTTTAGCTCATTTTCTGAATGTTATTAAAACGCAATTTAAGTTTTCTAGTGAATGTGGATAATAAACGAGCACTAAACACAGTGCAAGAAATGTATGAAAATAGTTTGATTTCTACCGCTCACCATAAAATTTCAAGCAAAAGTTAAACCTTTTTAAGCAGTTGTGTAATATGCAATGTGAGTGCTTTACAGTGGTGGGTTTCACAAAAAAAAAAACATTTCTGACATTGAGAAACTACTCCCTACACTATAACAATTTTCCTATGATGTCTCTTCATCAGCTGCGACAGAAACAATATTTTTTACGTTTCATTATACGCTCACTCAAATTTATCAAGTAAATTAGAAGTAGACGAAGCACAAGAATTTATGTCCCTGTAGAAACATAATGAAAATCAGTCACTAATAAAATTATTTTAGAACTGCTTCTTTATTTAATTTTTATTTTATAATTAATGTTATTTATATTTGATAATAAATATTAGTTTTTTTTGATATAAATCATCGAGTCAAATAAAAAAATTAATGATTTAAATCGGGTGAACCCTGATTATCAGGACTATTAGAATTTAGATAGTAGAAAAGATATCAAACATATCTATATTTGTGTTACTTGTTCTATACTCATACTTTCCAACATTTAAGTCGGACATTTATTACTTTCTTGCTGTTTCGTATTTATGTTTTCTGGAAATCGATTTTTTCTTAATTTTTTTTCTCTTTGCATGGCTTTATATTTGTATGTCTTTTTAGACATGATTTCCAAATCGTCTTGAACTCACAATCGGGGCATTTAAAGCGTTTAATTTTCTCTTCGCAATGCTTAACATCCATGTGTTTTTTTAAATATTTTTCGTAATTTGTTCTGAATTCACATTCCGGACATTTATATCTCTTCACTTCAGAATGCTTCGCATCTAAATGTCTTTTCAACTTCGATTTGTCGTTTGTCTTAAACTCACATTCGCTACACTTAAATCGGTTCACACTACTTCACAGTGTTTGGTTTTTATGTGTATTTTCAAATAAGATTCGATACTTGTTTTGTAGACACACTCCAAACATTTAAATCGTTCTAGTTTTTTTTCACAATGTTTTGCATACACATGTTTTTTTAGCGTCGTATTGTTGATTGTCTTGTAATCACATTCCGGGCATTTAAATCGTTTCTCTTCAGAATGTTTTGCATCTATGTGTGCTTTTAAAGTCGAATTGTAGCTTGTTTTGTAATCACATTCAGGACATTTAAATCGTTTCTCTTCAGAATGTCTTGCATTTATATGTCCTCTAAATATCGAACTGTTGCTTGTTTTGTAATCACATTCCAGGCATTTAAATCGTTTCTCTTCAGAATGTTTCGCGTCTACATGTGCTTTTAAAGACGAATTGTAGCCTGTTTTGTAGTCACATTCAGGACATTTAAATCGTTTCTCTTCAGAATGTTTTGCATTTACATGTTCCCTTAAAAGCGAATTGTTGACTGTTTTGTAGTCACACTCGGGACATTTAAATCGTTTCTTTTCAGAATGTTTTGCATCTACATGTCTTCTCAAACACGCCTTATAGTTTGTTTCGTACTCGCATACAAAACATCGATAAATTACTTTTCCTTCAGTACTATTATGGACATTAATGACATGCCCCTTAAGACTTTTTTTTAGTTTGAATCGTTTGTGGCAAATGTTGCATTCGTGTACATATTCTTCATGACGTTTGTCAGCCTGGTTCTTAAAGTCACCTTTGCATGTTTCGTATGTATTCTGCAAGGGTTTGTATGCTTCAAGTTGTTTGTGTGTATGTGAATACTCTTGAACTTCTTCCTGCTGAGGAACCAAGGTAGATAAGGAGTAAACCCTAGAAAAGAAATAAATCTGTTACGAACAAGTTTTGAAGCGCAAAAATAAATATTTAAAGCTGACTTTAGCTCGATTTGTGAAGTATATCCAATTAATATTATGTTCCATACTTATTTTCAAATTATTCTTTTATATAACAATGCCTCCACATCCCTCAATACATTAACCATAATTACATCTTATTCATTAGGCGTACTCTCTAGGTCTACGAAAACTTTTGAAGCTGATGAAAAATATTGAAACTAGGAAGGAAAAACTATATATTTAATAGAAAGTAATCTTTAAAATTGTAAGTGGGAACATTAAAATAATGATCCTTTAAAACACATATTTTGCTTTCTATAGAATGTGTAGATGACATGATGTCTTATGTGGAAAATGATGTAAACGTACTACATTTGTTCTTAGAATGGATAAATATATTCGAAGTACAATATTAGTGTTGGAAAAGGTTGTCACAATTTTTTTTTCAATGCGAGGAAGAGAAATTGTATCCACACACCTTTTGAATGCTACGTCAACAGTCTTATGCTCTGGAAAAAAGATTTAAATACAACCATAACGGAAAATATGTATGGGTTAAAGAAGTGGTTTGCAGCAAATAACCCATAATTTAACTTATCCAAAACCAATCTACCGACCGTTCGTAACCATTTACAAACAGATGTGTTACATTTAATTAATCTCCTTCTGCTTTGACAGCATTAACCTGCCACAAAGCTGCAAACGATGGCAACAATGACAAAAAATCTCCACGTCTTAGGAATTGTGATTTTTTTTAGAATGAGTGGTAGTATTCTTTTTCCAGACTTCAGTAAATTATGATAGGCGGCTTTCTTTATTTTTAGTGTCAACGTAGACTTCATGACTGGTCTGCGAAATTTGATTGCGGCAGGATACAGTCGTGATCGAATCGTGCGCTCAAATATTATTATATTATGCACTTTTAATTTATCTAGCAGCTCTCTAGCAGAAGATGGTCTATTCTCGAATACTGTTTTTATAATTAGTCGGTCGTCTTCCTCAGTGGTTCTACGAACATTATGGCAATAACAGCGACCACTCTATTTTTATGGAATATTTTCTCGAATTAGTGCGACTTTTCGGTTGCATTCCGAGAAATTTTTTGTATTATTGCAATTTGTCGAGAATACTAGCCTTTTTAACAAAGACTATTTTACTTTTGTCCGCGCCACTAATATTTTTCACTTTTACAATTTCAATAAATTACAAAGTTCAAAAATTCATCAAAAATATTAAAATAATTAAATTCACAATATATTATTGAAACTCTTTAAGGCATTTTTAACAAAACTTTCAACTATATATATTGTTTGTGATGCTTTAACATATTTCATTATCTATGTTTAGACCCTAATAGCATCGGAAATTTTAAATATAATTAAATACGAAGAGCTTGTATTGCAAATTTCTAGATAGGTAAGGGTGCGGTCTAATTCAGTTGCTTGCTACTGCATATATATACACTACCGGCCATAAATGAGGGATCACATACTATCGATAGAATCGCCTTGATCTCTCTTTATATCTGGGTTTCGGTAGGGACAATTGAAATAACAGATGTGAGTGCGTTTCTGGGAAGTTTACCAATATTATCGGGATCATTATGTAAGTTATATGATTATATTTCTGTAAAATATTATAATTTTCTTTAATCCTTTTATAACCCGAATTCAATATTAATACTTTTTCTGAAAATATTTATTTTAAAGGGCTTTTATATTACAAGATTATAATGGTTCTAAGAAACAATTAATAGGAATTTGTGGTACCACACAGAATGTTGCGATCTAAGAAAAATGTAGTATTCGTCTAGAATCTGTCCGAGTAAGTTGTAATACGGGTATTCGTGAACAAACATACAAAATGCCAAAAAGAAAGGAATTGAGTGCAGAAATTTGTAGTGTTATAATAACATAATATATAATATATTGTATAATAACAAAGAAAAATTGTCACTGCGGACAATAGCGCAAAAATTCAAATTAAGATATCATGCAGTGCAATGTACAGTGAAAAGGTACATAACAACGGGTGCACTGCAACGAAAAAAATTTGTCGGAATACCAAAGATGACCACTAGACAAGAGGAATTGAAGCCGGAACTGTTATCTAAACGGAATAGACGGTTAACAATTCCACAGTTTCGCGCAGAAATAAATAAATATCGTGAAAATCCGTTGTCGCTGACTACCGTAAAAGACGTTTATCAAAGGCGGGATTAAAAGGCCGATTTGCTGTTCGTAAACCATTGCTATGAACACAAAATCGTAAAAAACGATAACAATGGGCCAAGTAACACCAACATTGGTATGTGGAAATGTGGAAGCGGGTTCTGTGAACGGACGACTCCAAGTTTAAAGTGTTTGGAAGGAATAGGCGCGTTTTTGTTCGCAGACGAATTGGTAAAAGAATGATACAAGAATGTGTTGTGTCAACAGTTAAACACGGTGGAGGTTCGGTTCTAGTTTGGGAATCATTTTCTTTTAATGGTGATGGAGACTTGCATAGAATTTTGCATGGAATTTTAAGAAAAGGATATTTGAACATTTTAAAGGAATACGCAATTGCGTCCGGAATTGAATTGATAGGAAAAAGTTTTTATTTCCAACAAGATGATGACCCTAAACATAGTGCTAAACTTTGTAAGTACTATGTGAAACAAAAAGAAGAAGGACTTGTTAATATGGTTTAGCCTGCACAATCGGCCGACATGAATTCTATCTAGTTGCTGTGGGATTAGTTAGACAGAAAAGTGAGGGAACACTGTCCAAAATCGCACCAACAGCCGGAAATCTTGCAGAACCAAATCCCCAGGTATACATGAGACGAATCTTCTGAAAAACCAGCGTAATGAAGCGTCAATCTGAAACGCTTCACTACGAAACAACCCATGAAGAGGATGATTGAGATGTCATCGGAACGTCGAAACGCCCACTCTTTCGAGAACTTCTGTCCAACATCGCGGAGAGCCCGAGAATATATTACTCCTACTCATATTTTAATAACATTTACAGTATCTTTCTTCTTATAAAAACGTAACTTGTTTAGAAAAAAAGCCATCGTATAATATGTAATATTAGTGCCTTGCAGTTTTCACAAAACAAAAACATTTTTGGCATTGAGAAACTACTTCATACACTAGAACTACTTTTATGTGATGTGTTTTAATCAGCTTAGATAAAAACAGTATTTTCTACACTTAATTACACGTTCACTCCAATTCACGACACAAACTAGATGCAGACGAAGAAGAAGAATTAATGTTCCTGTAGAAATAAATGAAAATCAATCAAAAATAATAATTATTTTGAAACTGTTTCTTTATTAAATTTATATTTTATAATTAATGTTATTTATATTTGACAATAAATATTATTTTTAATTTCAGAGTTTTCTCTTGATTTAAATCACTGAGTAAAATAAAAGAATCAATAATTTAAATCGGGCGTACCCTGGTTATCAGGACTGTCAGAATTTGGATAGTAGAAAGGTGACCAAATATATCTACTTTTGTGTTACTTGTTCTATACTTATACATTCCGATATTTAAGTCCATGTGTTCCTTTTTAACAGTCTGGCATTTGTGTTTTCTGGAACTCGATTTCTTCTTAAATTTTTTTCTCTTTGCAGGGTTTTATATTTGCATGTCTTTTTAGACATGATTTCCAGTTCGTCTTGAAATCACAATCGGGGCATTTAAATCGTTTTATTTTCTCTTCGCAATGCTTTATATACACGTGCTTTTTTAAATATTCTTCGTAATTTGTTCTGAATTCACATTCCGGACATTTAAATCTTTTCACTTCAGCTTCAGAATGCTTCGCGTCTAAATGTCTTTTCAACTGCGATTTGTAGTTTGTCTTAAACTCACATTCGGTACACTTAAGCCAGTTCGCATTACTTTCACAATGTCTTGTTTTTATGTGTATTTTCAAATTAGATTCGATACTTGTTTTGTATACACACTCCAAACATTTAAATCGTTCCAGTTTTTCTTCACAATGTTTTGCGAATATGTGTCTTTTTAACACCGAATTGTTGATTGTCTTGTAATCACATTCCGGACATTTAAATCGCTTTTTTTCAGAATGTTTTGCATCTATGTGCGCTTTCAAAGTGGAATTTTTACTTGTTTTGTAATCACATTCACGACATTTAAATCGTTTCTCTCCAGAATGTTTTGCATTTATATGTCCTTTCAATAGCGAATTGTTGCTTGTTTTGTAATCACATTCAGGGCATTTAAATCGTTTCTGTTCAGTATGTTTCGCATCTGTATGTGCTTTGAAATTCGAGTTGTAGCTTGTTTTGTAGTCACATTCAGGACATTTAAATCGTTTCTCTTCAGAATGCTTTGCGTCTATGTGTCCTCTCAAAAGCGAATTGTTGACAGTTTTGAAATCACATTCAGGACATTTAAATCGTTTGTCTTCAGAATGTTTAGCAGCTATATGTCTTCTTAAGCAGCCTTTATAGTTTGTTTCATACCCGCATACAAAACATCGATAAATTACTCTTTCTTCGATACTATTATGAGTATTAATAACATGCACCTTAAGACTTTTTTTTAGTTTAAATCGTTTCTGGCAAATGTTGCATTCGTGTGCATTTTCTTCATGATGTTTGTCAGCCTGGTTCCCAAAGTCGCCTTTGCCTGTTTCGTATGTATTCTGCAAAGGTTCGTATGCTTCAAATTGTTTATGTTTATGTGAACTTCCTTTAGCTTCTTCCTGTTGGGGAACCAGGGTAGATAGAGAGTAAGCCCTAGAAAAGAAATGAATCCATTACGAACAAGTTTTGAAGCGCAAAAATAAATATTCAAAACTAGCTTTATCTTGACTTGTTAAGTATATCCAATTAATATTATGTTCCATAATTATTTCTGAATTATTCTTTTATATAATAATAATTCATGCGTTCACATCCCTCAATAGCTTAACCTAAATTACGTACGGGATCATCTTATCCATTAGGTACATCCTCTAGGTCTACGAGAGTTTTTGAAACTGGCGAAAAACATTGGCACTAGGAAGGAAAAACAATATACTTCATACAAAACGACCTTTAAAGTTGTAAGTGGGATCATTAAAATAATGACTCTTTAAAAGACAGATAATATTTTCGAGAGCAGTTGGTTTCATATTCTGCTTGCTGTAGAATGTGTAGATAATATGATGTCTTGGATAATGATCGTAAACGTACTGCAATTGTTCGTAAAATGGATATATACATATATTCGAAGTACTATATTTGTGTTCGAAAAGCTTGCCACAAGTTTTCTTTCAATGTGTTTGACAATAAACGTTATTCATAGTAAAGAACAAAAATTGTGTCGACACACCTTTGGAATCCTATGTCAAAGTCAAACTTTGGAAAAAAAAATTGAAATACAACAATAACAGAAAACATATATGAGTTAAAGAAGTGGTTTGCAGCAAACAACCCACAGTTGCCCTTATCCAAAACAAATGTATTGACCTTTCTTAACTGTTTACCGACAGATGTGTTTCAGCTTTAGCAGCATTAACTTGCCTTCACTGTAGTCGCAGCACCTGCACATAATTATCTTAAAGCACATAAAGCCGCAAACAATGAGAACAAAGACAAAGAAAACTACATATTTCAGGAATTATGAGTATTTTGTAATGAGAAGGTAGTATTCTTTTTCCAGGCATCAGTAAGCTATAAAAGACGGCTTTCTTCATTTTAGCGTCAACCTAGGCTTCCTGACTGGCCTGCTAAACTTGATTCCGGCAGGGTAAAATCGTGATCGAATCGAGCGCTCAAATATTGTTATATTACGCAATTTTAGTTTATCTAGCAGATCGCCGGCAGATGTCCATTTTCGAATGCTATTTTTATAAGCAGTTGGTTATTTTCCTCAGTAGTTCTATCGACACCATGGCAATAACAGCGAGTGCTCAATGATGACGAAATATTTTCTTTCTCTTTATTAGTGCGGGTTTTCAGTCGACTCTATGCTAAGAAACTTTTTGCATTGTTGGAATTTATCGGTTCAAATGCATATCTTCTTTAAATAAAGTCGCTTTTTTAATTTTATTTGTAACACTAATAGTTCTTCTCTCATGCCGAATAAATTACAAAACTTAAACATTAACTAAAAAATTAAAGTATTAATAAAATGCACAATATATTATTCAAATTCTTTAATGCATTTCTTAACACAAACACGTACAAATTTCAAGTAATACTCGATATTATTCGTGGTGCTTTCACATACTTCATACCCAATACGTGGGATGTCTTTTAAGTTTTGCACAGTGGGACATAGATAACGCCACTAATCAAGTGTCAGTACTAAAATTGAATTGAATGAATGAATTGAAAGTGAATTGGGTGTCAAAAAAACACTAGATCGCTTCAATGCCGGAAACTCTAAAAGCTTGTACAACATTGTCAGTGATGATGAATCTTGGATTTACTCATACAAGCCAGAAAGTAAACGCCAGTCGTCTGTTTGGGTGTTTCAAGGTGAAGAAAAGCCGACAAAAGTCGTCCGTTCTCGAAGTGTCTCCAAAAAGATGGTCGCAACGATATTTGTCTCAAAAGCAGGTCATGTAGCAACAATTCCTCTACAAAATCAAAGAACTGTTCCTGTCGCTTGGTGTACAACTATTTGTTTGTCGCAAGTCATCGCTGAGATTCGGTAAACCAACCCTGAACGACGAATCATCCTCCACGAAGACAATGTAAATTCGCGCACAGCACGCAAGACAATTGAATTACCAAAATTTTTAACGGAACAAAACGTCGAATTGTTGGACCATCCTCCGTACAGTCCAGACCTAAGTCCCAACGATTTTATTACCTTTCTGAAAATCAAGAACGGACTGCGTGGTCAAAGGTTCCAGTTATCAGAAGGAGCAGTCGATGTCTTCAAAAACGAAATTTTGGCTGTACTAACAAATGAGTGGAATAACTGCTTCCAGAGCTGATTCGAACGCATGCAAAAGTGCATTAATCTCCGTGCAGAATACTTCGAAAAACAATGAAGTCTTCAAAAGCTATATACTGTTTTATTCCAGTTTTGTATGCAAATCTTAAAAGACGACCCACGTAGCAGGTATCTGATTAAAAACTGATAATAAGGGGATTTTCCCTATAATATAATGGGTTGCCTTTCCAATTTATTCAGCCATATTTTCATTTAATTTCATTTGAATAACAATTTAATTAAATGAAATAAAAATGATATACCTTGATATACTACAAATTAGAAAGAATAAACGCTTTTGTTACGAATATAAAAATGTGATAGAATGTTTACTTAGGTTCTCAAACAAATGTTGCTAAATTGTTTAAATCTAATTAATTAATTTTTTAAATATGTTTGTAAGAATAATAAGGGAAGCTTTATGATAATAATATGTGGAAATTATAATTACTTTGCTTTAATAATTCTACCTCTTAATTGATTATGCGTTTTTGTTTGATCTCAAGCTATCGTAAGTTCTTCTGAGTTCTTGTGACAAGGAGTGTTGTCCGGTTGAAAGTAATAATCGTCTGATATAACGCAGCCGATTCACGCGCCTCATAAAAATGCGCTTCTTTAACACCCTGTGCAGTCATGCACCTCTAAATCATGATGCTTTCACTACCGTGTTTAACGGTGGGTGAAATACATTCAAGTAGAAATGCCTTCCATGATCTCCGGCGAACGTAACTCTAGGAGGGCTTTACACCTGCAGTGATTAAACGAAGAGCTTTAGATATTTAAATATCTCCATTTCGGTGAAAAAACAATGACTCTAAATTCTATTATGCTTATTACAAGGATTATGGTTTTTTAAGTTCTTACGTCAATATTAGATCCATCGGACCAAATTACTTTGATATATACTTAAATATTTCCATTTTGGTGAAAAAACAATGACTAAATTCTATTATGCTTATTACAAGGATTATGGTATATTTTTTAAGTACTTACGTCAATATTACATCCAAACTAACTGAACCAAATTACTTTGGCCCAGTTATCCATGTTCTACTGTCGATATTTTTTTTGCCTATGTTAGGCGCTGTTTGCGGTGTAACTTGGTGAACAAAAACTTGCGTTGTGGTTTCCGGAGACGTAAATTCACTGCAATAAACTGCCTTCTAACTGTATGCAGAGAAATTGGAGTGTTGTTTTGGGCAAGGAGTTTAGTAGAAATCGCTATAGTGGATTTGTGACTACCCTGGAGCGCGATTCGCTGTATTAGTGGATTTTCCCGAACAGATGTATAAAGTAACAGTTCTAACAGGTTTTCTAGCGCTTTTAGATAAATTATGATACCCGTCGGGCGTTTGGTAACGATTAGTTGTATAGTTGAACACTTAGCAATTTTTACTTGGGATAACTCCTGCTTATGTAATAGAATTATCTGGCCTCGTAAAGAAGCAAATAGTTGTGACTTTTTAGCATTTTGTTTATGTACATTTATACACAAAAACTCACGAAAGAAAAATAGCACTCTAAACTAATTTTTGAAGTCGATAAACAATCTTTTCTTCTGTACGTATAATATAGTGTGAGCAACAATGAGTGACCTGATCCTACACTTCTTTCCATACATATCACCTCAATATTTACTTCCTTTTAAAAGTAAAATTAGACAGTGTCTCACGCATTTCTAACAATTATAATAAAAATATGCTAGCGACTATGTAAACAACAAATACTACTGTGAAAACGGCATTTTCGCTGCGTATATGTAAACTGAAGACTTTAAAAAGACTGATGAAGGCTAGCATATAAATATAAATAATGGATATTAATCACAAAACAAGTTCTGTACACTGCACGTCAATGAAAGGTTAATGACATAAACATAGAGTAGGAAAACTCACTAGAAATTACTAAACTGCTAACTTCAGATAGAAAAAAGGAAGTACTGATATGGGGCGCGCGGAAAGTAGTAAAAGTAAATGTAAAAATCTGAAATTTAATCTTACGTACACACTCAATGTACATTTTCCAGGAATTTCTACTTTAAATACTGTTATTAACGGTTACACGTACTTTCCCTATCATCTTCATCTCGGCACTACTACCTACTTTGTGAAACACCTGCTTTATTAGGGTGTATATAACATTTTCTCGCAGCTATTATACATCGAACCACTTTAGAATACGACAGAGACTTTATCCTTTTGTAGCAAAAGTTTAAGATGTTCTTTATGGGGCCTAACGTTACAGTTTCTTTTAATTTTACAAGTTAAATATATGTTAAAAACATAGTTATTGGTTTATATCGAATACCGTTTTCAAATTTTTGCTAAAATACTTAGATATTTACTCATGTTTTATTTATTTTTAATATATTCTCTCACGACCCTGAGAAAGAAAATAAGTAAACATGAAAGGTTTTTTACGGGGAAGGTTCAAGTAATACAAACATTACATGCAATGACAATTGAATTTTTATTTAATTTATATTTTATAATGCATATTATTTACGTTTGGAAATAAATATTATTTTTTACTTTGTTTCCTTTTAATTTAACTCAAATAAATTAAAATAAAAAAGTCAATGATTTAAATCAATTGATCTAATCGGACGAATTCTGGTTATCAGGTCTGTCAGAATTTGCATAGTAGAAGGTAGACGAAACAAATCTATTTTTGTTTTCCTTGTCTTCAATTTATACTTTTTGACATTTAAGCCCAGCTATTCCTTTTTTACAGGTCCGCATTTGTTTTCTGGAACACGATTTTTTCTTTAATCTTTTTCTCTATGCTGGCTTTTATATTTGTACGTTCTTTTAGATAGGATTTCCAATTTGTGTTGGGTCATTTAAAGCGTTTCATTTTCTTTAAATACATTAAATACTCTTCGTTGCTTGTGCTGAGTTCAAATTCGCGACACTTACTTTTTTATCCGATTTGGCTTCAGAATGCTTCACATCTAAATGTCTTTTCAACTGTGATTTGTAGTTTGTCTTAAACTCACATTCGGTACACTTAAGCCAGTTCGCATTACTTTCACAGTGCCTTGTTTTTACGTGTATCTTCAAATTAGTTTTGATACTTGTCTTGTAACCACATTCCGAACATTTAAATCGTTCACAATGTTTTGCATACGTATGTCTTTTTAATAGCCAATTGTTGATTGTCTTGTAATCACATTCAGGGCATTTAAAGCGTTTCTCTTCTGAATGTTTCGAATGTATGTGTGTTTTTAAAGCCGAATTATAGACTGTTCTGTAATCACATTCAGGACATTTGAATCGTCTCTCTTCAGAATGTTTCGCGTCTACGTGTGCTTTTAGAGTTGAATTGTAGCTTGTTCTGTAATCACATTCGGGACATTTAAATCGTTTCTCTTCCGAATGCTTTGCATCTATGTGTGCTTTTAATGTCGAATTGTAACTTATTTTGTAATCGCATTCGGGACATTTAAATCGCTTATCTTTAGAATGTTTTGCATTTATATGCCCTCTTAATAACGAACTGTTACTTGTTTTGTAATCACATTCAGGGCATTTAAACCGTTTCTCTTTGGAATGTTTCGCATCTATATGTGCTCTGAAACTCGAATTGTAGCTTGTTTTGTAGTCGCATTCAGGGCATTTAAATCGTTTGTCTTCAGAATGTTTTGCATTTACATGTTCTTTTAAAAGCGAATTGTTGACTGTTTTGAAATCACATTCAGGACATTTAAATCGTTTTTCTTCAGAATGTTTTGCATCTGCATGTCTTCTCAAACACGCTTTATAGTTTGTTTCGTAATCGCATGCAAAACATCGATAAATTGCTTTTTCGTTGATACTATTATGGATATTAATGATATGCACCTTAAGACCTTTTGTTCCTTTGAAACGCTTGTGGCAAATGTTGCATTCGTGTACATATTCTTCATTGTATTTGTCGGCATGGCCCCTAAAGTCACCACTATATGTTTCGTATGTATTCTGCAAAGGTGGGAACGTTTCAAATTGTTTGTGATTATGTGAATGTCCTTGAACTTCTTTCTGTTGAGGAACCAAGGTAGATAAGGAGTAAACCCTAGAAAAAAATTAATCCATTACGAACAAGTTTTGAAGCGCAAAAACAAATGTTCAAAACCATTTTTAGCTCGATTTGTTAATTATATCCAATTAATATTATATTCCATAATTATTTCGGAATTAGTCTTTTATATAGCAATAACTCATGCCTTCACATCACTCATTAACTTAGTCTCAATTACAGGCCGCAAATGGGGTCTCTTATCCATTAGGCGCACTCACCAGGTCTAAAGAAATTTTTGAAGTCGAAAAATATTGGAACTACGAAGGAAAACTATATTTTTCATAAAAAAAACCTTTCAAATTGTTAGTGGAAACATTAAAATAATGGTCCTTTAAAACATAAATCATAGATTCGGGAGCAGTTGGCTTATTTATAGATAATATGTCTTGCAAAAAATTATCGCGTTTGTTCTTAGAATGGGTAAATATATTCGAAGTACAATATTTGTATTGGAAAAGCTTGCCACAAGTTTTCAATGTGTCCAGACAAATAAAAGCTACTCACAGTAAGGAAGAAAATGTATTAACAGATTTATCGCCAGTCATAAGAGATTTTTTTTTCATATTTAGAAATATTTGGGGGAGTCCGAAATTACCAATTCTTCAATATAGCGAATACGTTAAATCGCTAAATATATATATACACTACCGGTCATATTTATTTGCCCACCCCAATTTTATGTGTTTCCTGAAATACGGATTATCTTTCGAAAAATCTGTATTATAATTATTCAACAATATTATTAGTGGAAGTAAGTCCATATGAATTTCTAAGAAAATCTTAAATTGTTTATGATATATCGTAAAGGTGTCATAAATTGAAAAAATACCATAAATATTATATAGGCTAATCCCTACAGTATTAACAGTTTTACCTGCATTTCCGAAAGGTATTACCAATATTGTGTTATTGTACTAATTAATTACAATATTAGGATGTAATTTGGTACGTAGACTTCCGCGGTCGTGGTCCATAAACAATATTAGGATGTGTTATTCAAAAAGGAAAATAAATTTTATATCAGTCATCGTTCATCTTTTGTTGCGAAAACAGTGAAATAGAGAGTTGAAGAGATGTTGAAGTGCGTGCTATGATAATTGCTTATCATCGTACGGGTAAAAGTAATCGCGAAATTGCAAAAGAATTACGATTAAATCGCAGAACCGTTGATTATAACGTTAAAAAATTTGAAGAAAGTGGTACATTTTCCAACAAAAGAAGATCTGGACGACGCAAAGCGACGACATCTGCAGATGACCGGCACCAGAAATTGCTGCTGAAATGAATAGAGCGCGCGCTAAACCAATTATTGTGTCCACGGTACAGAGAAGGTTAAGGCAAGCGGGTTTATACAGAAGAATTGCTCTGCGAAAACCACTACTACGAAAGCAAAACAAGATAAAACGACTAAATTGGACTAAAGAACATAAGAATTGGACGATTGATCACTGGAATAATGTGTTGTGGACAGACGAATCGAAGTTTGAACTTTTCGGTAGTAAAAGGCGAATATTCGTAAGAAGATCCGCAGGAGAAAGAGTACTGTCAGAATATATTGCGCCTACCGTAAAACATGGAGGAGGTTTAGTAATGATTTGGGGATGTTTTGGTGGAAGATCTGTAGGCGATTTCGTCAAAATTGAAGGAATCCTAAGAAAAGAAGGCTACAAGGAAATTTTAGAAAATAACGCAGTTCCTTCAGGACTAAGGATTCTTGGCGAAAACTTTGTATTTCAACAGGACAACGATCCGAAACACACTTCTAGATTGTGTGGCGATTACTTGCGTCAACTAGAAGAGCAAGGGCTCTATAATGGTATGCTCAAAGTCCTGATCTGAACCCAATAGAGCTTCTTTGGGAAGAATTGGACCGGAAGGTTCGAGAACGTGCTCTATCATTCACCACTGTAGTGTGGGAACAACTTCAAGAAGCCTGGGCATAAATTACAGAAGATACACTGCAAAAATTAATTGAAAGGATGCCGCGGTTATGTGCCGCAATTATCAAAAATAAAGGTGGGCACATTGTTGAGAGTAAAATTTAATAATAATTAATGATTTTATGTTTATTTTACACTATTGTATTGGTACAATAAATAAATTTTCAGTACACATTTGATAGTTTAATAATTTTGGCTAAAACTAAGGGTGGGCAAATAAATATGATCGGTAGTGTACATTAAATGAGTTATGAGGATTATTAATTCGTGGTTTTGAAAGAAATGTAGACTATGAGACATGGACTATACATATAGCATAGAATAAGATTTGGTTGATATACGTCGGGTGCTGCTTTAAAAAGACATACCAGAAACCCCTCTTCGACTGACTATATTATTTTTTCTTTAATTCTCTTATTGTTTTTTACTTAAAAATATTAAAATCCAAACCACCACATTTTTCAATATCTCTTGCGGAATATGATGTGGAAATAAGGAGAATATACATATATTATTATGTTTATTAAAAGTAAAAAAAAATAAACATTCCTAAATCTCTTATAATAATTTAAAAAAGTAACTAAAAATAATCAAACACGAAATTAAAGTCTAAAAATTCTATTCTTTATTTATACTTATAAAGTATTGAAACGGTTCAATTTATAAATTCTTATCGGTGACAGTTCTTTCAAAACCAATTTATAACTTTGACAAAGTAATAATTAAATAGTACAGCTATATTTTACCATATTAAGTGTTAATTAGTATCTCTATCCAAATCTGAACAAGACCATTTAAATTTAAGTAAATAAAATAATTTTCTATATTTACAGCACTGAGCAACCAAATTAGAGCCATGCATAGTTTTTAAATATACATAACAAAATTGTATATTAAATATAGGAAATATCTAATTTCTTATTTTAGTCTTTTCTATTGTGTTGGCGATAATCCTGGGCGCCTGATACTAAATTCTCATTATTCTAACCACCACCAGATATCCCAAAATAGGGAGATTTACAGGCAATATGAGAGGTACTTTTATCTGCTTATCATCATTTTGTGTCTATCGTTGCAAGTGTTAAGTGAATGTTTTGTAACAATTCCAGATATTCGCTAAATATTTCATTATTTTACAAGTTTTATAACATTGACATGAGTGTGGTGTCTGTTGTGCGTAGTGTTAAATTTCGAACAATAGGAAAACGTAGATATTTCAAATGAATAAAAGGTTAGAATGGGGACTTGACCGAAGACTGGAAATTTGTTTATTGGAAAATAGCAAGGCGAGAATGTGTTTCCCGTCATACTCTCGAAAGAGTAGTTAAATTTATGCAAGAAAATTCGAAGATATTATAAAAAGAAGTGGTTAAATCGACAGCGACCTTTAAAAGAAGTGCTCCGAAGTCTATAAAAAGGCAATATGAACATATAGTGGTTACATGAAGAAAAAATTTATAGTCGACGCCCTGCAAAAAACCAAGATTAAGAGAAAAGATGAAGAAAGCGAGGCAACATAAAAACCTCACGATTGATGAGAGGAAAAATGTACGCATCAATAATTACAATTAAATACTTAAAATGTTACACATTATTGGTAAATTTTTCAAAGGTCGTACTCCTCAATGATTGGCTCTTATAGTCACATTCCGTGAATTTAAAAAGTTTTGTTTTCTTCAATGCACTATACTGAGGTCTGCTTTTTATGTTTTGTAGTCTGTTTTGAATTCACATTTCGGACATTTAAATCTTTCCCTCTGTCTTTAGAATGTTTCCCACTTAAGTGTCTTTTCAAATCCGACTTCTCACTCCGGTCACTGAAGCTGAAGCCGGTTCACGCTATTTTCACAATGTTTTCTTTTTTGTGTTCCTTCGAATAAGATTCGATACTTGTTTTGTACTTACTTTCTCACTTAAAGCGCTTTAGAATTTCTTCACAATGTTTTGCATCGACATTTCATTGTCGAAATCTCGCTTGTTTTGTAATCACATTCAGTGCATTTAAGTAGTTTCTCTTCAGATTGTTTTGCATCCATATGTCATTTGAAACTCACATTTAGGTCATTTAAATGATTTCTCATTATGTATGCATTTACATGTCTTTGGAAATTCCGATTCCGATCTTGTTTTGCAATCACATCAGGGCCTCGTTTCTCTTCAAAATATTTAGCATATCTACGAGGGAGCGTTTTTATATTCGAGGAATGGGGGACAAGGGGAGGAAATAAAAAAACCAAATTATTTTTCTTTTTCAATATATTCACCTGCAAGACGAATACATTTTTCACATCTTTCAATTAATTTATTTATACCCTCATAAAAAAATGATTTCTCTTTATCTGCAGAATACGCCGAAACTGCCTCCTTGACTTCATCATCGGCAGTAAATTTTTTACCCCGCAGCTCTTTTTTCATTTTCGGAAACAGGTAATAATCACTCGGGGCCAGGTCTGGGCTGTAGGGTGGGTGATTCACAATTTCGAAGCCCACCTTATGCAGGGCAGCTAACGCAACGCGGCTCTTGTGGACGGGCGCGTTGTCGTGCAAAAGCAGAACACCTTTTGTCAATTTTCCCCGTCTTTTCTCTTTAATGGCTTCTTTTAGTCGCTCTAATATTGAAGCGTAATATTCTCCGGTTATAGAAACACCTTTATCTTTATAATCAATCAACAATATTCCTTCCGAGTCCCAAAATACCGTTGCCATGAGTTTCCCAGCTGATTGTGACACTTTAAATTTCTTGGGGGGTGCTGTGCCCTTTTTATGCCACTGCCTGGAGTCTTGTTTGGACTCAGGTTCATAATGATGAACCCAAGTTTCGTCTCCAGTAACAATTCCACTCAATACACCATCCTTGTCTTCATTACAGAGGTCCAAAAATGCACGCGAACACTCTACGCGCTGTTGTTTTTGCGGCGGCGTGAGCATTCTTAGCGCCCATCTTGCGCTGACCTTAGACATGCCGAGATGATCGTGTAGGATTTTAAAAATTGTTGTATCGGATACTCCAACCATTTCTGCGAGTTGTTTCTTCTTTAGTCGAGCATCTTCGAGTACAATTTGTTCAACTTTTTGGATAAGTGCTGGCGTGGTCACCTCAATGCTCCTGCCCGGCCTCGGGTCGTCTTCAAGGGATTCCCTTCCTTGTTTAAATAAACTATGCCACTTGTACACCATGGTTTTTCCTGGACAAGAGTCGCCGTAAACCAATGACATCTCATTCATTATGGTCGCGAATGATTTTCCTTGCCTGGTAAGGAACTTTATAACGGCACGATATTCGATTTTTTCCATATTTCACTTTTCACTCCTGATTATGTTACTTGGTTGACGATAGCTCAAAGACTAACTATCTAATAACAATGAAACTTCGTATTTATACTAATCATGAGTCGCTGCACAGGCCACGCCCCCAATGCGCCTACTCACCCCTCTACAACCCACTCATTCCGCGAATATAAAAACGCTCCCTCGTATGTGTATTTTTAAAAGTCGAATTATAGCTTGTTTGCTAATCATATCTAGGACATTTAAATCGACTTGTTTATTTCATTACTGGAACGACGAATACAAAAAGTGATGGAAACGGTTTTGATTCCATATATTAATTCCTTAGATTCTGGAGATGTCCACACTATGCCACAGAACGAAATCTGTCAAACCATTTTCCGAAAGGCGTTTTGCCGTTGCCAGGTAATTCTCCAGACCCAAACACAATTGAAAACGCCTAGAGTAGTCTTAAATGGGTTGTTTATTTGTCTCGAAGTCCAACATTTGGCATACTAACGAAAAGTGAGGAGAATATAATAATAATAAATAATCCACATTTGCAGAAGTGGTGGCATCATGTATCCGAAGTATGCCGAAAAGAATTGCTGACGTAATTAAGGCGAAGAATAAATTAACTAAACATTAATTAAAATTCTTGTACATAATATAAATAGATATTGTTCACCTGAGAAATTGTTATTTTGTTTAATTCATTATAAAAAGTAAAATTTATATGATGGCTCTAATTCAGCTTTCCGTATTTTAAAATAACTATTTTTCAATGAAAAATTCACAGCAATATGTATTTGTTCTGTTGTCAGGATTGTCAGACTTTCTACAGTAGAAAAGAGACCAAACTTGTTAGAAGATCATGCTAACATGGCTATTTTTGTTTATTTATGTTGTTCTTAAGCTTTGATATTTAAGTCGATTTACTTCTTTTTTACTGTTTCGCAATTATGTTTCTTGAAACCCAATTTTTTGTTCAGTTTTCTTCTCATTGCAAGGTTTTATACTTCCATGTCTTTTTAGACATGATTTCCACTTTGTCTGGAAGTCACATTTAGTACATTTGAAAAGTTTCGTTTCCTCTTCGCAATGCATTATATTTTGGTGTTTTTTTATATATGTTTTGTAGTTTGTTCTGAATTCACATTCCGGACATTTAAATCTTTTCAATTCATCTTCAGAATGTTTCGCATCTAAATGTCTTTTCAATTGAGATCTGAAGTTTGTCTTAAATTCACATTCCGTGCACTCAAGCTGAAGCCGGTTCACGTTATTTTCACAATGTTTTGTTTTTATGTGTATTCTCAAACAAGATTCAATACTTGTTTTATAGTCACATTCCAGACACTTGAATCGTTTTAGATTTTCTTCACAATGTTGTACATCTACATGTTTCCACAATTGCGACTTGTTCCTAGTCTTGTAATCGCATTCAGAGCAGTTCAATTGTTTCTCCTCAGAATGTTTTGCATCTATATGTGCTTTGAAATTCCAATTGTAGCTGGTTTTGTAATCACATTCATGGCACTGAAATCGTTTCTCTTCAGTATGTTTCGCGTCTATATGTGCCTTGAAATTCGAGTTTTTGCTTGTTTTGTAATCACATTCAGAGCATTTAAATCGTTTCTCTTCAGAATGTTTTGCATCTATATGTCCTTTCAATAACGAGTTGTTGCTGGTTTTGTAATCGCATCCAGGGCATTTAAATCGTTTCTCTTCCGAATGTTTTGCATCTATATGCGCTTTAAAATTCGAATTGTAGCTTGTTTTGTAATTACATTCAGGACACTTAAAGCGCTTATCTTCAGAATGTTTTGCATCTATGTGTCCTCTCAGTAGTGAATTGTTGATTGTTTTGTAATCACATTCAGGACAATTAAATCGCTTATCTTCGGAATGTTTTGCGTCTATATGTCTTCTGAAATGGGAATTGTTGTTTGTTTTATAGTCACATTCCAGACATTTAAATCGTTTGACGCTTTCTTCAGAATGTTTTGCATCTATATGTGCTTTGAAATTCGAATTGTTGTTTGTTTTGTAATCACATTCAGGACATTTAAATCGTTTCAGTTCAGAATGTTTTCCATCTACATGTCCTCTCAACACCGATTTGTTGCTTGTTTTATAATCACATTCTAAACATTTATATCGCTTATCTTCGGAATGTTTTGCATCTATATGTCTTTTCAAATGCGACTTGTAGTTTGTTTTAAATTCACATTCCGTACATTTAAGACGGTTCACTCTACCTTCGCAATGTTTTGTTTTTACGTGCATTTTCAGATAAGATTCGATACTTGTTTTGTACCCACATTCCAGACATTTAAATCGCTTCAAAGTTTCTTCACAATGTTTTGCGTCGACATGTCCTCTTAATAGCGAGTTATTACTCGTTTTATAATCGCATTCAGGGCATTTAAATCTTTTCTCTGTAGAATGTTTTGCGTCTATATGTCTTCTCAATAGTGAATTGTTGATTGTTTTATAATCACATTCGGAACATTTAAATCGTTTTTCTTCGCAATGTTTCGCATCTATATGTCTTTTGTAATGCGAAGTGTTGCTTGTTTTGTAATCACATTCAGAACACTTAAATCGTTTCTCTTCAGAATGTTTTGCATGTACATGCCCTTTCAATAGCGAATTGTTGCTTGCTTCCTGCCGAGCAACCAAGGTAGATAAGAAGTAAACCCTAGAAAAAAAATGAATCCATTACGAACAAGTTTGAAGTGTAAAAATAAATGTTCATAACTAACTTTAGGTCGAGTTGTTAGGTATATTCAATTAATATATTTCCTAATAATTTCCGATTATTTCTTTACGTAACAATAATAACCCATGTTTTCAGATCTTCCAATAGTTCAACCCCAATTACAAGAAGTGTTGGAGGGTCATAATTTGAACTGTCTTGTCGGCGTATTCCCTAGGTATACGACAAGTTTTAGGGCCGATGAAAAATATTGGAAGTAGAGAGGGAAAACATATGTATATACTTCATACAATGCAAATATAATATTTAAACTGTAACTAGTGTTACACTTCGCATATATGTATCAAAAGCTAATGTCTGTGAGTTTTATATATACATATATATATATATATATATATATATATATATATATATATATGTATACGTATATAATTAATTATAATTTTTTATGCAATTTTTAAATTATTTCATTTAATTTAAATACGATTCAATTTAAACACGAAAATTGTTATCAAAAGCCAATGCCTGTGAGTTACGAATATTATAATGGGAAATCTTTAGTTTAATCACGTAGGGTTGGGCTATAATTAACGAAAATTGAAGGTGTAAGTGAACACCTTCAATTTTTTATTCTATATTTGATTTGGAACAAATCTTTGTGAAGTATTTCATTTGGACATAATGTTCAGATGTTTGTTTTTATTATTTGGTAAAGAGTTGAATTTGATGGAGCCTGTGGTTGATTAACTTGATCACTAAAGTTGATATATAACCCCTTTCCACATTAACTTTTGTAAATTCTGTATACGCATTTCGACAACCAAGTTGTCATCATCAGCAGATAGCACCTGCTAAACAGGGCGAAAAGCAACTGTACGAAAGCATGCGTATCTTAAAGAATTTAAACCATGTGGTGAATAATAATGAGACCGGCCCCTTGCAATCGAACCTTTTCTGTCTGCTTAATGTCAGAGGAGGAACACTATAATAAATCACATGCAGGCACTTGTCGGTCTTGACCATAATTCCCTTTTTCAATGTAGTTCATGCTAGTTTAAGTAAAAATAATTTTTTTAAAAATCTTGTGAAAGAAACAAACGGTGTACATCTTGGTTTTGAGCGGTGTGGATCGCGTACGGAGTTTGATTTTCGTACAGTTGCTTTTCACCGTGTTTTACCAGGTGCGACACTTTGAAATTATCTGCTGATGATGACAACTTGGTTGTCGAAATTCGTATACAGAATTTACAAAAGTTAATGTGGAAAGGGGTTATATATCAACCTTAGTGATCAAATTTGGTAAAGAGGTTATGTCTATTTTCATTAATAAGTTTTAACTTTAAGGAAGTTTTTTATTGCTTTTCGTTTGTTCAAGATTATTATTGAAATGTATGAAGTCAAATATGTGACAAACAAAAAACGAAGTCATATAGATAAATTGCTAAATTTTTTGATAAATCTGTAGCAGCAGTGTTTAAAATAGTTAATGCTTTTAAGAAAAACAGGAGGGTATCTATTGCGCCCAGATCAGGACAACCTCGAATTACGAGTAATAGAATGGAGCAAAGAATAGTAAATATTTCATTAACAGGTGTTAATAATTATACATAAACATATAATTGAGCGCTTCGCGATAGGAAATTAATGTAAATTAATATTTCCTGCTATAGCATCGTTATTACTAATTACAGAAATTAATTAAAAATTTCTGCGTTGAAGGAGTACTCGAACCTGTCTCTGCCGTTTACTAGACGACTACCCCTTATCAATTAGTACAGTCCCGCGTATATTAATGCGCCATAAATTGCATTATGAAACGGATCTGATTATTATACCGCTCAGTCAGGTTTTGCTGTTAATAATTATCTATAAATATATAATTAAGCGGTTCATGTCAGGAAATTTATGAAAATTAATATTTCTTGTTATATCATCGCTGTTACTAATTACAAAAAGTAACTAAATAACAACTTTGCTTTCATTTTTACTAAAATTTCATTGGAGGTGCAATTTTGCTTACAAATACAGGTGCGATTTGAAATTGAGAAGATTCCTGAATAATTTGTGCTTTAGAAAAGATGCATGATTTGCGCTAGGTAAAAACAAGAGTCAAGAATATTGAAGCGGTTGGTTATGTAAAACGCCTACGACATTGATCACTACCATAAAATGTTAAAATAGTTTATAAATAATAGATAAATCTAGTCTTTTCGTTAATTAATGTCTATAAAATTATATAACTTTTCTTTCATTTTTTTATTGGTAATGAAAACTATCAGGTTGTTACGAGGATCGATCCAGAAATAAGGTTCCCAAAGAACTCCAGCCGCACGGGCAAGTGTGAGACGAAATCCGGCAACACCGCTGTGTAGGTATGTTTCCCTACGCCGGATTCCCAACTGCCGCGCTTCGCTACGCCGCTCGGTCTTGGCTCAGTAGCCGTCCGTGATGGAGGTGCCCATTGCTGATCCCGCCGTGTGCGAGATTCGTTCCGTAATTAGGTTCTTGCACGCGAAAAAGACACCACCCGTGGATATTCATCGACAGTTGACAGAGGTGTATGGCGGCAAGTGTATGACCATTCAACACGTGCGTAAGTGGTGCAGGGCGTTTAGTGCTGGTCGGAAGGAAGTCCACGATGAAGAACGGAGTGGAAGACCTTCAATTTCGGAGGCGCTGATCGAGATGGTCCAACGCAAAGTGCTTGAAAACAGGAGGATCACCGTCCGTGAACTTGTTGCTCGGATTCCTGGGAGTTCTTACGGTACAGTTCAAAGAGCTTTGACTGAAAAATTGGGGTATCGCAAGTGTTGTGCTCGATGGGTACCGCGTATGCTGACAGTCGAACACAAAGAGAAACGCATTGACTGTGCTCGCCAGTTTCTGCAAAAGTGTCAAGAAGATAGGGAAGGATTGTTGGACTCCATTGTTACGGGAGACGAAACGTGGGTGTTTCATTTCACGCCCGAAACGAAAGAAAAGTCCAAACAATGGCGTCGCTCAGGGTCACCAGTCGCAAAGAAGTTTAAACAAAGTCCTTCTGCTGGCAAAGTCATGGCCACTGTTTTTTGGGATCGCAAGGGGATACTGCTGATCGAGTTCATGGAACCTGGGACAACAATCAACTCAGACAGTTATTGTGCAACACTAAGAAAACTCAGGCGAGCTATCCACAACCGCCGGCGAGGACGACTGACAAAAGGTGTAACGCTGCTTCACGACAACACCCGCCCTCATGTCTCCCGCCAAACCAAGGAACTTTTGACCAACTTTGAATGGACTGTCATGCCCCACCCACCTTACAGCCCGGACCTCGCGCCTAGTGATTATCACTTGTTCCCCAAGTTAAAGGAACACTTGAGTGGGCAACGCTTCCAGAACGACGATGAAGTCAAAGAAGATGTGAAACGCTATCTGAACGGGCTGGCGGCAACGTTCTACTACACGGGGATACATACACGGGGATCTGTCGTGCAACATGGTCGTGCATGATCATGAAGAAGTATGGGTCCATGTCTATTGACTCAATTTTCCATGCATAGCTTCCAGTTCGGCACAATAGGACGCTGCCGTGATGGTTTCCCCATGCGGCACCCATCGATCGAGTTTCTTCACTTTGCCAATTGAAGAAAGGTGACGACTAATGGTGGCAATGGACACTTGAAATGTTTTCGCAAGACTACGCACTATTGTCGACGGATTACTTTCAACTTCTACACGCAGCTCGTCGTCATTAACGGTGCTACACGCATATCCGCGAGGCTTATTTTCCAAATCAAAATTTCCCTCGCTGAATTTTTTAAACCATCGCCGTAATGTGCGTTCATTACACGTGGTTTCACCGAACGTCTAATTAATTTCTCGCGTTGCTGCAGCTGCATTTAATCCCTTTTTAAATTGAAAGAGGTAAATTGCCCGAATATCTCTTGCCGACAGCATTTCCATAGGCGAGACAAGGACAGGTGTATTAATCTTTCCAAGAAATGGAACAGGTACACACTTCATATTTACTTTTCTACAAATACAATAATAATTTTCACCAAAAACATACACGTCTTCACACAGGTGCGATTCAGTTCAGACTGAAAGAAAAAACGGACATTACATTTATAACAACCTGATACTTAATATATAATACGCAAGAATAATAATATTTATTATTCTTGTGTGTGAATCAGTTATACGTATACTTGGGGAATCATATCCAGTTTTGTTTTTTTTTGCTGTAATTACTTACTTATCTATCTTAGATTAGATTATGTGTTACATATCCTATTATTAATAGTTACTGTAATTTTCTGTTAGATATTGTGTGCCCAGTATCGTATTATATAGATTTTTTATGCATTTCAATAGTCACAGTTGTTGAGTTGTATTATTGAATTTTTTTTTTAATAAAACAATTGTTATTGATAATCTGGGGTTCATTTCTTTTATTATTTTACGAACAGTTTTTGGCGAATACGAATTTTTTTCTTATTACGTAAAAACGCACATATTCTCCTAAAATCTACGTGCTTTAATATTGGCATGCACTTCAAGGAATTTAAATGCTGTGGCGCCCATTTATAAGATCTTGTATTGAGTGAACCCTCTTTGACGCTTCGCGTTACTGGCTAGCTCCAGTCCTAGAAGACGCCAAGGATATTCTTCAGGTAGGAATTACGGGCATTGTAATATTAATCTCTATATTAGTAGTATCGTATTAAAAAGATGCATCCTCTACGTTAGTGTGTAGAGAAGCATAACAAACATGTGCAGGTAAGAGCAAGAAATTGATAAACAAATTGCAAAAACTGTATTTGAACGAATAATAGTTTTAGGTAAGCAAAAATGGTAATTGAATTGATAAGACTTGTTTAAAGAAAAAAGAATTAAAAATAAATATTTTTAGATCAAATTTATTATGATACAAGAAAAATTTGACGGTAATGCTATAGTCAAAACTAAATGTTCAGCTCGCTTTTTAAACTTACTCCGTAACGATTCAAAAACATAAAATGTCAAAGAACATATGCAAATTCTTGCTTCAGAAAAATAATCACCTGGCTAGAGTAAAATACAGACAAAAAGTAATTAGTGCTTTTGAGCGAGGCTAGATAGAATAATATGGCGAATTGTTTTGAAATATATGTGAGTCAATAAATAGGATAAACTATTAAAAATATGTGAAAACAATAAAAAATAGACCCAACATCCTTAAAAGTTTCAAATATTAGTATTAAAGGATAACCTGAAGATTATCTAAATATGTTAAAGTCTATAGATGCAGGGATTGATAAATTAGAGAGAATAGATGCTTTTCCATCTAAAGCAGTAGAAGTATGGAAGGAATTGGAAAGTACATTTATGAAAATAGATTTATCGTCGTCTCAAGTGTCTCATTTTCAGAAACGAAATAACAGCAACTTACGTCCCATTATTTTTTCAGCTATATCCCGGACGTTATTAAAGAGAAATTCAAGTTGACTAATGAGTGTAAATAATAAACAAGCATTAAATACAGTGCAAGAAATGTATGCAACTGATTGAATGATTACTACCAGTCATTATACAACTTCAAAGCAAAAATGAAACCTTTTTCAGCAGTTACATAATATGGAATATGGCTGCCTTAAAGTGGTGGGTTTCACAAAAAAAGATTTTTTTTGTGAAACAAACATTTTTAACATTGCGAAACTACTCCCTAGACTAAAACATTTTTTAAGTGTTGTCTCTTCATCATCTTTGGCAGAAACAATATTTTTTACACTTCGTTACACGTTCACACCAATATAAGAGATACATTAGGAGATGGAGCACAAGAACTCAAGTTCCTGTACATACATAATGAAAATCAGTCAATAATAAAAATTATTTTGGAACTGTTTCTTTATTTAATTAATATTTTATGATGAATATTATTTATATTTGGTAGTACATATTATTTTCACTTTTTGTTTTCTTTTGATTTAAGTCATCGACCTTGCTTTTACGTGTATTTTCAAATCAGATTCGACACTCGTTTACTATACGTTCTCATAAACCGTAAACCGTTCTAGTTTTTTTTCACAATGTTTTACATATATATGTCTTTTTAAGAGCAAATTGTTGCTTGTTCCGTAATCACATTCAAGACATTTAAATCGCTTCTCTTTAGAATGTTTGGTATCTATGTGTGCTTTAAAATTCGAATTGTAGCTTGTTTTGTAATCACATTCAGGGCACTTAAATCGTTTGGCTTCAGAATATTTTGCATTTATATGTCCTTTCCAATGCGATTTGTTGCTTGTTATATAATCACATTCAGGGCATTTAAATCGTTTCTCTTTAGAATGTTTTGTATCAATGTGTGCTTTGAAATTCGAATTGTAGCTTGTTATGTAATCACATTCACAACATTTAAATCGTTTCTCTTCAGAATGTCTTGCATGTATATGTGCTTTTAAATACGAATTGTTGTTTGTTTTATAATCACATTCAGGGCATTTTAATCGTTTCTCTTCAGTACGCTTTCCATCTACGTGTGCTTTAAAAGTAGAATTTTTAATTGTTCTGTAATCACATTGAGGGCATTTAAATCGTCTCTCATCTGAATGTTTTGCATCTACATGTCTTTTGAAATTCGAATTGCAATTTGTTTTATAATCACATTTAGGGCATCTAAACCGTTTCTCTTCAGAATGTTTCGCATTTATACGAGGGAGCGTTTTTATATTCGCGGAATGAGTGGGTTGTAGAGGGGTGAGTAGGCGCATTGAGGGCGTGGCCTATGCAGCGACTCATGATTAGTATAAATACGAAGTTTCATTGTTATTAGACAGTTAGTTTTTGAGCTATCGTCAACCAAGTAACATAATCAGGAGTGAAAAGTGAAATATGGAAAAAATCGAATATCGTGCCGTTATAAAGTTCCTTACCAGGCAAGGAAAATCAGTCGCGACCATAATGAATGAGATGTCATTGGTTTACGGCGACTTTTGTCCAGGAAAAACCATGGTGTACAAGTGGCATAGTTTATTTAAACAAGGAAGGGAATCCCTTGAAGACGACCCGAGGCCGGGCAGGAGCATTGAGGTGACCACGCCAGCACTTATCCAAAAAGTTGAACAAATTGTACTCGAAGATGCTCGACTAAAGAAGAAACAACTCGCAGAAATGGTTGGAGTATCCGATACAACAATTTTTAAAATCCTACACGATCATCTCGGCATGTCTAAGGTCAGCGCAAGATGGGTGGACCTCTGTAATGAAGACAAGGATGGTGTATTGAATGGAATTGTTACTGGAGACGAAACTTGGGTTCATCATTATGAACCTGAGTCCAAACAAGACTCCATGCAGTGGCATAAAAAGGGCACAGCACCTCCCAAGAAATTTAAAGTGTCACAATCAGCTGGGAAACTGATGGCAACGGTATTTTGGGACTCGGAAGGAATATTGTTGATTGATTATAAAGATAAAGGTGTTTCTATAACCGGAGAATATTACGCTTCCATATTAGAGCGACTAAAAGAAGCCAATAAAGAGAAAAGACGGGGAAAATTGACAAAAGGTGTTCTGCTTTTGCACGACAACGCGCCCGTCCACAAGAGCCGCGTTGCGTTAGCTGCCCTGCATAAGGTGGGCTTCGAAATTGTGAATCACCCACCCTACAGCCCAGACCTGGCCCCGAGTGATTATTACCTGTTTCCGAAAATGAAAAAAGAGCTGCAGGGTAAAAAATTTACTGCCGATGATGAAGTCAAGGAGGCAGTTTCGGCGTATTTTGCAGATAAAGAGAAATCATTTTTTTATGAGGGTATAAATAAATTAATTGAAAGATGTGAAAAATGTATCCGTCTTGCAGGTGAATATATTGAAAAAGAAAAATAATTTGGTTTTTTTATTTCCACCCCTTGTCCCCCATTCCGCGAATATAAAAACGCTCCCTCGTATGTCCTCTCAATAGCAAATTGTAGCTTGTTCTGTAATCACATTCAGGGCATTTAAACCGCTTATCTTTAGAATGTTCTGCATCCAAATGTGCTCTGAAATTCGAATTGTAGTTTGTTTTGTAATCACATTTAAGGCACTTAAAGCAAGAATGTTTTGCATCTATGTGTATTTTTAAAGTTGAATTGTAGCTTGCTTTATAATCACATTCAGGACATTTAAAACGTTTCTCTTTAGAATGTTTTGCATTTACATGTGCCCTCAAAAGCGAGTTATTGCTTGTTTTGTAATCACATTCAGGGCATTTAAATTGTTTCTCTTCAGAATGTTTTGCATCTATGTGTATTTTTAAAGTCCAATTGTAGCTTGTTCTGAAATCACACTCAGGGCATTTAAATCGTTTCTTTTCGGAATGTTTAGCATCTATATGTGCTTTGAAATTCGAATTTTTGCTTGTTTTGTAATCACATTCAGAACATTTAAATCGTTTCTCTTCGGAATGTTTTGCGTCTATATGTCCTCTCAAAAGCGAATTGTTGACTGTTTTGAATTCACATTCAGGACATTGAAATCGTTTGTCTTCAGAGTGTTTATTTAATAGCTATATGTCTTCCCAAATTCAATTTATAATTTGTTTTGTACCCACATACAAAACATCGGTAAATTACTCTTTCTTCGATGCTATTATGGGTATTAATAACATGCATCTTAAGACTTTTGTTTAGTTTGAATCGCTTGTGACAAATGTTACATTCGTGTGCGTTTTCTTCATAATGTTGGACAGCATGGTTGCTAACGTCAACTCTGTTTGTATCGTAAATATTCTGCAAAGGTTTGCATGCTTCGAATTGTTTGTGTTTATGTGAACGTCCTTTAGTATCTTCCTGTTGAGGAACCAAGGAAGATAAGGAGTAAATCCTAGAAAAAAAATGAATCCATTACGAACTGGTTTTGGAACGCAAAAACAAATATTCAAAACTAACTTTAGCCCGATTTGTTAAGTATCTTCAATTATGTTCCATAATTATTGCTGAATTATTTTTTTATTTCATACCTATACATCCTTCAATAGCTTAACCTCAATTACAAGAAGACTTGGAAGGGGGTTATGTTTCTCTCTAGATGTATGAGAGTTTTTGAAGCCAATGCAAAATATTGGAAAAACGAAGGAAAAACTGTATATTTCATATAAAGCAAATACGACCATAAAATTGTAAATGGAAACAATAAAATAATCCTTTAAAGCATAAATCATATTTCGCTTTCTATAGGATGTAAGGATATGATGTTTTATGAGGAAAACTATTATAAACGTACTGCAATTGTCCTTATAATAGATAAATATATACGAAGTACAATTGTTTGTGTCGAGAAAGCCTGTCACAAGTTTTCTTTCAGTGTTCTGACAGTAAAGGCTATTCATAGAAAAGAAAGAAAAAATAGTATCCATACAGTTTTCGAATGGTACGCCAAGTCATAAGCTTTGGAAAAGGATTTAAATACAGCCACGACGGAAAACGTGTATACGTTAAAGAAGTAGTTTGCGGCTAACAACTTTCAGTTGAACTTATCCAAAACCCATCTACTGACTTTTGGTAACAGTTTACCGACATCTAATTGATATCTTTCTGCTTTAGCAGCATTGACCTGCTGTCGCTCACAGCACCTCCACCTAATGATCCTAGAGTACATAAAGCTGCAAACAATGAAATTTAAGGGAAGAAATCCTTTCTTAGGAATTGCGATTATTCTCGAATGAGGAGGTAGTATGCTTTTTAAAGAGTTCATTAAACTTTCACCTTTTCAAAAGCCCTTTTCCTCGTAGCATACGCGTTATTGCGTTGTGTACTTGCTCCATTACTTGTAAAATGATACAGCACTATCAACTCGATTCCCTCTCCTGCTTTTACTTTCGACTTCTTCTAATACCATTCCCTAAATCTCTTCTGTACTGTCACACCAATATCCAATTTTGTTTTTCTTTCATAGCAGCAATAACTAATGAAGCAGTTAGTCCTTTTTCCAAACCTGCTTCTTTACACTTGACTCATTCATTAGTTTTTTTGTATAATTTCTCGTCTACAATGTGATGCTTCGCTAAATCGTTTGAATGAGAATAAGCAATATTGTGCTCTTTATAAACTTCGTCCAAAAAATTCGCACCCTTATCACCTCTTTCAAGGCGTTCTTTTCATTTTGTTCCAGGACCGGAGTATCTATATCTTGGTACATGCAATTCCACTAGGAGCTTATTTACTGCAATATTAAACAATCGCCTGTCGTTCTCCATTTTCCGAATTAAATTAGTACGTTTCGTTCTCGATCCCATCTCATTGAAGATTTTAATAAAATCAAGTTTAATTCGTAAATAATAAATGAAATAATAGAACTACTAAAAGCAATAAATATACAGGGAAGTCAGAAATTCACAAATTCACGAATTAACAATCGTAATATAGAAATGTTGTGTTGTCGTTAGTTAGCCATAGTAATTTCTTAAAAGAAGTGTAAATTTGACAACATGGTATATAATACCATCAATAAATCAGTATGAATAATATGACAAAGAACGAGTTTTATTTAAGTCTAATGAAAATAACAATAATGATAATTAATGTAAATGTTGAAACTGGAAGCGATCAGTTTGAAGACAAAGCTGTAACCTTTGTACAATTGAATTTAGGACGCGTTACAAGATATCTGAGATAATTAATTGTAATGTATTTATTACTTCCTGCTTATTGGCTGGCGGCGTCGCGTTAACATTTCCTTTAAAAAACTCCAAACAAAGAAGTTAAGGGTATTCACATCTGGTGGTCTTGCAGGTCATGATCTTTTTCCATGTTATCCGATCCACCTATTTGGAAAATGTTCGTTCAACCATGTAATTCTTGCATTTTGAGCTAATGCACCATCGTGTACCAAAAGACGATTCTTCTAAATATATATAAATATAAATAATAGGGAAATATTAGGAACTAATGTGGATGTTTTCCTGTTATTTATATTTATAGATATTTCGAAGAATGGTCTTTTATCGACAAATAATTTTGTATGTACATTTTACCAGTTTATTTCTAACGAAACATTTGTTATAGTTGAGTATAGTGTCACTTTGTCTTAGTAAATGTGTGCTTTAGACAGACATAAACTTTTTGGATTTTAAGAAACGTTTTAATAATGAAAAATATATCCTTTATAAATTAAAAATAAAATGAAAATCTATCAGGTATATGCGTACATTTTAACTTCTTTGTGTCAAAGAACTACTTATGTGATTCTTAAGAAACCTATAGGAAGTGTTTAACTTGTTGCTTAATGTTTTGTGTCCATATGTCTATTCAAATTCGATCTATAGTTTGATTTGTAGTCACATTTCGAGCACTTAAACCGTTCCAATTTCTCCTGACAATGTTTCACAACTACATGTTCTTTCAAACATGACTTGTAGTTTGTTCTGAAATCACATTCTTGGCATTCAAACTGCTTCACATTGCAATGTTTTACATTTATGTGGATTTTCAAATATGAATTTCTTGTCGTCCGGTATTCACATTCTGGACACTTGAACCGTCTCAATTCCTCTCCACAATGTTTTGCATTTATATGCCGTTTCAAATACCATTTGTCATTTGTTTCGTAATCGCATTCCTGACATTTAAATCGTTTCGCTTTCTCTTCAGAATGTTTAATATTTATATGTCTCTTTAAGTGAGAACTGTAGTTTGTTTCATAATCACATACTTCACATTTAAAATATTTAACAGCCTTTGCATTGTGTTTTATATTCGCGTGTTTTTTCAAACTCGATTTGTACGTCGTTGCAAATTCACACTCTGTACATCTAAATTGTTTTACATCACAATGTTTGGAATCTATGTGTTCTTTCAAAAGTGATTTTCCGTGTGTTTTGTAATCACATTTCGCACATTTGTACGGTTTTTCTTCACAATGTTTTGCTTTTATATGTCTATTTAAATTTGATTTTCTGCTCGTCTTGTGTTCACATTTCGGACAGTTAAATGGTTTTATTTGCTCTTTACAATGTCTTGAATTTATATGATTTTTCATGTGCCATTTACGGTTTGTTCTGTATTCACATTCGGGACATTTAAATTGTTTCGCAGACTTTGCTACATCTATATGTGTTTTTAGGACCCGACTTCTATCAGTTTTGTATTTATACTTAAAAAAATGTTGTTTCTTCTTTTCGACATTAACATGGATCTTGATCACGTGCAATTTAAGATTCCTTTTCTGTTTAAATCGTATACAGCAAATGCCACATTTGTATGTCTTTACTTCATAGTGTTTGTTGATGTGATCTTTAAAGTCGCTTCTGTATGTTGTTTTGTAGGTGCACTGCGAGCATTTGTATAGTTTATGCTGATGTTTATTGTGTTCATTTAAAACAGATGAATATCTTTTAGCTTCTGTCTTTCGATCGGCCAGTGCGGGTAAAACGTAATACCTAAAAACAAACGAATCCATTAGGGGGGACCTGGTATGTTAGGGACAGTATTTTAGAAAAATATATTATTTCAAATATCTTTATGACGAAGTTAATGATAACTATTTTAAATTGAAGTGGCTTGTTGGACGCACACTCTCATTGCTTTAAATTAATTTAATTTATTATAAATATATGTTATTAACAACTGAAGAGAAGCATGCGTTTTGTCTCAAACATATACTTCACGTATCATTCGATACTTAATTTTATATGTAATTCTTATATATTTTATTCCACATCTTTGCATCACCCCATTTATTTTTATTACAGCATTTGCGATTACGTATACCTTTATTTTATCTATTGCTCTGGCTTTTATTAATTGCTTTTCTTTTAAATATTCAAGTTTTAAGAATAAATTTGATTTAAATTAGTAAATAAAAT
This sequence comes from Dermolepida albohirtum, assembly GCA_031893035.1. Lineage (NCBI taxonomy): Eukaryota > Metazoa > Arthropoda > Insecta > Coleoptera > Scarabaeidae > Dermolepida > Dermolepida albohirtum. Next base: position 466,057 of record JAVIWB010004819.1, on the reverse strand, counting down.
TTCAAAGGCCATCCTGTTGTTTTATTTCCACTAATAATCTTTCTTTCAGCTTGGCAAATGTCCTGGACTTCTTGATGCTCATTGCAAACTATTATTAATTGTTAGCTTCTGCGACTTATTTTATTTGCATTTATTGCAGAACTTAAATTAGCTGGACACGCGCTCGTAATAAATTCACCAACCACCACGTGCGAATAAATATTTGTTATTAAATATTATAATTATTTATCAAATTAATTAAGTACGTACATAACGTATGCAATAAATTTCTTATATCATAATGTCTGCTTCTGGGTTGGAACCGCGTCACTGGTATAACTGCCGAGGTTTCGTACCCACTCATATGGGACATCTTCAGGGCTAAACTACTGCCACTGTCTGTCGCACTAAAACTGGTGTAAGTCGATGGCGGACGGGTTTATATATGGGTAATGGGTCAATGGAGCGTTACGGTTGCGGTTGGGTTGTTTGGAGATGCAGGATTGCCAGGCGTTGTGTGGAGGTAGCCATCATTACGGTTAAGGTTATTGGGGTGCTTAGAGATCTCTATAGATTCGTGGATTTTGCGGCCAATGGTTAGTACGAAACGTCGGCAGTTATACCAGTGACGCGGTTCCAGCCCAGAAACCCAGAAGTAGATAGTATGGACCACGACCGTGGAAGTATACGTACCAGATTCTTATATCATATAAGAACCTGGTACGTAGACTTCCGCGGTCGTGGTCCATACTATAACTGTGACATAAATTATGAAATTTATGTCACATTTATACCTATTTTAATTAAAAAGGCAGATATAATAAGCTTTTTTTAAACAAATAAACAAGTGTTACATGTAATATAAATAATTTATTGCAAAACCGATTGAAAATGCCCATTACCATTGGCTACGAACAATTTTGACTCTCTCAATAAAGGCACCTTCATATAACGGTCGTATTTACCAGACAGATATCGCTAGGCGTAAGTAGGCAATGTCATTTTAGTCTACTGCCATCAAGCATCAAAGCCATACATGTTATATTTTGGGAAAGTAACACTGTCATAAATTTATACCCCTTTGAAAATGTCGACTTTCGTACCTGAAAAAGTTCGTTCGCGGCACGCATTAGTTTTCTTATTTGCGGGTAGAAACTTACGGTGGACATGCTCCAACCACAAAAACATGTGAGTATTTAGGACACTTCAAAAGTGGTGATTTCGATGTACAAGGCAAAGAACGTTCTGGTAGACCGTCGAAGTTTGAAGATGCGAAACTGCAGGAGTAATTGGATAAATGCCCAACCCAAACTCAAAAACAATTGGCAGAAGCGTTAAATGTGATCCAAGAAACGATTAGTGACCGATTAGGAGCAATGGGAAAAATCCAAAAGATGGGAAAATGGGTGCTATATCAATTGAATGACAGGCAAATGGAAAATCGAAAAATCATCTGTGAAATGCTGCTTCAAAGGTATGATTGGAAGTCATTTCTGCATCAAATAGTGGCGGGTGATGAAAAATGGATTTATTTCGAAAACCGTAAGCGCTACTTCTAACGATGGTTTTAACTCTAATTGTTTCATCGGGTGTTCCACAGAGATCAAACCTTGGGCCGCTACTCTTTTGTATTTATATCTATGACCTTCAGACCGCAAATGATGACAAACTTTTGGCTTATGCTATTATTCAGCTATTTTTGATTGTCTAAACTTGTAACATTGTCTGAGTATTATTTGGAATTGGTGTGAGTCTAATAAAATAATGCTTAACGTTACCAAATGCACAGTAGTTACCTATTCCAAATATAATAACCCTCTTATATTTAATTATTCAGTTAAACAAACTATTTCATATAGACAAACGGATGTTAAAGACTTAGGAGTTCTCTTTGACTTACATTTAAGCTTTCTGAACATATTCACTTCACCTGTAATTCCGCTTCGCGTTCTCTCTTGCAGACGATTCACGAACACCTCTAGGCTAAGATTATTTTATTCATTTGTACGTTCCAAACTTGAACATGCCGCCATTATTTGGTACTCACACTATGTATACTTACATATAGAATTTGAAATAGTTGTGAAAAGATTTTTGAAATACCTTACTTTTAAAACAACTGATATCTTCCGAGTGGTGTTGACTATGTGAGTTTGCTTCATGATTTTGATTTCTAGTAGCTCTCAGCTAGGCGTGATTTACTTAACATTAAATTTTTAATAAAAGCTGTCAATTAATTCACTGTCGATTTTATCTCAGATAAGCTTTGGTGTTCCTCAAGGTTTAAGTCGATTAGATGATACATTTGTGGTTCCTAAAGCAAGAACGAATGTTTGATAGAAAGCTCCCCTTTTGCTTATGAGTCGGATGCCTAATGCTTTATTTGTAATAATAAGTAGTTCATTTAGAAACTTATGTTTCGCGATTCCTTTTAGGTTATATAGATTTAATTTAATTTTTCTTTTTCTTACATGGTATCTTTATAATTATTTACATTTTGTTTGAATTTTTGCGCTGTATTTTTTATTTTTTTGTGTTGTGTAATTGGTTAACTTGTTGGGCAAATGAAGATTATTATTATTACTATTATTGATTTATAGTGTAGCAATATTTTTAAAGAAAAATATTTAAAATCATCATTGCTGGAATTTTATATCTTGCACTCATACAGTTGGGTCAGTTGCCTAAACTTGCTCCTGGCGTTTTTCCCTTTTCGGAACTACTTATATCTGTGTGAAAAAACATTTTTTAACCCGAAATTCACAAAAAATATTTACAAACCTAAATTAAACGTTAAACATGTAAAGTCACTGTTGCTCCACTAGAAAACTTGATCCTTGGGATGATTTTTCGAGCAAAATCATCCTAAGCGATGAAGCATATTTTCACCTTAATGGCTTTGTCAATCGCCAAAGTTGCTGCTTTTGGGGTTCTGAGAACCCACATGTGATTGTCGAATAACAAATGCATCCACAGCGTGTCACTGTTTCGTATGGATTTTGGGCTGGATGCATAATTGGACCATACTTTTTTGAAAATGAGGCTGGTGCTCGATATCGCGACATGATAACACAGTTCTTTCTGCCGAAATTGGATGATATTGATGTGGCCAATATATGGTTTTAACAAGACGGTGCCACATGCCATACAGCCCGTGAAACAATTCAATTACTGCATGAGACATTTCCAGGTCGTGTACTCTCTTGTTTCGGTGATCAGAATTGCCCCCCTAGATCGTGTGATTTAACACCATTGGATTTCTTTTTATGGGGTTATTTGAAATCACAGGTCTATGTCAACAAGCTCACAACCACGCGTGCATTAAAGGAGGAGATTCAACGCTGCATCAACGAAATTCAGCCACATTTATGCAAAATGGTCATGGAAAATTTCGACAAACGAGTGCGTATGTGCATGCAAAGCCGTGGCGGCCATTTGCGCGATGTGTTATTCCATAAATAACCCTATCCTATGGATGATTCAATAAAAAAATAACAATCAAAAGACTAAAAACTGTGTTTTCTATTTAATTCAAATCTTAAGAAATCTATTAACACTCGTCGAATACAACACAGAACGCCGTCGATTTAATCCGGCATTAAAATATTCTACGGAGACAATTCCAAAATCTTATAGAAAAAATCACACCACAACCACATCGTTCATAAGGAGTAAAGCGGTGGATAGAAGACGGAAGCTTCTAGAACATGAATCACACAGACAGCACGTGTAGCCATACCTATCGTAGGTGCGAGCAAGACAGCTAGATCATACAAGTACGATATCGCAAAAAGGAAACGCAAACCTGATTAAGTACTTTCCCACGGTTTTAGCAATGCATAGACAACTATTAAATTTGATGACTAAATATGAACTAAATGAAATGATTTACAAGGAAATACAATATATGAATGTATATGAAAATAAATCAATGCAAAATTACGATTAATCGGGAATCGAAACCAAGCAATACAATTATGCGAATATACACAAATAGACTAAATACATATATTATACAGGGTTTTCGGAATTAAAAGATTCCATGTAATAGAATATACGCAAGATGAAAATTGAACTGTAACAGGGTGCAAATGAAACAAGTATCCTGGAGTCTGCAATTTAACACAATCGTAAAGCTGATAAGACTATTAACAGACAAGCTGTGACTAATAGTGTTAAACGACCCTTCAAAATAATTAATAAGGAATTAAATGTAAGTACGTACTTAAAAGTCCAGATATTTGCTTTAGATTAGGAGTGTAAGTTTCATCATGAGATAATATAAGTTCGAAATATGTAGGTACACGACGAGATGTTCTACCTACATTACACAAAAATAGGATGGAGTTTTTGAGGCAGTTATGTTGTTCGAGCAAGACTCGAATTTGTATTTGCCGTTTACCGTTTATAGGTTCGAGTTCTGCTCCAGCGTAGAAATTTTTAAATAATTTCTGTGATATTAATCAACGATTGCATAACAAAAAATACTAATTTTCATTAATTTCCTATTGTAAAGAGCTTCATTATATATTTATATATAATTATTAACAGTGTAACATGTTTTAAATAAAAAGAAAACTCGTTCACCAATACATTCTAAATATTGTAAATAACAACAAACACAAGTTTTGAGAAGAATTTATTTATCTTATTGTATACATACAAGAATTCTTATAATATGGTATACATATAAGTAATAAATAAAATAAGAGATTTTTTTTAAATATATTGTTTTATATACTTCTTAAATATGAGATCGAGGACTTACCCTGAGAACCTTAAGTTTAAGTAAAGCTACAAGAGTTTTAGCTAGTGCAGGGTGCGCCAACGAAACTGATTGATTTGAAAGTTAAATAAAACAAAAAAAATTATATTTATTGCTTAAATTCTTTTTTCTTGTATATAAATTTAAAATTATACGGTTTAAAATACAGTAGGCAAGTTTTCGATTTCCGATTGACTTTTCCGAGCATAACGGTGGATATGTTGGCTATTGACGAATATTCTCGTTAGGGTTGTTGGACGATCGAACAATTGATTTCAGATATCCGCGTAAAAGCAGAGGCAAGGGGTAAGTCAGGCAAGAGCGCCGACAACGTAAGATTAATCCTTAAGAGCATCATGTGCCCGAGGAAGTTTTCCGTAAAACATGCATTACAATCAGCAATGTGTGCCGTGGCTTTAGCTAGAAGGAACCACTGCACACACATCGCAGATTGCTGAATTTATACACACTCAGAGAGATGAAAGTGTGCAAGTTTTATTGCCGCACCCTGTATAGGCTTTTGAAAACAAGAATTTTGAACTGTATACATATTTTAGTGTAAATCATAGCAATATCTACCACATATAGAGAAATTTTATTCGTTTTGCCTATTATTAAAAGTAACTGTAGAAGTAATTCTAACATAAATAAATGAGGACCCAGAAAATGTTGGTAAATTATAATGAGATTATCGGGAACTTGGAACTTTATCTCCATTATAATTACTTGTTCTTTTCTACATCCCTAATTGGCAAAATTTCTGTGAATGGTGTGTATATGAATATTGAGACGTACAATCATGTTGTGTATGGTATGTGCATGACTAAATAATGGTGTTGCAAAAGAAAGTTACTGTTTTAAATTGCTCGTCATTTTGTACATAATCGACATCGATGTTTGAGGTTAGGGATTTTTATTTAATAATAATATTTAATTGCCAACGAAGAGATTTACAATCTAATTACAAGACAAAATATTGCAGAACACATGTACGGTGTTTTTTATAAATATATCAACTACATTTGAATGCACACACACAACCACAAAAATAATGTTCATGTGCACTAGCATAACACGAAAATAACAACGGTAGAGATGAAAAAGGCATGTCTATGATGCTGTTAAATAATGTATTACAATAAGAGCATGTTCTCTATGTAAAGGCGAATCACACATATTTGTCTCCGCGTGAACGTAGTAAAACAAATTGTTCAATCTAGGTTCCAACTTTGGAACGAGGAAGTTAATTCTTTTTAATAACCTAGGAGCGCCAATGCCATGTAAGAAGATTAATTAGAAGCCTCATAGAAGCCTGATTTCAGTGTAATGCCAAATAATCCATACCGAACATATTTAACAGTTCCTGAAGATCAAAACTCTAAGGACACGAGCCAGTATATTTGAAGTAATTATATTTTAGGAACACACACACACAACTACAAAAAAATCCTATATGTCATATGCATCAGCACAACGTGAAAGCAACAACGGCAGCGATGAAAAATATCTACGGATGTTGTTGGACAGACTATTATAAGAGCACGCTCTATGTAAAAGCGAATCATGGACAATATGTCCTCGCTCGAGGGCAGTAAAACAAATTGTTCGATCTAGCTTCCAACCTTGGAACAAGAAAGTTAATTTCTTCTAATAGCTTTGGGGCGTGAATGCTATTATCAAGCAAATTAAATAAAAGCCTCATAGAAACCTGATTTCAACGTAGTGCCAAATAAGCCGTATCGAATATATTTAACAGTTCCTGAAGAATAAAGTCCTAAAGATGCGAGCCAGTATATTTGAAGTAAATATATTTTAAGAACATTCTCTGTACTAACACCAGTGAACGTACTTGGTAAAGGTGTACAGGAGACCAAACCAAGGGAGCTTACTCAAGTTTAGAGCACACAAAAGAGATATACTATACTACTGTGGGCAAAAAGTAGTAAGACTTTGTTCATAATTTTTAAATTCTTAATTTATTCTTCCAAATCTATTTCTTCCCCCTCAAAGTAATCCGCCCTGGTCCCAATACACGTGTGCCAACGTTTCTTCCAATTCTCGAAACAGCCTTCAATGCGCGTAGCGATTCACGTTTAATGTTTTCAATTGACTCAAAACGGTTTCCCCGGAGCGGTCGTTTGAGTTTGCTGAATAGCCAGAAGTCACACGGAGCTAAATCAGGCGAATACGGTGGTTGCGGCACGATATTGGTTGAAAATTTGGCGAAAAACTCACGAAGAATTAATGCAGTATGCGACGGTGCATTATCGTGGTGCAAAAACCAAGAGTTGTAGGCCCATAATTCTGGCCTCTTTTTACGAATAGCATTGCGCAAACAACGCATAACACTCAAATAGTATTCTTTGTTGACAGTTTGGCCGGTCGGAAGGAATTCGGAGTGCACTACACCTCGATAATCGAAGAAAACTGTCAACATAACCTTGATTTTTGACTTGCTTTGACGTGGTTTTTGGAGTTTCGGCTCACCTTTGATACGATATTCGGTCGATTGATCAGTCTGTTTCCGGGTCATAAGCGTAGATGCAAGTCTCATCTCCAGTAATGATGCCTTTCATTTTGTCTTAATAATCGGAAAGCATTGTTTCACAGACGTCAACGCGACGCTGTTTTTCGAAAAAATTGAGTGATTTTGGAACAAATCGTGCTTTCGCTTTTCTTAGGCCCAAATGATCTTTCAAAATGATTTTCACTGATCCTTCCGATATTCCAACGATGCCAGTAAGGTCTCTGACTATTAATTGTCGATTCTCAAGCACCAATTCCTTGATTCTATTGACGTGTTGATCATCAGTTGATGTTGATGGCCGTCCTGGACGTGGTTCGTCATCAACGCGTTCTCGACCCTCTGAATAATTTGTACCAATCAAAAACACTAGCTCGCGACAAACAATTATCACCGAAGGCCTTTTGCAACATTCTGAACGTTTCGGCACCAGAAATTTGATTCCGTACACAAAATTTAATGGAACTTCTTTGTTGAATAATTTCACTCATTGTAAAAATTGCCGAATGCACTTTTTGTACTTCAGAAAGACAAGCGTATACTAAACACTAATGATTATTTTGATGTGACATTTGGCACAGATGTCACTGACAGTCATACCAACCTAGAAAAAAAATATTTCGACGAATGGGTTTTCGCGCGAAATTTAAATTAAAAAGTCTTACTATTTTTTGCCCACAGTAGTATATGAATAATATAGCATGCAGTGAATTAAAGTTAGGCATACTTCTGATTATAAAACCGAGTTTTTAAACTGGAGTTAGTAATATTTTCAATATGAGAAAAGGATAATTTAGAATCGAAGGTAACACCAAGATCCATCATAATTTCACACCATGGTAAGAGAGAGCCATTTAGGTAGTAAGGATTATGTATGATGTTTCTCAGAAAAGAAAAGTTCACGACATTTAGAAATATTTATATCTAGCTTGTTCCTACTACGCCAATTATGTATGTACAATATTTGTCTGACCCTGCAAGAACTCGTAATTACCAATCTGTGCCATTTTATGGTAAAGCCTAAGATCATCAGTAAATAATAATTTATGACATTGAACATCGTAATAAAAATCATTCACGAAAACCAGAATAACCAAGGGTCCTAAGTTTGTACCCTGAGAGACGCCCGAGGTAGGAACAAAGTGGTTAATTATACAAATAAATATTATAGAAATACAGCCAAGTAATCACAGAACGTTATATAACGCAAGAACGAGTGGCGATCGTGAAATTTTATTATAAAAGTCATGGATGATATGTAATAGCGCAACGTAAAACTTAGACGTAATCGTATGCAACATAACTCCATTAGAAGTTAAGTTAATATAGTTTGAAAAGAGTGTTCCACTGTGAACAAACTACTCCTGTATGTTGTGTGCATGTAGTAGTCGCTTCGAGAGTAAAATCACTGTTGTGCACCAAAGCGTGGGTGAATTATTCGCGTAATTTTCCGTTTTGGTGACATAGATCGTGCGATCTAATACTATGGACTTCTTTGAGATTATGTTGCGAGCAAAGTCTGCGCTGACAAGCCTGTAACGATTTCTAACCTTTCTAGTCTGATAAAACTACCGATGAAACGTGGTGTTTACAATATGATCCAAAGACCAAGCGTCAAAGCCCTGAATGGAAGCATCTAAGCGAAGAGAGACCGAAAAATAACCGTTTGGAAAAGTTAAAAGTGAAAACAATGTTGATTCATTTTTATGATTTGAAAGGCATAGTACACAAAGACCAATTAGTACCAATTAGTCAAACAGTCAATGCTGTATATTACCTTGGTGTTATGAAGCGTCTTTTGCCGTGAATTCGTCTTGTGCGCCCTCAATATCGTGAAAATGGTAGCTGGCGTTTGTTACATGATAATGCACCATCTCATCGCTCGACGCTTATCTAACTACAAATGGCATTTTAAATATCAACCATTCACCGTATTCACCGGATTTGGCCCCTGTGATTTCTATCTATTCTCCAAACTACATTTGCCGATGAAAGGAGAGCGTTATGCTGACACTAAAGCCATTAAAAAGACGTCGATAACGATCTTGAAGGACATCTCTAAAGATGAACTTAAAAATTCATTCGACATGTTAATTGATCGTTCAAAACGTTGTATTGAAGCCGAAAGCGACTATTTTAAATAAAATAAATGGATTTTAGCAAAACAGTAAGCTTTTGTTTAATTTTAAAAAACTTCGGTTTTCTCTGCGACAGACTGGGTATATATATACATATGTATATATATATATATTGATATATTGGGTCTGGGAAAAAGTTCGTGGCGTTTTTCCCGATAGATGGCATTGGTTGCCGATAACTAAAGAACAACAAGTCACAGCGACACCACCGAGGGCTCGTTTTTTAGATGACCTTCCGAACGTTAGTTTGAGCGTAGAAACATTGTAATCGGTGCAGTGGTTGGAAAGTTATTCGCACTTGAAAATGGAGAAGAATAATGAGAAATTTCGCTATATTCTGCAATATTATTATGATAAGGGGAAGAACGCTGCGCAGGCTTGTGATAAAATTTGTGCTGTGTACGGTGAAGGTACTTTATCGAAATCTGTTGCGCGGAAATGGTTCGTTCGCTTTCGTTCTGGAAATTTCAATGTGAAAGATGAGTCACGCTCCGGTCGTCCAATCACTGAAAAATCTGATGAAATTCTTGAAAAAGTCCAACAAGATAAGCATATCAGCAGTGTCGATATTGGCATGGAGCTAGGCATTGACCACAAAACTGTTTTGAACCATTTACACAAAGCTGGTTACAAAAAAAAGCTTGACGTATGGGTTCCTCATGAGTTGAGCGTGAAAAACATGATGGACCGAATTAACATCTGCGATGCGCTGCTGAAACGGAATGAAATCGAGCCGTTTCTGAAACGTTTAATAACCGGAGATGAAAAATGGATTACGTACGATAATCGGAAGCGTAAAAGATCGTGGATAAAGGATGGTGAGCCGTCACAAGCGTTCGCTAAGCCAACATTGACGCCAAAAAAAGTGATGCTGTGTGTATGGTGGGACTGGAGGGGAATCGTCCACTACGAGCTACTTCCAACTGGTCAGACGATTGATTCTCAACTCTACTGTGCACAACTAGAGAGATTACGCCAGGCGATAGAAAGACAACGGCCCGAATTGATTAATAGGAAAGGTGTTGTCTTCCATCATGACAACGCCCGACCACACACTTCTTTGCGCCACGAACTTTTTCCCAGACCCAATATATATATATATATATATATATATATATATATATATATGCAATTGCATATGTATTTTATAATAAATTCATAAAATTTCATAAATAAATTAAAAAGAAACATCAGAATTTGTTTTCTAAATTTTAAACTAGCAAAATTATTTTCCGTTATGCGCCCTCCAGTGGTAGAAGTTGCTTTTATAGTTACTTTCCCCACTTTGTGAAAATATTCAATCTCTATATCTCTGGTAGATACATATACAAGGGTGGTTCGATAATTAACTTGGTTCGGATACTAAAAGAGAATGAAAGTGACCTGAACAAGTAAATATATACGAATCTTCCTTCCTTTGGAATCTCTATAACACTTTTAAAATGTGTCGTATTTTGATTATTTTTGGAGAAGGGAAACAAGCGAAGAAAATTGATGAGAGGATTACTTGTATATTAGGTGATTCATGCCATTCCTATGAGACGTGAGACTTTCGAGAGAGGTAGTACAAGCATCGAAGACGCGACATGTTCTATCAAGGCGTTCCAAAATCTGTTGATACCAGACAACATTGACTAGTTGTTCACGACATTGTTTTGGCTGACAAGCGAGGGAAAGTGTATAAGTTAGCAAAGGTTACAAGAATATGAATCGATAATGAATTTTACATGAAAAACTTTGAACGAGATGAGTGTCGCGTTTGTATATTTAAGAGAAGAAACAGAATCACATGGGAACAACAGTCGAATGTTTACAACTGTTTAAGAAGAATCCAGTGGATTTGTTTTGGTGTTTTGTAATAATGGAAGAATCTTAAATTCATCATTATACACGAAAAAACGAAACAGTAGCTAACACAATGGACTAAACCCGTTCCGGAAAAAGCGTTCAGTTGGGAAAGTGATGGCGCCAGTCTTTTGGAAAGCGAAGAAAAACCATCCATGGCGTATACTACACATGCTTTTCGAACAGACTTACATAAGATAGACATCACGGAGAAGCGGTCTGAAATCAAAAAAAGGCGCTGTAGTGCAGTCTTCTTGCGGGTTTTGGCCCGTTGTCGTAGTTTCTATCGACGTTTCGCTGTTTATTTTGCCAAATTTTTCGAGGTACACTATAAGACTGTCTAAAAGCACATCTTGAAAAATCTGATAGTATAGACCTCGAAACGTAGATATAAACTACAACACAGGGAAAGCGCAAAAAGATTGTATTATGTTAGCGATCGTGAAAGCCTACATAATACAAAATTAAAAAGGTATTGTCCTACGACGACAGCGCTGCGAATATTTATTGATATTCGCCTTAAACCCATTCCGCATCCCTCTATTCACTCGATTTGGCTCCATCAATATTTCATCTATTTGTGAAACACAAAACTTGTCTGGTCAAGCAAAAATTTTGGCGGCCTTAAAGAAAATCACTGCGAGAAAGGAGTCGGGAACCTAGAGAAACGTCGGACCAAGCGAGTTGAAAAATAAGATTATCTTTCATACTGAACCAAGTTAATTACGTGCATGTAACAGAATTGTAACATAAACATTGGTCGAATTTATAATTTTGGCAAAATCAACTCATTATCATGATTTAAAGAAAAACGATATTACACAAACATTGAATTTTCACAGTAGAGACAACATTAAACTACAGACAATTTATTTGTTTTGTATTCATGTCTTCCAACATTTAAATTCGATTTATTCCTTTTTTACTGTTTTACACTTCTTGAAATTCAATTTTCCCTTGGACTTGGTGCAAAGTTGCACGTGTACTTTCCAGTATGATTTCATATATGTTTTGAACTCACATTCGGAGCATTTAAAGTATTTCATTTTCTCTTCGCAGTGTTTTATATTTACATGTTTCTTTAAATCCAAACTATCGTTTGCTTTGTATTCACACTTCGAGCATTTAAATTTCTTCTCAGCTGCTTCACAATGTTTTGTTTTCACGTGTACTTTCAAGTAAAATTTTAAGTATGTTTTGAACTCACACTCAGAGCATTTAAAGTAATTCATTTTCTCTTCGCAGTGTTTTACATTTACGTGTTTCTTTAAATCCAAATTATCCTTTGGTTTGAATTCAGTCTTCGCGCATTTAAATTTCTTCTCAGCTGCTTCACGATGTTTTGTTTTCACATGTACTTCCAAATATGATTTCAAGTGCGTTTTGAACTCACATTCGGAGCATTTAAAGCATTTTATTTTCTCTTCGCAGTGCTTGACATTTAGATGTTTCTTTAAATCCAAATTGTCATTTGCTTTGAATTCACACTTCTGGCATTTCAATTTCTTCTCAGCTGCTTCACAATGTTTTGTTTTCACGTGTACTTCCAAGTAAGATTTCAAGTATGTTTTGAACTCACATTCGGAGCATTTAAAGCGTTTTATTTTCTCTTCGCAGTGTTTTACATTTATATGTTTCTTTAAATCCAAATTGTCGTTTGTTTTGAATTCACACTTCTGGCATTTAAATTTCTTCTCAGCTGCTTCACAATGTTTTGTTTTCACGTGTGCTTCCAAGTAAGATTTCGAGTTTGTTTTGAACTCACATTCGGAGCATTTAAAATGTTTTATTTTTTCTTCGCAGTGCTTTACATTTAGATGTTTCTTTAAATCCAAATTGTCGTTTGTTTTGAATTCACACTTCTGGCATTTAAATTTCTTCTCAGCTGCTTCACAATGTTTTGTTTTCACGTGTGCTTCCAAGTAAGATTTCGAGTTTGTTTTGAACACACATTTGGAGCATTTAAAATGTTTCATTTTCTCTTCGCAATGTTTTACATTTACATGTTTCTTTAAATCCAAATTATCGTTTGTTTTGAATTCAGTCTTCGGGCATTTAAATTTCTTCTTGGTTGCTTCAGAATGTTTTGTTTTCACGTGTACTTCCAAGTATGATTTCAAGTATGTTTTGAACTCACATTCGGAGCATTTAAAGTATTTCATTTTCTCTTCGCAGTGTTTTACATTTACATGTTTCTTTAAATCCAAATTATCGTTTGCTTTGAGTTCAGTTTTCGGGCTTTTAAATTTCTTCTTGGTTGCATCGCAATGTTTTCTTTTTATGTGGCTACTCAAATTGGATTCGATACTTGATTCGTAATTACATTTCAGACATTTAAATTTTTTTGGGTTTCCTTCAAAGTGTCTTGCGCTTAGGTGTCTTTTCAAATGCGATTTGTTGTTCGTTTTGTAATCACATTCGTAACATTGAAATTGTTTCACTTTATGTACAGAATGTTTGGCATTTACGTGTTCCTTCAAATTCGATGTATTGTTTGTCTTAAACTCACATTCCGTACATTTAAGTTTCTTTATAATTCCTTCGCCGTGTTTTGTTTTTATATGCTTTTTTAAGTAAGATTCGATATTTGCTTTGTACTCACATTCCGGACATTTAAATCGCTTCTCTTCACGGTGTTTTGCGTTTATATGTTCCTTCAAATTTCCTTGGTAGTTTGTTTGGAAATGACATTCCCGGCATTTAAATCGCTTTGATGCTTCTTGACGATGCCTTGCATTTACATGGCTTTCCAAATTTGCTTTCGAGGTCGTTTTGAACTCGCACTCCGAACATTCAAATCGTTTGACTTTTTCTTTGGAATGTTTCGCATTTATGTGTCTTTCCAAGTTCGCTTTGCAGTTCGTTTTGTACTCGCATTTTGAACATCTAAATCGCTCTACTTTCTCTTGACAGTGTTTTACATTTACATGGGTTTTCAGATTAGATGCGCTTGCTGCTCGATACTCACATTCTGGACATTTAAATCGCTTCAATTTTTCTCCACAATGCTGTGTATTTGCATGTCGTTTCAAAGACCATTTGTCGTTTGTTTTGTAATCACAATCCGGACATTCAAATTGTTTTCCACTATCTTTAGCATGTTTAGTATCTATATGTCTCTTCAAATGCCAATTGTAAAATGTTTCGTAATCACATTCAGAGCATTTAAAACGATTACCAGTCTTTCCTATATGTTTTATAGTCGCATGCTTTTTCAGACTTGATTTGTATGTCGTCGTAAATTTACACTCCGTACATCCAAATTGCTTCACATTGCTATGTTTGCCGTCTCTGTGTATTTTCAAAAGTGATTTCGCGTGTGTATTGTATTCACAATCAGGACAATCGTACGGTTTTTGTTCACAATGTGTTACTTTTACATGCCTACTTAAATTTAATTTCGTGCTCGTCTTGTATTCACATTTCGAACACTTAAATGGTGTTGCCTTTACTTTAGAATGTTTTATGTTTATATGAACTTTCAAATAGCATTTACTGTTTGTTCTGTATCCACATTCGGCACATTGAAATCTTCTCACCTTCTCTCCAGGATGTTCAGCATTGATGTGATTTTTCAAATCCAATCTATTTTTAGTTTCGTATTTGCACATAAAACATTGCTGAATCTTCCTCTTTTCGGTATCAATATGGACATTGATTACGTGCAATTTAAGATTCTTTTTCCATTTGAATCGTTTATGGCAAATTCCGCATCCGAACGTTTTCACTTCATAATGCTTGTTCGTGTGATCTTTAAAGTCACACCTGTATATTGTTTTGTAGATACACTGTGAACATCTGTATGGTTTACGTCGATGTTTATTGTGTCTATTTGAAACAGCTGAATATCTTTTAGCTTCTGCCATTTGATCAGCCAGTGCGGGTAAAACGCAATACCTAAAAACAAACGAATCTGTTACGAACAAACAGTTAAATATCGCTGTCGATTAATTATTATATGTCGCATATTAATCACCCTTGCGTGTACAAGAAAATTGTAATACAAGCCCCGTCTGCATTTAATATATATTTTAAATTCAAAACAACTGTTATATTATTAGGAAAATGCCCTTATTATCGGTTTTGGGTCAGGTATCTATCTGCTATTAGGATCTAAATACAGATAATGAAATATGTGAAAGCACTACGAAAAATAGCTAATTTTCGTTGATATTTATATGTGCTCCTGTTACGAAATGTAGCAAAATGTTTTAATATATTGTGAATTTTATTATTAGTTTATTTCTTTTGACTTTTTACGCTTTATAATTTATTCGAAATGGCATATCAGTAGTCCGAATAAAATTAAAATAGAGACTTTAATAAATTTATTAAAAACAGATATTCGATCCCATAAATTGCAATAATTCGATAAGTTCTCACTCTTATCAAATAAGGTGTGCTAGTTATCTGAAAAAGAACGATGTTATAAAAGAAACAACAGTAAATCTAAAGACGATAAAAGAGTAATGAAAAAAGAAAAAGGAATTTTCGAAAAAATAAAACTAAAAATGAATTGTATCAATACCTAACCGAAAATAAAGTAAATACATGCTACAGAAGAATTAATTAACCTTAAATCGAATAAAATAATTTTTTAAAACTAACTAGGGAGTAAACTGAGCACGAGTAAAAGAAAGAATGACAAAAATAACGAGCAAACGCTATCTCTAATTCTTAATTGTAAACTGCATCGACTACATGACGATTATGCTCACGCGTTGTCGCATTGCGATAGGGGCTTTGTTTCATCTACTTACTGGTATGAAATTATAGTTTTATAAAAGGTTTTTAAAAATAGGTTACTACAGTTTTTCTTAGTGAAATATTAGCAGTAAAGAAGACTGGGTAATTTTTCGTTAAAATTACCACCTATTTAATCAGTATTTAATTTTTCTAAACGCAAGTTTGTCGAAACAACTTATTGAGCAATGTATTCTTTCTAATTCACTCATATTTTCTTTGATAATGCGCTGTACAATATTTCCTTGTCTTTCAAAGCAGATACCTTTTGTATGTAATCTTAAATTCACGTTAGTAATCGATCCAAGATGTAAACTAAACTATACTAGTTAATTCCTTTGCAGATACATATGTATGTTCTCGTCTGTATATCAGCATAGTTCTCACTTCTCATCGAGTGATACTCAACCTAATCATGAAGCTTTTGTGTTATCTCACGTTACTGAGGATGAACGTAGTCCTCTTTCACCTATCAACTTTGGAAATTAACTAATTCCTAGCAGATTGGTGCATTACGTCAGATTTGCTTTAGCTAAAATTTTGACTAAAATTATCAATCTCTCAAAAAAGACCGCTAATTTTCCTGGTCATTGGCGACGAACACAAATCAGTCCTATCTTTAAAAGGTCGATAAAAGTAAATCGAGAACAATAGGCCAATATCCATTCTGCCTAGCTTTTGAAAGCGTAATTTATTCCTGTACATATTTCAATACAAAATCTTTCATTTCTGAATATCAACATGGTTCTTTTCGTGTACGTTCGACAGTAACCAATCTTTTATCCTCTACTCCGCCGATTTCTCAAGAACTCGATGA
This sequence comes from Dermolepida albohirtum, assembly GCA_031893035.1. Lineage (NCBI taxonomy): Eukaryota > Metazoa > Arthropoda > Insecta > Coleoptera > Scarabaeidae > Dermolepida > Dermolepida albohirtum. The sequence goes on along the minus strand of JAVIWB010004819.1, from coordinate 449,246 downwards.
TCAAGGCCAAATGGACGTAACTTACGCAGATTTTAGTAACGCGTTCGATGCGATCGAGCATGGTGTTCTCATCTCTCTCTATACTTTTAGTTTAGCCTTTCACAGCTTGAACTCTTGTCTTCTCATTTAACGGGTAGATATAATCATGTGTTCTACAATGAATTTAGATCTTTTGAGTTTTATCCTTTGTCTGGAGTACCTCAAGGTTCTAATCTGGGCTCCCAATATTTGTGTTTTTTACTAAGGATTTCCTTAACTCATTAACATGTAATGTACTTGCTTACGCTGACTTGAAAACATATTATTCAATAAGAATTTGGAATGATATTCATCGCCTTGAAGAAAATTTGAATATTATATCTACTTAGTGTCCCAAATTCAAGTTAAAACTAAACATAGATAAATGCTGCCTATGCAAATATATAAAAATATATACAAATTATATACCATCTACGTACTTTGAATATAGCCAGTTAAAAAGAGTGGACAGCGTGAAGGATCTTGGCGCACTTTTTAATACGCATTTGAACTTCTACAAGCACATAAATTATATCTGATGGTCTTTACAACGTCGCCGAGAGATTCTTGTACTTATTTTATATGGAAGTTAACTTACGGAACGATTGCCTCTTCCTGTCTCCTCTCCTGCTTAAACATTTTTATTCTTAAGAGTTTATTCTCGCTCCTTTCACGCCTTTCTACTACCTTTTCCCAAAATGAATTTGCTTTGAGGATGACCGTTGTTAACCATGTGTCGTTCTGCAAATTTACATTATGATGACATTTTCTATCATTGTAATTTAGCCAATAATTTGTAATTTTTATGTATTTTTGTGATAAGGTTATCTTCCTTGGATAAATGTAGAATGTATGTACATATTTTTAATTTATACATATATTTATAATTAATAATTACTAATAATATAATGTTTGGGCTCTAAATTAAATTTGTTGTTTTAACTAATATTTCAGGCATTAAATATATTTTACTAATTTTTTCCTTAATGTTTCGCATTTAAATAATCGATATGTATGTCTGAACGAAGGTTCTCTCGGTTGCAAATATGAGTAATATTAGATTCTAGGGCTCTCCGCGATGTTGGACAGGAGTTATCGAAAGAATCGGCGTATCGACGTTTCGATGACATCTCAATCATCTTGTTCAGGAATTGTTTCGTAGTGAATTTAGGGTTAATGCTTCACTACGAAATAACTTCTGAAGAAGATGATTGAGATGTCATTGAAACATCGAGATGCCGATTCTTTCGAGAACTTCGGTCCAACATCGCGTAGAGCCCGAGAAGCTAATATTACTCTTATATATATATATATATATATATATATATATATATATATATATATATATATATATATATATATACATATATGTATGTATGTATATGATACCTTGATATTTTCGCGTGCGATAAAGACGTAATTTTTCTCATAAACTATGCCACGTGTGAGTTGTGTGCTGCAAAGGACCGTTCTCTCGATATTTCAATGAGCACTTGTCATCTTCTGGAGCTGGTCTGTCGCTTACTACGCCGAAGATCGTCTGACGTGTGATGCTGCCTTGGTGGTCCCGATATTTGTGTATTCCACAGTCGGTACGCATGATTATGTGAGAACTATGTTCCGTTGCCGTTCGTTTCAGTCTTGTTCTGTAGGTCAGCCAGAAACGGTTTCCATATGTGTCACAGGCGTTGGCCGTCGTCACATTTATACAGGCTGTTAGGTCTCTTCACTATCTCGATCACTTCTCTTATAATTCTTGCAGCTAGGTTTTCGCCCTTCGCTAAAACCTTGGTATTGTTAGAATGTCCCGTTACGAGCTTATGTTGTGTTGACGATATTCTTGGTTCTTTCTGGAAAATTGCATTTATGTTCTTCTCTTCTAACGTTGACCCGCCTATTTGCCTGCCCAACTCTAAGCACGGCACCTTGCACACACCCTTCTAGTGAGATTATGTCTTTCGCGTTGCCTGTTTCGTGTAATAAAAATCGATGTTGTTTTCTTCAAGAGACACTATATAACCGCTGGACAAATAAATTATGTTATATACCAAAAATTAAAATATCTCTGTTGCAACTAAACTGTGTCCAATTCAACTTAGAATTAAAATTAAATTTGAACTAAAAACCAAAACCACACACACGGAACAGATAAATATGAGGAAAAAAAGACACAATAATTCAATTTGAACTACGAAGAGACAAATAGTATATTTTAAATAGGGGTAACATTCTGTACTGTCCGGCAAAAATAAAAAGGACATTCGAAATAAAAACTACAATCCAGAGAGTAAATTTATTAAGTATTTTTTCGAAACGACTGTATAATACTTCGTACAATAATCGAGTGACTTCTGATTTTAGAATTTTGACAATCTGCTACTACGGTTAAACCGCGCCCTGTCTCCTACTCTGATATGCACAAATTAAGTAAATCTCAACTTTAGGCTTACTGAGATCTTTCCATAAAGATGATGCCGAGTTATTAAAAAGTCGCACTAACGTCTAATAATTTTTGGGCACTTTTAAATGCAGTTTGTTGTTTTAACTAATATTTCAGGTGTTGAAAGTGTTCCTCAATGTTTCGCATTTAAATGCCTATTCAAATTCGATCTATAGTTTGTTTTATAGTCACATTTCGAACATTTAAATCGTTCCGCATTTCCTTGACCATGTTTTATGTCCATGTGTTTCTTTAAATACCGTTTGTTGTTTGTTTGAAACTCGCATTCGGAACATTCAAATTGCCTGACATTTTTCAGGCGATGTATTGCGTTTATATGTCTCTTCAAACGCGGTTTTCGTGAAGTTTTATATTCGCACTCTGAACATTCGAATGGTTTCAATTCCTCTTCGCAATGTATTGCATCTATATGTTTCTTCAAACTTGATTTGTCATTTGTTTTGTGTTCGCATTCTGGACATTGAAATCGTTTGACTTTTCTTTCAGAATGTTTTGTATCCACATGCTTTTTCAAACTAGATTTATTATTTGTCTTGTGTTCACATTCTGGACATTTAAATCGTTTAATATTTCCTTCGTAATGTTTCGCATCTATGTGTCTTTCCAAATTCGCTTTGCAATTCGTTTTGTACTCACATTTTGTGCATCTAAATCGTCGTATTTTTTCTTGACAATGTTTGGCATTTACATGGCCTTTCAAGTTCCATACTCTTGCCGTCCGGTATTCACATTCTGGGCACTTAAATCGCTTCAAATGTCCTTCGCAATGTTTAGCATTTGTATGCTCTTTCAAGTACCATTTGTCGTTTGTTTTATAATTACAATCTGGACATTCAAATCGTTTTACACCGTCCTGAGAATGTTTAACAATCAGGTGCCTTTTCAAATGCGAATTGTAGTTTGTTTTGTAATCACATTCAGAGCATTTGAAATGTTTAATAGTCTTTCCGCTATGTTTTATAATCACATGTTTTTTTAGACTCGATTTATACGTCGTTGTAAATTCACACATTATACATTTAAATTGTTTCACATCACAATGTTTGGCATCTATGTGTATTTTCAGTAGTGATTTTTCGTGTGTTTTATGTTCACATTCGGGACATTTATAGGGTTTTTCTTCACAATGTCTTGCTTTTATATGCTTCTTTAAATTTAGTTTTGTGTTCGTCTTGTGTTCACATTTCGGGCAGTCGAATGGTTTTACTTTTTCTGTACAATGTCTTGCGTTAATATGAACTTTCAAATACCATTTACTTTTTGATCTATATTTACATTCAGGACATTTAAATCGTCTCATCCTTTCTTCGGAGTGTACATTTACATGGTTTTTTAAATCCAATTGCTTATTAGTTTCGCATTTACACATAAGACATTGATGAATTTTTCCCATTTCGGTATCATTGTGAATATTGGTCATATGCAGTTCAAAATTTGTTTTGCGTTTAAATCGTTTTTGGCAAGTGGTGCATTTGTACGCACTTGTCATTTCGTAATGTTTATTAGCGGGATCTTTGAGGTGGCCTTTGTATACGCCTCGGCCACGTTTGTGTACTTCTCGTCGATGTTTACCGTGTTTATTTGAAACTGATGAATGACTTTTAACTTCAATCGTTTGATCAGCCAGAGCGGATAATACGTAACACCTAAAAACAAACGAATCCATTACGAACGAACAGTTAAATATGGCTGTCAATTAGTATTATATGCCGCATAATTAATTTGCAAAATTTACTCTTTATGTAATAAACCTGACCGTAGGAAATATAAAAGTATGTATAACTACGATGTGCAGTTACTACCAGATAACGGTTAACAATGTACACGAAAATATTTCTGCCGAATTCATGTAGATGGTCATTACACCATGTAAACAAAACACTGGGTGTCGTAGTATGTCTATGGTTCATAACATAAAAGTATAAAAACACATTATTTTCCGAAGGTTTGTATTCGAGTAGAAATAGTAATGAGTGTAATATACGAAGTATTTATATATTCGTAAATATAAAATTTTCTATAACAATTATAGTCATTAATAATTAAATACAATTTCGAACTAATTTATAACTATTCTGATAATATAATTTTATGAATAACGTATATATGTATAAACATATGTTTTTGAGTAAATGCAATGATCTAAATGTTTAGACCTATATTTTTGCTTGAATCTCATTCTCCGTATTTTAATGATGCATTTGTAATGATTGACATAAAAGGTTTTGCACCAAATTATCACATTAGGCTTTTACATTAGTAGAATACTTTTGACTATAACTAATAATACGGAGGTAGTCGTTTATATTTCGGGAATAGCAAACCAAAAAAAATTTTTGTTATCGAAAATAGTGGTTTTCAAAATATTCTCCTTGAAAATCAATGCACTATTGCATTCGTTTAAACCAATCCGAAAAGCAGTGCTGCCACTGTGAAGGCGGTATTTCCAAAATATCAGTTTTGACTGCCTCAACTGCCTTTTCCGGCGTAGAAATCCGTTGATCACGAAGTTTATTCTTCACGTGTGGAAACAAAAAGAAATCACAGGGTGCTAGATCAGGGCGGATGGCTCATCAATTCAATGTTTTGACCGATCATTCAATTGATTGAACCGACTTGTGAGAGCTAGCATTGTCATGGTGAAGAATGATCTGTCGCTTTCGGTTTGTTTTCCTTATTTCTTCAAAAACTTTTGGCAAACAAATAGTTGTGTACCATTCGGAATTGACCGTTCTACAACTCTCTAAAGGCACGGTTGCAACGTGACCGGTTTTTCCGAAAAACAGGCGACCATTTGTTTTGATGTGCTTCGAGCGCGAACAACTTTTGTTGGGTTTAGCTCATCTTGGAATACCCACACAGTCGACTGCTGTTTACTATCGGGCTCATACGTATAGATCCAAGATTCATCACCTGTGACGATTTTATAAATGTTCTTTGAAGCACCGCCATTGTATTTTTGTACATTTCTTGGTGTAAACACACACATATGGTCTTGCATTATCAATTCAGACACGGCATTAATCTTTTCCGAGTAAACGTTTCTGGGACGACCGAAATGCATCGTCCAAAGACCACCGTCCAAGTTTGAATTCACTATACCAACGATATACTGTAGTTTTCGATGGTGCTTCATCACCATATAAAGAATTCAACTCGTCGATGCAATTCTTCTTGATATAATCCATGCCTAAAGTTATGAAAAGTTATTGCACGAAAATGTTCGCCAGTTAATTCCATTTTTTCGCAGACATAAAATTTTCAAGTTACTGTCAACAATAGAAATAGCGACCAGATAATAAAACTGTCAAGGTAAATATAATGTCAAAAACGACAAACTTCACGATGCAATCATCATATCGGAAGCAACATTAACAGTGTTGCCAGTTCCCGAAATATAAACGGCTACACTCGTATAAAGCACTTAATACTGTATTTGTGTATAATTATTTACATCGAAACCTGGCTGCGCTGTATAACTATTAGATCTGTTATATAATGCAATTTATGACATAATTAAGAGACTTCAAACTGTACTGCTTGATGGCCTAATTGATAGCACAGCCGTCTAGCAAACGGTAGAGACAGGTTCGAGGCCTGCTCCAACGCTGAAATTTTTAATTAATTTCTATGATTATAATCAACGATGGTATAGCAGGAAATATTAGTTTCCATTAAGTTCTCATTGTCAAATGCTTAATTATATATTTATATATACTTATTAATGAATATTTTATTTTTTAAAACAATTTTTTACTTTATATTCAAGAATTGGTTTTGTTATATGCTCGTATCCCGTTCTCTCTTTTTTGTTTTGGGGGAATATTAAACAGTTTTCCACCTTTACTTTTCATTTTATAATTTGCCTTTTGTTTCTTTTCTTTCATTATGGCTCTGTATTTATTTTTTTATTATACTGTATTCACCTTTTCTTATTTTAGAAAATTATTCTTATGTAATCTACTAGTTTAACTTTTATCTATCACTTTGAAGCTAGTGTACTGTGTATTTGCTTATTCATCTGTTCGGTTAGATTTTCGATACATTGTAATGTATTCCTTTATTCCGTGTTCAGTGAATTGTTCGGTATGAAAATATATTATTTTATAACTTCATTCAATTCAGGCTTGCGTTCAACTAAAACAATTTTGTTTTGCAGTTATCTTAATTTAATTTTTAATTTCAATTATTTTGGATTCCTTTTTTAAAATCATTTGGTTATTATAATTACCACCTTATTGTCATATTAACGCCTTTTAGGATGTTCTAACTTAATCTTGTTATAAATGTTATTAGGGTTATAGCAGTTTCTTCTTTTTTTCATATTTTTATATTTCAATTATTCTGATTAATTTTTAGTTTTCAACTGTTTAATAATACATTGCTTTCAAGTTATTGCAAGTATTTGTATAACTATCAAACTTTTAATAACGAGGCCGTAATTCGTTGCTTTCTTCCTTCTCTTGTCTTCCGTATGTCATCCGATAAAACTTAAGTACGATAGTGAAGCGTACCTTCTTTCTTCTTGTCCTTAATTTCAGATGTTTAACAAGACTTTCAAAAATTAAATCAATGTGGATGATGTATTTAGCATTATTATAAAGAAAGGAATTTCCTTTCAACATTAATTGGAGTAGTAAATGCCAATTCAAAAGCTTGTTGATCTGCAATATAATAGTGTCCGAAACACATAATTTACACGCCACGTGGAGAGCTATACGTCAATAATTGAGTTGAGAAAATTCTTTAAAATAATTAGGAAATTGCCATATATGACATGTGAACTGAATACCTATTCAGGGGAATTGTTAGTTAATTTTGCTTAAAATATATAATATATATTGTTCTTTTGCTTCCATTATAAAATTCTACATATTCCCTTATTATTGCTATACCCATTTGATAGTTTTGTTAAAAATAAATCAAAATTGTTTATTGCGAGTGTGGGATTTCGTTTATTATTTCTAGTAACTTTGTTCCCCTAAACTTGTGAAGCGTACGGATTTAGCTAAGATCCACGTGCTTCAGTATTAGCACATACACTTATAGGGATTACAACACTGTGGCGCCCTTTTGAAATCTTCTAACTCTCCAATATATGCTAGTTCCAGAAGTAGCTGAGGATATTTCACAGGTACGAAACACGAGTTCTTGTTATTATTATCTATACTGGTGAATAAGATAGTAACAGATTTCTTTAGAATTTATTTTTTCCAAACTAGTTCCTTATGTTTCGTAATGAAAAAAAAAGCATATCTAATAAAAAGTACAACAATCGAATTTAGAGAGCTGAACGAGGCGGAAGATGGCTCAGACGCACTATGTTCTCCTATTTTGCTTTTTTTACGTTTCAAAGTAATTTTCATTTGTAGAGGTTATGTAATCATCAGTTACGTAGGTAAACGAGAGGCGGGTGACAGCCATCGGGAACTGAGTAAGGCAGATTTGTATTTATATTATTAAATTCTTTCAGGTTGTGCCAGAATTCTTAGGGACATCGATTTTTTTCCGGATTTCAATTTCAGTGCCATTTTAATATATAAAAAGTTTGAATTAATATTTTTGCTTTGTTCATTTCAAGTGTATGAGATTAAATAATTAAATTATGAAATTTCAAGTGTATGAAAGTGATGTTTAGATGGGTCCGAATTAACGATAATTGGGGTTTTGCTCAAATTAATTATTTTCGTAGAATATATTGTATGTTCGAATGGTACGTATTTTTATGATTAATAAATAGTATAGTTTCTTTAGTCGCACCAAAAGCTTGGATGTAATGCCATGTGGTTAAAATTTTTTGTGGATCTTGGTAAAATGATTTAAGTTATTCTTTGTGTATTGAATTTTTTGGCTATATTGTGTGCTTAAATTTACTAAAGAAAACAGTTTTTTATTTTTAATGAGTATTTATTCTTCGTTTATAAACAATTTGTATTTAGTTTTTAAACGTATTATACATTTTAATTTGATTTTCAATGAATCTTAATGTTTTAAAATTAGTTGTTTTATTTACATGTATACGAAGCTGGACGCTAGGCCTAGTTGATTAAAATAGCTCGTGCCCAACCCACAGAATTTAAATAAAAGAAAGTTTGTAGATGAGTCTTAAATTAAAAATTTGAGTATTTCGTTTTTTCAAGATATGATATTGACATACAGGGTTACAGCAATACATCTAGGCACATATACAATACCGCGCAACTAAATTAGGGTCACTCCCATTTCTTGAAATATTTTGAGCTATTTAGTAGGTAGAAAAATATCATATTTTCTGATGCTAAAATATCTTCTTTTATAGTATTGGGGTAATCCCTTACACCAACTATAAAATTCTCAGTTTTCTAACCATCACTAAACACCCTTCTCGGGATTAAATACAATTATAGAGGATTACTTTTACTTGTCTTCTGTCATTGTGGGTGCAGCTTTGTATGTGTAAAGTGAAAGTTTGGTTGCAGATATCGAATTTAGTTTGAAAGTTTTAGATTTTTGTGTTTTGAGGTAAGTGGTCGAAATTTTTTAACAATGGGGAAATGTAAAGACATTACCACAACTAAAATGTGGCAATAGGGACTTTACTAAAAACTGAGAACTATTCTCATCGAGAAATAACAAGACGAAAACGTGTTTTTCGTCAAGCAGTGGACAGGTAGGCAAAGTTAATTGCAGAAAATCTACCATCCACTTTGAGCGGCCGCTTTCATTGTGGAAGAAAAAGAAATACGTCTGAACGTGGTGGCAAATTAATTGTTAAAAGATCATAAGGGAATCGACAGCGACCTGTTAGAAGTGTACCACGCATCTTAGAAGCAGTTAACATTAAAACATAGAGACGAATTTTGCAACTATACGAGGAGAAAGTTTAGCGAAAAATCCACGACTGAATGATAGGATGAAGAAAATAAGATTATCACGGGTGAAAAGCATTGGGAAAAGCTATGCATTATTATTTTATTTATATTCATAAAAAACTTACATATTCTTAATAAACTTATAAACTGAATGAATATTTCGTCTTTTCAAGATTGTATTCGTTGGTGAATCGTATTTAGAAGCGGAGCGAACAATATCCGCTTCATTTGAGAGAAGACAACACCAACGTTTCAATGAAGTTGCAGTGATAACAACAATTAAATATCCTCCAGTTATGTATGATTTGGTCCTGATATCAGGAAAGAAACTAGAGCATCTTCATTATGTCACGGGTATAATGAATCAAGTACGGTACAAAACCGTAATGGAATCAATACTAACTCCATACATTGATTCATTAAGTTCTGGAGATCTTGTTTACAAATTTATGTAACTCCCTAGACCTAAATCTAATCTAAGAAATATATAAAGTTTACAACGGATTGTTTATTTAACTCCAAATCTGTTTTAAAACAAAATACTGAACATACTTGGTGCAATAATAAGGGTTTGATGGAATTAGCTGCGTCATGTATCAGAAGCATGTCGAGAAGTGCCGTCGTGATCAAAGCAAAGGGTGGCTTAAGAAAATATTATTTTATATTATTTAAAAATTTATATTAATCTTTATATTATAATATTAATAAACAGTTCTTCACGTCAAGTCGTTATTTTGTTTTATTTCTTCTAAAAATACAACTAAAAAGTTGAATTTAAATGGTAGCCCTAATTTTTATGCGCGGTACTGTAAAAGATGCAAACGTCTCAACTGAATTCTCTTATTGAAACGCATCTTTACGAATATCCAGAACCGATGGGTCGTATCTTTCCAATGAATCGTTTTTCCCAACACTATTTTGGACAATCAAACTGCTAGACTTTTTCGGGTGATGTATTGTGCTTATGTATTTTCAAATGCGATTTTCGCACCGTTTTGTATTCACATTTTGGACTCAATAACAGTTTAGATTCCTCTTCGAAATGCATCAATGTTTTTTTTGTTTTTGCGCACACTCCAGATGTTTAAATCGTTTGACTTTTTTTTCGAAATATTTTTCATTTATATGTCTTTCAAATTTGCTTCCAAGTCAGTCTTATACTCGCATATTGAACACCTAAGTAGTCTACTTTCTCTTGGCAATGTTTTGCATTTATACGATTTCTAGATTCGCTTTGCAGTTCATTTTGTACTCGTCGAGAGCTGTTTTCATAAAGACCTTATTAAGCTAGAGAAATATCGTGCTAACATATTAATTTTTGCGCCTTTTTAAATGCGATTTAAAATGCTTTTCCTTTTTCATCATGTATTGCATTTAAGTGTCTAACCAAATTGGATCTATAATTTGTTTTGTAGTTACAATTCGAACATTTAAATCGTTCCACTTTTTCCCGACTATGTCTCACACCTATATGTTCTTTTAAACATCTCTTGTAATTTGTTATGAAATCACATTCCTGGCATTCATACTGCTTGACATTACAATGTTTTGCGCTTACATGTCTTCTCAAATGCCAGCTGCTGTTTGTTTTGTAATCACATTCTGAACATTTAAGCCGTTTCAATTGTCCTTCACAATGTTTAGTTTTTATATGTGCCTTTAAATTCCATTTATCATTTGTCTTGTAATCACATTCCGGGCATTTAAATTGTTTTACATTGTCTTTAGAATGTTTGGTATCTACATGTCTTTTCAAATGCCAGTTGTAGTTTGTTTTGAAATCACATTCCCGACATTTATAATATTTGACGGACTCTTCGCCATGTTTTATAATCACATGTCCCTTCAGACTCGATTTGTACGTCGTTGTAAATTCACACATTGTACATTTAAATCGCTTTACATCACAATGTTTGGCATTTATGTGCATCTTCAAAAGTGATTTTTTGTGTGTTTTGTGTTCGCATTCCGGACATTTATGCAGTTCTGCTTCACAATGTTTTGCCTTTATATGTCTCTTTAAATTGAACTTTGTATTCGTCTTGTGTTCACATTCCGGACATTTCAGTTGTTCAAGATTTTCTTCACAGTGTTTTGCATCCATATGCCTCTTCAAATGCGACCTGTCGTTTGTTTTGTAATCACATTCGCGACATTGAAACCGTTTCACTTTCTCGTCAGAATGTTTCGCATTTATATGTCTTTTCAGATTTGCTTTTAACTTCGTTTTGTACTCACATATTAAACACCCAAGTAGTTCTATTTTCTCTTGAGAATGTTTTACATTCACGTGTCTTTTCAAACTTCCTTTCAAATTCGTTTTGTAATCGCATTTTGAACATCTAAATTGTTGTATCTTTTCTGGGCAATGTTTTGAATTTACATGTCTTTTCAGATACCATACTCTTGCTGTTCGGTATTCACAATCTGGGCATTTAAGTCGCTTTTCGCGATGTCTTGTATTTATATGCCGTTTCAAGTACCATTTGTCGATGGTTTTGTAATCACACTCCTCACATTTAAAATGTTTAACAGTCTTCTCGCTATGTTTTACGATCACATGTGTTTTCAGACTCGATTTGTACGTCGTTGCAAATTCACACATTATACATTTAAATTGTTTCACATCACAATGTTTCGAATCTACGTGTACTTTTAAAAGTGATTTCGCGTGAGTTTTGTATTCACAATCAGAACATTCATATGATTTTTGTTCACAATGCCTTGATTTTATATGTCTATCTAAATTTAATTTTGCGTTCGTCTGGTATTCACACTTCGGACAGTCAAATGGTTTTATCATTTCATTACAATGTCTTGCTTTTGTATGAATTTTCAAATACCAATTTCTGTTTGTCCTATATTCACATTCGGAACATTTAAAACGTCTCAACTTCTCTCTAGAATGTTCAGCATTTACGTGGTTTTTCAAATCCCAATTATTATTAGGTTCGTATTCACACATAAAACATTGCTGAATGTGTCTTTTTTGGGTATCGATATGAGTCTTGATCACGTGAAGTGCAAGATTCTTTCTCCATTTAAATCGTTTGTAGCAAACTTCGCATTTATACGCTTTCACTTCGTAATGTTTGTTTGCGTGACCTTTAAAGTCGCCTTTGTATGTTGTTTTGTATGTGCACCGTCTGCATTTGTATACTTCACGTCGATGTTTATTGTATTTATTCGAAACTGATGAATATCTTTTAACTTCTACCTTTTGATCAGCCAGACCGGATAAAACGTAAAACCTAAAAAACAAACGAATCCATTACGAACAAGTAATTAAAGGATTTGTCAATTAATATTATATGCGGCATAATTTTCAATTGAAATTTACTCATTACAACGTAAATGTATGACAAAATTACATACAGCCAGTGACAAAAGTGTTCGTACACTTCGTGAATGTTGAATATCACCACATGTACAGTATTGTGCAAAAGAAAGAAGCACCTTCTTGAATTTTACAAGAAACTATTATAAAAGGATAAATAATCTTACACAAGTGACATTTTTTTTTAATGTATAAAAACTAACACGCATCGATATTTAAAAATAAACGACTTAAATTTTCAATATTTTGTATGACCACCTTTATTTTTTTATGGTACCCTGCATTCTTCTTAGTAAGCTTTCCATTAATGAATTAATGAAATTTTCAGGAATATTATATCACTTCCTGTCGTATGTTCCACAGTTCATTTTTCTTCTTTGGCCCCCTTTCACACTTTTTTCTGTCAAGATAATCCCACACATGCTCAATAATATTTAAGTCAGGATTTTGAGGTGGTCATATCATAGTCTGCAATACCCCATTTGCTTCCTGCTGTGTTAAATGAGCTTTCACAGTTTTGAGGTATGCTTGGGATAATTATCTTGCTGTAGAATGAAATTATTGCAATAAGTCGCTGCCCTGGTGGTATGGCATGTTCTTCTAATAGTGTTCTGTATTTCTCACCAGTTAATTTACCCTCTATTTTTACAATTTCACCCACACCTGCTGCCGAAATACAACCACAAACTTGGATATTGCCTCCTCCATACTCCATGGTAGTGTGTAAACATGGTTCCAATAATGATTCACCAGGTATACACCAGGGCGTCGTCGAACATACTTACGTCAGTTCCTTTCAAATAATTGATATTTAGATTCGTCAGTCCACTCATTCACTCATTAAAACCCCAAGTTTCGTGGTCTCTGGCATATTTTAATCGTTTCCCTCTATTACCTCGTAGCAGTAAGGATTTTTTTCAAGACCACGCATTCTCTCAAGCCTGATCTGAGCAAATATCGCCCTACTGTTGAGGCATGTACCGAAGTACCAGATGTTCGCGCAAGATCTTGAGCTAGTTCTGCGATAACTTTCTTACGATTTCTTAAGGAACTAACTTTTAAAAGCTGTGCATCAGCTTTACTGAGCTTTTTTTGGACGTCCACTCTTTGGTCTATCACTTACACTGCCGCTTTCAGTCATTCTTTTTATTGTTTGTTGCACGGCATACCGGCAACATTTCACGATCTTTGATATTTTCACTTGGTGTAAAACAATAATTTTATGTCTAGTAATGCTATTCTATGCATTTTCTATCTACTATAATAATTTACAGCCCACAATTTTTTCTTAAAATGAAAATTTCACTCGTAGGCTAGTTTTTTAAGAATCTAAATAAATTCTATTATGGAACCGCTCTGTATCGTTCCTACCACTGAATTAAAAACAAAATCTTATAGATAAATAACTCTCCCTTGAAATTCTATTGCAGAGCATTGTGGTGCAATAAAATTTATTACTTTAATCCTCTTAACAAGCGGTCGATCTCACCCCTACACGGAAGTATAATGGATATATATAAACTTGGAAATTTCCAGTGACTATATTTCTACCAATAAGTGAATCGTTCTTGGAAAGATGTAAAACATGTAAATTAACCCAATAATTATTAGTATAAACGTTTTAGTAAATAAGTTTTGGAAAATATTGTTAGGAGCTTCTTTCTTTTGTACAGTACTGTATATATCCGACTATGATAAAGCACATTTACTTCCATTTAACAAGGTTTTGTAACGAGTAAAGATTCACGGGTTGTACAAACACTTTTGTGACTGACAGTAGTTCAATAAACACAGTACTTGTACAGCCAAATAAATTACAGTTAACTCACTCAATTGTTCATTATACCACGCAAGATTGTGGGAGAAGAAATTATTTTTCATCAGTAATGGATCCACAAGAAAAAAATAAAAATCGACCAAATGTCAATCAAAATAAAATATGAATTTTATTTCAGACTTTTGCCACTTATTGTATGTGTAACCATACAGGTTGAGTTTTTTTATGTTTAGTAAAGAAACTTTGAAAACTTGCGAAGATCAATTTAAAAGTTTTTTTTAACCAATCGAAGGTAATTAGATATTTCGATACTCGATTACACGATTTCGTTAAATGCATGTCTCCGTTATCAGGTAATTCAAAATTGGTTCAAAATGTATATATTTCATCATCATCTATATCCCACCTAATGTAACGAAGTAAATAAGTAAGTAAGACTTCACGTTTTTTGATGTGTTCGTTGCAAAATTGTCCGAGTTGTGATAGTGTCCGAATAACTGGAATAGTATTCGCGAAACAAATATGACGTGTCCAAGGCGATTTATAAATTCTTGATGTACACTGCGATTAACACGGGGTGTAATTACGACGTATTCCCAGAAGTACCCGACTTGACGTGTAGATGGCGGTTGTTGTATGACACGAATGACTATGGAAGAAAGAATAAACCTTATAAAGTTTAAATTTGAAGTTTGGCGACTCAACGTTGTATAGTATTTCTTCGGCAGCCATCAATACTGAAGGTTCTCAGTCAATTTGTAAACATAAAAAAATTAGTAATCGTTATGTGATACAATACATTCATTTAAAAGGCCTCAGTTCAACCAATATCAAACTGGAGCTAGATTCTGCTCTGGACGAACCTGCTCCTTCGTTTACAACAGGAAAATATTGGGCGGCATAGTTTAAACGAGGCCATACGAGCTACCGAGACGAAGAGTGGCCGACCAAATGAGGTGACCGCGCCAGAAATTGTGAAAAAAAAACACAAAATGGTATTGGAGGACTATCGATTGAAAGTGTGCGAGTTAGCAGACATTAGAAGCACTTGAAAAAGTGCTGTACGTCGCATGTTAACTGAAAATTTAGATATCAGAAACCTGTGCCCAGGAAGGTGTAAGTTTTTGCGTCAGTCCATAACCATGGATTAAGCATGAACCCATCACTTCATACCTTAGACAAAGAAACAGTCAGAACAATGGACTGAAGGGGAACAATCGACTCCAAAGAGGGCGAAAACAGTTCCATCTACAAGCAAGGTCATAGCATCAGTTTTTTGGGAAGCGCAATTTTTATTGATTATCGTCAGAAAGAAAAAAAACAACCAATGGCAAGTATTATGTGAACTTATGGCAGCGTTTGAGTGATGAAGTCGGCGCTCAGCGGCCAGATTTGGTGAAAACAAAGTTTTATTTCGTCAAAACAATGGAGCAGTTTACACATCAGTCATCGGGATGGGCAAAATCAATGAATTAATGCTTCGAATTGCTTTCTCATGCATCCTATTTACTAGATTTAACCCCCTCGGATTATTTTCTCTTCCCAAACTTGTTAAAATGGTTCGGTGGTAAAAGATTTGTCAACTTTGGAGAGGTGGATGGATAAGCAGTAGATGACTATTTTGAGGAACTCAACGATTCTCCCTAGAAACGGAGTATCGAAGCTATTGAACATCTAAAAAGTATCTAATTAATGCTCACCACAAATTGTTCTTATATGCAGAGAACGACCAGTCGACATCTAATGATGCAATATTGGCAATCTTTGAAACTAATCAACGGATCTGTTAACGCATCTTCATAAATTTGCTTTAATATGGTGAAATCCGAGCCTTTACAACGCAATTTTTACATCACTTATAGTGCATAGCAGTGAGTGAACATCGTACATTATTTGAAGTGCCTCCACTAACGACACCGAAGGATTTTGTTTCTATTGCCACGGCTAGTCTGAAGTAATTGTTTTGATTAGTTTTTTAAATCTGTTTCAACTCGATTGTCTTCAAATTTTCTACGAATATTTTTGATAAACGCAGCTTTTGCGAATTGAATTGTAAAAATGTTATTTGCTTAATATATTTATGATAGAAAAACGTCGAGTTTAACTAGGTTCCCTAGAGTGTAAGAATCAGCTGTGAGGTTTTAGAGATATGCGGACACAGTCTATGAAATTCACGAATACGTTTGGGGGAACTTGAGAAATAATGTCTTTGCATTTGTAATTAAAGCATATATCTATAGATAATATTGTCGAATAATTTCTTCCATAAGATGTAAGGCAGGAATTTTACACGTTGCATACAGCAAATAACCACACATCTCTTTAAGAGCACGGTTTATATAAAGTATTGTACTGACAACGTCACTAACGAACATAATGCCTGGTTTGTTGAAATTTCTCCGGTACATTTTTTACTCTTCTTCTAGCTACTAACAATAGAGAGGACGATTTAAAAGGGTCCAGTATGTGCACTATCATGTGAACAATACAATGCTTTTTAATCTGTAGTTTCGTACACGCATAATTAGAATTGTTTGCTTTCCAATTCAGATTTAATATTGCTTTAAATTTCTTCGTGTCCAGTTGTGTCTTCTTTGCAATAACTTCGTAATGGTAGAGAAGGATACTGTTTAATCTGGTAGTTCCGAAATGATTGTTGATCGAATAAAGTGGGCGGTAAATTTCAAGCTAGGACTCTGGTTGTTAATTCAAACATAAATTTCCGCATGTGAAAATACTTCACTTCTTTTATTCTGACTGTGTTACGCATTTACATATTTTCATTTTCTTTTTTTCGAAAACAGAATTCTGTCGCACACTATTTTGGCACCATTGTATATCAAGTCTTTAAACTTCGCGATAAAAAATTTCACAATACAATTTATGCATCACAGTAGTTGCATTTACTTACCTAGTTTATTTCGTACTTTATTAGTACATTGCTAACATCTGACTAAATTTGTTCCTTTCGTTTTGTATTCACTTTTGATACTAAAACAAACTCCCGGACAAAATTAATGAATCAGAAAATTTTCTCTTTATTTTTTCGAAGTTTTAAATCATACTATATTTGTGATTTCATGATTAAATTATTTCAACTAATACTTAATTCAAATGGTATCAGGTTGTTACAAATGTAATGTCCGTTTTTTCCTTCAGTCTGAACTGAATCGCACCTGTGTGAAGACGTGTATGTTTTTGGTAAAAATTATTATTGTATTTGTAGAAAAGGGTATTTATTTTGAAGTGTGTACCTGTTCCATTTCTTGGAAAGATTAATACACCTGTCCTTGTCTCGCCTATGGAAATGCTGTCGGCAAGAGATATTCGGGCAATTTACCTCTTTCAATTTAAAAAGGGATTAAATGCAGCTGCAGCAACGCGAGAAATTAATCACACGTTCGGTGAAACCACGTGTAATGAACGCACATTATGGCGATGGTTTAAAAAATTCAGCGAGGGAAATTTTGATTTGGAAAATGAGCCTCGCGGATATGCGCGTAGCACCGTTAATGACGAAGAGCTGCGTGTAGAAGTTGAAAGTAATCCGTCGACAACAGTGCGTAGCCTTGCAAAAACATTTCAAGTGTCCATTGCCACCATTAGTCGTCACCTTTCTTCAATTGGCAAAGTGAAGAAACTCGATCGATGGGTGCCGCACCAATTAACGGAAGCCAATAAGCTCCGTCGATTAGAGGTGGCTACCTCTTTGGCTAATCGACAGAAAGTTGAACCGTTTCTTCATCGAGTGGTAACGTGTGACGAAAAGTGGATACTTTATGATAATCGGAGATGGTCAGGACAATGATTAGATCGAGGTCAAGCACCAAGACAGCATGCACGAATATCACTTCACCTGCGAAAGATTATGGTGACTGTATGGTGGACCAGTAAGTATATTATTCACTATTCATTTTTGCAACCTGGTGAAACCATCACGGCAGCGTCCTATTGTGCCGAACTGGAAACTATGCATGGAAAATTTAGCCGCTTGCAGCCCTCACTAGTCAATAGACATGGACCCATACTTCTTCATGATAATGCAAGACCTCATGTTGCACGACAGACAATCCAAAAACTTTCGGAATTTGGTTACGAAATTCTGCCTCACCCACCTTATTCACCTGACCTTTCGCCAACTGATTTTCATTTTTGCCGAAGTTTAGACAATCACTTAAAAAATAGGGACTTCCCTGACCGGGAGTCTGTAATAGCAGTGTTTGAGCAATATGTGAGCCGTCAAAACCTAGATTTCTTTTCAAAGGGAATTTTTCATTGAACAAACTGATGTAAATGGAGACTATTTTGCAGAATAAATATTTATATTTTTTTAAATTTAGACTTTTGTTTATCCCTTACAAAATAGGACATTTCATATGTAACAACCTGATATCGGAATAAATAACAGAAGGAAACAACGGCAAATCTAAGAAAACGGTGACGATGAAAATTTTTGAAAAAAAAGTTGGTGAAATTAAATAATAAGAATTTAAAGTCAGTAGCGCGTGTGTACTCCTCTAGCTATCGATCAAGTTGTTGATGGTTCCTAGGGAATATTTCCCCATTCGAGGAGAACGCGTGCAGGTACACAAAGATTCGTAGATGCATTTAGTTTGGTGGCCACTTTATTGTTCGAATATTCATGCATCGAAACTAGTCCAGTTTTGTTGTTCCCGAGAAATGGAACAAATGGCATTACATGTTTCTCTAAGATATTTTCTAAATAATGCATGTGCATTCATGGATCTCCTCTGTATGGGAACCAATCTGTGGCGGCCGTCGAAAGAAATTCCTCCTCAGAACATTATTGATCTACCACCTTGCATAAATATGAAATTGTTCCCGATAAATGGAATAAATGACATCACATGTTCTACAATGTTTTCTACGTAGAAATGGGCATTCATGAATCTCCTCTGTATAAGAACAAAATCTGTGCGACTAAAATCAATGAAAGAAATTTTTCCCAAGAACAATATTGATCCATCATAAAATGTAATTCTCGAAGAGATATTGCAATCAGCAAACCTCTCTCCTGGCCTTCGCCAGACTCGTTCAAGTCGATTTGCTTAATTAAGGCTTACTCCTGTTTCGTCTGAAAACAAAACTCGCTTTCAGTCGTCAACTTATCTGTTGCCTTGCAAAACTCCCTCTAATTACCCTATGTTCGGTGAGCAATGGTACAGCGACTGTTTATTAAGGGGAATTGCAAAATGTATCGCTTATCTCTTGCATCTGTAGACTTCTTAAGATGTTGTTCTGGGGCTTTACGGTAATTTCGAGATTCATTGAAACGTTTTACCGTTCAACTAATTGTATTGATTGGCTAACTCCTAACAAGTTAACTACCAGACCTTTGTTAATTAAAGTTACCGTTCTCACCGCTTCTACTCTTATGTTGCGATACGTTTCTTCTACTCTAAGTGCATTAGACAAGGCGTTTCATTCAATTAATGAACTTCTTCTAAAATCAACAGCAAACCTGCCTCTAAAAAAATCACTTCAAACAACGTTAAATGTCTTATTGACAGGCAACTGCAAAATATTAATTTACATATTTCAAACAAATGTAATTGTTTATCGCCAATAATAGAGGTTATTCTAGGCCAACTATATAATATGTTTAATGGTTTAGAACTTCGAAAAAATGCAAATAACAATGATAAGCTTTCCTGATGCGTTAATTTTGTTCAAGAGTTCAGCTTAAATCTTCATAATGTATTGTAACATAGAATAACTCGCACAGCAAAGGCTTTGTAAACTATAGACACTTTAGACTAATAAACAAATGTAATTTTATTAAAACAGCCACAAAATGATAAAATAGATATTTATTTCAAATCGTTTAGAATACCTCAATAAAATTACAGAAAAAAACAATTGTTTGTAAAAATAACAGTCTTTCAATTCTTTTTTCAACAATTTGAAGAGCAAGTTCTTTAAATTAATAGGAAAATACTTAAATAACTAAGTATGCGCACAAACTACTTTTCTGTATCCTCAATAAATGAATTTTCGGCGGAAGCAAATGAGAGTGACATCCTTTAGTGTTATGACTATGTTTGAATTCATGTTTCAAAAAATATGCATAATTTACCTTCACGTACTTAATAGCATAAATATATTCAACTTTAAAAATGTTTTTACATGTATCTCTTTATGTTAGGTTAAAAAAGCTTTCTAGTACAATTTGTAATCGAAAAATTCTTTGTGCTTCTATTGGCCGAGTCTAAAAGATCACGCCGAAACTAATTCTAGAGGGAACGAAGGCATGGTATACAATTATTGTCGCCCCAATACCTACAAGTCACGTGACCTTCCACAAGCAGAAACAAGATTTATAGAGCGCAGTTGCTAATTTATCAATATGTGCCCTCTAAAGAAGCAATGCATACATCCTCTGCTCAAGAAAACTGACTTTTTGACACTGGATAAGTTATTATTTCCTATTTTTAGTTCCTAATCCTTTTCTTTCCAGAAGTAGCTTAGTTTCGCTTATGTTCTGTTTAAGATTATTGGTAGTTTTACGTCTTCTAAATGAATTCCCTTGCAGATATACGAATTTGTACGGAATTTTCAATTCGCCTGGACACAATTTTTTCAACGATTTTGGGTGTCAAATACTAAAATGATGTATCTCCCTGTCATGCAACTTTGACAATTACTTTTGTTGCTCTTTGTTGAATCTAGGCTTTATTATTGTTTTGCATCTACATGTCTTTTCAAAATTGATTTATCATTTGTTTTGTGCTCCTACTTTGGACACTCAAAGTGTCCCTACAGAATGCTCTGCATCTGCATGCTTTTTCAAAATTGATTTATAATTTGTTCTGTATTCACATTGTGGACATTTAAATCGTTTTTCTTCAGAATGTTTTGTACCTATATGTCTATTCAAACTCGATTTATTATTTGTTTTGTATTCACATTCTGAACATACAAATCGTTTCTCTTCAGAATGTTTTGCGTCTACGTGTTTTTTCAAACTTGATTTATCATTTGTTTTGTGCTCGCATTCTAGACACCTAAATTGCTTCTCTTCAGAGTGTTTTGTACCTATATGTCTATTCAAACTTGATTTATTATTTGTTTTGTATTCACATTGTGGACATTCAAATCGTTTGATTTTTTCTTCACAATGTTTTGCATCTACATGACTTTTCAAACTAGATTTATCATTTGTTTTATAATCACATTCTGGACATTTAAATCGTTTAATCTTTTCTTCACTATGTTTTCTACTTATATGTTTTTTCAAACTTGATCTATCATTCGTCTTGTATTCACATCCTGGACATTTAAGTCGCTTCTCTTCAGAATGTTTTGCGCTTATATGTTTCTTCAAACTTGATTTGTCATTTGTTTTGTGGTCACATTCCAAACATGCAAATCGTTTGGCTTTTTCTTCGCCATGTTTCGTATTTAAATGCCTTTCCATATTAGCTTTGGAGTTTGTTTTGTACTCGCACTTTGAACAGCTAAACTGACAACGTTTTGCATTTATATGTCTATTCAAATACCACACAGTAGCTGTTCGATATTCACATTCTGGACACTTATATTGTCTCAATTGCTCTTCACAATGTTTTTCACTTATATGCCTTTTCAAATACCATACTCTTGCTGTTTGGTATTCACATTCTAGACATTCATATCGTTTTAATTGTCCTTCGCAATGTTTTATATCTGCATGCCGTTTCAAATACCATTTGTCGTTTGTTTCGTAATCACATTCCTCACATTTAAAGTGCTTAACAGTCTCTTCGCTATGTTTTACAATCACATGTTTTCTCAGACTTAATTTATACGTCGTTGTAAATTCACACTCTGAACATCCGAATTGTTTCACGTCGCAATGTTGGGAATCTATGTGTATTTTCAAAAGTGATTTTTTGTGTGTCTTATGATCACATTCTGGACATTTATACGGCATTTTTTCACAATGTATTGTTCTTAAATGCCTCTCTAAATTTGAGTTCGTGGTCGCCTTGTGATCGCATTCCGGACATTTAATATTTTCTTCACAATGTTTTGCATTTATATGTCTTTTTAAATGCCACTTGTAGTTTGTTTCGTAATCACATTCTGCACATTTATGCGATTTTCCTTCACAATGTCTTGCTCTTATATGAACATTCAAATACCATTTACTGTTTGTCCTATATTCACATTCGGGACATTTAAATCTTCGCACTTTCTCTCCAAAGTGTTCAGCATTTATATGATTCTTCAAATCCCAATTTTCATTCGCTTCATATTTACACATCAAACCTTGATTTTCTTTCCTTTCGGTACCAATATGAATCTTAAACGTGTGCAGTTTAAGATTCTTTTTCCATTGGAATCGTTTTTGGCAAATCCGACATTTGTATGCTTTCACTTCGTGATGTTGTTTAATGTGATCTTTAAAGTCAACTTTGTATGTTGTTTTGTATGTGCATCGCCCGCATTTGTATACTTCACATCGATGTTTACTGTGTTTATTTGAAACGGACGAATGGCTTTTAACTTCTACCGTTTGATCAGCCAGAGGGGATAAAACGTAACACCTAGAAACAAACGAATCCATTACGAACAAACAGTTAAATGACTGCCGACTAAAATTACATGTCTCATAATTAATTTTCAAATAAAATTTATTAAATAAGTAAACTCAAGCGTAGGAAATATAAAAGTATGCAGTTCTCAACCTAATCGTACGTCAAATTACATATTTCAATAAATATATTACTTGTTTCACCGAACTATCTGAATATTCGAATAAACACGGACGGTAATACCTATTTACGAGGGTAGCCGTTTATATTCCGAGAATAGCAAACAAAAAATTTTTTTTTTATTATCGAAAATAGTATTATTGCTTTTCAAAATATTCTTCTTGAAAATCAATGCACTTTTGCATTCGTTTAAACCAATCCGAAAAGAATTGCTGCCACTGTGAATGCGGTATCTCCAAAATATGAGTTTTGAATACCTCAGCTGCCTCTTCCGGTGTAGAAAACCGTTGACCACGAAGTTTATTCTTCACGTGTGGAAACAAAAAGAAATCACCGGGGGTTAGATCAGGACTGTACGCCGGATGACTCGTCAATTCAATGTTTTACCAGGTCAAGCATGTTATTGGAACAGACCTGTGAGAGCTCGCATTGTCATGGTGGGGAATGATCTGTCGTTTTCAGTTTGTTTTCCCTATTTCTTCAAAAACTTTTGGTAAACAAATAGTTGTGTACCATTCGGAATTGACCGTTCTACAACTCTCAAAAGGCACGGTAGCAACGTGACCCGATTTTCTGAAAAAACCGGCAACCATTTGTTTTGATGTCCTTCGAGCGCGAACAACTTTATTGGTTTTAGCTCATCTTGGAATATCCACACAGTCGACTGCTATTTACATTGCATTATCAATTCAGACACTGCATTAATATTTGCAGACACCACAACATTTGTGGGACGACCTTCACGAAATTCATTGTCCAAAGAACACAGTCCAAGTTTAAATTCAGTGTTTCATCACCATATAGAGAATTCAGCTCGTCGATGCATTCTTGTTGAGATAATCCACGTCGACCGTTATGAAAAATAATTGCACGAAAATGTTCGGGAGTTAATTCCATTTTTTCGCAGACATAAAATTTTCAAGTTACTGTCAACAATAGAAATAGCGACCGGATAATAAAACTGCCAAGGCAAATATATTGTCAAAAATGACAAACTTCACGATGCAATCATCAGATCGGAGGCAACACTGTGTTGCCAGTTCAAGAAATATAAACGGCTACCCTCGTAGTATCACTTATGTATTTCAGTATTCAATTTTCTGTATTTGAATTATTCTAGGTTACGATTCTTATAGGCCATTTGCTTATTTGAATTTTTCTTATCGACACCTTGAATTCATCGAAAGTCAAACACACCCGTGTGTTTGGTTTTCGACGGCATAGGCCTAGTACGGATTTTGCGGATTTTACCGTGGTTCCAGATGCGACACTGTGATTAATTATCTGATGATGATAACTTAGTTGTCGAAATACGTATACAGAGTACAAACATATAGTATAAATATAATTACATTTTTTTATATATGATACCTACTTACGTTTTGTTCGTATTTTGCACAGTATTTTATTTGCTCCGTAATTGTTATCTATTGGACAAATAAAGATTATTATTATTATTATCAAGTTTTTTGATAATACAGAATTTATCTTAAATTATAATATACAAATACTAAATTAAAGTGTACTGTGACGAAAATAAGATTGAGAATCACTGTTCTAATTTATAATATACATAATTACTTTGTAACAGTTTTCTTTATGTAATATGATACACACTACCGTCCATATTAGTTCGGACACTCAAATAAATTTAAATTTCCTTTCGCAAAATATCCTCAATTCACTTCAAGTCCCCTCTGCCAGTGTAGCAAAAACAATCCCAAACCAGCACAGAACTTCTTCCTTGCTTGACGGTTGGCACTACAATCCAGCAGCATTCTTTGACCACTCGCTCTTCTTACAAAAGCACGCCTTCATTGTCCAAACTTCGAACTTGGATTCATCAGTCTATAAGACCCTTTTCTAGTCATCCAGTTGTTTAATCTCTGTGTATTTCTGCCCATGGTTGTCGTTTTTGCCTGTCTCGCCGTCGAAGTAAGGGTTTTCTTATAGCAACGTGGCCGTGAAGATTTGTAGCTTTTAATCTTCTTGTCACCGTAGTAATAGAAATTTTTCTTGCACGGTCGCGATTCATTTCTGCGGCGATTTCAAGTATCGTCAGTCTCCTATTTCGTTTACTCGGTAATTTTATATGCCCATCGTCGGCGTGACATGTTATTCGCTTACGAGCTGAATCTACCGGATCTCTTAAACTACTCGTGCGTAGATATCGCCGAATGATATTACTAACAGTTGATTTATTAACATGTGTCTTTTTTGACGCACTGAATAACCTCATTGATGAAAAGCAATAAATACAGAGAGTTTTTCTAAACTTAGTTGGTTTTTCTCTCGGTAATTTAAGAAGTTCACATAAAATATATGGTCTTATCAGTGATGCCGACACTAGCAAGTTTATTTGAAAACTAATGCATATTTCGGTACACAAGACTCTTTGAGGTGAGGAAAGGTACGTTTCGCAAGTTTTTTCTTGCGATATTATCTCAAAAATAATCGTATTTATGCTAGTACGGATTATTCCAGGAATTACCGCAGTGAGTCATAAAATATAATAGTTATTTATAATTGCTCTAATAGATATATTTGCCTGCAATTAGTTGTAAATCTCGTAAAGGACCTAATGTAAATATATTATTTATATTTAAACGCAATTATATTATTTTTAGCAAAGTTTTCTAAATTTCACTAGCTGTCCGAACTAATATGGACGGTAGTGTACGTTCTTCTGGTACTGACTGTATTTTTGATTATTTATCACGTTGGCTGTGCCAAAAGAGAAACATAACATTTCCTGTTTGCCGGAATAGAAATAAAGAAACAAATATAAGGACACTGAATTTTTATTATTCTTTAGGCTTACAAGGAACGAAATCGTACATTTTTTACATAAAAATCGAGATCAAGGCTGAGGCTTCGTTCAAATAATCTCTACTGTTTATATTAAAAGTAGCTTAGTTTTGAAGGTGATTTTGATGGAGCCTGTTGTTGATTAACTTGATCACCAAGGTTGCTATATAACCCCTTTCTACATTAATTTTCGTAATTCTGTATACGTATTTCGACAACTAAGTTGTCATCATCAGCAGATAAATTAAGCAGTGTTGTACCTGGAGAAATACGGCAATAAATACCCGTGCGAAACAATTAACAATTGGCTTTCAGCGGTACGGATCGTGTGCGGGATTAATTGTTTCGTACGGGTATTTATTGCCGTAGTTCTCCAGGTGTAACACTGCTTAATTTATCTGCTGATGATGACAATTTAGTTGTCGAAATACGTATACAGAATTACGAAAATTAATGTGGAAAGGGGTTATATAGCAACCTTAGTGATCTAGCTTAGTTTTGTTTAAGTTCAGTTTAAGATTATTGGTACATAAGCATGTATTGGATTGTCAGACTATCTTCAATTTTTTGAAATAATTCTTCTGCCGATTTTGTTCGTGTTAGAAGAACTTTCTGTGAAAATTATAACAGGATTTTCATGTACTGTTGGATACTTAAAATAAATAGTTGCGGTCCCAGAACGAAGCCCTGATAATTCCATTTAATAGTTGAAATACTGCTCTATTTGCCGTTCTTAATTTATATAAGTATTGCCTATTTGATTTTTATGCAGATTGTTTTGTGATTGTATGGAATTTCGAATTCACTGCACACAATTTTGCCAAAGATTTTTGATATGTCAGATATTAGAGCGCTAGACCTACAATTGTCAAAGTCACTCTTTTTTTTTGTAAATATAGGTTATATTATTGTTTTGCATCTGTCTTTTTAAATGTAATTTAACACTTGTGCTCCTATTCTGGACATTTAAATGGCGTCTCTTCAGAATGTTTTGCATTTGCATGCTTTTTAAAACTTGATTTATAATTAGTTTTGTAATCACATTCAGTGCATCTAAATCGTTTCTCTTCAGAATGTTTCGCATATACATGTGCTTTGAAATTTGAATTGTTACTTGTTTTGTAATCACATTTGGGACATTCAAATCGTTTCTCTTCAGAGTGTTCTGCATACGAATGATTTTTTAAACTCGATTTATAATTTGTTTTGTATTCACATTCCGGACATTTAAATCGTTTCTCTTCAGAATGTATTGCATCAGCATGCTTTTTCAAATTTGACTTGTCATTTGTTTTGTATTCACATTCTAAGCATTTAAATCGTTTCTCTTCAGAATGTTTTGTATCTAGATGGCTCCTCAAACTTGATTTAGTGTTTGTTTTGTATTCACAATCTGGACATTTAAATCGTTTGATATTTTCTTGACTATGTTTTATATCTACATGACTCTTCAAATTTGTTTTATCATTTGTTTTGTATTCGCATTCTGAACAATTGAATCGTTTGATCTTCTCTTCGCAATGTTTTCTACCCACGTGTTTTTTTAAACTTGATTTATCATTAGTTTTGTATTCACATTCTGGACATTTAAATCGTTTCTCTTCAGTATGTTTTGCATCTATGTGTTTCTTCAGACTTGATTTATCGTTAGTTTTGTGTTCACATTCCGGGCATGTAAACAGTTTCGCTCTTTCTTCACTATGTTTGGAATTTACATGCCTTTTCATATTCGCTTTTGAGTTTGTTTGGTACTCGCACTTTGAACATCTAAAGTGACATTTTGTACTTATATGTCTATTCAAATACCATACTCTTGCCGTTCGATATTCGCATTTTGGACACTTGTATCGTCTCAATTGCTCCTTACAATGTTTTTCATTTATATGTCTTTTCAAATACAATGCTATTGCAGTTTGATATTCACATTCTGGACACTCATATCGTCGTAATTGTCCTTCGCAATGTTTTATATCTGCATGCCGTTTCAAATACCATTTCTCGTTTGTTTCGTAATCACATTCTCCACATTTAAAACGATTAACAGTCTTTCCGATATGTTTTATAATCACATGTTTTTTCAGACTTGGTGTATACGTCGTTGTAAAGTCACACTCTGTACATCTAAATTGTTTCACATAACAATGTTGGGAGTCTATGTGCATATTCAAAAGTGATTTTTTGTGTGTTTTGTATTCACATTCTGGACATTTATATGGTTTGTATTTATAATGTATTGCCCTTATATGCCTGTTTAAATTTAATTTTGTGTTCGTCTCGTATTCACATTTCGGGCATTTAACAATTCTTTCACAATGTTTTGATTTTGTATGTCTTTTCAAATTCCACTTGTAGGTTGTTTTGTAATCACATTCAGCACATTCATATGGTTTTTCTTTGCAGTGTCTTGCTTTTATGTGAACTTTCAAATACCATTTACTGTTTGTTCTGTATTCACATTCGGGACATTTAAATTTTATTTGTTTAACATTTATATGGCTTTTCATATCCCATTGTTTACTACCTTCGTATTTACACGAAAAATCTTGATTTTCTTTCTTTTCTGTATTAGCGTGGACCTTGACTATGTGCAGTTTAAAATTTCTTTTCCATTTAAATCGTTTATGACAAATTCGGCATTTGTACGACTTTACTTCATAGTGTTTGTTAGTGTGATCTTTAAAGTCGCCTTTGTATATTGTTTTGTACGTGCACCGCCCGCATTCGTATACTTCACGTCGATGTTTACTGTATTTATTTGAAGCAGATGAATGTCTTTTAACTTCAATTGTTTGATCGGCCAGAACGGATAAAACGTACCACCTAGAAACAAACGAATCCATTACGAATAAACGGTTAAATGGCTTTTGATTATTATTACATGTCCCATAATTTTCAATTAAACTTTCCGAATTACGTAAACTATAGCGCACGATATGTAAAGTGCTTCAATAAGACATTTCATTTTCAATAGCCCGCCATTTTAACAGTTGTCATGACTCAACCTGTAACTACTTGACAGATGATAAGTAAAAAATACGCCATTAATAAAAATGAAACGATATATGCTTCAACAGCGCACTAAAATTATTAAAATTCACTAAAAAAATGGTGATAATTTCGCGGTCACAGTTCGCAAAACTAAAACATTTTTGGGTCCTCGTGAAGCATCTTCTCGGCCAGCAATTGTGAAACTGGTGGAAAAATTTGAGCTATTGGGACAAGTTAGTGATGTGAAGAACCGAAACCGTGCACGTCGCTCAAGAAAAACTGAGAATATTGTTGTTGTAGCCCATAGTGTTGAGGAAAACTCAGGTTTCTCCATTTCTCGTCGATCTTTCGAATTGGGCATTTCACAAACGGCATTACACCATTTTGCATAAAGACTTAGGTCTTAAGGCAACGTCGTGTTTTTAGTGATTGGGTCCTTGAAATGCATGAAATGCATGAAAAATTATCTTGAGTGATGAGGCCCATTTTAGACCTTTTCTTTCGGGCTACGTCAAAGACAAGGTCTATACCAACAGCCCACAATCGATTCAAGACCTCAAAGATGGAATTGGTGAAATTGTCGAAGACATACAGCCGCCAATGTGCGAATTGGTGATGGAAAATTTCATGAAAAGAATATGGTCCTGCAAGCCTAGCCGTGACGGCCATTTGTCTGATGTTGTTTTCCATTATTAATGGCATACCCTCCTCTTTACAATTAAATAAACATCCGATGATTTCGCTTGAAAATACTAGTTTTTTTTTTACATATCAAAATGAAACCTTTTATTGGAAGACCCGTTATAAAAGCATGCAGAAAGAAGTACAACGTAAGTATACGCCCAAAATACATAGTTCAATAAACACACTACTTATTTGGCCGAACAAACTATTTGAAGATTAGAACAAAAAAGTACAGTCAGTCACAGAAGTGTTCGTAAATTCCGTGAATGCTGGATATCATCAAATGTGAATGTCCGGATACAATAAAGCATATTTACTTCTCTGGTGATATGTAAAGTCGCATGTCTACGCCGATAACCCTGAAATAATTGAGTACTTGGAAGCGAACATTCGACGTGTTATTTTTGAAATACAGCATGATTTATTGCGAAGAGTGTGTGAAAATTGGATCTCCAGATCACGCCATGTACGCGCCAGCCGCGGCGGCCATATGCCCATTATCATATTCAAACATTAATACCATAAAATTATCTTTTAAATAAAGCCAATTGTATATAATATGTATATTAAAAACATTTTCTGTGTTTTATTTCAATTTGAAGTTCTACGCTTCCAAAAAAAGCACCCGTTACCGCAAAGGGTCTGAGACAAGAGTTCAATCAATATGTATATGTGAGAGTGTGAGCATTTAGGAATTGGAAAAGTAGTTGCACAGGAATAAGAATATCACAGAATATGCAGAATATTTATGCAAAGTTTTGCTAATGACCAAGTGATATTTTCTCAAGATTCATATAAATTAAAATTAATGTTTACAAGACTATACGACGAATATGCAAAATGGAGTCTACAAATAAGCTTGAGTATGAGGGAATTTGGTAGTTAACACCGATGCAAAGTTTGAATCTTTCTAACTGATAAAAGCTACATTAAACAAACAAATAAGTTTAAATATACTGATGCCATTATTGATAGTAATACAATTGGAAAACGGGAAATTAACAAGAGAGTGTAGAAGGCTTGGCAAATTGTGGGCGATTTAAATTTTGTGTGATTTAATTGAATTAAAAATAACAAAAAAAGGGGTAGGATAAGTAATGGTAGTAACCGTTTTGTGTTACAGTAGTGAAATCTGGAAATTAAAGATTTAAGATAAACGGAAAGTAACAGTTATAGAAATGCATTATTTGCGAAGAAACTCTATGGTGTCTAGAAGAAAAAGAATTAGTAATACAGAAATAAGAAACAGAATGTTAGCCACAGAAACAAAATCACAGAGAGGAGAAAAACGAAGTTTGGAGTAGTTCGGCCCACTTTTAAGAACGGATGATGAAAGATGGTTCAGATGTTTATTCTATTGGACACCGGCAGGAAGGAATAAGATTTTGACAATCTTGGATCAAGAGTCAGAACAGCAGTGAGGGAAAGAAATTTGAAGAAGCATTTGGTTTGGGACCGAGAACCATTGAAGTTAGGCATGAGGAAACGACAAAATTCTGTATGATTATGTGCTTTATTAAATGTGATACTACTTTCAAATATCCAGGTGAAATATAGTCCCAGGTCGCAAGTCACTAACAATGTTACAACATTTTTATAAAGTATTTTCTATTTTAAAGTGAAATTATTATAATGATGCTCCTCGTATCTAATAACGATTATTTAAATGCACTTTGTATAATAATTTAAATTTGCCGCTGCTAACTTTTAGCTGGTCAGAGTAAATTATTTTAATCAACAGGTGGACTTAATTCGTCGATATTAGATGAACTTAATAGATTTTACATAATACTTACATGAAATAAATTTATTTTTCTTTGATACGATATGATATCATAAATATTAGTGAAAGTTGTACGAGGATAGTTTGACAAGTAGTGAGAATGACACATAGGCGGCTCTCTAATTAGTAAAACAAATGCACTGTAATTTAGGTTGCCTATTTATATGTTTACATTCCGATATTTATATAAATCGGTTGATTAATTCATTTTTGACAGCTGATTGAAAAAGAAGCAACACTTCGTTTTGTTAAAATTGAAAAAGCAGAGTATCGTGCGATGATTAAATACTTCGTAATTAAGGGTATGAAAGCTACCGAAACAAAAGATGAGTTACGGGAAACATTACGTGAATCTGCTCCATCATTCGCCGCAATAAGTAGATGGGTAAATGAATTTAAACGTGGTAGAACAAGCTGTGTTGATGAAGCGCGCTCTGTAGCATCCAAAATCGTGACTTCTAGGGAAATGATTATAATAATATTATTCAGAGTGATTCAAAGTGAGAGAGATAGCAGACATGGTAAACATTTCAACCAAACGCGTACACCACATTTTAACGAAAGAATTGGAACTTTTCCAAGCTCTCGGCAAGATGGGTGCCGCGATTGCTTACGACTGATCAAAAGTTCACTCGTTTGCGCATTTCCAATGAGTGTTTGGACCTTTATAAGCGGAATCCGGTTGATTTTTGTAGGCGATTTGTTACTTGCGATGAAACTTGGATACACTACATTACACTCGAAACTAAACAACAGTCGAAGCAATGGTTAGAACGTGGTTCTGCACCTCCAAAGAAAGCGAAAACCACTTTATCAGCAAACAAGGTGATGGCATCAATTTTTTGGAATTCAAAGGGCATTTTGCTCATTGATTGCCTTCATAAAGGTGCCACAATAAACGGACAATATTATGCAGAACTTCTATAAAAATTAAATGTTGAGATTCGTGCTAAACGGCCAGAATGGCAAAGAAAAAGATTCTATTCCACCTAGACAACGCTCCCTCGCATACCAGCACAGTTGCGTTGTCCAAAATCCACGAGTTGCATTTCCAATTAGTACCGCATGCGCCTTATTCGCCGGATCAAACCCCTTCCGACTTCCACCTTTTTCCAAAATTGAAAACGGCAATAGGTGGAAAGAAATTTTCGTCTATCGACGAGCTTATCTTCGTAAATGAGTATTTTGCAAGCCTTCCGGAATCGTATTTTAGAGATGGCATAAGGGCATTGGAGCACCGTTGGAATAAATGCATTGCTCTTTTAGGAGAATATATTGAAAAATAAAAAATATTTTGTATTTAAAAAATTCGTTTTTCTTTTCCATTCTCACTACTTGTCAAACTACCCTCGTATCAGTGAATTATGGAAACTAAATGTAAATATTAATTTTTTAATACCTTGTAGTAGGTTTAGGTTTACTTCAATAATCAAAATTTCAGTTATAAAACTGTTTTTATTACAATTATAGATTATATTGTTACACGACAGACAATTGAAATACATCAATATATATTAATATGTATATAATATATTACGAACTAAATTAAGCAACAAGAATAGTAACAGGTTAATAAGAAAATTGAAAAGGTAAATAGTAAATATAAATGGAAAACTTAGCGTTACATGTGAGAGGAAATAACTAAATAAATGAATCACAACTCTAAGAAAATACTTGATTTGATCAATGTTTAAAACCTGCAAAACTTAATGTGAATATCGTTTTAATGATAACCTTAGAATCTGTTTATTTTTTAATTGTTTTAATAATAATATATAATAATATAAAAAATAAATAATCCTTCTACCTTGGAAATATTTGGTCTTTTAGGCTTAAGGATGCGAGCAAGGTCGTCTCTTAATAAATAGGAATGGATCAGAAATTGGTTACGGGATTGAACAATTTGGACACAGCATTAACAGTAACATTGTAACATCAAATATAGTTATAATTTTTGTTTAAGAAATATTTTTCTAAAAGATATATTTTCAACAGGCTCCTTTCTGTGAATTGTTGATTTCTTTTTAATAATCTTTTAAGATATTCTCCTATAAACGACTTTCTTTTACTGTGTTTATTTAAAACATGAATGTCTTTTAACTTCTATTGTTTGATGGACCAGAGCGGATAAAACGTAACACCTAGAAACGAACGCATCCATTACGAATAAACAGTTAAATGACTGTCGATTAATATTCCGCATTCCGTAATTAATTTTTAAATAAAATTTATTAATGACGTAAACTCAATCGTATGAAATATAAAAGCATGCAGTACTACAACGTAAATATATGCCTAAAGTACATAGGATTGAATAATTTGGACACAAGATTAACAATTGTATAAAATATAGTTATAACTTTTATTTAAAGAAAATAATTAAATATTTTTCTAAAAAATGTATTTCTAACAGTAGACTTTTTTATGAATTTGTGTTTTGTTTTTAGCAACTTTTTAAGATAATTCTCTGACTTCCTTTATTCAATAAATTTCCAAAATTTCAAAATAATATGCAAATAAATTTTCTTAATTTCGAAAATTATAGTTTTAAAACATAGAATAATACATCGTAAATTTTTGTATCCAATTCAAGACTCAATAGTTATATATAAGGTCTAGTAAAAAGAAATCCATTATTTTTGCATTAAATTGAAGGTTTTATTTAGCATAGTTGGGACAGTCGATTTTCACAAGCTTCTCTTGAGGCGAATTTTTCACCAGCAAAATCATTCGCCATAGACAGGAACAGGTAGTAATCACTTGGTGCTAGGTCCGGACTATAAGGTGGATGCACAAGAACCTCCCAACCAAACTCCCGGAGCTTCTGGCGAGTCACTATCGATGTGTGTGGCCTGACGTTGTCCTGATGGAACACAATTCCTCTCCTGTTGGCCAAAGCCGGCCGCTTCTGGGCGATTGCTTCCTTCAGACGGTCCAATTGTTGACAGTACAGGTCCGTAGGGAAGCAGCTCATAGTAGATAATTCCTTGCCAATCCCACCAAACACACAGCAAAACCTTCCTGACCATCAAGCCTGGCTTGGCCACCGTTTGCGCCGGCTTACTACGATTCGACCACGACCGTTTTCGCTTGACGTTGTCGTAAGTGATCCACTTTTCATCACCAGTAACCATCCGCTTCAGAAACGGATCGATTTTGTTGCGATTCAGCAGCGATTCGCAGATGTAAATTCGGTCCATGAGGTTCTTTTGCGTTAACTCGTGTGGCACCCATACATCAAGTTTCTTTTTGTATCCAACTTTATTTAAATGGTTCCAAACGGTTTTTTGTGCAATGTTTAGCTCCTGGGCAATCGAAACAGTGCTTACATGACGGTCGGACTCGACGATTTCCATTATTTTATCGACATTTTCAACAATTGGCCTTCCAGAGCGTGGTGCATCTTTGACATCAAGATTACCGGAACGGAATCGACGAAACCAAAATTGCGCATGATTGACTGTTACAGTATCAGGACCATAAACACTATTCACATTTTTAGCTGCCTGGCTTGCGTTTTCGCCTTTATCGAAGAAAAACTGTAAAATATGGCGTATTTTAACTTTGCTGGTGTCCATCTTTGACGCGCGCTCAAACAATATTAAGTCAAGTAATCACAAAACTGTCTGAGAAGTTCGTTTAGTACGAAATCTTATCTTTCGAACGCCATCTAGCGGAACGCGATAGCACTTATGCAACGCGAGATACAGATTACTAAAGCCATCTATTGGAAAAATAATGGATTTCTTTTTACTAGACCTTATACTTTGTTTAAATATAAACTACTAATTTTGTTAAGATAGTTTACCCCTTCTATTGTTTTTTTTAACGAAGGCCAAAATAACAGCTTGTTGTTTTAATCACTATGAACTTAGTTAAGGTGTGACTGTTGTTAACTATTGTCTCACTATATAAAATTTGAATAAAAATGTATTTTGGTAAAAAATTATGAAATAACTAATAAAACTTATTTGAAAGCATTAAAAATTCCATTACTACTTTTGTCGTTTTTACAATTAATTATAATTTTAAATACGTAAATAATAAAGTAATGTTAACCATCTTCGTTAATGTAAATTAAATAAACAATACTTTAAGAAAAGACTCTCAAAAATAATATATATATAAGTACGTTCCGCTGGTTTTCGCGGGTGTAATATGTGTTCGCGTGGTTTTAGATTTTTCCGCATAGATCTGCTTCTGTTCTGTAAGGATCGGTGCGGTAAAAATTCATTTAGCATCTTTAGGCGATGCTCTCTGTCGAATGCCGTTCGCCTTACTGTGTGTCACTTCTCCCTACCCTGGTATTTGTACATTCACCTCGTCTTGGGTTGCTCGCCTATTGATGTATTGTAGCTTTCCTTTTGTTTGCCTAATGATACGATTGTGGTAGTTGAGCCTCCGTCCTTGCTTGTTCGATTAGTTTGCGCTGTTTTCATATACATAGCATCATCTCTGCTGTTCATACTTTTCGTATGTTTCTCTATTTCCATGGCGTATTATTCGCTTATTCAGGTGTTCGATTCTTACTAAAATCATCGCCGCGTCAAAGTCGATATAATGTCACGTAGATATATTGGGTCTGGGAAAAAGTTCGTGGCGTTTTTCCCGATAGATGGCATTGGTTGCCGATAACTAAAGAACAACAAGTCACAGCGACACCACCGACGGCTCGTTTTTTAGATGACCTTCCGAACGTTAGTTTGAGCGTAGAAACATTGTAATCGGTGCAGTGGTTGGAAAGTTATTCGCACTTGAAAATGGAGAAGAATAATGAGAAATTTCGCTATATTCTGCAATATTATTATGATAAGGGGAAGAACGCTGCGCAGGCTTGTGATAAAATTTGTGCTGTGTACGGTGAAGGTACTTTATCGAAATCTGTTGCGCGGAAATGGTTCGCTCGCTTTCGTTCTGGAAATTTCAATGTGAAAGATGAGTCACGCTCCGGTCGTCCAATCACTGAAAAATCTGATGAAATTCTTGAAAAAGTCCAACAAGATAAGCATATCAGCAGTGTCGATATTGGCATGGAGCTAGGCATTGACCACAAAACTGTTTTGAACCATTTACACAAAGCTGGTTACAAAAAAAAGCTTGACGTATGGGTTCCTCATGAGTTGAGCGTGAAAAGCATGATGGACCGAATTAACATCTGCGATGCGCTGCTGAAACGGAATGAAATCGAGCCGTTTCTGAAACGTTTAATAACCGGAGATGAAAAATGGATTACGTACGATAATCGGAAGCGTAAAAGATCGTGGATAAAGGATGGTGAGCCGTCACAAGCGTTCGCTAAGCCAACATTGACGCCAAAAAAGTGATGCTGTGTGTATGGTGGGACTGGAGGAGAATCGTCCACTACGAGCTACTTCCAACTGGTCAGACGATTGATTCTCAACTCTACTGTGCACAACTAGAGAGATTACGCCAGGCGATTGAAAGAAAACGGCCCGAATTGATTAATAGGAAAGGTGTTGTCTTCCATCATGACAACGCCCGACCACACACTTCTTTGATGACCCGTCAAAAATTGAGAGAGTTTGGTTGGGAAGTTTTGATGCACCCACCTTACAGTCCGGATATAGCACCCTCTGACTATCATCTGTTTCGATCTCTGCAGAACTCTCTCAATGGAATTAAGTTGGTTTCAAAAGAAGCCTGTGAAAACTACTTGATTCAGTTTTTCGACCAGAAACCACAGAAGTTTTTCACCGATGGGATCATGGATCTACCAAAAAAATGGCGAAACATTGTCGATAATAATGGAGCATATTCGGTTTAAATGAATTCGTCCACGCGCCATGCGGGGACCAGTTGAATTTTACTGAAAAAACGCCACGAACTTTTTCCCAGACCCAATATATTGATATAACGATGATGTCTTTTTTACTTGACAACCAATCTTGCGTGTCCGTCCCGTCCTACGTTTATTTGACGCCTTGTTTGCCTTATGTAACTGACAGAGCACACAGAACATAGGATTTCATAAACTATTTGTTCTTCTTAACCAATTTTACTTTTTGGATTTTAGAAGAACAAGAAGTTTTCGAAATTCCATGTTTAACGTGCTCTGCCAGCTATATAGGACAAACAAATCGTCAAATAAACGTACGACGAGACGAACACGCAAGATTAGTAGCCAAGCAAGAAAAAAACGTTATCGTTACACCAACATAAAGTAGTCGACTTTGATAGTACAAAGATACTAGCAAAAATCGAATAACTGAATAAACGAATAATACGTGAAGCCATAGGCGAAGGCACAACTTCATCTGCATCATTAGAGGAACAAAATTAAGGTATCTCCACACAACAAAACCGGTCAACCAATAGGTACGAGACACCAGTGCAAGGACGGGTTTCACGCACTAAGAGGAACAGCATTAATAGAGTGAGCATCGTCTGAAGATGGTAATGAGATTTTACCGAAATATCGCAATAATTTAAACAAATTAACGTGCACCGCCAGCTAAGTAGGGCAAACAAATCGCCGAATAAACGTACGACGAGACGAACACACAAGATTGGTCGCCAAGCAAGAAAAACGTCTATATAACATATATACATTATATATATATATACATACATATATATATATATATATATATACATATATACATATATATATATATATATATATACATATATAGATACATAGATAGGTGTGGTATGAAGGTATATTTTCTCGTGTTGTAGGTCGCATGTAGCTGGTTTGTTGCTTGTTAAAGTTGAAGACTTTCATTCTAGACAACATACCTTCAATATACGTCCGCGAAAACGTAAAGAGTAACATATATATGTTTCAGAAAGGAGGTACAAAAGAGACATAACAGCATAAATAAACGTGATAACGGCCGACGCCTAACCCATACATGGAAGTCTGCTCTCAGCTGACAGACAGAACATTCAAGCGAACCGCGACAATCCCCATACAAGTATACGAACTGACTACAGAATACACACACATCGAGAGCATTCACAAGCACTCGAGAGCGCGAGACGTCAGTGCGGTAACAAAATATACCTGCTTCATCATATGACCGCGAAAAAATCAAGAGTGTATATATAGTCTATTCAAATTCGATTTATAGTTTGTTTTGTGATTAAATGTTGAATATTTAAATTTACTGTTCCTTGAACATGTTTTATTTATGTCTATGTGATTATATAAGCACCGTTTGCTGTTTGTTTGAATTTAACTTCCTGGGCATCAAACTACTTGACCTTTTTGTCGTGATGTATTGCGTTTATATTTCTCCTCAAACGCGATTTTCGTGACGTTTTATATTCACAGTGTGGTCACCAAAATGGTGTCCTTGTCTCTTCGCATTGTTTTTTTCAAACTTGATTTATTCCTTGTTTCATATCCCTGGACATTTAAATCATTTGATTGTTTCGCAAGATTTTTTTAATATGTATCTTTTCGATCTCAACTTAACAATGTTTTTTGTTCACATTCTGAACATGTATTTTGTCTGTTGTTCACAATATTTTGCATCTACATGTTTTTTTCAAATTTTATTTATCATTTGTTCTGCCTTCACATACTGGACATTTAAATCACTTGATCTTTCTTCACAATGTTTTGCATCTATATGTCTTTTCAAACTTGATTTATTCCTTGTTTCGTATTCACATTCTGGACATTTAAATTCTTCGATATTCTTTTCATAGTGTTTTCTATGTACATGTTGCATATGTCTTTTCAAATTTGATTTATATTTGGCTTGGTATTTACATTCTGAGCATTTGAATGGTTTGATTTTTTCCTCACTATGTTTTATATCTAGATGACTTTTCAAGTTTGATTTGTTATTTGTTTTGTACTCGCATTCTGGACATTTAAATCGCTTCATCTTTTCTTCACAATGTTTTTCATTTACATGTTTCTTCAAATCCGATTTATAATTCGTTTTGTGCTCACATTCTGGACATTTAAATCGTTTCATTTTATCCTCACAATGTTTTCGGTTTACATGTTTTTTCAAACCAGATTTATCATTTGTTTTGTATTCACATTCTGGACATCTAAAGCGTTTCTCTTCAGAATGTTTTGCATCTATATGTTTCTTCAAACTTGATTTATTATTTGTTTGGTATGCACATTGTGGACATTTAAATCCTTTAACCTTTTCTTCACAATGTTTTGCAGTTATATGTCTTTCCATATTCGTTTTGAGGTATGTTTTATACTCGCATCTTGAACATCTAAATCGTTCTATTTTCTCACGATAATGTTTCCCGTTCATATGTCTTTCCATATATGCTTTAGAGTTTGTTTTGTACTCGCACTTTGAACATGTATAACGCTCTATTTTGTTTTGATAATGTTTCGCACTCACATGACCTTTCAAATTTCGTATTCTTGTCATTTTGCAACCACATTCCGGACATTTAAATCGTTTTTGATTCTCTTTAGAATGTCTGACATTTAAATGTCTTTGAGTTTTATATGTGCACCGTTCACATTTGTATACTTCATGTCGATGTTTACCGTGCTTATTTGAAACAGATGAATGTCTTTTAACTTGAACCGTTTGATTGGCCAGAGCGGATAAAACGTAACACCTAGAAACAAACGACTCAATTACGAACAAACAATTAAATGACTGTCGATTATTATTACATGCCTCATAATTAATTTTTAATTAAAATTTAACAATTTCGTAAACTCTGGTGTAGGAAATGTAAAAGTATGCAGTACTGCAACATAAATGTACGCCGAAGTACATAGTTCAATAAAAACAAAGTACATGTATTTAGAGTAATGACCAAGCAAATATGAAGTTAATTCGTATTTCCATATTTGTGAAATCTTATGTGTATTTAAATCCAATAACTGTCTATGAGCAATGTAAATGGCAGATCGATTTGACTTATTTATTATCTCTTGTGTCATCAGTATTCAATTTTCTGCATTTGCATTATTGTAGTGATAGATCAGATAACGGCTGCTGAAGATTTACGAATTAAACTACTTAGCAAATGAAATCGACGGCTAACAGCGCCCGAAATTAAGGCAGTAATTAATCGCGAAAGTGAAAATCCTGTATCGGTGAGAATAACAAAATGGCGTCTACAAAAAGCGATCTTCGTGGACACGTCGCATTTAATGAAACCATTGTTGTGACGACCGAATCAGGAAAAACAATTGTAATGGGCGCAAAACCATTGCAATTTGACGCCAAATGATTGGTCGAAGATGCTTTGGACACACGAGTCTTGATTTCAAGTCTGCGAGCAAAGAAGTATGATCAGGAAAACATGGTGCGTGAATGCATCATACCTACGGTAAAGAACAGAGTGATTCAGTTATGATCTGGGAATGTTTCTGTAAAGGAGAAACGCGTGACTTGATAATAATAATAATAATAACCATTATTTGTCCAACAGATAACCAATTACAGGACAAAAAAAATAGAGCGCAAAAAATACAATAAAACGTAAGTAATTACAAAGTTACTATATAAAACAGAAGAATTAAATTAAGGCAAAATAAATAAAAAATCAATAAATATTAAAGTTTGCAAATTAACTACTTATTAAAACTATAGCTATTGGAATGGATTTCCAAATAAGGTTTTCGACTCAAATGCAAAAGAGGAGCTTTATATAAAACATCTGTTCTTGTTTTAAGAATCAGACATGTCTCATCGGATCGACTTAAACCTCGAGATTTTTGAAAAATCTCTTCTAGACTTTCTTAAGTTCAGATGTAAGTATACCTAGTGTGAGTACTAAGCAATGGCATTATATCCAAGTTTGGAACGCAGAAAGAAATGAAATAGCAACCTTAATATGGGGGGGGGGGGGGTCTGCAAAAACAGGTGACAAAACTAAGAGAATGCGAGGCAGAACTGCAAATGAAGTGAATATGTTCAGAAAAGTTTAAAGGTGAGTCGAAGAGAACTCTTAAGTCTTTAACCTCAGTTTGTACATGTAAAACAGTTTGGTCAACAGCATAATTAACTATAAGAGACTTATTACACTTGGACTAAAATTACTTTGCATTTGCTAAC
Organism: Dermolepida albohirtum; assembly: GCA_031893035.1. NCBI lineage: Eukaryota > Metazoa > Arthropoda > Insecta > Coleoptera > Scarabaeidae > Dermolepida > Dermolepida albohirtum. The sequence goes on along the minus strand of JAVIWB010004819.1, from coordinate 407,800 downwards.
ATTAAACATTATTTTATTAGGCTCACATTAATTGCAAATAATCTCCAGACGATGTTGAAAGTAGACAATCAGGAAATAGATGTAACTGAAGAAAATAATTTTAAATCATCGGCCTAAACTACAACAATTGCGGTTGGAAGATCATTCATATAAATGCAAAAGAATAATGGTCCAAGATTTCAACCCTGCGAAAGAAATGGTGAAGCAATGAAGTAATTAGAGTTAAAACCATTGTAAAAAACATAACATATTCTATTGTAAAGGTATTATTCCAACAGTTTAACTGTTAAGACTGATAATTCAAAAAGATTCAATTTGGAAATAAGTACACGATTATCAATTTTGTCGAAGGCTTTAGCAAAGTCTGAATATATAACGGCATCGTGCTGATGTCTATTCATTGATTCACTGACAAATTGGGTTATTTCTACTAAGTTGGTGAGAGTATATCAACCCACCACAACCCTGCTGGTTTATAGAAATATATAGCTGTACGTAAGCATAGATTCTAGAATAAACTAGTTTGTCAAACCCGTTAGAGCAGCTGGAAAGGATACTCATAGAGGTGGCAATTGTAAATATTTAAACGATCACCTGCAATACTGTTAGTTTTCAAATGTTTGAGAAAATTGACGTAGAAAGAGAGCCAAGTGTTTAACAATTTTATTATAGTTTTAATTTCTTAGAATCAGTTTAAAAATAAATGTATTATCGAGGATCATCCGATATATTTATAACTGACAGATTTAAAATGAGAACTACAGCCGGTACTAATATACAGTGTGTATCAGCCAAATGGAATAAATTCGCTAATAATTAAATGGAAGGGTGTTCGAAAAAACGCTCGGACACGTCGATTGGGATTTTTAGTTGCGTATTTTTTTAAATAAAAATTTTATATACAGGGTGTGTCATGTAAAAGTGGTCAATACCAACTTTCTTATTTTAAATACAACACCCTGTCAAATATTAAATTTTTGGATTCTTTAGAAAATTCCAGACATATTTCATGTACAATGTCCTATACCTATCTTCGACTGTTTCGGAAATATTAAATGTTTTCAGATTAATTTGAAAAATTTATGATAATGTAAAAAATAACAAGAAAAACATTAATGTCACTGTAGGAGATGTTCAAAGTGTTCGCCGCAAATGTCTTGACAACATCCTAATCTTAAATAAAAATTTTTCCGAGCGTTTTTTGGAACACCCTTCCATTTAATTATTATCGAATTTATTCCATTTGGCTGATACTCACTGTATACATATGTATAAACATGGAAGGCAAAAGGATGCCAGTAATTTGTAATTTTTTTATCACAAATAAATATATACCTAAAACCATAACATTAAATACGAGATAAATGCAAAGTCGGTAAAACATTAAAAGAACGTGCTGTATAAGGAATTTGGAGATTAAGATCCATTAATACATCTAATCTGTTTAATAATGTGATATTGTAAGTAGTTAATTTGTTTGCAAAGAAAATGTCGACCAAATAAAGTTAAAGGATCTACACTACCGTCCATAAGTTTAATCGTACTACAGATAATTTGAATTGCAGAAGGAAATAAAACATTTAAGATAATACATATATTAAAATTTTATCCAAACTAAAATCATTTTACATATTTGCACGTTATTTAACCGAAGTATTTTGTGTAAGCCAATGAACGCCTTATTCTCTATTTCGAGAAATAATATTCGGGTAAGAAATATAATTAGGGTATCATGGAGATTATCCCTTACTCGGAATTGTTTATTGCATGGTTTATTACGTGAACATAATAGCCTGTCTTTACCTGATATTTGTGCGCTTGTAAGGGTATATTTTATGTCAATTATACAGTGAATAGTCAGTATTCACATTGTTAATGAAGTGTCAGCAAGTCCTATCGAGTGAGCGTATTTTTTTAATTGTGTTTAAAACATGGCAAAGAGAAAGCAACTAACTCTTGAATAAAAGGCAAGAATTATTGTTTTGCACGAAACAAAGCTTTCTAATAGAGCAATCTCCCGAAAATTAAAAATTTTCGAGTATTGTGTTCGTCAAACTATAAAGAGAATGGCAGAAACTGGCCAACTTGAGGACCGAAAACGCAGTGGACGGCCGAGGATAACTACTAAAAGAGAAGATGAATATCTGAAACTAATGTCCTTGCGCAATCGTCGCCTCACAGCCCCGGAAATAGCAGCACAATATACGTACACCACGAAGCCACGGTTAGAGTAACAACAATCAAACGCCGTTTAAGTGAAGCTGGACTTAGAGGTCGAGTAGCAGTAAAAAAAACACGTTTGTCTGCACAACATAAACAAAAAAGATTGGCCAGGGCGAGAACACACAGGTACTGGACTGTCGAAGAATGGAAACAAATCTTATGGACAGATGAATCCAAATTTGAAATGTTTGGAAATATACGCCGTACTTTTGTTCGTCGTTGTGTGGGTGAAAGAATGTTAGATGAATGTATGGTTAAGACAGTGAAGCATCGTGATTAAAATGTGATGGTTTGCAGTTGCTTTGGAGGTGGACACATCGGAAAATTGGTGCAAATCACAGAAAGAATGACAAAAGAAGTCTATTTGGGTATATTGCAAGAGCATGCTCTTCCGTCAGCGATGGAGCTAATGGGTCCGGGGTTTGTTTCTCAGCAAGATAACGACCACAAACACACAGCAAAGATTGTAAAAGGGTTTTTCGCCGACCAAACTGAAAGAGGAATCCTTACATTAATGACACGGCCACCCCAAAGTCCGGACTGCAATCCGATAGAGCTGTTATGGGACTGTTTGGATCGTGAAGTGCGTAAAATACTTCCTACTAGCAAGACAGATATTTGGGGTATGTTGCGGAATGCATGGGACTCTATCGATGAGGAATATCTCGACCGACTAGTTGAACGAATGTCACGTGTTTGTGAAGCCGTGATCGCAGTTAGGGGTGGTTACTTTCACGAAAGTAAAATTTAAGCTAACTTATTATATTTCTTAGATTAATAATTGCTTGAATTGTATGTTAATTTAGTATTTTATAAATAAATTTGTCATGAAAATAAACAGTCTCCTTAATATCATTCCGCAATTAAAATTATCTGTAGTGTGATTAAACTTATGGACGATAGTGTATATAGATCATATTACAAGAATCGTTTCTTTAAAAATATTATACCAATGTAGTAGATGACATAAGCAGTTTAAGAAAAGTAAAAATTAAATGTAAAATTAAATGCTAAACGAGATAAAATAAATTGAAAAAAAATTTTCAAAAATCAAATTAAGAAGTTTTTTAAAAAGGAATCAAAATTATTGGACAGATGACGTGATTAGTACAAAACCGGACACTAGTCCTTATATCTTTCGCATTCAAATAGGGCTAGTGATATATAAAGCAGAGTTCCAGAGAAAAATACATCAGGAGTTCAAAGCAATCACATGTATTAAAAATTGTAAATGTTTACTCTCATAAAAATTTGTTTAATTAATTCAATTACATTTAATGGTGAAATGTTCGTGCCTCTAACATTTTAAAAATGTTTTAATTAGTTGAATTTAAAATTGATTTCTTATTTTTTTAACAGAAGTTAATTCAATAATTTTGATTAAAGATATCTGAATCGGGTCAGCAAGCTAAGTAGGTCCGCGACGGCCATGAAGCTTGTGACGTTCTAGGTTCATAGTGTATCGCGTTCGAATAAGATTTTATTTCGAATTTTTTGTTTAAACATCAAGCTGTGGACGTGCACTATTAGACGGATGATTTGTGTACCAAATAATTAATGTATTCCATAATAATTAGTTTACTATAAAAATGCAAATAAAATCAAGATTAACTTTACTTTATCTTGAAAGAACAGTAATGTCTATAAAAATTAACAGCAAGAGATGTAATGCAAGACGCTCAGTAAGTGATTTCAAATTTTTGCCAGCGATAGATCAGCTCTAGAAAATGGAGAATGCGATCCTTCAAAACGTCGGGACAACGCTCTTCTTAAGTCTAGAGCCTGAGAAACCATACTCCCATCGTGCTTCCGCGAGAACATCCAAGAGAAACATATGTACACCATATGATTTGAAAAAAAAACATTTCATTTCACAGACAAACACCACTTTCTAACATGTCGATTTGTTTCACAATTATTTTCTTTGAAACTCGGTTTTTTCGCGGACTTGTTTCTCTTCGCAATGTTTTCCACTTATGTGTACTTTCAAATATGATTTCCAATTCGTTTTGAACTCACATTCAGGGCATTTAAAGTGTTTCGTTTTCTCCTCGCAGTGTTGTATATTTACGTGTTCTTTTAAACACCATTTGTAGTGTGTCTTGAACTCACATTCCAGGCAGTTAAATCGTTTCGCCTTTTCTTCTGAATGTTTCGCATTTACGTGTCTTTTCAAATGCGATTTGTAGTTCGTTTTGTAATGGCATTCCCAACATTGAAATAGTTTCACATTATTTTCGTGATGTTCTACATTTTGATGTTCCTTCAAATGATCAGAATTTATATGCTCTTTTAAAAGTATTTTGTTATTTGCCCTATGCTCACATAACGGGCATTTAATCAATTTCTCTTCACAATGTTCTATGCTTATATGTTCTTCTAAACTTGATTTTTTTTCGGTTCTATAGTGGCATTCTGGACATCTAAATCGTTTCAGATCATCTCCAGAATGGTTTGCACTTATATGGCTTTCCAGATACTCTCTATCATTGGTTTTGTACTCACATTTTGGACATTTATATCGTTTCACCTTCTTTTCTGGATGTTTTCCATTCACATGGACTGTCAAACACGTCTTCCAATTTGTTTTGTATTTACATTCAGTGCAATTAAATCGTTTTTTTTTGTCTTCACAGTGTTTTGTATTTATGTGGTTTCTCAAACGCAGTTCGTCAATTGTTTTATAATCACATTCCGGACAATAAAATCGTTTCAGTTTCTTTTCGCTATGTCTGGTATTTACATGCTTTTTGAAATATCGCTTATTATTCGTGTTGTATTTACATTTTGGACATTTAAATAGTTTAAAAGTTTGCTTGCGATGTTCTACATCCATGTGATTCTGCAAATGCGATTTGTCATTGGCTTTGTATTCACATTCTGGACATTGAAGTTCTTTCTCCTTGTCATCATGTTTTGCATTTTCATGTCTTCTCAAATTATTCTTGTACTTTGTCCTGTATTCGCAGGAAAAACATTTAAAAATTTTCTTTTCTGCATCGTCAAGGTGGATATTAATCACGTGCTGTTTGAGGGTTTCTTTTTTCTTAAATGGCCTTTGGCAAATTCCGCACTTGTAGGCTTTCACTTCGAAATGGTTGTCGGAATGGATTTTAAGTTGGCTTCTGTATCTAGTTTTGTATGTACACTGCCAACAGGTGTATAATTTACGTTGTTGTTTAATGTGTTTATTTGAAACACGTGAACATTTTTTTACTTCGACCGTTTGAACAGCCGGTGCAGATACGACGCAATTCCTAAAAACAAATGAATCCGTTAGGAACAAACTATGAAACGTAATAATCAGTTTTCAAACATTTGTAATTCCGTACGCTTTCACGATGCCACTAATTACCATTTAAACAGGGAGAGAGGAAGTTATTCAATGCGTCATTAACGGAAGAAAATAATGAACTATACGAGGCAGAAAGCTCAAGTGAACTAATTAAGCACACAGCGGATGCGATTCTCAAACCATCGACGATAGTTGAGGATTGAGTTTAAAGGATTATTCCATATTTACTACGTACTTTTCAGTGATCGGATGGACGCCAGTCTCTATCGCAATGCGACGATGCCTGAGTATAGTCATAGAGGTACAGTTACAATATATTTTTAGTTCGAGTTTTCACTATGATGTAGTGTACAGTTAAAAGTTAGTTTTATTAAATTATTTTATTAAATTTAGCGTTTATTAGTTTTAGTATTTTCTAATATGTTGTATAATTTGGTACGTAGACTTCCGCGGTCGTGGTCCATGCTATCTGCTTCTGGGTTTCCGGGCTGGAACCGCGTCACTAGTATATCTGCCGACGTTTCGTACCCATTTGTATGGGACATCTTCAGGGCTGAAACTGAACAACAGTTTCAGTGCAGTAGTTCAGCCCTGAAGATGTCCCATACAAATGGGTACGAAACGTCGGCAGATATACTAGTGACGCGGTTCCAGCCCGGAAACCCAGAAGCATGTTGTATAGTATTTATTTTATTTTCGATTAGATACTGCTACAATTCGTTTTTAGTTTTCTTTGTTGGAAAGTTTTTATTTCCTTTTTCTTTACCGTTTTTTCGCCTTCAATATTTAGTGTTATTTCTTTTATAACAGCGATTTTTCTAAAATACATGCGCCATTATTTGATTAGAGTAGATTAGTTTTAGTTTTTCTTCGAATAAACTTTTCTTTTTTATGGATTAAACATTCTTACAATTCGGTTTTAATTTTATTTGTTGAAAAATTGTGATTGCGTACTTATATTATTTTTCCATTTCTATTTTGACTCGTAGTAGTTGCTAGAGAACACGAGAACATTCTCGTTGCCGATTTGATGACTGGATTAAGTTACGACTCCTTTGCAAAATCTGTTTAACTATTTCGAATTATTCAAAACAGGCAATAGTAAAAACCCATTTAAAACTTGAAAATCACCGCGATTCATATAGATAGGGATCTTTACGAAGCTCTTGTAGCTGCAAATATACTATTTAAGAAGCTTGACAATGTAATTTTTTGATTTCTGGTAAATTATACAATCAACTGTACGAAAAAGCTATCTCCTAAAAATATGTCTAAAAGTAATAGACAAAATTAGAAACAATTTGGGACATCAATTTTAGGTTTACTACCGATGAAATTATGCATGAATTATGCTGGCGTCCATCCATATTGAACAATAATTCGACATTTTTAAGTTTTATTTTTCTCCTCAAGTCTTTGAAGTTAATGAGATCAAAAAATATCGAAAAGCATCGTGTTTTCAGTAATAATCATAATAATAATATTTATTAATCACGCTCATAATTTACATGGATGTGAGACGTCATACAAAAAATATAGATTAATATGTAAATAAAATTAATTCCGAAAAGAATTCTCCCACCGTGTAACCCGCAAGAACTAAGTTGTCCTTGGTTCTGGTATCATAACCATCCAACTAGCTTTTCTAATTTTAAATAATAATAATAATTTAATAATTATACATACAACGTCAATATGCGAAATCTAATCCAAATTATAATCCACGTTAATTCCTAAAAATATAGACGTTAAAGTAGATTCAAATGTACAGTTCCTAAAGCTTCTAGTAAAATTCTCATAATTTCTGTTATTTAATTTATGATTGAATAGAATTAATTTGTTTTTCTCAATGTTAATGATTAATTTGTTTTTGTAACAGCAACTATGAAAATCAATTGGATTTTTTTCCAAATTGTTGCGCAACTTACCAGTACTCTCGACTGATATAATAATTGAAGTAAAAATACTTTTCTACAAGAGATTTAATTCTGAGATTATTGATGAAAAGTATAAACAGTAGAGGTTCCAATACCGAATCCTGTGGCACACCCGTATTTTGCAAATCAGTTTTTCAAGATACGCTATTAATCTTAGCCTGGATTTTTCTATTGTAAATGTATGATGATATCCAATCAGAGACGTAATTCGGAGATTATTGATGAAAAGTATAATATTAATATTTCCTCTAAAAAAGCGCGATCAACAGATTCGAATGCTTTGGAAAGGTCAAAGAAACGTGCAGTTACTTTCACTTTTTGGTTATGTAAATCATTTATGCACTGCGCAAAATCAGTAAATACTGAAAAATTATTATTTTCTGCTATTCCATCGTTAATTAAATTCACAGAAATCAATTCAAAGTTTCTGTGTTGGAGAAGGACTCGAACCTCTACCTGCCGTTTTCTAGACGGCTGCTCTACCAATTAAGCCACCAGGCAGTACAACTTCGACTCCTTTAACACGCCATAAATCTCATTATAGAAACAGATCTAATATTTATTTTAAATAAATATTAGATCTGTTTCCATAATTATTCTAATCTAGCATTTTAAATAAATATTAGATCTGTTTTCACAATGAGATTTATGGCGTGTTAAAGGACTCGAAATTGTACTGCCTGGTGGCCTAATTGGTAGAACAGTCGTCTAGAAAGCGGCAGGTAGAGGTTCGAGTCCTTCTCCAGCGCAGAAATTTTGAATTGGTTTCTGTGAATTTAATTAACGATGGAATAGCAGAAAATAATAATTTTTCACTAATTACCATCGTAAAAGAACTTAATTATATATTCATATATAATTATTAACATCTGTACATACTGCTTCTGTAGAAAAGCTTCGTCTATAACCATGTTGACTGTTAGAAAGTATTTTTAATTTGTTGTACAATAAGTTGTAATGGGTAGAGCAATCGTCTTCTCGAGAATTTTCGACATTAGAATGGCAATTGGTCTATAATTATCAATGATCTCAGATTCATCTTTTTTTCTAGAAAGGAGAACAAAATAAGAAGTTCTTTCGGGAACTAGCCAATCTCCACGAACATATTTATAAGATTTGCATATTCCGCAATGATTGCGCACACTCACGAGTATGTCATCAACCCCCACCGATTTCTTATTTGGCATATTTTTATTATTCCCAGTATTTCTTCCATAGTTAAAGCAGTTAAAAACATGGAATGATTTATACCAGCAAGTAATGTACACGAGGCTGAAATTATATCCAGAAAATGATTTGATAATACGGCAGCAACCGTTCTCGATAAGCGCTGAGTAGAGTTACACAATTTTCACCATGTCCCTCACCAGATTGCCATCGTACTTTAAACATATCTCGCGACAATAAGATTTATTTCTGCCTTAGGTTTCCATTTACATTAGACCAAATCACCTTACTAGTGTTATTATTATTATTATATTTTATTGCTGTAATATTTCTTCCGTTCAGTAGATATAAGTCGATTTAAGTGTCTCTCTTTTTCCTTACGTATTATAAATGGAACTAACCTGCTTGTGATATAATACCAGTTCACTAAGAATATACTATTCGTAATATTTGATATTTTTTGAATAGATGACATTGATGGAGCCTAAACATACTAATTTTATAATTTATATTTTACTATTATTTTATATGATGTAACATTACGATTCCTTTAAAAGGCAGTATCGATATTCTCAACCGGCCTACGCGGTAGCTTGACCTGTCGCTTATAGAACATATCTATGATATAATAGATCGACTAATGAATTTACAACAGTTACATGATGCTTGGAATAAGCTACCACGGGAGTTATTAATTATCTGGGCGAATAAATAGCAGAATGTATTCGTTTACGTGGAACGGCAACTCATTATTCAATTTTCCTGCTAACAAACAATGACTGTATAATTTTAGGGTTACCTCCATATCAGTTCGCAGGTAGTTTACACTAGGTACCCGGCGTGCGTCCTAGCATTGCTTTTGAGCTTTGGCAATTCCATGAACACGAGCTGGGCTCACAAATCTACGGTTGGCAGGTGACGAAATTAGCAGATATGTTTGCATATCGAACCCTACCACTAGTAACAGTTAAAACTGGTACCGCAGGAGTCGAGAGCCTCCCGGAGAATCCGGGCTCGTCTGTTTGAAGAGGACTCGCGAGGACAGAGGTTAAAAGCCCATACGGGCTAAACGTGTTTTTTTCCACGCCTGGTAACCTGCTGTACCTGCTCGTGTACTAAGCTGCAGTCAGTAGGGATTTAGATAGCTCCCCTCCACCTGTAGGATGCCAATAGTTCCTTTAAAACCTGTAGCTCGTCTCGTTTTTGCGAGCAGATGCGCTGACTGAGCGTATTTTAATCCCACTGTCATTGGTGACTGTGATGAGTGTGTCCTAACGAACTGGTGTCACCACATAAAATATCAACAGACACTTGTTACCTCCATATCACTACAACTTAAATCCAATCAAACTTGTTTGGACCCATGTACGTGTTCATAATAAATCTTTCGTGTTATCTAAGCGGATATGACTGCAAGGAATTGAATCTTTTAACTTCTGAACGACGGGAAAATTTTATCAAACGGAAGATAAAATGTATCAACTCGATAATATTGTGGAAAATATGGTGGAAGAATAAATTATAACAGAAAATACTGGATTATCATCAGATTCATTGCATGAAAAATTATTAACGACAAGTTGTTAAATTATGTTATAACAAATAACGTAAGAAATAATATACAACCATGCTCAGATGTATTAGACACCCCAGGTAAAAACCCTTATTCTCGGTATTATCCAAGTCTGACGGAAATTAACCGTAAAAATAGTTAATGGTATTTACAGAAATGCGTTTTTGAACACTCTAGTTAATCCCCTATTGAAAAGAATAGGTGGAAAGGGGAAATTGTGGAGTGTGTCATTCTAGCAGTGTGTGAGCAACGTGCGTTTGTGAGTTTGTGGTAGAGATCAATTAGATTATCCTATTTTTTCACGTTGTGTCAGTTATTTGTTGAAGAAAAATGCCTAAAACACGCGAGTTGTCGGTAGGGGAACGCGCCCAAATAGTGCTACTGCATTCCCAGAAGTTATCAATAGCTGCAATTGCAAAAAAAAAATGTTCGCGATGTGCAGTCCGTACAACCATTAGTCGCTATCAGGAGAGTGGGTCGTTTGTTCACAGACCAAAAAGTGGCAGAAAACCCTGTACCTCGATTAGAGAAGACAGAATTTTACAAAGACTGGCTCTCAGTGATAGGAAAAAATCGTCGAAACAGCTCGCCAGTGAGCTGAAACAGCGTTATCGCGTAACAGCTTCTGCGCAAACAGTGAGAAGGCGTCTTCAGCGTGCTGGTTTACGAGGGTGTAAAGCGCGACGTAAACCGCTTTTAACTGACGCTCATAAAAAGAAACGGTATTTATGGGCCAAACAACATGAAAATTGGACAATCGAGAAGTGGTCGAAGATTCTTTGGTTTGATGAATCGAATATCGAGGTATGTAAGTACATCTTCATGACTAATATTCTTATCGTTGTATGCAATTCAGTCTACATGTAACATTAAACAAAATTAATCCTGTCTAAGTGCTAACTTTCTTCTTTTGCCTGGCAGCTTTGGGGACTACCTGGGACGCTATACGTTCGGCGTAGGCAAGGGGAAGCTTATGAACCACAATGTATCATTCCCACAGTAAAATTTGGAGGTGGTAGTATCATAGTTTGGGGTTGTATGTCTGCATATGGTGTTGGAGAAGTGTACCTGTGCGATGGACGGATGAATAGCCAACGCTATTTAGCCATGTTGGAGTAAGTATTAGAACCGTCTGTGCTAAAACTGTTCGACCAGGGTATTCCACAATACATTTTTCAGCAAGATAATGCGCCCTGCCACAAATCGGGAGCTGTAATGCGTTGGTTTGAGGAAAACACAGTGGAGGTATTGGATTGGCCGCCACAAAGTCCCGATTTGTCGCCCATTGAAAATTTGTGGCGTATCTTAAAAACTAAGATCACGGAACATAAATGCCTGTCAAAAGCAGAATTAAAAACAAAAATTCGCGAAATATGGGCTACAATACCACCAGCAGAGTGTTACAATTTAGTAGCAAGTATGCCTCGACGAGTGCGAGCTGTCATTAAGGCCAAGGGCGGAGCGACAAAATATTGATAAATTGTACTATATTACTAAATAACACTTTGTACATAATTTTCACAACAGTTTTATTTTCCTCACCTCTCTTTTGACTAAACTATATAAACTATATATGTATGTATGTACATAAATTCGTAAGGTGTCTAATACATTTGAGCATGGTTGTATATATAACTATTTGAACTTATCTTGTACTTCTCTAAATGAATAGACAACATATTTTTGAGAATTCCTATTATATTTTTTATACAAGTTGTTTAAAAACATCGTTAAAAGATTTTAAGGACATGTAATACGGTCGAAAATAAGTAAGTAAACATATATTCGCAAATCAACAGCGATTTTATTGTAATAACAGATTAAATTTGCTTTCGCAGATTTTATTTACGTGTTACTGTTCTTTTACATAAAATACTTCTTCTAACACGAGCTTGTTTCTTAGTTTAGGCGCTATATGATTCTGAAATTACAATTTTGAAACCACTTTTGTTAAGTTTAGCTTTTTTCTTGTGTTCTATAAAATACCTAGAAACTTTTACGTTTTATTGTTAATGTAGGGGAACTAGGGGAACAAAATTATTACGTCTACATGGTGAATTAATAAAATTGTATACAATATCATAGAAATCTATACAAGCATTATGTATTTCATTCAAGTTACCAACAAAGGACCAGCCAGTGTTAGAAAAAAAAGATGTTTTTAATTTTAATTGATTGAAAATCGTCTAGCGTTAGATAATTACAAAAGCTACTTGTTTGTTGAATATCTATAAATAAGATCTTTACACAAGTTAATAAAAGTTTGTATTTTGACTACAGAAACATTATTAAAAGCGAATATAAAGTTGAACATTGTTTGCTATTCATGTGTATGAAAATTAATAAATTAAATGTCTTAAGCAGTATTAAAAGGCATATTAGAAAAATATAAGTAAGTACAATTGTGTTACATATTTTAAACTAAAGAATCAAGTGGTTAAAAGTGAGGTAACGTAAGAGAATAATACGCGATGGTACAGTAAATAATCTATTTAGTATCTAGTAATTAAATTAGCACAAGTCTCAGTTATAATGAAAATATATTTTTAGTACATATGTATTATTGTATTCTTCCGGAAAGACAAATGTATATATTTCTTAAATACACAGACTCTTAGCTTACAATATACAAATATTTATTTCATTCGTAGTTTCGAAGTCGCTATTCCCTTACCTAACTTATACTCTTTAATGAAGATGTGGTATAATGCATTTATACAAGTAAAATTATTCAGAATTGTTAGAACTCTCGAAGAATGTGCTTAGGATAACGTATTTACCGTTTTACAGTTATATTAGTGGTTTACACTTTATATATTTATAATAAACTGGGGCATGGGCAAGACAAAAGATATTACAAGCAACGCAAAAGTTAGAATAGTAACTTTATTAGGGACTGGTTTGTAGTCTTAAAGGGAAATTTCCATAAAAGTAAAAGTTTCAACACAAAAGTAGTAAGAATTGCAACACTTATCAAAGAAAATTTACCTCCAACATCAAACGGTTGTCAACATTGTCACCGGCAACACAAAACTGCAGAAAGGGAGGATATAAAAATTAACATTTCTTTGCAAAATAAACAAGTTTCCTTCAGATAGTTGTTACATCATCTGCAGTCCTTTAATATAAAGGTGTTAAAGCGAATCTTGCGAACTAGACTATAGGCTGCTGGAATAAAACGTCGTAGGCCTACCTTTTAATCGAAACAATGAAGAAAAAACGTCTACATACAGCAGATCAAGATGCATCATTTTACTTTTGGAAAATGGAGACAAGTTTTTAAATAAAGTATATCGCAAACACTTTAAAAATGCTCGCTTATATTACGTGTTAGTTACTGTTAATTTCTCTATGGTAGGTCATATTCAGTGACAAGTTACATCTCAAAGCGGCTATAGAAACTATCAAATTTGACGAACACCTTCGAAACGTTTTAGAAAAGAATGTGTAGCCCAAAGTGTTAAAAATCCCCCCGCTGTGCTGGCATGGTCATGTGTTGCTGAGGTTGGAACAGGACCTCTTTATTTTGTCGAAAGGACAATGAATCATAAAATGAACCCGAAAATGAAATAGAAACTGTTCTGGTGCCACCTATTACTTCACTAGATGTAGAGGAAAATTATTCCATGTTTATGCAAGATAGATTCCGAGCCATACGGCGAAATCTGTCCAAAATATTTTTCGCGATTTCCGTATATCAGTATTGCCAGTATTCGAGAATGTTTGGAATATACTTAAATCTATTATTTACTCGTCCTCAAATTCAAATTTAGATGTTTAAAAAGAAAATATCTGAAGAAAACAGAAAGTCGCAAGACACCGTAAAAGCCTCTACCGACAGCATGAGGTAATATAAATGTATACGGTTTAAATTTCATGTTTTGATTTTATTTCTTTAAAGCTCTAAAATAGTAGGATGGGCTAATTTAATTACCAGGTACTGTAGTAAACTTAATTTTGTATAAAAACAAAGTGTTGTCTTCGTGTACTGGAAAGTAAACGAACAAAACGGAAAAATAAGAACTTTTCATTAATTACGATAAACTAACAATCTCATATCAGCAAAATTTCAATAACAACTTTTAAATTTATTTATGTTCTATTTTCACAACTTAGTAGCTACATATATCAAAGAACCTATTAAAGCATCAAAGTCAAAGAACTGAAGTCAAATTTTATAGAGAAGCAGAAAAATGTTATTATTGAACGTCAATAGTCAACGCAATGTTTCGTTGTATCGCAAAAGATACGATTAACTACAGAGAACAGTTCGTTAATAAGATCACATATTGAATGATAAAAGTTGAATTTTCGACTAATTCAACTCTTACAAGTTTAAAGTGTTCCGTCCACATACGCGTCGTGACAACTTAGTTGTACATCTGGCAGGATAAACGTGAACATCTATACATTTCCTTCTTTCGAACAATTGCTTATTTGTACGATAGAGGGAAGTGTAGTCTTTTTTTCAACGCATAATTAGTTGTTTTTATCATGGCTAGGTAGATTTTTCCTAGTTTTCCTCGTATTTTAGTCATGTATAACGGTAATCTCATTTGATACTGTTAAATGTTAAAATGAAGACACAATATAATTGAGAAGTTGATCACATTTACTAGTCATATAGTCATATTAACGATGAACTTCATAACTTGAAACTACATTCGTAAGCAAATTTATTACGTCTTTGTTTTGTATCCTTGACGATGTAGAACATAAAATTATAGTCTAGTTGGTACTTAATGCGAAACATAAACACATTTGCGTAACTCACCTGTAAGAAGCCCAACTCCAAATTTACTGCTTTAGTAAATACTCATCTGGCAACTAATAATATTTTGGATATTTGAAATATTGGGGGACTTTTTAAAAAGTAGTTGATCGCATTGTTATTGAAACTTGTAATATTTTATACCGTAATAAGCAGAAAAATGTTCTGCTTATTATAAACTAAAAAACGATTCTGTTAAAAAGAAACAAAAAACGAACAAGCTGTGTTCGATGTAGAGTCGCAAAAATAAATATAACTTTTATTCTTATATGCTTGCTTACCTGAGCCGATTTTTGGTTCTTTATTTAGTTTGGCCGCAATCTGCAGTTGTTGTCACTTTAACCACCTTGTATATTTAACTATTTTATACGTAACAAATCGTTCACAGAGTTGCGTATTTGTCCGTAACACAAATCATTAATCAAACATCAAGAATTAAAACTGAATTTTATGAAATGTTTTTGATCAGTATTCGATTAAAATCCACCGTTGTTTTCAGAACAATTGATTTGTTACTTTGTAACAAGTAATTCGATAGTCTTGAATAACTTCAAGACAGTCTATACATTCATGTTGGCACGCGGTTAAATAAATGGTGGATTTTTAAGTTTAAATCTCTCATCAATAATACAATAACAATTCTTTGTTACATTCTTGGGATAAATTCCCAAGAGCAAACGTCAGAATCACAATATAATTATGTGTGGGTTAGCAATGCATCGACGGATTTCGTTTGGCTGTCTTGTTTGGAGTTCAAGTTTTGACATAGCAATCTTACAATTAAAAAAACTAAAATTCGTCCATCAAGCTCTGTTGCAACAAATATCGAAGCCGTAAAAGAAATGGTACTGATGAGGCGGCATTAACGCGAAACAAATACATATCTTGCACGAAGACTTGGCTAAGAAAAGATTTTTGCATTTTCGAATCAGTACAACTTAACACAACTTCAAAAAAAAAGACTGATGTCAAATAGGAAAAAGAAACGCTTAAAAATGAAGATGCTTTCTAAACCCAAAACTATAAGTTAATCAGCCGTTTAACCAGTTAACTGCGTTTGACGAGTTAAGCGTTAATTCGTCCCATACCACCGGTACGGCGGTGGTATGGCGTAACACAAATACGCATCAATTACTCAGTATATTTTGATTTGGTATTATGATTTTAAACCCTTTTGAAATGTCAATCAAATCCTCTGTAATCCGAGCGTGATTACTTTGTGAATTTAAACTTAAAAGCTGCAGAAGAAAGTCGAAAGACATGACAATTAGAGAAGATGCGTTGCTTTATTTTTTGTATAACGTATGTTCGTGCTGTACTTTACCGTTTGTCGCGTGATACTAGTCACATCGACGTAACTTCAGAAGCAAGTAGTGCGTGATTTTTATTAAAGCTATTAGTTGTGGGTTAATTTTAAATGGAGTGCAGAAACGAACATTTTCGACATATTTTACTATTTTATTTCCGTAAAGGAAAGAAAGCTGCTGCGGCTCACAAAAAGATATGTGGAGTTTATGGTGCTAATTGCTTAACAGAGCGCACGTGTCAGAATTGGTATAAAAACTTCTGTTCTGGAAATTTTTCCCTCAAAGATGAGCAACGTTCTGGTCGGCCTACTAAAGTTGATGATGACCAAATCAAAGTCATAATTGAAGAGGATCGTCATATAACTGTTCAAGAGGTTGCGGAGAGGCTACATGTATCGCACACAACTATCCCACACAATTGAAAAACATTTAAAATGTCTTGGGCTAGTTAAGAAGCTTGATATTTGGGTACCTCACGAATTGAAAGAAATTCATTTAACACAAAGAATCAACTTTTGCGATATGCACCTTAGACGAAATTAAACCGACCCTTTCTTAAAAAGAATCATCACTGGTGATGCAAAATGGGTCCTGTACAGTAACATAGTTCGAAAACGATCATGGAGCAAACACGATAAACCAGCTCAAACCACATCGAAAGCTGAATTGCATCCAAAAAAGATCATGCTGTCAGTTTGATGGGATTACAAAGGTGTTGTGTTTTTTGAGCTGCTTCCAAGGAACCAAACGATCAATTCTGATGTTTACTGTCAACAATTAATAAAACTGGATGAAGCGATCAAAGAAAAACGGCCAGAATTGTCAAATCGGAAAGGTGTAGTTTTCCACCAGATAATGCAAGGCCTCACACATCTTTGGCAACTCGTGGGAAACTATTGGAGCTTGGCTGGGAAGTGATGCCACATCCCCCATACAGCCCTGATCTAGCACCATCTGATTAAGGCCATTGAGCAAAATGGAAAATATATAATTGATTAAAAACTATTCTTTGTTTAAAAAAAAGTGTTTTATTTTATACTACAAAACCGAAAGTACTTAGTTGCCAACCCAATAGTTCAGAAAACTTTCTTCCATTGAAGATTCACTACGTTCAGGATGACCCTCGAGTTATTGACAAGAAAGATTTGCGTGCGATGTGATGAAACAATTCGTTTACATTTACATCATATTGGAAAATTATGGAAGCTAAGCAAATGGATTCCACATACGTTATCAGATGAGAATAAAGGTCAAAAGCTATCAATATGATCGTTACTTCTTTCACGTCACAAAAAAGAACCTTTTCCTGATCACGTGTTTACTAGTAATGAAAAATGGATTCTGATTCAATACCTTTGATTGTCACCAAAGGACCCTGTACCCCACACTTCAAAGATACCACCTGACGCTCAAAATATTTTATGTGTATGGTGGACTGCAGGCGGTATTGTTTATTAGAAGTTTCTGAATACGGGCCAATTACGAGCGAGATCTATTCTATACGACTTCAACGTGTACAGGATGCTTTACTTCTTAAACAGCCAGAATTAGTTAGCCGAAAGTTATTCTTGAAGGACAATGCAAGACCCCAAACTACAAGGTATGTACACTTGAAAAAAAATGTATGCTCTAGGATGGGAAATTCTACCCCATCTCCATATTCGTCTGATATTTCTCCTTGTGATTATCTTCTCTTGGCTTTTGATAAGTAGATGCGGAATAAAAAAATTTACCAACGAAGCCGAGATTGAATGAAGGGAAGGTGGGTACATTTTTTTTTAATTCTAGAAACACCACATTTTTCTAAACCGGAATAGACAAACTTACTTCTCGTTTGGAAATGGTAATAGAATGTGGATGTGTTTATTTTAGCGAATAAAACTGTTTAAAAAATTCTACATGTGCTTGTTTTATTTTAGAGGAGGAAGATATTGGCTCATTTTTCTGATCTCTTTCTCTATTTTATTAGTACTCACTAACTTCGTTTCTCTAGTTTCGCAATAGTCAATCGCCTACTTGAACAAGCTATTTTTGCCACTTTTTACACGCCTTCAATCAACTCATTTCCGTTTTTGAATCGCTCGTAACACTTGTAAACAGTTTACAGAGTTGCCACACACTGATTTGAATTGACATTTCATGGACTTTTTAACATTTCTTTTGCAATTAAAACAAAGCTTGAAATTCATAATGCGTAATAGACACGGTAAACACGAGCTTACCATTCCGGTTATGAAAACTGATTGACAAGTCACAACTTATTCTAACATGACACTTTCTCAACGAATCAAGCTATCGGATTTATTATTTCAAGTAAATGTAACGTTAGTAGTTGCTACTATAAATACACATTAATTGTACTTTTTGGTCACACCTTGTACATGCTTGAACTACATATTATATATAAAAAAATAATGGAAATAATAATAATAATAATAATAATAATAATAATAATAATAATAATAATAATAATAAGAAAACTTTATTGTCCAAGAGTGAAACACCATTAACAGGACAAAATATAAACAACCATAGAAAATAAATAAATGCAGATTGCCATACCCTAAATAAACACAATAAATAATTCATACAAAATGAAGAGTTAAAGAACATATATATATATATATATATATATATATATATATATATATATACAACATGTAAATATAACAAAGTAAACTAAACAAAAATGGTATACCATACATAACAAACTCAGAAATCAAGTCAATGAAACGGGTCATCATAAAATTGCATGAAATTCCGTGACATATGACCAATCGGTGACCTAGCCAAAACATTAGTTCTCGCCCTAGGAATTCCCAACAAGTTACTGGAACGGGTGTCACGGCCCGGCACACGAAAATTAACGCACTGGAGTAAGGCTGCACTGTCAATTGAATTTGTTAATAGATTGAGCATAAATCTGGCACTGTACATATTGCGTCGATTAGATAGAGACCGAAAGTCGTGCTGATCCAACAAGCTTGTGTAGTCAACCCCACGGTCAGGGTAATGACTACTTACCCTAAAAGATAAATATTTTAGAAATCGTCGCTGAACACGCTCAATACACAAATCGAGATGGAGATAACATGGAAACCAAACCAATGATGCGTACTCCAACTTGCTCCGCACCAGCGCAAAGTATACCGATTTTATAGCTTGGATATTATTAAAACCACGACAGGATCTAATAACAAAGCCAAGCGACCTCGATGCAGACAAGCATATCGAGGAAATATGCCCAGCAAATGTAAGCCGCGAATCAAAAAGCACTCCTAAATCCTGCACCCTTGACACTCTTGATATCGGCCCAATCTAAGTCAATAAGGTTTTTTGCTCGAATGTGTTGACAAAATCGTTGAAGAATATGCAATTCACAAACAGAATCTTCGAAAGTTTCATCTAAGGACATTTCTAAGAACATTTCCCCCAATTTTATACCGGCTAGGGCAGCAAAAGTAAATGCACTTCAAAAATGCGTCGTCTGTTCAAAAAATGGAGTTCATAAAGAGTCACGTTACTTGTGTGGTCGACCTACGAAACGCCACTTTATAGGATACCTTGGTTTGAAAAATGCCGTAGAGAAATCGATTGAATTACTTAAATTTCTTCTTCAACAGGGAATTGTTAATTTCTTATCGAATAAAAATGTAATCCTTCCCTGTTTTGTTTTACTTTTTTAGTAAAATTAATAATAGACATCAATATTTGATTTTAATTGCACACGTTAAGGGATTTTTAAAATTAAATGCCGCAGTTAACAGGTTAAGTAAAGAGTGTTTTTCAAATTGCGCGGTTTTTTTTAAGAATAAAAAAAATATAGATGGCGCACTGAATTTGTCTGGGTATGTGGGCATTTAAAAAGTGTGATGTATGACATTTATAAAAATGGCTTCGTACACGGTACAACAACACGTTCAAATTGTTGAATTATTTTAGTTTTTAGAAAATTACGTGAATTTTATGGTTTACATAATCGTCCATCTGAAAGCACTATTTATCGAATTATTAAGAAATTTCAAGAGACCGGTTCCGTGGAAGATCAAAAAAGTGAAAAATACAGTCGTAGTGGTTGTTCACAAGAAAATATTGGTTTGGTTCGTGAAAGTGTTGCTGAAGATCCTGAAATGTCCATTAGATGAGGTTCACAACAACTTGGACTTAGTGGATCAACAACATGGCGTATTTTACACAAGGATTTAGCTCTGAAGGCATATAAGGTTCAAATAACACAGGAGCTGAAACCATTAGATCATTTAAAACGTCGTACATTTGTCAATTACATCAATGAACAACCAGCTGATTTTTCTCAAAAAATAATATTTTCCGATGATGCACATTTTGAACTTGGTGGCTATGTTAATAAACAAAATTGTCGTATCTGGGGTGAAGAAAATCCACGAATTAGTCATGAGAAACCTGTGCATCCTAAACGAGTTACTGTTTGGTGTGCATTATGGTCAGGTGGTGTAATTGGACCTTACTTTTTTGAAAATGCTGCTGGTGAAACTGTAACTGTCAATGGTGATCGATATCGTCGGATGATAACCGAATTTTTGTGGCCTGAATTAATGAGGATATGTGGTCTCAACGGGACGGCGCTACACCTCACTTTGCACACGAATCAATTGATTTGTTGAGAGAAAAATTTCCTGGACATGTAATATCAAGAAATGGTGATGTTATTTGGCCATCAAGATCGTGTGATTTGACACCGTTAGACTATTTTCTTTGGGGTTATGTGAAAAGTCAGGTTTATGAAAACAATATCATTAGTGAGATAGAGCCTTAATTATGTCAAAATGTCATTGAAATTTTAACAAAAGAATGGACGTCTGTGGGGCTGCAAGAGGAGGCCATTTGGCAAATAGTATTTTTCGCATATAAATGTCACAACTAACACTTCAATTACCAATAAAAAGTTTTTGAAAGTGAATGCAAATTATGTGTTTTATTTATTCTTTAAAAAAAAACCGCAAAATTTGAAACGCCCTTTATTTTTAAATGAATTACAACAAAAATTGTGTTTAAAAAAATATCGCTGCATGTTCTCAATTGCTGTTCGAATGGTAACTGTTGCTACAGAGTATAGAAGGACTGTTAATTTTTGGTGTACAACAATATATTTGCCAGAAATCATCGATGAATTGCGCGAAACTGTCGTAACATTGTGTAACGATACAATTTCCCACACAGCTTGTCAAACAATTATATATTTGAAAGCGAACAACATGGAATTAGTTTTATTGTTTGTATAATTCTGATTTAACCACATTGCGTGCGAAGCGTTTTTGAATACCTGAAGAGGCTGCGCAACAGTGTTACGGATTTTAAGCGAGACTATTTTGAAAAACGATAAAGCTATTTACACAAGCTATTTTTTATACATTTTCTGAAAACTTTTGCCGTAACACTTTTCAGATCATACCAATATTTTCAAGGATCCGCATTATACATAATTTTTATACAAGATAATTGAAACTATAAAAACACCTTTAAAACTTTTAAAAAAATTTGCGTAATAATTACATCAATACATACTTTTGGCTAGAACAAATTTTATAATAACTTTATGTAATTAAATTCAGTTTTCGTACTATTATAGGTGATAAAATATTCTAACCATAACTTCTTTTTTGCGTTTAGCGTTCAATTAAAATGTAATATAATTTGATACTTCTAAAATTTAACATTTTCAATTTAATAACAGATAACGAACAAAATATAGCATGAATTTCGAAAAGTTCAGGCGCTTATTTCTTATCAGTGTGAAATATGACAAATAACTATTTATTTAATTCACGCGTACTAAAATCATTCCGTATATAATAAACAGTCAAAAGAGTATATTTAGGGTCAGCATTATAAAAAACGAAATAAATTAATGGGCGGGTTAGCGAGCCTGACGAAAGAGGGCGGCACTAATAAACAGTTGTATTTGTTTTCCACTTAGCAATCCGTCAAAAAATAACTGCCAAAATTTGCGTTCATTCGATCATAAGGACACTTGTTTGGACGCTAAGTGAAGTTAACTTAATATTTAGTATGAAAAAAGTAGAGTACTAATCAGTGATTACATTATTTTTGAAAAGCAAAGTAAATGAAAGTATTAATTATCAAATAAAAATGTATTACAGAAGCGTACAGTTTCGTGCTCTTGCTTATCGACAGCTTGCATGTGGTCTGCACGGTGTTGGGCGTTCGTGAGTACTCCTCTAATAAAATAAACTAATGTAATAACTAAAGATGCGAATATTGCGCTACAAGTTATGAACGTAGATATGAAGAGCTCCGCAAACGTTCTTGATTCTCAGTTATGATTTGCTCGCCGACTGAAATGAATGTGTCCGGCGCGAATGTGTAGGCTTCTGTACAGACTGTTGTATTGTAATAATGTCGCAGTTACGTAGTTCTAAAAGACGACCACTGTTAGACGCAATGAATAAATTTATTGAAGATTTACAGGAATTAGTCTACGATGAAATCAAATGTGTAGTTTGCGATATGTCTCTAACGTCAATGCCTAAAAGTGACTGTTAAACGATTCTTGAACAGTCCGAAGCACAATTATAAAAAAAACTGGCATATAATTGAAAGAGCAAATTCTGATTTATTTATAACCACTTATTTTGTATAATCTACTGTTTACTTTATTAAACAACGAATAATTTGTCTCATTCTGGAATAAACATGCGAACTGTTTATTACCTAACTCGAAAATGTTACAAAATTTTGAAAAAAATCTACTCATGAATGTATTGAAAATAGAATTAAATCAACATTGAAAAATAAGAAACTGTGGTTATGTGTGGACAAAACAAAAGATTGTAAAAAAATATGTTATTAATGTTATGGTAGATACAATAGAAAACCAGACCAACCGGCATCTTCAACCTTAATGTAATGCCGAAGCAATATCAAAGGTAGAGTTACACATTCTAATGTGTGTAACACCACCTTTGAAGTTTGAACTTACAAGAAGCCATTGTTTATGACTGAAGTCGTCGCACCTATGCATTCTGTAAGCCGGTCTCTTTAAGAATACTGTGGCAACTTCTTACATGCCATGTGTAAAATTCACGATTTACATCTTGTGATAGAAACTATTCGTAGATGTTGTCCAGAGGTAAATGTATCAATTGCAAGTGTAAAGGCAGTGTTTCGCAAGTGTCTCAATTCGAGAATTTCACAAACTGTGTTCGAATACGCTGGAGAACATGGAAAATGCAGCGTTCTACTATTATAAATGTGTTGAGTATATAAAGAGCATTATTTTAAAATTTGATTCGAAGATAGAATTTTAAGATACCCAAGATAAAACAAATTTACAAACTATTCACAACAATTACTTCGGATTAGTGGAGGGAATAGAAAAATTAGAAAATCCTTCATTACTGGTGAAATCAGAGTGAATCCTGTTCACGCACAGTTTTGTGCTGTAGAAGACGCAAAAAATTATATTTTAGAAAAGTTTGGAAGTGTTTATAATAACACAAATTTGTGAAGGTGTTTATACAGATCCGTCAATTAGTTTCAAAAATCATTTTAGTTATGTAAATATTACATTACTAGATATTGAACGGTCGTTTTCTGCATATAAGAATATTTTTCCCACGGCGCACTCGGTTTGCTGAAACAGCTGTGGAAACATATGTTGTGCTTCAAATATTTAACAGATCCTATCTAATTTGTGACTTCACAATAAACATTATAATGGTAAGTGTTTCATCACGTTTTATAAAT
Source organism: Dermolepida albohirtum (assembly GCA_031893035.1). Taxonomy (NCBI): domain Eukaryota; kingdom Metazoa; phylum Arthropoda; class Insecta; order Coleoptera; family Scarabaeidae; genus Dermolepida; species Dermolepida albohirtum. The sequence goes on along the minus strand of JAVIWB010004819.1, from coordinate 383,781 downwards.
GACTACTTACTATTTGACGTGTTTATTAGCTAACGCACGACTCTGGTGCGCAGTCCAATTTCGCATCTTTAGTAATAAAATAATGTACGCAAAAGAATCAAAATTGACTTATACACTAAAACTGAGGAAAAACGATATTTTATGTAGGCGCCTAAGAAGGATTTAAAGATTGAAACTTGGATTCATCTAATTAGAGAGACTAAGACATTAAGAACTAGGCCTCTGTAGTCAGTCGAGTTTCCATCTTCTGTAAGGAATAACATAAATAACGTATTTAGAATGTCCAGAAACATCATCAATTCCTCATAGCCTAAACGTAATACTCTTTGAAGGGAGTCTTGTATTCTTTCAGGATGAGACTTCCATTTTAATAAAGATAAGAAATCGACTAAGAAATATATACAGAAATATATTTGATATCACATACAAACTAACAATTTCAAGTACCATTCTATGCCATTAATTTTGGAGTCTATTTACGGAGGCCAATCTCCATCAATTACTACCATAAAACGATGGAAGTCTTTTGAGTTTAAACGTGACCGGACCAGTATATTTGATGAACAGTAGGCGGCCACAAGACATGTGTACTCCAGAAATTAAAAATATTTTATAAGGGGCCAAATGACCAAATGCTCTACGCATTTAATGTGGATCAGTGGTTTCAAATTTGCATAATGAATCGAGTATGAATAAATTATTTACACGATGGGTGTCGCATTTGCTGAGCGTGTGCCATAAACGGGAAAGAAAACGCATTTCAACGTTGATAAGGCCTGGATATACCACTATACACCCGAAATGAAACAACAATCGAAATAATGAACTAAAATTGGCGAAAGTTCTAATCGTACACATGACCCGAAAAGTTGTGACTACTCGTTTGGGACTACAGTGGGGGTTCTTCTCATCGATTAACTACAAAAAGATAACAGGCGAATACTATGCATCTCTTTTAGACCAACTGCACGATGTAATACAACGCAATCCGAAAACTTAGCTCTCTGGCAAAAGGTTTGGATCGCATGAAACGGTAATCACTGAAACTAATCCATACTTCGACTAATTTGATAAAGCTCACTTTGCTGAAGGACTGAAAAAATACCGGTGGACTGAACGTAATGAGTTACAAAAATAAAATTCTTAAACTGGTCAGTTTCTGACGTTCATCCGCAACTATTTTGGTTGACGCAGGAGGAAATATGAAAAACTTAAAAAGACATGGCGCATATCGTTTAAATACAATGTTGAAGGATATATTTAAGAATAGAAATAATGCCTTAAAATTCATCCAGAGCCTACAAGAAATACTATGCACAAATTCAATCAAATTCGTCAGAGATTACCATAACTTGTGACATTAGTATACACTACCGACCATAAAAATTAGGACAGCTATTAGAATTTAAAAAATCGATTTTTTTCAATATTCAATACTTTTAGTATTACTGTAAAAACTTTTACAAGAAAGTTGGGATAACAATGAAATATTTAACTCGCAAATTCTCCTTAGAACCAATTTAATAGACAGAAATTTCAGTTTATCCCAATAGCAGGTAATAGAATCATTATAAGCGATATTTAATGGAGTAATTCTTATCATACTTGATCTGTTAGTAAATCAGCTTCAATACATATGTTCGGTTGCAGTATTTGTGGAAATAATATTTAGAAAATGCCAGAATAAAAACAATCAACTATTCTCATATTGCACGAGGAAGGATATTCAGTGTGCATGATTAAGCGAAAATTACAGGTAACAAAATTAACTATGCATTATACCATTTGCCGGTACCAAACCACCGGAACATTAGAAAACCAGGTCGGTCAGGAATGCCAACACGTGCGAAAGATCAACGCCTTAAAGTGTTACGCAAGCGAAACCGACGCTTGACATCGCAGCAAAAATTAACACGAGACGCTAACAACCGATTTCTATGACCAGCCGGTCTTTACGGTCGTGTTGCAGTAAGAAAACCGTTGCTGTGTCGTGAAAATCGCAAAAAACTACTACAATTGGCCGAAAATTATAGAAATTGGAGACGAAAATTGAACAAATGTTCTTTAGACTGACGAATCCAAGTCTGAAGTGTTCGGTCAGAAGTGCAATTTTTGTTAGACGTACGAAAGACGAAAGGATGTTGCGCGATTGCGCCGTGCCCAGTCAAATATGGTGATGATTCTATAATGATGCTTTGGGGCTGTTTTAGCAGAGCAGGGATTGGAGATCAAGGAGATTAAGTGAAAATCGACGGTGAAAAAAAAATTATAGACCAGTACTGGAAAAGAACGCCGACATCCGGATTGCGGTTAATTGGAGAGAACTTCGTATTTGCGCATGATAACGACCTCAAACATACAGTATGAATTTGTAAAGATTACTATTCCCAGTTAATAGTATGGGTTTGTTTATTGTAACAATGTGTCAAGTTTACTAACTAAAATGGGAGTTACACAATATCACCGAAATGAGGGGCGTTTATTTATCGACAAATTAAGCAGAAGTCTCAAGCGTGTCTTATTACACAATAGGAATGAGTATGGTTCGATTTCTATTGGTTATTCAGTCCACCTAAGAAAAGCATATGAAGAGAAGGTTTTGAAATTACTAAGATATGCATTTGTATTAAGATATCGAAGAGGATACATATAGTTCCAGTGTTTTCTATCTATCAAGAAACCAACACTGGAGTCAGAAACATTTGCCTTCTAAAATATCCTTAGACGTTGGATAAAATGTTATAAATCAACCATTAGTGGACAGGGAAAAAATCATTTTTCCACCTCTTCACATCAAACTAGGTCTTATGGAGCAATGTGTTAAAGCTTTAGATTTTGAAGGCGACTGTTTCTAGCACATACGTGAAAAATTTCCATGATTTAGTTACGAAAAATTAAAGCCGATTAATTCGATGGACCGGAAATTAGAATTTTAATGAGACCCAAATTTCATCAACACTATAAATGAAATTGAGAAAGAGGCCTGGACGTCAATTACGATTGAACAATTTTCTTGGGAACAAAAAGGCGTACAATTACAAGGATTTAGTGAAAACGATGCCTGAAAATTTCAATCGCCTAGGTTGCATCATGAATATAAAACTTCATTTCCTACAGACAAAGAGATAGATCCGGTGTAGTGCCACAGGCGGAGCATCGGATTCAAGGATAATTACTGTTAATTATATAAGTTTTTTTTTAAATAAAGAGACAGATTTTACGAGAATTTATAAGCTGTAAGTGATGAACAAGGCGAAAAATTTCATAAAGATTTAAAAACTAAAGATCGGTACCAAGAAAAATGGGATCCTCACATGACGGCCGACAACTGTTGGAATATTCATAGATTGCCAAAATAGACAATGCAGCAGAAACTGCTCCAAGAGGAAATTTATTCCCTGAAACCTATGTGTTTAACGGTTATTTTGTAAAAATACTTTTGTAATTTGTACTAAATATGGAGTAATTATTTATGTATGTAATTGTATTTAAACAAATTGTTATAATTTTGTACTTTGCTTATTTTATATCAGTTCTCAACAACTTAGTCGGTTTTAATGATCCTTCAAGAAGCAGGATATGGTATAGAGCCAAATTCTGATGATACGTAAAAACCAGTATGATTTTCGTATTTAGCACACCCAAATTAATGAATAACAAATCTCATTTAGGAGTCAGCAAAAATCGTGTTGACCACTGTCATCTCAAGTAGAAGAGAACGTTTTACAAACCATGTCTTGGCTTCCGCAGAGTCCGGATTTGAACGCCATTGTGTTACTGTGTGATGAGCTCGACGACAAATGCGAAAAGTGCGTCCAACTTGGAAAGAACACCTATGACGACTTCTCCAAACTGATTGGGATATTTCCGGTGAAACTTTTGGTTAACCAAACGAACAGAACGCATGCTATGAGTGGTCCGGGGAGTATTGCAAGCCAAAGGAGCCTATTTTAATAAGCAAAAGACAAGACAATATTTGAATGAGAATGTTTTGTTTTATTTTTTTGTTATGTCTTCTTATTATTGTTTATATATTTATTTCTAGTGACGAATATTTATTTTCTTTTGTGTTATTACCGTTTCTATTTAAGTTTGCAATAATTCACTAGTTATTCTAACATTTATGGCTGGTAGTGTAAATTACCAATATACATTACTTCTTGGATTTCTTTTCTAAATCAAATGTAATAATTACATTGATTTTTGACAGACGACTTTCATTTTGACACTGATAGTAGATGACTTTCGCATTATATTTTACAAGTAAAATGATCACTTTAGGCCCACAAAACAATATCATAGAGCATCTGTTTATAACGCAATCGAACAAAATAATTTTTGCCAAAAAGTTTTTATTTTTTGTCTAGTCACGCTAATTACTTATCTGCCCTCGTAACTGCTTAAATAAAAAGTATTATAGATTTGGGTATTATAAAACACATGTTCAGGTAAAATAATTAATCGGAGAATATTAATGTATTTGATAGTCTATTTTTAAATTAAGAGGAGTATTTCAAATTATCTGCGTTTCACGGACAGATTTATAGACGAAATGTGCAATAAATAGCGCATTCGACCTATCTACGAGGAGCGTTTTTATATTCGCGGAATGAGCGGGTTGTAGAGGGGTGAGTAGGCGCATTGGGGTCGTGGCCTATGCAGCGACTCATGATTAGTATAAATACGAAGTTTCATTGTTATTAGACAGTTAGTCTTTGAGCTATCGTCAACCAAGTAACATAATCAGGAGTGAAAAGTGAAATATGGAAAAAATCGAATATCGTGCCGTTATAAAGTTCCTTACCAGAAAAGGAAAATCAGTCGCGACCATAATGAATGAGATGTCATTGGTTTACGGCGACTCTTGTCCAGGAAAAACCATGGTGTACAAGTGGCATAGTTTATTTAAACAAGGAAGGGAATCCCTTGAAGACGACCCGAGGCCGGGCAGGAGCATTGAGGTGACCACGCCAGCACTTATCCAAAAAGTTGAACAAATTGTACTCGAAGATGCTCGACTAAAGAAGAAACAACTCGCAGAAATGGTTGGAGTATCCGATACAACAATTTTTAAAATCCTACACGATCATCTCGGCATGTCTAAGGTCAGCGCAAGATGGGTGCCGAGAATGCTCACGCCGCCGCAAAAACAACAGCGCGTAGAGTGTTCGCGTGCATTTTTGGACCTCTGTAATGAAGACAAGGATGGTGTATTGAGTGGAATTGTTACTGGAGACGAAACTTGGGTTCATCATTATGAACCTGAGTCCAAACAAGACTCCATGCAGTGGCATAAAAAGGGCACAGCACCTCCCAAGAAATTTAAAGTGTCACAATCAGCTGGGAAACTCATGGCAACGGTATTTTGGGACTCGGAAGGAATATTGTTGATTGATTATAAAGATAAAGGTGTTTCTATAACCGGAGAATATTACGCTTCAATATTAGAGCGACTAAAAGAAGCCATTAAAGAGAAAAGACGGGGAAAATTGACAAAAGGTGTTCTGCTTTTGCACGACAACGCGCCCGTCCACAAGAGCCGCGTTGCGTTAGCTGCCCTGCATAAAGTGGGCTTCGAAATTGTGAACCACCCACCCTAGAGCCCAGACCTGGCCCCGAGTGATTATTACCTGTTTCCGAAAATGAAAAAAGAGCTGCGGGGTAAAAAATTTACTGCCGATGATGAAGTCAAGGAGGCAGTTTCGGCGTATTTTGCAGATAAAGAGAAATCATTTTTTTATGAGGGTATAAATAAATTAATTGAAAGATGTGAAAAATGTATCCGTCTTGCAGGTGAATATATTGAAAAAGAAAAATAATTTGGTTTTTTTATTTCCACCCCTTGTCCCCCATTCCGCGAATATAAAAACGCTCCCTCGTACATTCAAACGCGTGTCAGTTTTCGTGGACGGTTTTGTGTTCTCATTGTTCAATTGCTCCTTCAAACGTTAACAAACATGTTCTTTTTATAATTTGTAAAGCATTTAATGTACCATTCTATTGTTCTTAGTATGGATTCTACACCAACAGGTTCAGGATCATATTCGCCTCCAAAGAAACGCAAAATATATACATATGTATAAACACTTACGAACTGACGAAATGCATCTTAGTAAACTTGTTATCATTTCCAAAATTAGCAACAGACAGATTGAATTTAAAATTTTTTGCCTTTAGGAGTTGAAAAATCGACAGCATATTGAACCACAAAGGAATATGATGAAACTGACACAATTACTGTATCTAAACACAGAGTAATGCGACTTAATATTTTTGCCACATATGATGAAGCAGTTAACGTCTGTGTGGCGAATAGTGCATGATGCTTTCTTCTACAAGAACCAATTACTTTGGAAATATTTTTATGGAAATAAAGGAACGTCTACATTTACCATAAATGTGCGGCAAATCATCACTGTACAAAGTCAAGGAGGAAATTAAGTTTAAATACATAAAAAGTAGCCGTAAAAGCATTCTTATAGAATGAGATGAAATCATTACGTGGAGACGAAAATATTTAGCGTCAATTAAGGAGCTTGGGAGGGAAAGTCGACCAATTTATTATTTAAATGAAGCTTGGGTCAATGAAGATCACAAAAACAAAAAATCTGAAAGGACAACAATATTGAAAATCGACGTCAAACATATTGAAGGGATGTTTACAGAATTAGAAAACCCATCAAGCGAGAAGAATATGCTTATTGTTTTACACATTGGATCTGAATATGGCTTTGTTGATGGAGAGTTGTTTTTTAAAGGCAAGAAAACTGGAGATTATCATAAGGGGATGAAGGTGGCAGTATATGAGAAATAGTTTGATAATTTGTTACCAAAATTACCTGGGAATGCTGTTATCGTCATGGATAAGACATCATACCACAGCAGTAAACTGGGAAAAAAATCCCACGACAGAATCTAAAAAAAAGATATTCAGGTGTGGTTGCAAGAGAAGTAGATTGAATTCAAAGAAGATATTGTTCAATCTGAACTTCTGAATTTAAGAAAAACTAATAAAGAAAATAATTTTTATGTGGTTGATGAAATAGCAAAAGGTAACAATAAAATTGTAGTTCAGTTCCAACTTTATCATTGTGAACTAAATCCAACAGAATTGATATGGACAAAAACAAAAAATGAAGTGGCATCCAAGAACAATACATTTATATTGAGAGAAATGAAAAAAGAATTGTTATTGCAAGCTATAGAAAATTATAGAAATGTTAATTAAAAAATTTGTATTGAGCATATAATTAAAGAGGAAGCAAAAATATTCGCACTAAATGGAATCGTAGATAATCTGATTGAACCGTTCATTGTTTCTGTTTGTACCAATAATGACTGAAATTTTTTCAGACAGTTCAGACTTTCATCTAGATAAGTAGTGCCTAAAAAACCGTTTAGTTTCTCTATCATTATTTATTTGTAAGCGTAAAATTTGAAATTGTATTTTATTTCGGCAAATTAAACACGTTTTAAGGTTATGTATGTACACTATTTTGTAAATAGATTTTTTGATTACTATCATTGATTACCTTTAATTTTCTTTTTAATTTAAATACGGCGTTTATTTATTATTAAAAGAAAGTAGTATACTCTGTAATGTTTTGGGTTAAATGGAAAAAAAAACTGATGGTATAAAATAATAAAAAAAATTAATAAATAGATCATACCGCACTCGGCATAGAATATTTGATAAAAATTATATTCAAATTTACCGCAAAAATAATACAGTGATTTATCTGGTAACTTTTGCAGTGTAAATGTGGCTTTTTCATTTACTCCTCCTAGTTTAAAAATAGACTATAATATATTTTGATGCATTTTACAGTTAAGTCTAGTAAGCTGAATGTTAAATACTAAAGAATAAGCCAAATTCAACTTCAGGATTTGAATTGGGCGCCATTTGTTTTGTAGGAATGTTGGAAGTTTACTTTTTGACAATTAATATGGAAACATATGGCAAATGAATCATTTATTCTCAGAATGCACAGCAGCGCATACAAATTATACAAAGTTATTACGAAAACAAGCGATCTGTTGCGGATAGGCTAAGAAAAGTTCGACTACTTTTTTGATGTAATAATGTGCTAGGTGAGAGTGATTTAGTGCAATAATTTGAAACGGACCACTCCGAAGAAAATATTGGTCGGTAGTGTGAGCACTTTACCACGTCGTCGTAAGGAACTACTCAACGAATTTAAAGATCTGCATGTAAATGCGTACAGAATTCAACTGGCGCAAGAACTTAAAGAAATGAACCATCAGAAGCACCGTACATTTGTAAACTGGGTTTCAGAGAACAAAGTTGATGTTGATTTTTGCAAAAAACTGGTATTTAGGGATGTTCATATAAATCATGCTTCATATGTTATTCAAAAGGAATCAGTGCATGTCTCAAAAATGCACTCTCTGGTGTGCACTATGAACTGGGGGAATCATTGGCCCGTACCGCAGCACGTGAAATAATCATTTTACTTCACGCCAAATTTTCTGACCGTTATCTGTCGGAGTGGCGACATCGATTGGCCACCCAGGACTTGTCATCCCCACTAGACTATTTCTTGTGAGATTATCTTAAGAAAAGGGTTTATGAAATAAATCTGCTACGCTTCCAAAGCTAAAGAACACAAGGCGTGCAATTACTAACATAAAGTGGCAGTTATGTGAAAACATGAAAATTTTGCAGAAAAAGGTTGATATCCAGCCTTGACTATAATTATTCGCCGCCTTCTGGTAATTCTGTTCCATTATTTCTGTGAATTTCTAATGAGTTTAATCGATACTTAAGTAGTAATCTGTTAATGCTATTTTATTGTTACGGTTTATGATAGACTGAGAATATTATACAAGACCCGTACTTCGTGGTTTTTACAAATCAGTCGTTGAAGAACGTTTGAATAAAGTGTGTGCATTTCTAAAGTTTTACTGGCGAAATGTTTACTTGTTTCTTCTGTTTGTCTTTCTGTTCTGTATTGGCGGCATTGTGTCAAGAGCACATGAACTTGGTGAAGCGGAACGCAGACTAATTATTATCTTACGTTCAGAAGGAATGGCAATATCAAGTGTTGAACAATCGAAATTAAGTGTGCTCGTGGTACAATGATACACGTTAAAGAAGCATCAGGAGAGTGGGTCTTATTTAGATCGACCAAGAAGCGGAAGAAAACATGAAACAATTGCCAGAGAAGATAGTTTTAGAGAGAATGCCTTTGCGAAGACGAACATTGTCAGAACAGCTGGCTAACGAAGAGATTCCTCACTTACAGTGGAGAAGAGGTCTAGGATCGAGTGATTTACGGGGTTGTAAAACTCGAAACAAACCGCTGTTAACGGTAACACACAAACAAAAAACTAAAATGTCGTACCAGCAGTCAAGCATGGTGGCGGTAGCATTATTATTTAGAGCTTTAAACTTTATGGCTGCCTTGGGAGAATTGTACGTATGAAGGTCGGATGAACATGCAACGCTATATTCAAATATTGGAATTATTTGAGAGAGATACCCCTGATTACTCATTTCAACAAAATAACGCCCTTTATCATAAATCACGTGATGCTACACGCTAGTTTATAAAAACCAATGAGAGGGCGGCCACTACAATCGTCAGACGTATCATTCATTGAACACCTGTGGTATATTTTAAAGAATATTCGAAGAAAACCTTTTAAAGAAAAAGTATTTGTGATTTTTGCAAAAAATTGTTATGAATTGGTTGCGAGTATGCCTAGAAGCATAAAATCTGCAATTGAAGCAAAAGGTGGCTCCACAAAATATTAATTTTTAATAATAAATTAGTATTTCAAACGAAGGGTGGCGAATAATTACGGGCAAGGCCATCATCTTCCATATCTAAACGCTAACTTTGTCCTTTATATTGGCAGCAATAAAATTCTAATTTATCCAATATTTTGATTTTTATTCAGAACATAGATCCTGAAGTTCAATTTGGATCACCTTTTATTTAGACATTTTATAAGAACAAATGCTTAAAAGTATAGAAAAATCGAATATTCAAAATCGCACCATATTACAGGACAACAATCCTAAGTATACAGCCTGTATACTTATTGGATGGTTGTTGTTTAAAGTATCTCAAGGGTTTTCATATCTCCTAAAAATTCCTGACTTAAATGTTATGATACATCCTGTATATTGAACTATGAAAAAAGATATTTGAAATACGGAAGACATTGAAACAATGTTTTAAAAAACTCTAGAACTAATTTTGAGAGATATTACTAAGAAATTAGTTGATGCAAAGCAAAAAATCAATAAAAAGTGTCTTATTTAGTAATGGTTTATAGACAAAATATACAGATTGTATAATAAGAAACGCAGACTGATAATAAAAAAAAACTACTTGAAAAAATAGATATATTGTTACAAAGTACATTTTATATGCTAATGTTTAATATGGCGTCCAGTCTCGATTATTTCTAAGAATAGTCCCACAGCAATTTCCCAAACTTGCGACCAAGTTTTCCGTATAAATTCTAGCAGCATATCTTCTTGGTAGTGCGAGATAATTGGAAAATTTGATGTATGAATTTTCCTCGAAGTTTTTGCTTCACGAGAGTCCAAACATTTTCAATGGGATTATCGTTTGCGAAGGACAATCCATTGCAGTACTATTTGCAGCTTTCCACTTACTACATAGTTTACCGCGATGTTTTGAATCCTTGCCTTGTTGTAAGATCCAATCTACACTATTTGCAGTTTTTTTAGTACAAGTTTTTCATTCGTTTCACGTTTAAAATACCGGTAAACACAAAGATTCAAAGCCTCGTGTGTTAAAGTAACTTCAGACATGAATCTCTACTGGTATTTTCTTGTGCCCGGATCACGCGCTCCTGTCGATGTTTCTCGGAGATCAACGGTTTAATAATTGCGCTTTCATAAGAGATATGTTCGCGTAATAAATTAATTAAGCTATATCGTATTGTCCTTGATGAAGTGTTAAATGCGGTTTTCTTCTAATATAAACTAGTAATAGCCTTATTTTTTCACATTGTTTTGATACGTGTCCTGGACGATGATTTACACTTTGATAACATCTTACCCATTGTCTGCAAATGCCATTTTAGCATTGTTACGCTACTCACACAAAAACTCGTAACATTTTGCATACGCTGCGCTCGTTTTAACAAAAACTGTTACTTGCATCATGTACAACGGATAAATGACGATTAGGCCTATTAGAAGGAAGACATTTCTATCTACCCTAGCAGTTCTGTCTTTCCATTAATTTTCCCTTCATGGGATTATAGGGCTGCGTTTCTTTTTATACAGGCTGTATCTTCTAAACCCTAATATAAATTTAAACTAAATCAAAGAATAAAATTGAATAGTGTGATTTTTTAGGAAATTAGTTTGAAAATTTACTTATTATTTAGCGCACTTCACTGTTTATAATACCCAAATCTATGCAATAAAATAAATTACTTGCTTAGTAAGAAAATTTGTTGAATTTCGTTATTTATAATACTGACCCATAAACGTAAAAACTAATCTTACCTGGTATTTCTCTCACGGCAATAATCTACATGATCTAAATATTCTTCTTGGTCCAAATTCATTTTGCAATAAGAACACTGGACGACCTCTACAAGAAAAAAAAACACATTAATTTCAATGAATACTAAATAAATATTCTGGAAAATTATTGTAAAACCTCTATTGCTTATAAGTCGTCAACGTAAACTATTTATAAATATGTACAAAAATTATGTTATAAATCCTAACAACAGAACAACGATTATAACTATCATCTCCATACATTAAGATTCAGATATTACTTGTGCTACAATACATACAGTAGTTGCAATTGAATTAGAACCACCTTTACGTATTAAGAAATTCGTAATGCAAGCGGTTTGTATTTAGATATATTTCAAATTTTCGATTGTAAACTGTTTTAGTTGCTCAAAAAGAATCTATTCCTAGAAAAACAAATATTATTTAAAAAAATCCCCTTATTATCGGCTTATGCTCAGGTGACTACTATTAGGGTCTAAACACAGATAATGAAATATGTGAAAGAACTATCAATAATCCAATTTAAGTCGAAGTTTGTGAATTTTATTATTAGTTTAGTTTTTTGGTGAATTTTGAAGGTACGGAACGGAATATTAGAAGTCCGGATAAAATTAAAATAGACACGTTATTAAATTTATTGAAAACAGATATGTGTTCGAACACACAAATTGCAATAATGCAAAAGTTTATCGGCATGCGGTCGAAAATAGTCGCATTAATTAGAGCAGTCGCAGTAATTTCCGGCTAATTATAAAAGCAGCACTCGAACATGGACAATCTTCTGCTAAAGAGTTGCTAGATAAATTAAAAGTGCATAAAATAAACACATCTGACTGCTCGATGCGATCATGATTATACGCTGCCGGTATCAAGCGTCGCAGACTAGCCAAGAAGCCTAGATTGACACCAAAAATGAAGAAACACGTCTGCAAAGGGCAAAAATGCACAGAAATTTTATGGTTGAATATTGTAAAAAGATAAATGAGTATAAATTTTATTGTCAAATAAAAGTATCAATTTTTATAATTTTCTGTTTGAAAGTCACACTCTCTTTACAACAGATCTTTAGCAATTAATTTCAACTTGAAGCAATGAAGGGGGATATTAATTTCGTTAGGCGAAGACCTAAGGAACGTTATAGTGTTGGTGCTGTACAGAAAGAAATAACTCCCACCATCAGTCATGATCTGGTCATGCATAATGGCAAATGGCACCGGACCTATGTATTTTGTGGAGAGCACAATAAATCAAGTGCAATATAACTACATTTTTGCCTTTCCTACACACAAAATAAAGAAGGACTATACACTCCGTGCAGTGGAGCACCGTGCCATACAGCGAAATGGATAAAAGTCTGTTTCAAGAGCATAACGTACACCTTCTGACCTGGCCCGGATACTCACCCGACCTAAATCCGATCGAAAATGTACGGAACATGTTGAAACGTTTACGTACTCATTCTCGAATTCAACAATAGCAGTTATAAAAGAAAATATTAAAACATTTGCAAGAGATCGCAAAACTGCAAGAAGTGGAAAAACTTTTCTGTATGTGAGATAGAATTAGCACGCTCGTTAAAGTCCAAGGAGGATTAACAAAATATTAACATATCTTCTGCAAAGCATAAATAAACATTTTATATTAGTAATATGTGTTTGTTTTTGTTTTACTTCTGATAAGTCTGAAAAAATATCAAAATCAGAAAGTGGCTGTAATTCAATTGCCAGGTACCGTATATTACACAAGAATATTTCATAGGGTTTGCAAACTTCTTATCTATTGCATAATTAAAGAATGTAAACGGACAAGCAACGTACAAGCAGACATTTCAATTTCCGAAAAATTAATGAATCTAGGCAGACACTTCAAACTCTGAGAAATTAATGAATTTGTCAAGAATTTTGTACGGCGAATAGGTCACAGTGTCTTAAAAACGAATTTCCAACGCTTAATGAAATTATGAAAATAAAGAAAGACGAGTTCATGCTAAAAATGACTCGCGCAAATTCTTAAAAGTCATTAATTTTGAGTAAGTTTTTGAATGTTTCTGTTGCTTCAGATATTACCAAGCCTCCGGGTTTGCAGTAGCATATAGCCCTGTCAAATATGTACTAATGTTTGCCAATAACATCCAAGAATTATCCTGATAAATACGTAACAATATGTTTTACTAATGAAATAATGACTGCTGCAAAAAAAATCTTACCCAAGTTGCCACCATACTATTAAGAACTTAACTCTATTGAAATAAGTTGAGTACTAATCGAAGGCGAAGTTGCTTAAAAAAATACATTTTAAAAGTAACACACACAAGTATTGACATTTCAGTTTTTCTTTTAATTTTCCTTTTATTTTTTTTGTGTGTTGTGGGGGGACGATTTTTGAACAATGGGGAAACGCTAAGACATGACCAGTGCAAAAAAGTAGCAAAGAGACTTTATTAAAAGCTGGGGACTATTGTCGTCGAAAAATGGCAAAACGAGAACGTGTTTCTTGTCAAGCAGTAGCACAGTGGCAAAGTTAATTGCAGAAAACCTACCATCCACTTCGTGTGGCCATATTCATTGCAGAAGAAAAAGACAACGGATCGTAAAGACAGATCAATTGTTAAAAGATCATTAAAGAATCGACAACGACCTATTAAAGAAGTGCTACGCACCTTAGCAGCAGATAACATCAAAATTGCGAGTTGAACTTTCCAATCTCGATTATACGAGGAGTAAACTTCGCCGGCCAGAGAAAAAACAAAATTGAACGCAAACCTGCATGTCGGGAAAAGAGCTAGGGTCTCACGAGGTAGAGGTCTTGCCGTGGCCAAGCAACTCTTAATTCCTAAACACAATCGAAAATGTATGGAATAGTTAACAACGGATTGCTTACTAACCCTAGCTGCTTCAAAACAAAATATTTTAAGATACTTGGAGCAAAATTAGAATTTGAAGGAGTTGGCCGCGTCCTGTATCAGATGCATGTCGAGAAGAATTGCCGCCATGATCAAAGCAAAGGGTGACTTAACAAAATATTAGTTCATATTATTTAAATATATATATATATATATATTCAGCACCAAAGAGGATTTAAGAAAGGAAGACGTACCGCGGAGCAAATATTTCTAATAAAAATGATACAACACAACAGCAACAAAAAAAATTTAGAACTGCATATGCTCTTTATCAATTTCCGCCAAGCGTGCGATATGATACTCAGGAAAAAACTCTATGAGGCGCTGAAAAAGCTTGGAACTCCAACTAAACTTATAAATTTGGTAAAAATGACCTTAAGGAAGGCCAACAGCAAAATTTTGATAGACGGACAAATAACGGAAAGTGTCACCGGAAATAAAGGGGTGGGAGTAAGGAGACCTTATTTCAACGATAATGTTTACCTTTGTACTGGAAACAGTATTGAAGGAAAGTGGTATCGAGGCAGATGGAATAATTGATCAATGAGGGCATGAGATAGTTGCGTATACAATCACTGAAGGGCACAGGAAGTATATGGAAACACGCCAAAACAGCGGGAGGGAGACACTTATTAGCTTCAAGATGGAAGGGAGGGAGTATAAATTCGAGAAGGTAAATAGCTTTGAGTGCTTTGGGGTAACTACAACAGATAACGTGGACGAAAGTTTAGAAATCTAAAAGCGAATGGCAAAGGGTAGCAGAGCGGTGGGTACTAACAACAATACATTCAAGACAAAAGATCTCGAGGGCTGCGAAACTGAGAATATATAAAACAATTTTCGAGCGAACTATGGACATTGATAAAACAGATAAAATAAAGCTGGGGGTATGGAAGAGGAGAGTGCTTCGTAAGACACTGAGAGGAGTGAAGACAGAGAATGGTGAGTGGAGGCGAAGAACGAATAAGGAAGTTCAGGAAATTTATAGTGACCCATCCATAACAGCTTTCGTAAGAACATAGAGTACGATGGCTGGGTCATGTCAGCTGTATGTCGGGAAAATGACCCGCGAGGAGGATACTGGAGAAGACTGGTGGGAAGAAGAGGAAGAGACGCCCAAAGAAGAGATGGCTGGATGCGATAGTGAGTGATGTGGGGAAAGTGGGAGTGAAAGATTGGAGAAACAGGGCGGAAGATAGAGATGAATGGAGGAAATTGTTGAAAGGGTTAAGAAAATGTAATAGATATATAGGTTTTGAAATGTAATATGAGATAAGCCTAAAGGCCCGTAGCGCTGAAATATATATATATATATATATATATATATATATATATATATATAATCTTTATACTATAATATCAATAAACAGTTGTTCACGTTAATTCGTTACTTTGTCTTATTTCTTATAAAAATAGAACCAAAAAGTTGAATTTATATGGGTGGCCCTAATTTTATTGCGCGGCACTGTAGAATATAGGAAACATTAAATTTATGTTTATTCAGATAGATTACTGATTTTACAATTTAAAAAATTGTACTTACCCATTACTTTGAAGTCCTTTGTATTGGGACAAGCGCTTTTGTGTTTGGATAAATATACCTCGGAGTTAAACCCTAAACAGCAATATGTGCAGGCAAATACACTTTCGAGGTACTTTTCTGCAGCAGGGACGAAATCCATTTCGAGGTCAGTATTCGCATTAACCTCAAATTCCTCCCCAAAATAAATCAGTAATTCTTCGCCTTCTAGGATTTCACGAACACTGCGATAATACAGATTACTTTCGTATTGAAACGCGAGTAAATTTTGTTCTGAACAATTACTGGCGGTGTTAATGTATTGCATCCAATGCGGAAACTTTGGTACGTCATCTTTAACCACTAATTTTCCTTCTTTAATTTTCCAGGAGTCTTCGTGGGTGTTTAGTCCAGGAAAAGGACCAAAGCTTACATCTTTAGGTATAAGTTTTACAGCAAATACACCGACAGACGTAAGAGATTCCCTTATTTCTAAAACATTTTTTGGTATTTCTTCTCTTATCCGATTATCCATGTCAGGATTAGAATTCCTGTCCAAAATATGTACGAGCATTCGACATTTGGTACAATAATCTTGGTAAGTTTCATGACACTGGTCACAATCTGTTGATTAAATTTACTTACATTACACCACTTATTAATAAAATATTCTTGTGATTAGTATTTACATCATTCCAAGATTGCACTTGTAAAAATTGTGCGCAAAAAATTACGTATTTCAAAAATGGAAAAGCAAAAATAGTTAACAAATCTTAACAAAAATCATTTTGTGTGTTCAAAATATTTTCCTTCAGCAGCAGGAGAATATTTAATGTGCAAATTTGGAATGAAATATGTGGCTATAGTAGTCTTAAAAAAGATGTTATGATAAATTATTGCGGAATGAAAAAATATATACAATAAAAAGAAGGCGTGGGGGAACGGGAAAATAAAGTATATCATTATAGAGAAAAAAAAACGGCCAAATAGAAGTTTTCTTTCTCTACAATGATAGAAGTTCGTGAACACAAAAAGATAATCTGGGAGTAATTTAATGTAACTTTGGATGAGATTTATAGTCTGTTTCAAAGTATAGTGCGTAATCATAAATAACCCCACTAAAGATCCATTTTCGCGATGGGAAACGCGAATTTTAAGAATAAGTAAAGCAAGTGTGTATCAAAGATATTAGGAAAATAAAATAATTTATCTAAATGTATGAATTTTCCTTTGTTATTATAGTATAACCTCGATTATTCGGAGCTTCATTAAATCGGATTCTTCAATAATCTGGTCAAGCACTTAACTTGCATTGTTTACTTTATCATCCGACCTTCCGGATTTGATAGTACTCGGTAATCTGGACCAGTGCGGGGAAAACTGAAATCGATCATATGGAATTCCTCTGATTTTCTAAATTCGGCATCTAATCTAAATCTGATATCTGGGGGTTCACATAAGCAGTGTGAGCTTTCATTTTGACTGTTAAATATCGCGTCTAGGGATAAATAATTGATTCGCTGTTGGTTGTTGCATAGTACATACACTACCGTTCATAAGTATTTGGGCACCGATATTTTATAAAATTATTTGAACAGCATAGCTTCTAGGAAATTCATTCTTGTAATATTGGATAGGTATAAGGAAAGTATTAAATCTACAGAAACGCTGCATAAGTAACAATATGTATTACTTTATTACCTGCAATAAACCAAAATTTGTTATTGGGACTACCTGGGGATTAGCGCAATAAAAGTTTCTCCAAGTTCTTGTAATTGTCTTTCTGTGAAGGATACTGAAGGATAAGTTTAGTAATGATGTTTTAATGACCTCGGGCGAGTTTCATGTTATATTTTTGAAATTGCCCTCAGTTACGTTTCTGTATTCGTTGTGAGATATTCCTGTGCTAGTAGTGTTGTTAAGATCGTTAAATATGCTAAAAAAGAAAAGAGATGGACATTGAAACGCGTTCTCTTATAATTGCGCACCATCAAGATGGCAAAAGCAACCGGCAAATTGCGACACAAATAAAATTAAATAATACTTCCGTAGACTATGTCGTCAAAAAATACCGAGAAAGTGGCAGTGTCCTCAATAAATCACGGAGTTGGAGACCCAGAGCGACAACTTCTGCTGAGGATCGTGCAATAGTGATCACAAGCAAAAGAAATCGACGGAAAACAGCCCCAGAAATCGCTGCAGAAATCAATGCAGACCGTCCAAAGTCAATAAGCGTAACAACGGTCAAACGTCGCTTGTACAAAGCAGGTTTGTACGGACGAATTGCAATGAAAAAACCGTTATTGCGCAAACAGAATAAGCGGAAACGCTTAAACTGGGCTCGTGAACACCAACATTGGACAGTTGAACAGTGGAGTAAAGTCTTGTGGACCGATGAGTCAAAGTTCGAAATTTTCGGGTCCAGAAGACGTGTTTTCGTTCGGAGATCTACAGGTGAGCGTGCGGCAGAGCAATGTATTGTGCCTACGGTTAAACATGGCGGTGGTTCCGTGATGATCTGGGGTTGTTTTGGTGGTACGGTCGTGGGTGATATTGTGAAAATTGAGGGAATACTAAGGAAAGAGCAGTATCGAAACATTTTGGAGACCAACGCTATTGCTTCAGGATTAAGACTTTTGGATAGGAATTTTGTATTCCAGCAGGATAATGACCCAAAGCACACATCCAAAATATGCAAAGACTATTTGCAACTCTTGGAAGCGGAAGGATCCATCGAAGTTATGAAATGGCCTCCCCAAAGCCCCGATCTAAATCCAATAGAGTTATTGTGGGAGGAACTTGATCGGGAGGTCCGGAAAGCAGTACCAACATCGGAGGCTGATTTGTGGAGGAAACTGCAGGAAGCTTGGGTCCGCATAACACCGGATACATTAGCAAAACTAATTGCAAGAATGCCGCGATTATGTGCTGCCATTATAAAAAACAAAGGAGGTCACATAGATGAATCGAAAATTTAAATATAATATGTAATTCTACTGCCAGATACTGTAATTAGTTATGTATGTACATGTAATAAATATATTTTCATTTTTTCACTAGTGCTTTTAATCATTTCTTCTAAATTTATGGGTGCCCAAATACTTATGAACGGTAGTGTATGTATGTATATACATACGTGTTATTTTATATGCTACGTAAGTACATAACAAAAAGTGTCAGATTTTTTGCGCGAGCAGTTTTTTGTGGTGGTCTCCCTTTTTTATCCACTTTGTTCTCTACTGCTTTATCTTCGAACATAAGAAAACAAACTAAGTCTTATTTGCAGCAATTATTGTCTTTGTCTCTTCTTGAACGTACTGTTTCCAATTTTTACAAATCGCTGCCCCATTCACACTTTGCTTTGATTCTAGCAAACGCGACTTTCACAAGCACATATTCTAGACTTGTTTAAACATTTGCGCAGAGGGTATAATATTGGGTCTGGGAAAAAGTTCGTGGCGTTTTTCCCGATAGATGGCATTGGTTGCCGATAACTAAAGAACAACAAGTCACAGCGACACCACCGACGACTCGTTTTTTAGATGACCTTCCGAACGTTAGTTTGAGCGTAGAAACATTGTAATCGGTGCAGTGGTTGGAAAGATATTCGCACTTGAAAATGGAGAAGAATAATGAGAAATTTCGCTATATTCTGCAATATTATTATGATAAGGGGAAGAACGCTGCGCAGGCTTGTGATAAAATTTGTGCTGTGTACGGTGAAGGTACTTTATCGAAATCTGTTGCGCGGAAATGGTTCGCTCGCTTTCGTTCTGGAAATTTCAATGTGAAAGATGAGTCACGCTCCGGTCGTCCAATCACTGAAAAATCTGATGAAATTCTTGAAAAAGTCCAACAAGATAAGCATATCAGCAGTGTCGATATTGGCATGGAGCTAGGCATTGACCACAAAACTGTTTTGAACCATTTGCACAAAGCTGGTTACAAAAAAAAGCTTGACGTATGGGTTCCTCATGAGTTGAGCGTGAAAAACATGATGGACCGAATTAACATTTGCGATGCGCTGCTGAAACGGAATGAAATCGAGCCGTTTCTGAAACGTTTAATAACCGGAGATGAAAAATGGATTACGTACGATAATCGGAAGCGTAAAAGATCGTGGATAAAGGATGATGAGCCGTCACAAGCGTTCGCTAAGCCAACATTGACGCCAAAAAAAGTGATGCTGTGTGTATGGTGCGACTGGAGGGGAATCGTCCACTACGAGCTACTTCCAACTGGTCAGACGATTGATTATCAACTCTACTGTGCACAACTAGAGAGATTACGCCAGGCGATTGAAAGAAAACGGCCCGAATTGATTAATAGGAAAGGTGTTGTCTTCCATCATGACAACGCCCGACCACACACTTCTTTGATGACCCGTCAAAAATTGAGAGAGTTTGGTTGGGAAGTTTTGATGCACCCACCTTACAGTCCGGATATAGCACCCTCTGACTATCATCTGTTTCGATCTCTGCAGAACTCTCTCAATGGAATTAAGTTGGTTTCAAAAGAAGCCTGTGAAAACTACTTGATTCAGTTTTTCGACCAGAAACCACAGAAGTTTTTCACCGATGGGATCATGGATCTACCAAAAAAATGGCGAAACATTGTCGATAATAATGGAGCATATTCGGTTTAAATGAATTCGTCCACGCGCCATGCGGGGACCAGTTGAATTTTACTGAAAAAACGCCACGAACTTTTTCCCAGACCCAATATTTACGAGATATATTTCAAGAATGCTGCTCCAGTGATGACGGTTTCCTCAATTAGTTCACTAACTGGAGCATCTGGATCTCGTCGTAGTTTCTCCGACCATATTTATGCTTTTTATGCCTTGAAAAATAAACAAATCTTGCCAGAAATCGTATCAATCTGGAAAGAGGAATTGCGAATTTTCCTAGAATAATACGATTTGGTTGCCTATCTATTTCATATTCACATTTTTAATTTTATTTATAATCGCACCCATCCAGCTTTCCCGACGTGATTGTTCCCTATTGCGAACCCAGAGGTTTGATTAATTATAGATTAAAATACATGTATGCTTTTATCATTTATAATAAAATACAGACAAGTCGGATCTGTAGTGTATTTCTCACATCAGTCAAATTTACTGCATACCATCCGACTATGTAAGTTTGTCGTCCGCACTATATCTTGAAACGCACTATACAATACTGTGAAAATGAACCGCAACACTTTCATAAATATATTTGAAATTCTATTATATCGATCGGGGTAATGGTGGGCATGTCTTAATCCCCTCACCCGCATTTATTTACATCTCTTCTACGAAATATAAATACAACTAAAATGTAATTAAATTTATATAGTACTACTCTGCAAAGTATTATGGGCGGAACGTACAACATACGGCAAATTATAAATTATTATTAAAAAGTAATTAAAAAATAGTTATTCTAGCATTGAAAAATGAAGAGTTATTGATCCAAGCAATCAGTAGACGCGTCATATGTACTTAGTCTTCGGCCAATAGGTCACTTTATTAAAAAATATAATGAAAATAATGGACGTAATGGTCGACAAAGAAAAACGAATGTGCATGAGAATCAAACTCTAAATGGTTATGTTTAAGGAATCTATTGGTAAGAACGGTTAGTTTTTTTATATTCAAAATTGATCTTCACAAGTGTTATAAATTTAAAAAATAAAAGTAATTGAGTAAAAGAAATTTTTATAACCATGGCACCAAGAGGAAGGGAATTATCTAAGGATATAAAGGATCTCATACTTAAACTTTTTAAAGAAAATAACTCGCAAAGAAAAATTGCCAGTATTGTTAATAAAAGTAGTGCTACTGTTCAAAAAATCATAGAAAAATATAAAACTAATGGTTCAGTAGAAAATAAGCTGCGTCCTGGTCGACCCAAAATATTTTCTGCTCAAGAAGAACGAATTATTGTTCGAAAAATAAAGGCGAATCCGAAGATAAGTGCACCAAAAATACAATCAGATATTGAAAGGGAAGTCGGAAAGTCTTGTAATACAGAAACAATGCGTCGGGTGACCGTATTTTTTATGAGAACTTCTTAAAATACCAAGAGGAAAACTAACAAGTTTAGAAAAAAGTTTTGTAGTTATTACTTTTCATCAAGAAGGTTATTCAGTGCGTTAAATTTCCGAAAAGACACATTTTAATAAATCGACCATTAGTGATATTATTCGGCGACATCAACGCACGGACAGTTTAAGAAATCTGGCACGTTCAGATCGTAAGTGAATAACATCTCACGCCGACGATGAGCGTATAAAATTGCTGAGCAGACTAACAGTACCAGAAATCGCAGCAGAAATGAATCGCGACTGTGCATGAAAAGTTTCTGTTACAACGGTGAAAAGAAGATTAAAAGCTGCAAATTTTCATGGCCGCTTTGTTGTAAGAAAACCCTTACCTCGACGGGGAAACAGGCAAAAACGACGACCATGGGCAGAAACGCAAAGAGATTGGACACTGGATAACTGGACAATCAAGTCGTGTTTTTGTAAGAAAAGTAAGTGTCAAAGAATGTTGCGGGATTGTATAGTGGCAACCGTCAAACAAGGAAGAAGTTCTGTGCTTGTTTGGGGTTGTTTTTCCTACGCCGGCACAGGGGACTTGAAGCGAATCGAGGGTATTTTGCGAAAGGTTATTTAGAAAAATTGCAAGAAAATACTATACCTATGTTTAATCGGTGAACATTTAGTGTTTATGTAGGACAACGACCCGAACACTCAGCAGTAATATGCAAGAATAATAGCGAACAAAACTACAATACCTTACAAATAATGACATGGCCACTGCAAAGTCCCGACCTAAACCCCATGAATTGTTATGGTATGAATTGGACAGGAGAGTCTAAAAACTATGTCCTACCTCAACAAATCACTTGTGGAACACATTGGAACAAGAATGTAATAGTAAACCGAATAGAGTCATTGAAAAACTCATGAAACGGATACCTCGAATTGTACGGGCTGTTCGCGAAAAAAGGGGTTTCTTCGATGAACGGAATGTTTAAGATATCTTTGTTTATTTAACGTTAGGATTACTTTAATTTTTATTATTACATATTATAAACATCTATAAACAATAATGCAATAAAAAATTTAAGTTTTGACATAAATTAGTTTAACTGTTTTCTCTTTTTTTAAGTTTATTTGAGTGTCCGAACTAATATGGACGGTAGTGTATATTACAATATATTTGTAGGAGTACTACATTCTATAGTACAATGACCTAGGTTTTTAATTTGTAGGAGTACTACATTCTATAGTACAATGACATCATAGGTTTTTTGGGGGGTGTACTTAATAAGAAATAGTTCAAAAATGCCATATATTTACATAAAAACTAATTAGGCTTTATTATATTAATTATTATTAAGTTTTCCTTAAAATTTTACAATGTTACGGATTAGTTCATTTTCACAATAATAAATAAATAAAAAGAAATCATTACGTGGAATAAAAGATAAACATACTCAGTTAAACATACAGCCATGCTCGTATGTATTAAACACCCTTGTAGAAATGTAATATTTATATTACTATTGTATTTCCAAGAAAATCAATGTGGTATATCATACATCTAGGTTTCGATGCATTAAAGAGATTTATAACATCAATGAACTGCATTTGAAAATAACATGTTGTAAATGATTAATATCAGAGTTGATACGGATTAGCCTTGTTCGAATTCTGTGAATAGTGTCCCTGTAAATTTTTATAAGTACAATCTGGTGCGCGATATTTTTTTGTATTACTTTAGTACTATAGTGGATAAAAATGTCTAAAAACACGCGAATTAACGCAAGCAGAACGGGCTCAAACAATGCTTCTGTATTTTGAAAAATGGCGTTAGCTACAATAGCAAGACAGATGAAATGTTCGTGATGTGCAGTTTGGCGTTACCAGAAAACAGGATCGTTTAACTTGGAAAAAAAGTGGTCGAACACGTAGTACAAGCGCTAAAGAAGATCGACTTTTGCAGTGGATGTCCTGGTGTGATAGGAAATCTTCAAAAAACCTTTCTAACGAACTTCTGCAACAGCGTGGAACTGCGATTTCTGCTCAATAGTGAGACGACACCCTGCGAATGTCGGTCTACGTGGTCGCAAAGCACGGCAAATCAGAAAATATTTTAAAAAAACGCCTTCTGTGGGTTAAAAAAAAACAAAAAGAATGGAAAATCGAAAATTAGGCTAAGGTGATGTAGTCAAATGAATCCAACGTACAGGTACGTTCGAAATAATATCAATTACTATTATGAACACGAAAAATTGAATTATACATATCGGAATTGTAACAAATAAAAATCATAATTACCGAAAATTTAGTACTTCTGTTATAAAAGGCATACCAGCCGAACTGTACTGCACCTACTATAAAATATGGTGGAGGCAAAGTCATGGTTTGCGGGTGGAATGACTGCGTCAGATGTCGGAGAATTATTTTTATGCGAGAGTCGCATTGCTACTACACATTAGTCGGATTACTAGTTTCAGCAAGATAATGTCCCCTGTTACAAACCTCAAGCAGTAACTTATTGGTTTGGTGACAACCAAGTACGGGTGTTGAGCGTTTGTGGTGTATACTAAATATGAAAGTGGCCAGGTTTAAATGTGTGTCCAAAGAAGTGAAAAACAAAACATTTTTGAATCTTGGAAAGCAATAACTGAAGAAAAATATTACGATCTTGTGGCCAGTACTCTTCCTGGTATACCTCCTACTATTAAAGCTAAAGGTGATGCAAGAAAATATTTATATATCTTTAAATATACACTTATAGAACAGGTTTATGAATGTAATATTATCATATTTCTTGTATTCTACCTATAATTGATAAATATGGGGGGTGTCTAATACATATGAGCATGGCTGTATGAACAAAAAAAAGTTATCGACGTGTAGTCAGACCATCACGCAAACAAATTCTAAAACAGACAAAACGATGAAGCGGACATAAATACAGAAGATGAAAAAAAATTAATAATGAATTAATGGATGAAATAATCATTCGAATATAAGAAGCGTTGGCTCGCATGAAAAATGAAAAAGTAGGGTGAATCAACAAAATAGAATCTGAAATTAACAGGAGGTTCCTAAAGTGCAATTGCAAAAATTATAAAGTCATATGCCACTTCAAATAACTTTCCAAAGAAACACCAAACTTATTGAAAAAAATCAAAGTTATACAACCAAAGATAAAGAAGAAGGTATCTTACCAAGCAGTAAGCAAACAAGGGATAGCATTTATATCGTAGAAAATAACATACATAGATTTAAGAGCATTGACAACAACAATTAAATTTAATTGTCTAAATCTGCTAGAGATATGAAGAAAACCTACAAGAGAAATCAAAGGCTATTTGCGAAAACGTATTCAAATAGTAAAAATGAATGGGATAGCCTTGAGAAATTTCACATGGACTGGGATATAAAAAAGAGGGGAACGGTTTATGCTCACTATTGTTTGTACTAGACAAGTTAATCAAAAATACTAAAGATCAAATAACTGACCTGGGAACAGCAATACGATACAAAAGATTATTGTATGCTAATAGCATAGTTTGAAGAGCATACATATGTATGTACTTAACAAAAACGAAAGATTTTAAGATAAAGAAAGTCACGCTGGAAATTAACACAAGTGCAAAGCTGTAGTCATCAATACAACAAGAAACACGAACAAACAAATATTTATATTAACGATGTAAAGGCAGAACAGCTTACCAATATCTAGGAAGTGCTATATTAGAGGATAGAAAAGTAGAATTAAATATAACAAATCCTATAAGAAAACGATATCTGGGAAAAATATACAAAATGATAAAATTAAGAATTTTACAATTGACATACACCAGAACTTCCCGAGTGTATAAAGGAAGCACGAAGGGAAAAATCACTGCTGCACAGAGATAAAGTTTTTGAGAATAGCGAAAAAAACAAAATGAAATAGATAATGATAGAAGAAATATGATGAATGATAAACGAAGAATGAATCACCATAAAACCGAGAGAAAAGAGCTACGCTGGTTTGTTTGGTCACATAGTTAGAATAGATAGCAAAGCGATAGCAAATAGAATAACAGAAACCATGATAAGAAGCGACAAAAAAGACCTGGAAAAAGTTAAAATGTGATAATAAATGAACTAGGAGAGGGGAGAGACATTGAATGAGATGAAGAGACTAACCAAGGACCGTAATAAATAGGTAAAAATGATAGAAAGCGCATCCGATATCCATAAGGGTACAAGGAGTATTTTTGAAGAGAATAAAAGGGCAAATTCTTCAAAATTTGTCTTACCATTACACTACCGTCCATAAGTATTTGGCCCCTTAAGTTTTTCTAAAATTTTTCACTCCCATGTAGAGGCAACATGAAGAAGTTTCATTAAAAAACGTCCCATTACTAAGTTCTTAGAAATAAATATCTGTAATAGCTATGCAAGAAAAAACGCTTCAAGCAACATAAAAATTGGACCATGAAAGACTAGAAGATGTGGAGTGACGAGTCGAAGTTTGAAATGTATGACTCGGGCAAACGAGCATTTGTTTCAAGATCGACAGAAAGAGTGTTAAACCAATGCATCGTACTTACTGTCGAACATGGAGAAGGTTCGGTGATAATTTGGGGGTGCTGTGTCGATACGTCTGTCGGGGACACTGAAAATTGACGGGCTTTTACATGAAGAGAAGTGTATTTTTTTTATAAAATGGTTAAAACTTCTAACAGAACAATGACCCGAAACATAAAGCTAAGGTTTGTCAGAGCTACTTGCAAGAACAAGAAAATGGAAGCCTTGATGTCATGAATGTCTCCTTCAATCTCCTGGCTTCAATACAATTGAACTCTTTCGTGATAAATTAAATCGAAAGGTAAAAGCATCGGCTCAAACAGTGAAAGACTGTAATGTGGATCCTTCTCTAAGAAGGGTGGAAGAAAATATCAAAAACTCTGGCATAATTAATTGGTAGAATGCCTAAATTGTGTGTTGCAGTAATTATTAGTAAAAGTGGTTATACTGACGAAATAAAAATTTGATATAATTTTGTAAGTATGTTAGTATGTGTATATGTATGTAAGTACTTGTGTATAAGTATTGGGTTGGCAACTAAGTACTTTCGGTTTTTACTGATAGAGAGCGTTGCTTTATTTTTTGTATAACGTATGTTAGTGCTGTACTTTACCGTTTGTCGCGTGATACTAGTCACATTGACGTAACTTCAGAAGCAAGTAGTGCGTGATTTTTATTAAAGCTATTAGTTGTGGGTTAATTTTAAATGGAGTACAGAAACGCAAACACGATAAACCAGCTCGAACCACATCGAAAGCTGAATTGCATCCAAAAAAGATCATGCTGTCAGTTTGGTGGAATTACAAAGGTGTTGTGTTTTTTGAGCTGCTTCCAAGGAACCAAACGATTAATTCTGATGTTTACTGTCAACAATTAATAAAACTGGATGAAGCAATCAAAGAGAAACGGCCAGAATTGTCAAATCGGAAAGGTGTAGTTTTCCACCAAGATAATGGAAGGCCTCACACATCTTTGGCAACTCGTGGGAAACTATTGGAGCTTGGCTGGGAAGTGATGCCACACCCCCCATACAGCCCTGATCTAGCACCATCTGATTACCATTTATTTCGAAGTTTGCAGAATTCTTTGAATGGTAAAACTATCACAAATGACGATGACCTTCACTCGCACCTGGTTCACTTTTTTGCTGATAAGGACCAGAAATTTTATGAGCGCGGAATCATGCAGCTGAAAGAAAGATGGCAAAAGGT
Organism: Dermolepida albohirtum; assembly: GCA_031893035.1. NCBI lineage: Eukaryota > Metazoa > Arthropoda > Insecta > Coleoptera > Scarabaeidae > Dermolepida > Dermolepida albohirtum. Next base: position 356,026 of record JAVIWB010004819.1, on the reverse strand, counting down.
CATTGAGCAAAATGGAAAATATATAATTGATTAAAAACTATTCTTTGTTTAAAAAAAAGTGTTTTATTTTATACTACAAAACCGAAAGTACTTAGTTGCCAACCCAATATATAAATATTCGTTGCGTAGCACTAGAAAAATTATCCACCCCTCAAATGCGATTTTATTTTAGAATTAAAAAAAACATGAATGGCCAATACTCATGCACGGTAGTGTATGTTGTTAATTTTTTTAAAGTAATATTTGTAGGTGTCCAATTTATCTCATTTAAAATAAAACTAAAGTCTATACAAATTAAAATTCTTATTCCCTGAACACCTAACTCGAATAATCGGAACGCCAAAATGCAATTATGGACAAATTAATAGAAAATGCGGGATATTCAAATAATCATTATTATTACATTAATTATTTGCATCATGATTTAGCATTGAAGATGAATTAAAATTCCTTTATATAAAATGCCATACTTTCTATTAATTATACTTTAAAAAATATTATTTCTAAGCAGGTTAATTATCTTACGGTTATCATATTGACCTAAAGCAAGATGTTATGAAAAATAAGAATGAAGAACGATAAATACCTCGTAAATGGATGAAATCGAATCAATACTGTTCTTGTCAGCACTTTTCATCAAAAATTGTTTATATTTATTGCATTTTGTAATTATAAAATATGACTAAATCCATTTTAAACTGCTATGCTTCAAACAGTATAGAAAATATTATTTTTTTTTAACTCTACCAATTTGTATCATATTTTTCTGCTTCTTCTTACATAATTTTTTTTGATTAAATTTCTATTTAAATTTTTGCACTACATCAGCATTATATGTATAAGCCCTGTCTCAGTATAAGGAGTGATTCAAATATCCCGCTAAAACGCGGAACACAGCTTAAAAAATGTAACTTACCATAAAAATTAAACATTAACAGTTGTGAATGTAGTAGTTTGTCAACAATATTAATCTTTGTCTTTTATTATATAAAAATAAATGAAAACAAATTCATTTTAATGGCAGTATGATTGTACAAACTTTACTTTTTTGATTAATATGTACAACCTATCCAAAATTAAGATCAAATATTAAAATAAAAACAATTCAAAAATGTAATTAAAGGTTTCCAGGTTATGAAAAATGGCGGATATCTGACATTCATTCCACCATATTAAGCTTGCCTGTTCAAGAACCAATGAAATCTCTTGAAATGTGTACTATTTTGGCTCAATATTTGTATCACTCCTTTCTATTCCGAGACCAGGTATACTTCCTTAAAATGCATTATTATAGAAATAAAATATATTTGTGGCATAAGATTTAAAATTATTATAATAAGTTATGTGAAATAAAAAGGAATCACTATTAAAAAGAAATAAAGAAAGGTTAATATTCCATAGTCTTCATTTGCAATATAGTCATTTTCACAACCAATATTTCATATTGCTAGCTTCCCAGACTAACAGCAAATTCTGAAGAAACCGGCAATATGAAAAATGAAACATTTGTAGAAACAGTGATCTAATAAAACAGAAGATTGCATTATTGAGGAACTAAGTTAATCTACTTATTTACGCAATTAAAATTTCTCAAAGATATTTAAGATGTTTGGCACAGTTCATGTTACATATACATAATACATCATGTTTATACACTTTGTGTAAATATAAATTAATTTTAAACTTAGTTTAAGATCTAACCTGTCAAACATCGTAAAAACTAGTCAATGTTTAGCAGTTTCAGCAAACCTAACATATAAACATAAAACTTACATAATTCATCGCTGAATTCGATTTTTATATTATCTACAGAAGTTCCTTCATCTTCTATTTTAACGTTGAAATTTAGTTTATCGTTACATATTTCAGATGATGAAGTACTAGGTATACATTCTTCTACATTAATTTTGTTATCCAAACATTCTTCATTAATAAATTCGTCTTCTACTTTAACATTATTTATACTATTATCTATTTCAGGCAACAATTCTGTTTTAATATTATTGGTAAGTGAAAGGTCATCATGCATTATACTATCATTTATACAGCTTTTTAATTCATAATTTTCATTTTTAATAATAATAGTTTCCGAGATGTTCATTTTATTATCATCGTTTTCATCGAGGTCACTCATTTTTGATACTCTTTCTGAAAATGTGTCCATTTCACTCTCCTCAACTTCTTTAGACATTATTAACAATCAAAGTTCAAACATTTTAAGTATGAAATAAACATGTATTATTGAATCCAAGCCACTAATTATGAAACTCAAACGTTAGTAAACCAGAAAACACAGAACACGTTTGGAATACAAAGATGGAGTAAATTTTAATATAAACCGCAAGAAACTCTAATGTACAGGGCGTCTATCCAATACTGCCAACTTAAGAGTTTGAATATTGATGTATCAACAAAAACTTGACGGTGTATTAACATAAATGTTTGTCCATCGATATATCTATAAAATCAATGTTGTAACTAAAAACATCGACCCCAATTTTTCGATATATAGCATAATAAACTACAAAAAATTCATTATGTTGCTTTATACGGGGTGAGAAAGTGAGTTGGTAGCACTTAAAACGTGTATTCCATATACATTTATATATTTATTTCTATTTACATATGCTAATAACTAATATATATACACAACACAGTATCAAGTAAACATTGATATATATATATATATATATATATATATATATATGCTAATAACTAATATATATACACAACACAGTATCAAGTAAACATTGATATATATATGTAATTATCAATACTTCTTTATTTTGCTTTTAGTAAACGAAACATTTCCATAAAAGATGTGAAGTGGTACAGAAATACAGTTTATATGCAGATGTTAAGTAATAATAACACTGCAATTGCTTCAACTTATTAATGAAGTTATGAAGAAACAATATCAGATGTATATTTACAGACGGTTTAATAACAGTTCAAAATTAGTTTCAGTTTCATCATTATTATTTTTAAAAAATAATAAATATTTGTTTTTTGAAAAGCATCGGTACTTCTCGGCATCGATGCTTCTTAGTTAATTTTTATAAAAAAGCGATGTAGAATTGACATCAATATTTAGCATCACCAACATCGACGTTTTCAAATATACTAACTTATTCACGTCATCCTTGTAAAAGAACTGCATAATAAATAATGGTCGATACCTTTTTAACAGATTGTCACGAAAATTAGCCAGTCATTCTGCTATCGATTTTATTTTAGAGCAAGCCAGACTTCAAAAAAAATGCTGGCGTAATATATAATTAACAGGAATTAGATTTTTAATGCATAAAATGCATTGTTAAGCAAATATTAATAATGAAAGTGCAAATAACAAAAACAATTTGTTATAAGCAAATATATTTTGCTCTTTCTTAAAGAATAGGTTTTATTAAATAAAAAAACTCGAGAGGTAGTATAACTTAATAATAAAAAAGTCGGTGTCTAGCGCCATCTATCATTCCGAACATAACTAAAATAAGCGTGACCAACCTCAACTTACATTTTCAATTTTCGATATAGAATTTACTATTTTATTCATTTAAATATAAAACATTTTAAATTTAGCTAGATCAAATATTGCGTTCTATTTTCATACCTATAAGAAGACTAAAACTTGTTATATGCAATATAGACTAATAAATAATGAATTTCTTTCTTGACTTATGTACCTTCCTTTTTTAAATTTTCTATAATAATTACATATTATATCTACATTGAAATTCATCTGAACTGGGTAACTCTTTTCCTTGTAGAATTTTATTATAGCCGTAGATAATTTAAATAAAATATTTTGTTATGGACCCATTTAATTCTGCTAAATGTTCATGCTCTCTGAAAACAACAAAAAAATCTTGTAAGAAAACAGTTACATTATTTACTGAGAATTTTTTATGCAAATGCTTGCAGATAAATGTTTATTTAAAATTCATACAAAATGTTCATTCGTTTAGTGTCAAATGTTTTTAATGTGACTCCTCTATCAAATTTAAAGTCTTCCCCGCAACAAAAAAAAATATATATTAAACTTATTAATTAAATAAATAAAGATTATGTGAGTAAAATATAAATCATACATGAATATTTTATGCAATAAATAAAATACGATATAAAGTGTAATAGAATTAAGAAAATGTAGTCATTTTGAGGACTGATTATTCGTAAGTTAAATTTAATACACCAATATTAAATTAAATGGGAAGTAATAAAATGCAGTTGTTTACTCAGGTAATTGTCTGACAAAGATGCAAGGAAAGTTTTACTTTATGTATATTTTTATTATAAGAAAACATTAAAGCATAAGAAATGATACAGAAAATATTGGGTCTGGGAAAAAGTTCGTGGCGTTTTTCCCGATAGATGGCATTGGTTGCCGATAACTAAAGAACAACAAGTCACAGCGACACCACCGACGGTCGTGGATAAAGGATGGTGAGCCGTCACAAGCGTTCGCTAAGCCAACATTGACGCCAAAAAAAGTGATGCTGTGTGTGTATGGTGGGACTGGAGGGGAATCGTCCACTACGAGCTACTTCCAACTGGTCAGACGATTGATTCTCAACTCTACTGTGCACAACTAGAGAGATTACGCCAGGCGATTGAAAGAAAACGGCCCGAATTGATTAATAGGAAAGGTGTTGTCTTCCATCATGACAACGCTCGACCACACACTTCTTTGATGACCCGTCAAAAATTGAGAGAGTTTGGTTGGGAAGTTTTGATGCACCCACCTTACAGTCCGTATATAGCACCCTCTGACTATCATCTGTTTCGATCTCTGCAGAACTCTCTCAATGGAATTAAGTCGGTTTCAAAAGAAGCCTGTGAAAACTACTTGATTCAGTTTTTCGACCAGAAACCACAGTAGTTTTTCACCGATGGGATCATGGATCTACCAAAAAAATGGCGAAACATTGTCGATAATAATGGAGCATATTCGGTTTAAATGAATTCGTCCACGCGCCATGCGGGGACCAGTTGAATTTTACTGAAAAAACGCCACGAACTTTTTCCCAGACCCAATATGAACTTATTAGGACTTATATAAAATTAATAACGAAGTACTTGTAAAAAGCCCTTACTTGTTAATATAAGAGCATGGACTCTCTTGTGCTATTATTTCAATTGTATCTGTCTCATTTTGGTGTAGATGAAATATAAATATCATCTAATATCTCATTAGTGATTGGTTTCATGTTTTCTTTATGGGAGGCAGAAAAGTAAACCGATTCTAAATTATAGAAAACAATATTTACTATAATTGTATTTATTAATAGATCACTTAAATATACTACAAAATGTAATTTACCTGTAAATAAAATGTTTTTATAGCATTTGGTGTTAGTTTATTGTTTCTTGTTAAATATTTAGCTTCCAAATGCTTTCTATAAGTGGTAAATACATTTTGTTTTTATCAATGCGCATATTCAACAGCAGAAAATTTCTTGTAGCATTAATATAGTGTTGAAATCGGGACGATGCCATTTTTGAAGAATTTTTGCACTTGTAATGACATTACTTGATACATTGTTCTGTTTGTCGTTCTATAGTTAATTATGTACGAAATGGTGTTCTTTTTAATATAGTTGTTTATTTATATATTACCGTATTTTATATTATTTCACGTGTTCAAATTGTGTATTATTTCTATTTGAAAATAAATAAATCGGAATTCATCATACAGATTTATAGTAGTGTGCACAAGCGAGTGTACATAGCACACTTTTTTAATATTAATAATACAACAAAAGTAATTGGATATAATTGAAAAATATTAGTAATAAAGATAATAATCCTAGTATTTAGAGTGACCATTTGTAGCAGACATTACACTTCTCACGCATTTGGGTAAACTGTCGCAGAACTTAGGCAGAAATACTGGTCGAATGTTACTCTTCTTCCAAAAGGATAACAAGAAGTTGATTGGCATTAAATCGTTTTTTTTCTGCTTCGCACGATCTAAATAACCTACACATATTTGATATTTAAATCTGGATTTTGTGGTGGCTATACTAAAGTTTATGCAACCCCTTGCTGTATGCTTTGGATTGTTATCGTACTAAAAAATATAATTATTATATATAACACATTGCTGCAGAATCTTTGAATATTTTGCTGATGTAAATTTTCCAAAAATTCGATTACTGCGACGACTCATGTAGATATGCAACTCCATACTTGCACGGACCCACCTCCGGGCTTCATTGTTGATTGTACTTGCATATGTACATGATAAATTATACGATTCTACAACCCTTCTGTGTACAAACTATTTCGTTTTGGATCCGAATATTTCAAATTTGAAATCGCTTATCCAAAGTACCCGTTGCCACTCGCCCAATGTCTAAAAGGGAAGGAATTAGTGCATATTCCAATTGTTTCTATTATCTCTTCGCACTAGTGGCTTCCTTATTGTAATACGACTAAGTACCTGTTTAATTAGATGGTGGTGAACGCTGGAAGGATGCACAGAAACTCCTGCCGATCTACTAATTCTCTAGATGATTTCGTCCTATGTCGCAAGGATGTCGATCGCAAATATTGATTATTACCTTTTATTTCTCTTGGTCCTCCCGTCTTTTTTTTCTTACATACCAAATCGGGTTGCTTGGCGCTGATGATTTTAAAAATTGAAGAATTAGAACATTTCGATTTTTCTGTAATTTGTCGCCGACTTGAGTTCTGTTAATGAAAAAATACTACCCGGTGTCGATTTTCGTCAGATGTTATAGGCATTTCCATAACTCTTTCGAGAATGTAACCTAATCAGAATATGGATGACAGAGTAAAACGGATTATTACTTACAGTATCAGAAAAATATTCAGAGGCATTTGCTCTAAAGTAAACAAGTCCCTTATGAAGCTTGAAATATTATAATTCAACTTGAACGCTTCGAAATCCAGTGATACACTAACCCATATCGCGCACAAACTGTCCTTAAAGAGATAACGAAATAATCAACGACGATCGACGAATTACCAGAGTAAAATTAATTAAGAGTATAGTATTTTCGCAGAAAGAGCTTACGTTTAATAACGCACTCTCAATTTATAGAACTTTATTATGAAGTAAAAGTAAAATACTATTAAATATAGATACAACATTGTTAAAGAATTGAATTTTTTGATTCGACTGCAGTGAATGGTGGCCGGTTAAATGGATGCTGTGCTTATAGTTAGCTTAATGGCTGAACTGAGCTATGTATGAAATGTGCCAACGAATACTCGCATATTATGAAATCCGTATAAGTAAGTAATTTTAACATACACTAAAAATATATTTTTCTTTGTTGTGGGCACATGGCAAATGGTGTCTCATTGCTTCCATGGACGCTTGTTAGTTATGCATTGTATTAATTACTCGAAATTAAAAGGAAAATGACAAAATGTACCGTTTTAATGGTGAAATTTGAAAGTCGTACTGAATACACGTATTTGTAATGCTTTATTTGATACTACAGGTGATTACATACATATGCGTTTACAAGATTGTTTATAATAATTTAACATATTCCATATAAAAGAAGAAAAGTATACATGAACAAATTAAATCGAATTTGTCATTTTAGCCAGAGAAAGTAAAAAATATTAAGTACAACAAATTGATTCTTCATAATAATATTTCAAAAGTAGATTATAATGAAAAAAAGATAAATACTTAATTGATACTAATTTACTGTTAGCGGGCATGCAATTTAACTACATGGAATTAATTGGGAATTAATCGCCTCCTTCAGTTGTTTGAGACGCGGAATCCAGGAGTAGTTCGAAAGAGAACGGTTGAAAAGCATGTCCAACCCCAGCGTAGAATTTGCTTTGAAATTCGACCCTGGAAAAGAAGGAATGTTAGTCCAAAAACTTTTTTTCAGTTTTATAAAACTTGATTTTACCAATGCAAACGTAAGGTGTGCAAAAATGCCGAAAGACCTTCCATCAGAACCAAAATGGAGACTGTCAAGCTTGCCCAAAAACTGAAGATAATATATAGAGCAATTCCGCCTGCCCAACCATTGAAACTTAATCCTTTACTTAGAACCATGTTCCATAATACTTCAGACAATTCTAAAAGAAAAGAGCAATAAATTTCATAAGAAAACACGATTGATAAGTAACATAGATATTGAAGAACGTATGTCATCTAAAGTAATGGGACATGTTGGGTATACACAAAATAAATTGTAGCTCTGCAACAAGCTTAGTTCTAAGTGAATTTTTAAGCATCAAATGTAAATATAGGGTTTAGCTTGCTACTGGTCTAAAATGTTTACTGTCTATACGCGAGCAAGGTGTCTCATTACTTTAGAGTAACCAAATAAATATTTTCCAAATATTAATCAATCATACTATACTATTTTTATTATGTTTGAGCAAAAAAAATCTTGGAATCTTGGATAAACTTTCTAGTGTAGATTAGTTAAAAAAAACTTTAAAAGACTATTTTCTACAGAATTGACTATTTCAGCGCAGGCCGTGTCATTGTATCATAGGTGTTCACCAGAAAGAGCTGGTTGAGTCGCCGCACTACTTGGTCACAGCATGAAATAACGCCTCGCTGACTATGTAGTTTACAATCTTGTCGAAAGAATGAGGATATGGAGAAATGATAAATCTTAGGAAAATCATTGATATTGAAAAGCATTTATGGACAATATCGAGAAGGTAATTTTGATGGAGCCTGTGGTTGATATAAGTATAATCCCTTTCCACATTAATTTTCGTATTCTGTACACGTATTTCGACAACTAGGTTGTTATCATCAGCAGTGCGACATTGCTTAATTATCTGCTGATGATGACAACTTAGTTGTCGAAATACATATACAGAATACGAAAATTAATGTGGAAAGGGGTTATATGTCAACCTCGAGTGATTAAAAAAAAACCAATATCGAGAGTCTAACCTTTTGTCAAAAATTAATTCTGTTATTGCATTAGTATAGTCGCTAATCTAGAGCCATCATATAAATATCACTCTATGTTTTATAATGAATTAAACAAAGTAACAACTTCTCGGATACATAATTTATTTACATTATATATACTATACCAGGTTGTTCAATAAGTTCAAAGTTGACGTGTTAGTATTTTTTTACAATGGAAAAAATTGAATATCGTGCAGTGATAAACTTCTTATTTTTGGAAGGCGTAGCACCATAACAAATTAATGAACGATTGTTAGAAGTGTAAAAGAACTCTTCACCTTCAATTAGAACAGTAGAAAGATGGGTTGCTGAATTTAAACGTGGTCATACAAGGCTTGAAGATAATCCACGTGAAGGACGTCCAAAAAGAGCATCAACACCAGAAATCGTAGCAAAAATACAGAATATTGGAAAATCGTCGATTAGCAGTGTGGGCAATATTTTGGCTGAAGTTTTGGGTGTTAGAAAGCTGTGTGCAAAATGGGTGTCACATTCATTAACAATGGGACAAAAACACATTTGAATGCGATTTTCTCAGCATTTGAAGCGTTTTAGAAAGAATAAAAACGATTTTGTGCGTCGTTTCACCACTATGGATTGTCTAAATTAAATTAATGAATATGCTTTGGATCTGGAGAGTAAACCCTTTTAGCTGTTACTAATTAGGAAGTGATATGAAATTTATAGAAATACTTAATGCTACGTTGTTTTTTTTTGATTGTCTTACAAAAGACTAAACTTTAACTTTTTACTATAATTTGGATCTCAATCCAGTATATTTTGATATTGGGTATTTTACCGTCAGATTATGTATTGCATGGAATCATGAAATTAAAAATAATCTGACATAACATCTCGGAATGATGGGTCCAACAGGCGTTTTTCATTAAGATTATGCTTCCGTATTAGGTCATCCACTCTATGCAATATTTAATTTATCGACTATTCAGGACCATTAGAAGATTAGCACAACTTCCGTATTTAAAAAGAGTAATCGTCATGATATCTTTAACATCCATTAACATTCTTTCACCTTACCAATTAAGCTACATTACACAGTAGCTTAATTAGTAGTAAGATGTAGGTTCAAGTCTTGTCCGGTACAGAAAATTTTTCATTAATTTTTTTGTAATTAATGAAACGATATAGCACTTGTAAAAAGTTCATTTCCATAACATTTGATTTATTGAAATGAAATTTACCAATATTTCAATTAAGATATAATGAAATGTAATGCCATGGAAATATCGTTAGCTCAAGTATTTTTTTAACATAATTTTACAATAACGTTCCTTAATACTTACGTGCATGGGCAAGTGATAGAGCCCATAACCGAAGGTACGACGCAGTATGAGACACGCAACCTAAAACATACTCAATAGTATGAATAGCTTGATGTATAAATAACTCTCCAGCGTTTTCATGTTCTTCGTGTCCACCGCCGCCATGACTACCACCACCCGCTTGGGCTGTATTGTTTTGGATCGGTTGCTCGGCGTCACCATTTTCTGTAGCTTGTTGCATCTGTTGGTGGGATACCTATTGAGTTAGTCGATAATTTTATTTTGTTGTGGTTAGGCGAGGCTTGCGATAAATATTAGTAATTCAATGTAAAGAATGTCCCCTAACTATATCTACGACAGGCAGGGTTTGATTAATTGAACAAGTCTAGGATGAAATAATGTTAACATGTTAACTTTATTAATCCCAATGCTTAGCTTTATTTCTTCATAGACATAGAAGGTAAACTTCAGGTGATACCAAGATCAACATGTTAACGAAAAATCATCTCTCATCGAATTAAACATCGAAAAAATTTTAAGTATAGGTAAAGATTAAAAAGATAAGTAAGAATAAGGAAAATATTTTTATAAATGAACAACCCAATCTACAGAATTAAAAGTAATCAGTACTATAACATAACACATAAAGCGTCACTATAATCTTGGGATTTTTTATAAGTCGGTTGTTATTTATGAGCCGGCTGATGGTTTAATAATATATTACGTCGGGGGTCGAGAGATCGAGTTCGACAGCCTGCTGTCCGCGATGGTTTTTCGTGGTTTCCTTTTCACGTTCAAATGAATGTTGACAGCCAAAGATCTGAAGAAGTATTACGAGCGTGTACATAATAATATAATAATAGCTTACTGTCTGACAACAATGCCTCCCGTATTGTCGTTAAGCTGTGCGCGTGCGCCAGTGTCTATGTGCCCTCCCAGTGCGTGCGTGTGGGGGTCATTCGAGTTAATTAATAGAGTTCAACATTCACGCTTCTGCTTCAAAGCTACAAGGACGATTTTCTTACTGTTGAATAAATGAGAACACGTGATACAATTTCAAATGACGATAGGGCTAAGTCCAAACGAAATCTACGAGAACTTTTTCGTTGATTCGTCATAGTAGATTAAACGTGGATGCATCACTATACTCCAGAGACAAAAACAGTGGATTTCTTTGTGATGAAGTGGTCTGAAGAGAGCAATGGTGTTGGAGATATTTATGAGGACGATTTTCTTACTGTTGGGAAAATGAGAATTTGTGTTACAATTTCAAGTGACGGCATGGCTAGGTACATACGAAATTCAAGAGATCTTTTTCATTGTTTTTGTCTCTGGAGTACAATGATGTATCCAAGTTTATAGATGAAACTTGAATACATCACTGTACTCCAGAGACAAAAACAGTCAAAACAATGGATTTCTTCTGTATCTACAAGGACGATTTTCTTAGTATTGAATAAATGAGAACTCGTGTCACAAATGACGGTATGATTAAGTTTAAGCGAAGCCCCAGAGAATGTTTTCATTATACAAGGGTTATTTTTTAAATAAAGTTTGTAGCCGTATCGTCTGTTTGTGTGCTGAGCTGTAGAAGTTTACAATATTTAATAAAATTAAATCTCCCGTCGACTGGTCGACGGTGAGACACGATCTGTAATTCAACTCTTGAGTACAAGAAACTTGCCAACAGCAGAAATTCACCGTCAGATTTGTAAAGTGTGCGGTGATAACGGTATGAGTGGTAGTAAAGTTAGAAAGTGGTTGAGAATGTTTAAGGATGAACGGACGATGTGCATGATGAGCCACGCCCAGGCCAGCCTTGACCTTCTATGATTTCTGAAGATTTAGTTCGTGATATGGGAAACAAAATTCGAGAGAATCGACGATTTCAAAATTATCAATTGATTTTCCACCAGTCTCAACGACAATTATGTATACCATTGTTTTGGAGGAACAGAAGTATAGAAAATTGTGTTGTCGAGGGCTCCAAAACTGTTCTCTGACGATCACAAAACGAAAATATTGGACATGATCGCTTTTGACTCGATACGATCAGCAAGGAGATGAATTTTTGGACCACATCGTTACAGGCGTTGAGACTTGGTCGTCGTGCATCATGCCGATCTAAGCGATAGTCAATGGAATAGCGACACACATCGCCGCCAGCCAGAGTGAAAGCCATACAGACAAATGGATTGTATGGTGGGAGGCATAACAATTAATTCTGATGTCTTTTTAATGGGAATAACTGGAATATCCACCTTACAGTCCTGTATCGGTACTTGATGTTTCGACGACGACGACGAAGAACTTAAAACTGCAGTCATGTATTGGACTCAACTTGGAATTTAAAAAACTTGTTGAACGGTATAACAAATGTTTGAACAAAAATGAAAATTATGTTAAAAATTATATGAAAGTATGTAGAATATGGAAAAATATATTTTAATGATATTTACAATATTTCTTTTCTTATTAAAAACCGGACCTTATTTAAAAAATAACCCTAATCCAGAGACAAAAACACAGTCAAAACAATGGATTTCTCTAATAATATGCTCTGAAGAAGGCAATGCTGTAGGGGGTAACTACAAGGACGATTTTCTTACTATTAAGAAATGAGAACTCATGTTATAATTTCGACGTTACAATGACGATATGGTTCAGTCCAAATGAAATCCAAGAGAATTTTTTTGTCGATAATGTCAGCGTAAATAAAATCTGGATGCATTACTATACTCCAGAGACAAAAATAGTTAAAACAAAGAATTTTTTTGAAGAACGCGGCTCCGATGAGGGCAAAGACTGTTTTCTTTAGCTAATAAGATTATGTATGGTCACGAGAGATTTCAAAGGTGTATTCTTTATTGACTACTTACGACGATATTGTGCTGATGTACTGACACATTCACACATTCATTCAGAAAGAAGTTTTGTTCCATCAGAAGCAAGCGTTCTCTCATTCATTCCCTAAATTCGTTCAATTAGAATATTAATTGCTTACACCGTATTAACCATATCCGACAGTGATTTTTTTCTTGTTCCCAAACTTGAAAAACGACTTGGTGGAAAGGGATTCGGGGCAAATGAGGAGGTGATAGCCGAAATTGAATGCCTATGTATTTTGACTAGATACTGAAAGATTGCATTTTAGGCGGTTTAAAAAAATTGGAAAGTCGCTGAGAGAACAGAAAAATATTTTCCAAAAGTATGGATTAGGTATATAGATGGTCTTTTCGCGATTTTTCATTTATATAAGACGGTGTCGTTAAGGAATTAAATTCGAAATTCCCGACGATTAAATTTACGGTAGAAAAATAAAACAATGACAGCTTACCTTTTTTAGATACTAATAATTAGAAATAATCATAGAAATATTGACATTTTCCGAAAAGAAACTAATGTTAATAGGTTTATGACGGCGGATTCAAATCATACCATGCAACAAAAGACGGCTTCTTTCAATTTTCTTATCAATCCTTTGTTTAGTTTTCCATTAACAAAAGTGAGATACGAAATAGAATTAAATTTTATTAAGAGCATCGCGAGATACTATGGTTTTAGTACGAAAATAGTCATAAGATTAATAGGGAAAGCTAACTTAAAAAAGACAATATATAATACCACTTGCTTGTCACCTCAAAACAATGGCGACAAATCATTTATATGTTTACCGTTTCACCCTGTTATAAAAACATTAATTAAGGTTTTAAAGGAACGCGAATTTCAAGCTATATTTCGGTCCAGAAACGTTATAAAATGTCTTTTAGGAAATGCGAAATATAAAGTTATTTATAAATCCGGGATTTATGAAAAAATTGCCGAGATTGAGACAAGAAATACATCGGTAAAACGAAATGATCAATAGGAACCCGGTATAAAGGACAAATCTGCCACATCAAGTTTAATCGGCCTGATAAATCCAGTTTAGCGAAACATATGTTAAAAATAAACATAGTGTAATCACGGATTGTTTATATTTAATCAAAAATATAAACAATTACTGTGAATTAGAACAGTTACGAGAGCATCTTTACTGGGAGAAATAAAAATCATGTTTTTAACACTGACAGGAGACCAAAACCATATTCTGGCCTCCATGAGTTCGTGGAAGATGTGGCCCTTAAAAAAGGCGAAAAAGTTAATGCGGGGGTGTATATCAGTAGTTTTAACACTAGGAAATATGGACTTATAGGTTTCTTATGAACGCCAGAGTGTTTCTTTTTGGCGAAATGAGTGCATAGAATTTTTTCTGTGTAAACTTTATTACGGTTCCAGGTACGACACTATGATTAATAGTTTGCTAATGACAATTTAATTGTCAAAATACGTATATAGTGCGAACATTTATGTGGTAATGCTTTTTGTCTTTTTGATTAATGTTCTTATCAAATTTAAAACAAATAATAATAATTCACGTCTTCACATCCTGTAACAGCTTAATACTAATTGCAAGGGGCATAGTAGGCCCTGTCACCATTCATTTAAATAAGATAAACCACGAAAGACTTTTCCCAACAATCAAATCGGTAACTAGTGAACTATCAGTCGGTAATAATAACGGGTCTTCCATTAAGCGCTTCCCATCTTTAAATTTAAATAAAACAAAGTGTATGTGGGATATCATCGAAATTTTTTATTAGTTTGAAAGGCCTATCGATGCCATTATGAATGGAATATAACATCGTGTAAATGTCCGCCGCGGCTTTGCTGGGCGGCGCGCATCCGAAATGTCCAATTTTCCATGACTAGCGCATAAATCAGGCTGAATTTAATCGATGCCATGGGTTATGTTGGCTTTGAGAGCCGCTGTGGTTTGTGGCTTATTCGCATGGACCTGCGACTTAAGAAAACCCCACAAGAAAAAGTCTACCGGGGTCAAATCACTTCCATGTGAGATGACAATGCCCTCAAATCACTCGTGCAGAATGTCCAATGTGGCATGAGCTATGTTGCACGTAGCGCCGTCCTGTTGAAACCACATGTCCATATCATCCAATTCAGGCCAAAAGAAGTTAGTAATCATCGACCTATAGCGCTCGCCGTTGATGGAGGTGGTCTAACCAACGTCGCTCTCAAAGAAATATGGACCGATGACGCCACCAGCCCAAAATCCACCAAATAGTGACTTTTTCGGGATGCATTGGACGCTCTTGGCTCTCATGTGGATTGGTATCGTCCCAAATTCGACGATTTTGTTTGTTGACGTACCCATTCATCCAAAAATGGGCCTCATCTAGGGCGATTAAAGTGGGCGAAGCGCGCGGAATGTTCCCGAACATAACACCCACTTTGATAAAACAATTTTATCATTTGCACGTGTTGTTGAACGCTATATCCGTCCATGGTGATTTGGCGAAAGAGACTGAATAAATGAAAGCCAATTTGGCAGATGTAACTTCAACAATATGGCCGCTATCAACTGTGAAAGTTCGGAAGTCCCTATTAGAAGACCCGTTATAAAACTAAATGTAAAATTCAATATTGCAATCTTTATAGTGACCTCAATTTTGTTAAATATTTTTTATATTTGAGCTTGATCGCTCTGCATAAGATATAAGCATTACAAGCACACTGTACAAGTCTTAAATAGTTATGTGAAGTACCCGCGATTCCAAATAAATGTGTAGTAAGCGTCTTAAATTACCGGATTAACTGTGGAAGTCAGAGTATTAATGAAGATATGCTGATTCGCCCATTTGAAAACATTAAACATCCTGACTCTTTATCTTTAAATGTCACTAACATCTGCTGTTATACTTTTAATAAAAGACGCTGTTCTAATATTCGTATATAATTTATAATTTAATTAATTATTGTACTTTAATAAACATAAATGAGAATTTTCTTGAAAAGGTGACGTTTTCATTGAATAAATTGAGTACAGACACACAGAGACATAGGACGTAATGAGTTTCTGCTAACACATTATACGTTATGTTACGATGTACATAGCTCCTGTTAGCCAAGAATTTATGACGTTTACTAAGTAAATAAATTAAAACGTTATTGTCATTACCGCGTAGCTAGTGGTTTGCTTTTGTCGCCTCATGATAACTATTGGTTTCACGAGCAACATCCACGGTACGCATAATAAGGCGCATATTACGAGAACTTTTTGTAAAACCATTTGACCATTGAACATTTCAGCACTGCAGTTTGGATCATCTGCGACGGAAGGTTTAAATAGCACCATGTTAATGAAGGTAATCAAGATCGATGGGGCACAGTGAGGACTAAATTGGAAATACTCGGCTGGAACGTAAAAAATATTAATTACATAAAAGAAACACTAAATTTTAATTAGTACTTACGGTCATTTGTAGCAAAGAAAGTCGTCCATTTAATGAACATCATGATGACCATGTACAAGAATAAGAAACAGAGGAAAATAACTTGTGGAATAAATTCACAGACGATATTTAATGTGTTTTTGAAGTACCTGAAAGAAAAATTACATATTAAGTATTAGAGCAACAATAATAACACTAGTATACGCAATATCTACTGCCTGAAATATGTTAGATGTTGTTGACTATGACATGTTCGTTTCATCATATAAATCGAGTTCGTTTATCAGACTTTGTTTTTGAATTACCTATGTTTGGAAAACATGTGCTTAATGTGAAAAAATATACTAAAAAAATAAGATTATTAAATTCTAAAGACTTCGTTTTAAATATTTTCGTTTATGGGTAGATTTAGAAAAATGTAGTTAGACATCATATGAGCATTCTAGAAGTCTCAGATAACGCTCCTCCACGATGGATAAATCCTGATCCATACCTTCCCCTGCTCCTCGCTCAAATCTCCTAGATTGTCGGGAACCTATCGAGGTGACCATGGAGAAAGTGGAATTTAATACCAATATTACATTCCATATTTTTAAAATGTAAACATAGATCTTCTACTAATGAATAACAAAAGCGCCTCCCTCTGTCGTCCACTATATTGAACGACAGAGGGAGGCGCTTTTGTTATTCATTATTTTTCTGTGTCGAAATGATATGATTGACGCTACCAAGGAATCGTTCATTAATAACACAAATCTGCCCTACGATTGGTGATATCGGTGAAACATATGTAGTAGATAGGGTGTTATTAATAATAGAATGATTCCTTTCAACATTCTCTTAATTGGCAAATAGCCGTTACGCAATGCGTCTGTCTTATACGCTCCAATAACCTAGTTATCGACAAGCGAGATAGACGCGTTTCTCACTTTGTCGTTCAGTATAGTGGACGACAGAGGGAGGCGCTTTTGTTATTCATTATTTTTCTGTATCGAAACGATACGATAAACTCTACCAGGGAATTGTTCGTTAACAACACAAATCTGCCTGACGATCGGTGAATCCGTGAAACATATGCAGTGGATAGGGTGTTATTAATAATAGAATGATTCCTTTTAACATAACGATCTTCTACTAGTTTAATATAACTTTCTGATTTTCGGGTTTCAAGAAAGTTTTGCATCACTAACACAAAAGCTGTCCGAGCACTTGATTCAAGCTCAATCTTCGAAACTGTAAATTTGGTATCTTTCATTAGATGACAGATTTGGAGACCATCAAAAATACCTGCTTTAATCCTTTCCAAAGTTTGCTGAAGACATATTCGGCTAATCTGAGAAAAGTAGTTTCTATTTTTATCAAGAGATTTAACAAACTTAGTTTCATGATGCCCAATTTTATATGTAATGGCGGCTACATTTTGCTTTCCAGGCATCATATTTTTTCTTACCCAATGTTCTTATTTAGCTCTGCTGTCCCAGAGACTTATAAAACAGGGAATCATAGTGTAACCGCTTTGTTGGCTGAGAAGTTCACCATTTTTAAATCAACGCATATTATCCACTCGTGTTCATGATGCTTTATTTTATTCAAAACCGATGAGATATTTCAATATTCTTTCTTTAACTTTGTACTGTGAACAATAGTTATTACGGCGTATTGATTTCCGTTATTTAATAAAATACGTTTTGAACTGTGAATGAATAAACGCCATTCATTTGATTCATATTGTGTGAAACCCATTTTTATCAATAAACTTTTAATATATAAAAAAGACTGTTTTCTTAGACAATATAATTTCGTAACTCTTTTTCTCTTTCCAAATAAAAAGTAATTTTTGCGCCTAAAGCAAGAACAGTCGCGATGCCAACAATTCAGAGGCTTGTTTAGAAAGATTCAAATTCCTTACAAGGTCATATTCATTCTGCGAAAAACGTTGGGGTTTATCGTCTGGTGAATTTTCAAACCCAGTATCAGTTTCTGATGATCTAGTTTCTAAATGATTTTGTATTGAGGGTTCAGGTATATTCTCAGTAATCGACATCGAGGGAATTGGGACGTCAACTGAATGTTGAACGAGGCGCTACTCAGACGTACTTACCCAAATACTCCTATTTACTTCGGTTTTACTATTCTTGCCGCACCCTTTATGTCAATACTGCAAAAATAATCGTCTAGATGATTTTTTGATTCTCGTCAAATTGTTGGGATTTAAAATTTAAATGTACTTCTTTGGATGCTTTACCGTAATCTTAGTAATCAATAGATAACAAAAACAATTTGCAGAAGTGTTAAATGTGGCCCAAGAAACGATTAGCGCCCGACTACGAGCGATTGGAAAAATCCAAGAGACGGAAAAATGGGTGCCACATCAATTGAAAGATAGGCAAATGGGAAAATCGGAAAATCGACTGTGAAATGCGGCTTCAAAGATATGATCGGAAGCTATTTCTGCATCGAATAGTGACAGGTGTTGAAAGTAGATTTATTTCGAAAAGTCTAAGCGCAAAAAATCATGCTATCACATGGCGAAGTCGACCCATCGACTCCAAGGCCAAATCGTTTTGATCGCAAGACAATGCTCTGTGTTTAGTGGGACCAGAGTACCGCGGTGTATTACGAACTGTTGAACTCTGGCGAAACAGTTAATACTGATCGCTACCGACAACAAATTATCAATTTGAACCATGCATTGATAGAAAAACGTCCAGAATGGGTCCGAAGACACGGTAAAGTGATTTTACAGCACGATAACACTCCGTCTTAACAGCAAAATCGGTCAAGGAAGCATTGACAGCACTTGGATGGGATATAATATCGCACCCACCGTACTCTCCGGACCTTACCCCGTCCAACTATCACCTTTTCGCATCAATGGAACACGCGCTTACAGAGCAGCACTTCGCCAATTTCGAAGAAGTTAGAAAATGGCTCGATGAATGGTTTTGCTCAAAGGACAGTTTTTTGGGATGTGTAGAATAAAATGGCCAATACTTTTAATAAATAATTTATTTCATTTTCTTGAAAGTTATGTAGTTTTTTTTAAAGAAAAAACCTGGTATAACTTGGTATAGTCTGCGACAAATTTAGGTGTGAAGAAACACATTAACACACGCATAACTTAAATATGCATAAAAGTGGCGTAAATGCTTATAATTACTTTATTTTTACTTTAATTTGGATGTTTATTGTTTGTAATTTGCTGTTTTTTTTTAAAGTAACATTACAACATTATGTGCCTCTGTGCGCGATAAAATTGAAAATTATTAAAGCCATGTTAATTAATAAAAAGCTGTGGTTATGTGAGGACGAGACCACAGACTATGGAAAATAAGCAAACAAATCGTTTGTAACCTTTTTATATACCTCTTAAAGACTGCCTCACTGTTTAATCATAAGAGAAAGTTCAGACTATAACATTTTAAAAATTATATAGTTTTTCAAGCATTTTTACTACATTAGGTATTCCATATACGCGAATTACTTGTTTAAATTCGAATCGCATTCAGAGATATGGCTAGTATCTTATAATCCGTTATAAATAGTCAGGTCATAAATATAAAATTTAATAGCACAAAAAAGGACTTACAGATTATTCAGGAGGCTCATAGTAACGCCGAAAAGCATGTGAAGTACACCGAAGATAATCGAGATCTTCATCTTATAAGCATTGAGGAATATAATTTTGTTCATCGCCAGTTGCCAAACGGGATCCAGACCAAATGGGTACGGAACACCTGCGAAATCTGGTGTGGCGGGATCGATCATGTGGCTATGGGCTCCCATCACTTGATCCTTCGTCATGTTTACACTCCAATATGAACCGAATATATTTAGAGACTTGGAAAATATATCATTGTAAATAAAACCAGTGTAGATAGAAAATGTCCCCATGAGAAGTATAATGTACCGGCCGCCAAAGAATATCTGCCATATCTGAAATTTAGAAAGTGCAAGAAAATTGAAAAATTTTAGTTAATTTCAATTTTTTTTAAATAAATAATGCAAATAGAATAAAATCTTGGTCTATCAGCTACGCATGGCATAGATTACAAAACCAACGGAATATTAGTCATTCGTTAATCATTATTCTTCTGTTATGAATAAAGGAATGACTAAGGCAATTAGATAAATAAGTGAATATATACTTAGTAATGCTAAATCTATACTCTACGACGACTTATTACGTAATTAAATTCTCAAAGTCGTTTCAAATTTTACCACTTTTGTTGATACTAATATAGGTACTGACCACTTGAATACCATTCTGGGAATTAAATTTTAAATAATGCAGTTTCGGGTAACTTTGGACAAAACGATTGTGCATTATTTTGCAAATGTTGTTATCTACCAATGAACAGATGAATTGTAAAGACATAATGGTAACGTGTATATGATGATAAAGTACGGACGTAAGCTGTAATGAAAAAGTTAGTAAAAATTATTAGTGTTTAAAAATTTGATATTTGTGGTAAATTTTTTGTTTTTATGTAGCCGTTATACTTCCTACCAATCTTGACTGTTTGTTCAAGATGTTAAAATTAAACATTTATTTGGTAAATGTCTGTTTTGTTCCTTAAAGATATTATCTACTCTTAGTATTTAAAAATTATAATCTCGTATCTCTATGTTGCGAAGCCTTTAGTTTTGTCTTTCTGTGCCATCCAGAATGACTTGGGACATGAACAATAAATATAAAAGAAGTGAAAAGTCTCAAATATAGAGTCGATGGACACTTCGGAGAGCTCTAGATGATGTTCGAAAGAAGTTCAAGTATAGACATATCAGTAGCAAATATGGTATCCTTAAAAATCAACAAATAACAAAAAACATGAGAAAACTGTTGGAGGTCAGACCATTTTGATAGAGAACGTAATATTGCCGAAGCAATAATTCTCTGTTCAGTGAATGAAGATTACCAAACTAGGTTTATTTTATGGTTTTTTCAGTATATGTACATAGTAACTTAACAATGCGCTTGCCAGAGAACATTAAGAGGAGTAGAGCTGCAGTTTCAGTAGACATCTTTAATGAATATTTCGATAACTTATCCAATTCAATGAAGGCCGTGCCATCCGAAAACATTTCTAATTAATGAAAGTGGATTTTTGTTGATGATTCTAAACGGAATAAAGTAAAAAAGAAAAAATTAAAAATTCGAAAGAGAGAGTTATGGACACGACAGAGACGAATGTGTTGTAATGTGATGTACCTGATGTTAGCACCATATATCACATATAAATATGATTATTTGTAGTATACTTGGATAGAAGGACGAGATACAACCGGAGTAAATCCGGTTGATTTAATCAGTGCTTCTTTGAAAACTGGTTTTCCACTTTGGCTCTAGCTTACTTCCGAAAATTGAATGAGTCAGAAGTGCTATAGGGTGACAATCTCTCTACTCATATTGCGTCAAGTTTTACAGAAATGTAGACGATGGTATAAACTTTGTCCTTTTATTACCAAACAGTATTCATCTACACCAGCCTTTAGACGTGGGTTCTTTTAGACTAATCGAGGGAACCTGGAGAAGAGTGTTGAATGTATGGAAAAAGAACAATCTAGAACTATTAAGAAATGATTTGTATCCTAGTCTTCTTCGCCAAGCATTAGAGAAAGTGGGCGCGATCATTTCGCACTTTAAACTTCAGGGTTAATTCCTCTCGATTAGGATATTGTGTCTAAGTAATTGCCAAAACAAGGTATGAATGTTGACAGTTATGTATGAACAAAATGGTTTCAGAACTCCAATAAGAAAGAAAAAACTAAGCGATCTTGCAGTACGAAGTATTTCATTAAAAGATGACATATGTATCTGCCACAAAGAATACAATACTCTCATCAAAACACTATGCCAAGAAGAGAATGATCCATTTCATTACTAAGTATTAACTCTTTGACAGTGATTCTGAAAGTGCTCGCAATGTAAAACCTGTGAAACCTGACAAAAAAGCTGTAGAAATTTTAAAATGGGTGACTTCAAATAGTGGAACTAAAATCGATGAAACGAAGCTAAAAATTTATTTGATAACTGATTGGAACAAATTCACAATACTATCTGTTTTTAAAAGCAAGTTCAAAAATTAAAAAGCATTCATTTGCCCAGATATCCCCAATGAAGGATACATTGAAGAAGTCAAATACGTTATTTTATTCTAACAGACTTTACGTAGGCCGCATGGGAATATGAAGAACTTTACACAATTTCGGTTTTGATGAAGTCTCCTTCACCAGAAAAGGTATCAATAGCATCAGGAATACACACCGTTGAGTATTTGAAAATCCAAGGCAAACTAGGGAATTCGATTTTCAAGATAGGTGTACGATGAATCTTTGGTGTGGTATTATTGATTACCGTCTCATTGGTCCCTTTCCTGGAAAATGACCCTACATTACTGTATGACGTTCCTCTTAATATAAGACGACGAATGTGGATGATGACAAGTAACAGATTTTCTTAATCAAAATTATAGGAACTAGTGGATTGGAAGAGGTTCAGCAGTTGCTTGGCTGCTGAGCTCATCAGCCCTAAGTCCATTAGATTATTTTTAGTGGGGAAGGTTGAAAAATTTGGATGCAGAACAATTTGAAAACAGAAAACAACTTATTGCTAGAATTATGGATGCCGCAGAAACTATTCGTGCTGACTGTGAGGCTGTTAGCAGAGTTACCTCTTCAATTCTAAGAAGAACTAGACTATGTATATAGGAACTGAGTGGGCATTTTGAATAACTAACTTAATAAAGTGACTTCTCTTTTTGCAGTGACACATAATACCTGCATTAGTAAGGTTATCTACAAATGCTTGTAGCTAAGATACGATAGAGTTTTGGGCATATGTTCATTTTTAACTTGAAATTGCTTCAGTAACAAAACCTTAAACTGTGACAATCAAGTTATGGGACACCCGATATATAACTATTTATTTTATTCAGTTACTATAAGGCCTACGCTTGCAATGCGCCTGCCATATTTTGTACTCTATTAATAAATCACACAATCACATGCATTTTCTTATTTTTTGTTTTCCATCGCTCACAGATTTTATTTTCCGTTCCAAGCTGTTCCAATAAATATATTAAATGAAAATGTCGGAAAATATTATGAATAACCCAAGACTTCCAATCCGTGGGATAATTTGGCACAGTGATTGTTAATACTTTTTTCTGTAATTTAACAGAATAGTGTGACATATTTAAAAGACATCACAAAATATATATACCAACTAATTAAATTTGAAAATGATTCCAATTGACCCAAATCTACGATACTTATTGTTTTAATGTGAGATAGTACACAGACATAAACCGGGCATCTTCTGCTATTGTATCCTACACCCGAAAATTACCGGAATTACTCTGTTTTAGTAAAATTGATAATGTCATCTATTTGTTGGCGATTGATTTATGAAATGTCAATTTTCCTAAATAATCTGGAAGAATTCCGTTAAGACACGATGCATTTGAGTGATAGTAGTTTGTATATGGAATCCTCCAAATGCTCAAGAACGAAGTGGATAATAGTGAAGTTAAGATGCAGCAACTGAAACGCTTATCGAAGAAAATACAAAGAAGTGCCTGATTTAGATACAATTTCGAAATAATTACTCAGTGAAATCTATCGAACTTAAAGTTAAATGTAGAGAACCAACCGGTCGGTTGGCGATTGTTAAATAGTAACGCAACTCCTAGAATACATACCTCACTTTCGATCTTCTTTGCAGCAAGAGGTTTTTCCTTGAGCACCATCCACGCACCAAACATCGCCATCATCAATCCGTGACCGCAATCACCAAACATAACGGCGAACAAAAATGGAAAAGTAATTATCGTATATGGAGCGGGATTCATTTCCCTGTAAGATGCGATACCATACGCGTAGATGAGGTTTTGGAAACCGTTGGTAAATTTGTTCGTGTGATTATAAGTAGGCGGATCTTCGCACGTTTCCATTTTATTCAAAATTGGGGGCACCGAACTGCCACTTCTTTCCTATAACGTGTATAAATATTGTATTTGTTTAATTTTAACGAATTTGTACTTACCGTTCCACGCCTGAGAGCTAGCTGAATATTTTCCAAATCCAAAACTGGCACCCAACATTCAGCAATCAGACATTTCTGAGTTACGTCCAAGTTGAACAGATTCAAAGTATGATAGATTGCTTTGATCTTACGAACTTTGACGAACCAGTTCTTGATATTTTTTGCTGCTGCCACCAAAACTCTGTGCCTATGATCTTGTGTCTGGCCCAAAACCTTAACAAAATAATTAATTATAAAACTTTAATTTTAAAAAACAATTATGCAATGATCAAACATATTAACTAAGCTAAAAAATATATCGATGGCAAATCAATCTAAAAATTGGAGCGGAATTAGAAAGGCAACAAAAACAAACAAAATGCCAACAAATCGCAGTTGTTTGTTAGGAAGTGAGTGCAGAGGCATGAAATAAAGTACGATTAAAAAATTTAAACCAGATTATAAAACAAAACACTATTATGACTAATGTTGAACAAACCTCTGGCGTTGCAGTAGCGTGCAGCCTCGCCGAGAAGGTTCGATAGGTGCAATTATAAGTAAAATTATAAATTTATGTAATTAGGTACCCTTTTACGATTTTGAAATTTATTTACATTCGCAACAATCCACCATTGCGAGACACCTTCGCGTCACTGGCATGATGCAAGTTAGAATGCTCCTATCGGTTCCTATTACAGAGTGTTGGACTAGAGGTCGTATTGCAAAAAGGAAGCCATTACTGCGAGGGGGTAATAAGTAAAAACGATTGGAATATGCACGAATTGATTCTTATTGGACGAGTAGCGACGTGTATTTTGGATGAGTCCAAATTTGAAATATTCAGATTTAAAAGGAAACGATATGTTCGCAGATGTATTGGAGAAGCGTATCTTGTACATACACAGGTACTATCAGCAATAAAATATGAAGGTGCGTCTGTGAAGTACAGGGTTGCATATATAAAGAGTTGACCCATTAATTGAAATTTCTGGAAAATTAACTTCGGTGAAATATTTAGATTCTGCAATATGCTATACCACCAGGAACACGATTAATTGGAAATAATTACATTTTCAAGTACGATAATGCTCCGAAACATACCGTAAAGATCAATAAAAATTATTTAAAAGTAATTGAGCAGCAAGTGGTTGCATGAACTTTAGTATGGCTACCACAAAGTCCAGATCTAATATTATTGAACATGTGTGGTATTATTTAGATAGTGAGAAGGAGAAACGATAGCTAACTATTACCAATCAACCTTTTCATATTTTTTTCTGGAAGAATGGAATAACATTCCACAAGAATTTCTGACAGAAATGTTCGATAGTTTACCCAACCCTGATGTGGTCATACTCAATACTGATATTATTATATTTATTATTAATATTTTTCACTTCTATGCAATTATTTTTGTTGTCCGGTTACAACAAGTTTCAACAATAATGTGTATATTCATTTCACGCATATTTGGATCTCTATTTTTATTAAATGTGTACTTAGTGACACAGCAAATGAACTAAAACGAAGCTAATTTCTGTTAGTATTAAGTGAGATGCCATGGCTATTGATAAAGTTCATTTACCCCACTGTATTTTATACGAATTCTAACAAGGAAAAAATGCTACAGAAGCGTGTAGAAATTTATTGGAAATATTAGGTGATGGTGCGGTTTCTGACAGAACATGCAGAAGAATTTTTTCTTCTTTTTTGACAACATCGAAGATTGCAGAAAGGCTTGACTCAACTCAACAAACCATTTCGGACCATATTCTGAAACTAGGATTGGTGTGAAAATATTCGAGATGGGTGCTACATGAGTTAAGTGAGAAGAATTTGAATAATCGAGTCATCATATTCATATCTCTGCTTGCTTGGAACAAAATCACACCCTTCTGGGACTGGATGATAACTGTGGATGAAAAGTAGATTACCTGCCCCCTTGACCTCTAAACCGAAGTTGAGTCTTAAGAGAGAATGTTGTGTATATGGTGGGACATTCGAGGACCAAACCGAACGAAAAGCTAAATTCGGAGAGATACTGTCAAGAATTGGATAATTTAAAAACAGCACTCCAAGGAAAGAGGCCGGTGATATTCAATAGGAAGGACATTACACTGTTTATGATAATGTCAGGCTATATACTGCTTTGGGGACTTGTCAGAAACTCGTGGAGCTAGGCTGGGAAATTGTGGCGCATCCACCATACTCCCGGATGTAGCACACTCCGATTATCACTTGTTTCTGTCCTTATAAAATTTTTTGAAGGGAAAAAGTTCATAAACGAAGAAGATATCAGACAAGCACCGGTTCAATTTTTCGCTTCTAAGGATAAGCCCTTTTTTAAAAATGGGATATACAAATTATCATCACGCTGGCAAAAAGTCATAAGTAATGATGGAATTTAGATAAATAAAATGCAATAAAGTTTATTCAAGGTATGAAAAATTTATTATTTTGTTTTATTCTAAAAACGAACAGAACTTTCTAGTAGACCTGATGTAAATTAATATTTTATAGAGTTTACAATTACGTTTCTTGCCTGCTAATTCTTTCAACAAGGTATTGCTCTGATGTTGTGATATAACTCTCAAGGCAATAGTACGTATTTTATAAAAATTTATAAGTGGCAAAATGTTTATGCTTTTGTTTCTGACGGTGTCAAGTTTAGTTGCTTTTGAAGAGGAATATATATCGTGCGCCCTATTTTGGTGTCGATTTTAGTCATACTATATCATAATTTGTAAACAAAATTCAACTACATAACAATGTGGAAAACCTCATGATGATATCCAATAGTATTTACCGTATTTAAATCTTCGATTCGAGTCATAACCCCCATAGCCATCTCACGGCGATCTGCCGGTGCTTCTGGACATGGATACAATGTTGCCCTGAAACCTTCACAAATCTTCTTCACCCTAGTTTTGAGCTGATCGCCTTGGAAGAAGATTATGAACACCGATTTAAAAACTTGATCGCCCTAAAAACGTAAAGAAGGAGAAACATGTGATTTTATCCAAAATTGTTTACTTACGGTCGATGGATCCTCAAGCGGTGTTTCGATTTCGGCTTGACGTAGAAAGACGTTACCTCGACAAGCTCTCCACAACATCCTTTCGAAAGCCGGTATTCGCTCGCGCAAGATGACTCCGGCGACGAAGCTGTTCGTGTTTTTTTTAAAAAAGAATTTCGTATGAAGTTTGGGTAATTTTAGTGTGAAATGTGGTAAAAAAAAACAACCAAGCAGATGTGTGCATTTTGCACATTAATTTATATGGGTTACTATTTCAGCAATTTTTTTCGCTTATATTCGATTATGTACAATGTTGATGGATAGATAGGGACAAACAATGAATTTACAGAATTATCCCTTATTTTAAAATTTATAATTTTGCTTTCATCGCATATTTATATTTGTTTTGTAGATTATTGTTTAAAATAGAAATTTTATTATTTAATATTATTTATATCTATGACAAACATTTTTTTTAATCAACATAATTAGTTCTATATTTTGATTGAACGTTTAAAGTGATTGAAATGTAGTAATTTAAAAAAATTGATGTTTTAAATGAAGCAAGTATCGAACGGCAACTTTAAACTGTGAATCTAGTATATATGACATCCATCTACAGTTTAAATGATTGATATTTGTTTGGAATAAATATAGAAACATATATATTTAAATTAACAAGTTTTTAGTGTCATGCTACAAGTTCCATATTCAATTCGCTTAATAATATTGTTTGCTTATTATGAAATAGCGGCTTAGACAATAATTATTAAAGATCACGATCATGGAGTTAAATGGCGATTATATAGCGGTGTATATAAGTGAAAATACACGCTCTTAAAGTAAAGGATTATATCCGAGTAATAATAATTTTATTCATATAAGTAAAAATAACACTTCTACATATACATGGAAACTCAAATATTATGTAAACTTCCGCTTTCATATCTATGTTCCTGAAAAAAATCTGTAATATTTCTTATCATTTGAATACGTGTTTCATATATACATTTCTTCGTCCATAAGCACGACAGAAAAACATATAAGTACATAGTAATATTATTTGAAGATTAATAGATTAATAGTGAATTGTTACGGTTAACTGATAAATCCGGAGTTATTTTTTGACAAGCGTGAAAATCAGCACCAATATCCATAAAAACACTATGGATCCAACTACACGATGCATGACCAAAAATAGAACCGGAAACTGGCGAAATTATTGGAGAGGATGCTCCGATTCTTCCAGGCAGTAATAAAAACTAAAAATGGTCAAATCGACGGATCAAAAATTTAAGAGAATATTTGTTAAAATTATTTGAAATAATAGTTTTTTTAAGATTTTTGTACATTTTATGTAACTAAAGGCTGTTTCAAATTGCGCGGTTTCTTTTAAGATTAAATAAAATATAGATGGCGCACTAAATTTGTCTGGGTATGTGGGCATTTAAAAATTGTGATATATGACATTTATAAAAAATGGCTTAGTACTCGGTACAACAACGTGTTCAAATTGTTGAATTATTTATGAAAATCAACGTTCTGTGAAAAGAGATTTTAGAAAATTACGTGAATTTTATGGTTTGCATAATCGTCCATCTGAAAGCACAATTGGTCGAATTATTAAAAAATTTCAAGAGACCGGATCCGTGGAAGATCAAAAAAGCGAAAAATACAGTCTAGTGGTCGTTCACAAGAAAATATTGGCTTTGTACGTGAAAGTGTTGCTGAAGATCCTGAAATGTCCATTAGAGGACGTTCACAACAACTTGGATTTAGTGGATCAACAACATGGCATGGCGTATTTTACATAAGGATTAGCTCTGAAGGCATATAAGGTTCAAATAACACAGGAACTGAAGCCATTAGATCATTTAAAATGTCGTTCATTTGTCAATTTCATCAATGAACAGTCAGCTGATTTTTCTCAAAAAATAATGTTTTCCGATGAGGCACATTTTGAACTTGGTAGCTATGTTAATAGAGAAAATTGCTGTATCTGGGGTGAGGTAAATCCATGAATTATTCATGAGAAACCTATGCATCCTAAACGAGTTACTGTTTGGTGTGCATTATGGTCAGACGGTGTAACTGGACATTACTTCTTTGAAAATGCTGCTGGTGAAGCTGTAACTGTCAATGGTGATCGATATCGTCGGATGATAATCGAATTTTTGTGGCCTGAATTAATGAATATTGATCTAGAGGATATGTGGTTTCAACAGGATGGCGCTACATCTCACTTTGCTCACGAATCAATTGATTTATTGAGAGAAAAATTTACTGGATGTGTAATCTGAAGAAACGGTGATGTTAATTGGCTACCAAGATCATGTGATTTGACACCGTCAGACTATCTTCTTTGAGGTTATGTGAAAAGTCAGGTTTATAAAAACAATCCACAATCAATTCCTGTTTTGAAAGATGAAATTATTCGTGTCATTGGTGAGATAGAGTCTTAATTATGTCAAAATATCATTGAAAATTTTAACAAAAGAGTGGACGTCTGCATAACTGCAAGAGGAAGCCATTTGGCAGATATTATTAATAAATAAATTAATAAAAGTTTTTTAAGTGAAATTATGTGTTTTATTTATTCTTTAAAAAACCCGCGAAATTTGAAACAGCCTTTATATTAAAATTTGAATTTTGCGGTAAATGTTACCCTGTGTTTTTCTATTATTTTTTGCGTGAGCAAACATTTATGGACGTCAGTATATTTGGTCACATACCTACTATTTTTTCCACCAGTGTATGTATTGTTTCTATTTTTTATATATTATTTTATGAGCTTGGATGATAGTGTAATATGCACCTTAACATTTTCGTGAAACTTTGTATATATGTATTTGTTTAAAAATTAATAAATTATTTTGTAATATTTTTAACATTTTTATATTCCATAAATATAAAAAGCAAGAAAAACCATTGAGAACAATATTTAACATTTTTTTAGAAAGAAAAAAATGAATAGATCATCTTTGTCATTACTACAATTTAAAATATTTTTAATCAAGTGCAGAATTGAATATAGAAACCTTGTAGCCACTAAGAAACGGGTTTAATCCCACCAAAACAATTCTCATAAATAATAAGACGAATTTTATTTAAATCTGGCCTATTTTAAAAGAGACTAAGTAAATCGAAAGTTCTTTCATTACCGCTTTCTTCTTTTTCGCAAAATCATCTAGATTAATAATTGCTTCATTTTTCGTTAATTTATCATGACGGTCAGATTTTTTTTATTTCTTTGATGGCAATTGTCACAGATAGTTCTATATAGAAGACTCATTATCTGCAACTTTAAAGCTTCAATTTTTACTTTGATGTATTCCAATTTTATAGCCGAATAATATAGGTAGGACACCTACTAAAATTGTGACTATATATATAATAAATTTAAGATTGAATAATTATTTAAATGTATTTGATAGATTAAGAATTGACACATTTCGGCACTTTATGTATTAACGAGTTAGTATATCAACATAGTCGAGTACTAGTTCCACTATATATTTATAATATTTATTTTCACTGGAATGTGAATTTGAAAAATCAACTTCTGTTGATTCTGAATATTATACCATCGATAATTACTAGATTTTTATTTCAAAAATTTGTTTTAAAACGAGTTTCGCACTCACAATTTTTCAACATACGAATTACTGAATTATTATTTCGTCGACTGTTTTCTAATGTGATTTAAAGAGTTTAATGGGACATCAAAATATAGCACTTTTAACAGGAAAATGACTAGCACACTTGTGTAGTAAACAGTTCGATATTTTTGCTATAAAATTCGATTGAAATTATCTGGGAAAATAGCAAAAAATTGTATTAAGTTCGCGAAAATGTTTATGTGTACAGTCAGTCCCTGTGAATATTGAATATCATAAAATGTGAATATTCGGCTGTAATAAAGCATCTACATTCATTTAACAACGTTAAAGAACGGTAAAAACCTCTAATAACAGTATGAAAACTGTTATTGTTTACAACTACAAAATTTGTTAAATATTCTAATATCAAATGCCACAAAAGTTTTTGTTCACTTCAATTTTATAAGATACTTCTCTATTGTATGCCATAAATTAAACACGAATTCGGTAAATCCTTCAGAATCATGTATTTATGAAAAATAAGCATTTGATGCTTCTATAATAAGTTGCAAAAGTAAACACATGTCTGGTAATATGCGTGAGTTAACAACACTACACGAATAAAAAAAAACCCTTAAGCCGAATGTCCAAATTTACCGAAGAAGCGTGTTTTGCAAAACAGATTGAAAAATTCAAAATATCCTGAACTGTTGAAATTGTATCTAAATGAGAGCGGTCAGAGAACTGTTACAAGTGCAGTTAGTTAAAATGCGTGGATAAGTGCACTGAGAATAGCCGTACAGATTGGAATCTGGTACTGGAAAGAAAATATATTAAGAAAATCCAGGTATAACGGAGGAGTACTACGCAAAGAACCTTTCATTAGCGGCGTTAATACTTACCTGTATGCTCTATGCTTGACAATAGGTAACTATTAACGACGCTTAATGAAAGGTCTTTACGTCTTGAAATTCTCTTTGTTTTCTTAATATACTTTCTTTCCAGCATCAAATTCTATCTGTACGGCTATCCTCAGGGCATTTATCAATGAATTTTAACTTTCATTGCACTTGTAATAGTTCTCTGACGCCCTCCTTTAGAATCTTTGAACGCCTGTTTCTCGAATTTCAGCAATTCAGGATATTTTGAATACTTTTTTTCAACCTGCTCTGCAGATTGATAAACAATTTCGATAAATTTTACTATTTGGTCGAAGGGTTTTCTTTGTGTAGTGTTTTCAACTCGTGCATATTTCTAGACATGTGTTTACTTTCACAACTCATCTCTGTAAAAGCATTAAATGCTTATTTATCATAAATACACAATACTATGAAGACGATTTACCAAATTCGTTCTAAATTTATGGTTTACAATTAAGAAATATGTTATAAAAATGAAGTGAACGAGAACTTTTATGACGTTCGATGGTAGAATAAATAATAAATAATAAGTTTTCATATTGTTATTAAAGGTTTTTAGAGTTTTTTGACGCTAATTTTGATGGAATCTGCGGTTGATTAACTTTCCACATTAATTTTCGTATTCCGTATACGTATTACGACAACTAAGTTGTCATCATCAGCAGATAATTAAACAATGTAGCACCTGGAAAATTACGGCAAAATACCCGTACGAAAACAAATTCCGAAAGCCAAAACGCTCAGTGTGCGTTTTGGCGGAATACGAAAATTAATGTGGAAAGGGGTTACATATAAACCTTCAGTGGTTGAGTTTTTTAACGTTGTTAAATGGAAGTAAATAAGCTTTATCATAGCCGGATGTTCACATTTGATGATATTCAACATTCGCGGAGTGTACGAACACCTTTATGACTGACTGCATATAAAACATTTAAACAGAAAATAAAATTTAAAAGTGCAGGAGTTTCAAAAATGTTACTTCTAATATCCTAGAAGTGTATCAGAAATCAATAAGAATTGAATATCTACGAATTGTAATTATATATCTTTAAGTACATTTTAAATTTATGCTAAATTCAAACTATTTAAGTATTACAATTTAAACTTTGAATTGTAGCAATAAAAAAATAAAACTTAATTAAATACTTTAAAAGTAAACGATATCCGATTATTGAAATTACAGAAAAAAAAGTAAACACTGATTTAAATCACAAAGGCTAATTAACTTGTTGAAGATATCACTATATATAAGTATATAAGATAAGCAGCTCACTCATACTTCAAAAATAGATTATTAAAAAGAATCATTGAAACTCTAATAAAAGGATTTATTTGAAATCAGGATCAAATTCCATTTTGCTTCCGACATCGTACTATACTAGAAACTTTTTTGTCTCGTTCATGTGGACGAGTAACTTTAAGCAATCGAACTTCAAAGTCGTCGAAAATTTATTATATAACTCTAATAACTATAGTAAATTGTTTAAAAATTGAAGAGGTCAATTTCTTAGACTTTGGCGGAGCATTTGACAATACATTTCAAAGTAAAAGGGTTATTCGAATATGCTGCAGCTGGATAGCTAGCATGTCAGAAAATAATACAAGTTCGTGTTGCGAAACACCGCCTTCTTATTGTGGAATCACGTTATGGACGAATTCATAGCGGTCCTCAATAGTGAGGGCCGTTATATTCTGGGGCATGCAGAGGGCTTAGAAAAGATTCCATAGTATAGTTAGAAATTTAATGCATTAGACCCTTGACAAGATCATTGGTAACAAATGATAGCTACGAAAAATACACCGATTGCGACAATGGAGACTTTTCCAGATCTTACTCCGCATCACTTTGGTAAGGAAAACATGGATGAGTCTACATATTCACTCTTTCTGTTACATTAGGTCACAGTAGTGTTGCTAGACATGTGGAATACATATATTTTAGTATGGAAACGAAACATATAATAGTCAAATACACTTCTTAATCCGAAAACAATTTTGCGACCAGATTAAGTACACAGATGGGTCTGAAATCGAAAGTGCTGGTAGAGCAACGAATATATATTACGGGCGTTTAAGAATAACTGACAGTTATTCTCTGGTGAAATATCTATATTTAGTCAGGGGTCTGTGCAATTCTATAATGTGTGAAAGAAATGAACAGGAAGCGGAGGCTTACTCACATAAGAGGATTCAAATTCTAACCGACAGCTAGAGTGTATCAGGATCATTTAAAAGCTCTAAATCGTGTCCAGGTTAATGAGTCAATGTCATGAAGAACTCGGGGAAATGGCACAGTAAAATTTAGTAAAGATACTATTGGTGTAGAAGCACCAGAGAACCACAGGAAATGAAAAGTATCAACCCTACCATATATTGGACTAGAACCTGCACTGAGTGTGTCGAAATATGTAAGTAGAATTAATAATTAAGTATGTAGGTGGATCAAAGCTCAACATAGAACATGCTGAGAAAAAACCCAAGTACGAACATTGCCAAACTTGGCGAGTTAAACCCTAAAAAAGGCCAACGAATTGCTTTCGCTGAGAAAAGAAAGTAATGAAAAAAATAGAATACTGCAGGACAATACACTTATAAGACAAGTCTTGAATAAAATTGGTTAGGGTCTAATATCTTACTATAACATGAAAATCACATTAAACTATTAATTGGCGAACTAAAGTATATTTACGAATATACAGCAGAAGACCTACTCTGGATCTGTGTAGATTAGTTCATGAGACGTAAGTATTGGATTGAATGTAATAGACAATATTAGGGCGAATGGCAATAAATTTAGCCCTTAAGTGGTTAAAACTTCTTACCTGAGGCGAATATGCTTGAGATGAATAGACATATTTTGGTACAGAAACGGACCGTTTGAGGCAATTATCCCAAAACTATATGAGATGAGAATGTTCCGATGTAATATATAGCAAGTAGATTTGGCACATACATGGATCGAGAGTGCTGGTACAACAACGGACGTATACTGCAAATGCTTAAAAATAGCTTGCAGTTATTCTCTGGGGAAAGATCTATATTTCTAGTCAGAGGTCAGTGCAATTCTGTACTGTGTGATAGAAATAAATGGGGGGGGGACTTACTCACATACGTGGGTTCAAATTCTAACCCACAGCTGGAGTGTATTATGTAAAAGCTCTGCTCTAAATCGCGTTCAGGTTTATGAATTAATGTCATTGAGAAGTCGGGGCACTAACACAGTGAAATGTAGTAAAGATACTGTGGGTGTCGAAACACCAGGGAATCACAGGAAATGAAAATGCTAATGCTTAGTAGAGAAGAATCAACCCTACTATAATTGGACCAGAACCTGCACTTGGAGTGTCTAAGTACACTATACGAGAATGAATAGGTATATAGATCAAAGCTAATATAGAACACATTGGGAAAAAAGATCAAAGTACGGACATTGCCAAGCTTGTCGAGTCAAATCGTAAAAAGAACCGACAAATTGCTTTCGCTGAAAAAGAAACTAATGAAAAAAATAGAATACTGCTAGTTCATGATACCTAAGTATTGAATTAAATGTAATAATATTAGGGCGAATGACAATAAGTTTACCATCTAGGCGAGTCAAAACACTGAGGCAATGCAACTATACAAAACTGTTTCAAAATTGAAATGGTAAATAGCATTGTTTTAGACGTCGAGGGCGCATTTGATAATACACCCTTTAATTCGATTAATATAGTTCTTCGAAGTAAAGAAGTTGATCGAATATGCTGCAGATGGATAAATGCCATGCTGGAAAACAATACAATGTAATTGTGTGAGGTTGTCTTCTTGTTGTGAAATTCCGTTATGGACAGATTTATGGTAATTCTTAGTAGTGAGGACCGACAATGACAATAAACCAACTTAAAAGTTTCACATGTATTTCAAGGAGATTAAAAAAGATCGATGTTAGAACATTGTTTCTTAAGAAACGTTGATTTTAGAGAATGACTTGATCTAGACGAAATGCATTGCTAATGCTAATGGTTTTACCATCACTCAGGATGGAATTAAAATCTATATAGTGTAGCAATACTTAGAGAAATTTGTTGCTGTTTTTACTAAGAAGAAATAGTACGTTGAAATTTATAATTTTTCGTAATTAATTCTTCTATTAATTTCTGATACGCAGTTTTCATTTATAGTTAAAAAAAACTTTATTATATATATATAAATCTCTATTGGATAAATATAGTTTATGTGTTCAAATAATATGTTTTAAGTATCTAATACGTAATTCCAGATTGAAATGAAAGCTTAGGCTAATATTTTCCATTCAACATTGTACATTTAGTTCGTAAAGATTTTAATGATGTTCTTATCAGCACTTAATTTGTCGTTTTTAGCATTTCTTACGAATTTCTTGCCAAACCACCACTTTTAGCATTTTCCTCACTTTATAGAAAAACGGGATAATCTTTAAACAACACTACATTTAAAAAAAAAGCTTCAAAACTATTTAAAACTTGGTAAATAAAAACAACGGCAATACTATTAAATTATATAAATACACAAAAAAATAATATAGTACGAAATAAGCGAAACAATTATAAAAATTGCAACAATCACAACCACATATAAAAACTACGAACGGCAAATTATATTTAATAAACCCAAGATTTAATTGTAATACAGGGTATGGTCGAAAAGAGACGACCCGTGTCTACCTGTACATGTCGGAATTTAATTGCGAATCAGATCTTGAGTTTACGTGTCTGCTAAATAGCGGGTGCAATTGTTAAAGATAATAATAATAAATAACAAATGGACAATAAATACAATATTACTGACCATGGATAGAACTCTTCAGGTTCGTGAGATTTTTCCGGAAAACTGTTTGAAGTAATAAAAAGCAACTCTTAAAATACAAACCACTTAAGATAAATGACTGCTTATGATTAATGTTTTGTGAATTTTGAATTTTGTTGTACAATGTGGGAATGTGTATGTTTTATGTTTTCAAGGCTAAAATTGTTTCCTATGATGTTTTTATGATATTTTCATTAAAATATACTTTTTAAACTTCATCAAGTTCGCAAGGATTCTAGTTATAAATATTGTAAAATGCTTTCTTCGCTTCTGTTAATTTATTTTTAAAAGACATATGTGATCTAATATAGTTACCGAATACGAGAATCTAAACCTTGTACATTGCTCTGATTTTCTTACATAGTATCCACTTTTACAATTTCGACATTTGATTATTTTCTTAACTTAGTTATTAACTTAATAGCGATGATTAAACTAGCCTGGAATTTTTACATGAAAATATAGACTCGTTGAAATTCTTTAGACAGAATTAATTTTCAGTAATAGACGTTGCAGAATGGCTATAATAAAGTAGTAATTCACAGTGGAAAAAGTGTAAAATAAAACCTAAAATCGATTAAATTTCGGTCATAGAACAATATCCAGAAGCTACAGAATTTCTAGCTGAACCAAAAATGTATGAAAAGTTTTAGTAAACATTGAACAAATATCAAGAAAAGATGTCATGGAATATTTCAATCTAGATGCGCTTTTGTAAAAAGTAGCTTTTAAGAGTATCTATATGCACTGTGGTCTATTAGTATTCTAAAAATAACATAATTTAATTACAGTACGTGGGCAGTTTCTATGGTCAGCTAACATAACATAATTCTGAATCTACGAAGATGGACCGGAAGATCTTTAGTACGAGACAGGAAAATTTTTTAATAGGATATAGTCTCCTTTCAGCTCTACATATTACATCCAACGCTTTTCAAGTTTTTAGACCTTCAAAGA
Organism: Dermolepida albohirtum; assembly: GCA_031893035.1. Classification (NCBI taxonomy): domain Eukaryota; kingdom Metazoa; phylum Arthropoda; class Insecta; order Coleoptera; family Scarabaeidae; genus Dermolepida; species Dermolepida albohirtum. The sequence goes on along the minus strand of JAVIWB010004819.1, from coordinate 318,173 downwards.
AATGAGAACTATCAAAACGACATATCCATTTACAGCTTCGACGAGAACTTATTTCCAGCTAACCATATCATCAGGTTTGAAGATAGGAAGAAAGCCAATGAAACCAATTCTGGTATATACGGTGTATATATGTTTTAGTAATAGTCATCTTGTGGGAAGGGAAATTGTTCTGGTGGTACAAGATTTTTTTCTTTATCAAAATGAGGCCTTTTAATTTAAAGATAGTATAGCATCTTGTTCTTCTTTGGGGATTTGACCCATCATGCTTTGTATACGGCTTTGGCTGTTTTTCGGTCTTCGGAGTGTAGTTATAAAACGTCGCAAAAATTGTTTTAATTACGTTTGAACATGTCTAGGCATTGTTGCGAAATTGTACTTCTTACTCGCTTCTTGTGGATTGTCATGTTCAAATGTTAATCTAAGATACAATTTACAGTGTCGTGTAAAATGCCTACTTTCTCTCCCATTTCGTTACTTTACTCTGCAATTTCATGGATTTTTCAATTGCTTTTGGTCTGGCAAAACGTGGTGCATTTAACCGCGTTTGAATTCAGCAATTCAGTCTGCAACAATTGCTTACGAAGAAAACTTTGTCTAAAATTTGTCTAATTACGTTTTGATTTGTTTAGCATTTAAAAGAAATGCTTCGTCACCTCATGGAACATTTTTTTATCCATGGCTAGGAAAATGGACGAATTGTTCACTTGGATCGATAGTAACGGTATATTTATGTTAAAAAATGTTTGAAATTTAATCAAACAAATGATCAACATGAGCGTGTAGCGCCATTTTCCAGTTCGTTCTAGAAGCATTCCGATCTGTTTTGATGAGTATGCGCAATTTTTCGTTTATAAGCATTAGTGCAAATCCAGAAGCGACATTGTGATTAATAATCTGCTGATGATGACAACTTAGTTGTTGAAATACATATACAGAGTACGAACATTGATGTGGTAAGGGGTTTTTACCTTTTTTTTGATTGATGTCCAACAAGATTTCGTAAATAAATAATAGTAAATAGAGATTTTAAACAAATGTTAACATATATTTTATTGGAATTCTAAACCATGGTATTTGTAGCAAGAATTGCTACTTTGATTAGTTGAAAGATGACAAAATTATGGAAGTTATTATGGAAAATAAAAGTATAAAATAACTGACAAGTGAAAGCAAGACAAAAAAGAAATGACAATTGAATTAATACGGATACAAAAGAGAATATATACTTGTAAATATGGGAAAACCGTGTAAATTTTATTGACAAGAAACCAAAATGGATAAATAATAATGAAGCAAAACAGATTGATGATGAACAACATTTTTTTGGCAAAATTCTTCTTTATTCATCAACAAAGTCCCCTTCAAGTGTGGTACATTTATTCAAACGCTTTTCTAACCATTCTATGCCAACAGTGTAGAACAATTTACCTTTGGCCTCAAAATAGATTTTTGTTTCGGCAATCGCTTCTTCATTGGAGTTAAATGTCTTTCCCCGGAGCATTATTTTGAGGTCTGTTTGCGAACAGCCAATAGTTACTGAGAGCCAAATCTGAAGAATACAGTAAGTGCGGAAGCATTTCGTTTTTTTTCAATTTCTGCCTTCAAACGCTCCAATAACGCTATATAATTTTCGCTATTGATGGTTTTCCCTTTTCAAGGTAGTCGATGAATATTACACCATGGGCGCTTCGAAAAGCTTTCACCGTTTGCTCTCCACTCAGTTGACTCTCGATTCCGATTCTGGAGTGTAATGGTCGGTCCAAGTTTTATCCATTGTGACGTGCCAATGCAAAAACTCCTGTTTATTACGCGTAACAATGCCAAACAGCGCTCTTAATCATCAATGCGTTTTTGTTCAATTGCAAGCAAACGCCGCAGCAATTTGGAAAAAAAGCATTTTCAGATTTAAATGTTCATGCAAAATAGTGCAAACACTACCAAATGATATCTCCATTTGCTGACCTTGAACGTTATTTTTTTCCATTCAAAAGCAATGTATTATCAACACACGAAACTCAATTTTTCCATTGTTTTACTAAAACTTACAAAAGTAGCGTCACTCAAACCACTGTAGATTGATAAAAAATAGTCGGAATGTCATGAAATTTTGACACGTATCGTTTGAAGGTTGGTACTATCCAAAGATAGTATATGTGATAAGTGGTGCCATCTGTTAGTTAGTCCCGGAACTTATGATCAAATATACGAGGGCGAATCCGTAACTAGAAAGCCTTAGAGGGCAGCACTAATAAAAAAATGTTGTTTTCAATTTGTCAGTTCTTCAAAACATGTGTACCAATCAGTGATATATATATAAACATCTTGTATATGGAAGAAAACGCCGCAAAGTAATAGCAACCTCATTGCACATTAAGTAATTGAGTTAGAAGTCTCAATTACATGTACTACCACTGACATGTACTATATTTTTTAAATATAGCAGTCTGTCAAATGACTGTTCTGGACAGACCGCCAAAGTGAAATTCTTGTGCGATATTTCTGTAAATAATGGAAAAAAAAAACGGAGTTGCCAGCAGTAAGCATTTTCTCTTGAAAGGCTGAACACCAATCGAAATTAAAGCTGAATTGGATTCGGTACTATTAGATTGTGTTATCCTAAAGTAGACGCTTTAATAGCACATACAAAAACACTTTGTCGAATTCCTAGAACACGTTCGCGAATTTCGCAGACTTGAGTCCCAGTATCCCTGAACCAAAAAAAGCCGATTCTTGCATGTTGGGGAACATGGTTACAAGAAGTGTTTTACTACTGTAAATATTTTGAGTATATAAAGAACGTGGTTTCAAAATTCGATCCGAACGAAGCTGCAGCTATCAAGCAAAGCCAGTCAATATTTCAAGATAATCAGGTTAAAACACATTTAAAAACTATTCAAAACAATTACTTCGGACTAGTGGGGGCAATAGAAAAACTAGTCCTTCGCTATTGTGTGTGGAATCTGTTAAAATAGTGAAAAAGTTCACGCACAGCTATGCGTGGTAGAAGACATACGAAATTCTAGTGTTTCAAAGCGTTTTAGACAAGAATTCAGATTTTGACACATTTAGACAAATTTGTGAAGGTGGGTCTACAGATCCGTTAAGTTGTTTTTTAAAGATTATTTTAACTATGCAAATATAACGTCACTAATTTAGAATGCTTGTTTAATGCACATAAATACATTCGTCCCCACACAACAAACAACTGTGGAAACACACCTAATTTTGCAAATATTTAACCGATGTTTTCCACTTTATGACTTCACCAAAACGTTTAAAAAGGTAAGTGTTTCACCACGCATTATAAATTTATAACATATTTCTTTTATGTACATACTATGGAGCGCAGGGCTATGACGCTCACCTTAATTTGGTTTCTTTAGTGATCACTGTGAGTTTCATAGCTACCTCGATGATTTAGACTCATCGATGTACAATAAAGTAAATGCTAATTTGGAGTATCGTTGGAATAAATGTGTTGAGCAAGCAGAAGACTATTTTAAAAAATAGAATGTTTTTTTCAGAAAAGATTGCGTTTTCTTTGTCGGGCGACGTAATATTATCGAACCATCCCCGTATATACATGTAACACATGGATCAATAAGTCCCGAGACTAACCCATAGATGGCGCTCGTAGTAAACCAGTAACCACGTCTTTCTAGAGTACTAACCTTGGCTTGAAACGTGTCAAAATTTTAAGTCGATCGGACCAGAAACAGCTGAGTTATCGAGGTTGGAGTAAAGTCGTTTTGTAGTTTGTTTAAACAATGGAAAAAACCGAGTTTCGTGTTCTGATAAAACATTGTTTTTTAATGGGTAAAAACACCACGCAAGCAAAACAATGGATTGAAAAATGTTACCCGGACTCTTGTCCATCAAAAGCAACGATTTGTCGGTGGTTTGCCGAGTTTAAACGTGGTCGTACCGACATAAATGACGCGGAACGCTCGGGTAGACCTGTGGAAGCCGTTACACCGGAAAATGTGAGTGAAGTGACAAAAATTATAATGAAAGATCGTAAAGTGAAGCTCCGTGAGATTGTTGAGATGACACAGATATCATATGGAAGTGTATTTACTATCCTTCATGAAAAATTGAGCATGAAAAAGGTTTTTTCCAAGTGGGTGCCGCGATTGCTCTCGATGGAACAAAAACAGCAACGAGTCGATGATTCAGAAAGCTGTTTATCGCTATTTACTCGCAACAAAAAAGATTTCTTGCGTCGTTACGTGACCATGGACGAAACATGGATACATCACTACACTCCAGAGTCGAAGCGGCAGTCATCTGAGTGGCGCACAGCTGGCGAAAGCCGTCCGAAACGTCCGAAAACGCAGCAGTCAGCTGGCAAAGTCCTGGCGTCAGTTTTTTGGGATACACATGGCGTGATTTTCATTGACTACCTCGAAAAAGGTAAATCGATCAACAGTGATTATTATATTGACTTACTGGTGCTTTTGAAGGAGGAAATCGCAAAAAAACGACCGCACATGCAGAGAAAAAAAATCCTTTTTCACCAAGACAATGCACCCTGCCACAAGTCGATGAAAACAATGGCAAAATTGAACGAATTGGGTTTTGATCTGCTTCCCCACCCCCCATATTCGCCAGATTTAGCCCCCAGTGACTACTGGCTCTTTGCTGATCTTAAAAAAATGCTCCAGGGAAAAAGATTTGACTCAAATGAGGAGGTCATCGCTGAAACTGAAGCTTATTTTGAAGCGAAAGATCAATTTTTTTATAAACATGGTATTGAAAAATTGGAAAAGCGTTGGAACTATTGTATCACCCTAAAAGGTGATTATGTTGATGAATAAAAAAAAATTTTGCAAAAAAAATGTTGTTTTCATTGTTAGTCTCGGGACTTATTGATCCATGTGTTATGTATATATAGACAAAGTTTAAAGTGTTTAGAGAACTCTCAATAACCCTTTTACATTTATTCCTGTTTAAACTACATGACCTTGAGATACACTATTAATTAATTATACGTCTACTTGAGAACTACAGATGTGCATATATTTAGAATTACGAAGTCAAAGTTGAGAAACATTTATGTCGATGAAATAAATAATAATATACCGCCTTCTAATTAGCATTGCTGAGTAAATCATTTTTATTAGAATTATTTAACATTCTTAATGACTACATTTGAAAACAGTTTCAAAAGTAATTACTTTTGAAACTATTATTTCGTACCAAACATTAATTAACATATCGACTTATGGTTGTTCGACCTATGAGAATTTATGACAACTTTGCAGATTACAGAACAAACAGAGACACAAAATAGTTTTGCAACGGGATTACATTTTAATATAATGAATAGAATATGCTTTGTAATTACTATCAAATGAAGTTATTATTGAAGAAAATAGGAAAAATAGACCTAACAAATTTTTGATAAAGTAAATTGTTGAAATTATGTTCATCTTCCTAATATCTTGGTTATTCGATACATATAAAAAATTCAATGAATTAGCAATTTTAAAACCTGAAATATATTGGGATGTTCGAAAAGTAATTTTGTTTCTTTTCCACGGCTATGAATAACAAGTCTTTTATAGCATGGTATTTTATCGTTACGCATTGACGATTTTGGTCCAATACATTTAGCTCTCTTTCTGGTAGAAGCGTGATTCCGCATTTGCAAAACTTTTGATCTTTAAGAATGAACCAAGTGACTTTTGACATCATTGAAATTAAATGTTTTTTCATCTAAAGAATTCTGTGAAGACTACTACTGGCGAATATAGTGAGTATAGTAACACATCCCATCCAAGCTGTAATAACTCCTGACGAGTCATCAAACTCGAGTGGAACCTGGTATTTATATGGTGAAAAAGCTACAACTCTTCTATTAATCAATTCTGGCTGCTTGTGTTTCATGGAACTGTCTAAGTAATTGATGAATCCGAATTTATTGTGTAATTGTCTGGCAGTACTTCAAAAAGAAACAAATCCCTTGAAATTACACCAAAGATCATCACTTTTTTGTGAATATCGACTTTCGAAGTGCTTTGAGTCGTCTTTTCTTTTCTCCTCCATGATCGTTTGCGTTGCAACGTTATTGTAAATAACCTATTTTTCATCCCCAGTTATGATTTGCTTCAGAAATTGATCATTTTTTCTCGTTTTAGCAGCAAATCAGAAACATCAATGAGACGGAGCAAATCTCTTTCGTTTTTGATTTATCGATTCCTTTATTTTGTCATCATCAGCTTCATTGGTCTTCCAGAACGAGGTGTATTCTCGATATCAAAATTACCAGAAATTTTGCAAACCAATTTTGGCACTGGCGTTCTGTTAAGATATTTTCTCCATACATTTCGGCCAATTTTTTTGTTGCTTCGACTGAGTTTTACCTTTTTGACAATACAAGAAATATATTGAAAATGTTCCTTTTTTCTTTCCGCTTTCAAACTTACGCGGAGATTCAAAAATTTTTTCTTTATAAATAAACATTGAAATATGAACTGCCAAGTATATAATGTATAATATATAATGACAATAAGTTTCAGAATGATGTTGGCTGATCAAGAATGCTACGTTGCGAGAACAATGAAATTACTTAATGAACAACCCAATATTTTGCAACACATCTTCACATACCAAGACACTTTGGAGGCTATCTTCTACTCTGACCAGCTAAACAAAAACAGTGCAAACAAGGGAAAGTTCTACGAACTCTTTTACTATAGTGCCGTAACAGCGGATAAAGAATTGAAGAGAATTCCAATACGCCAATGTATTAATTTTGAATACTGAAGTGGACTAATTTGGATGATTAAGAATAGATTTAATATACCTGGACTTCTGGTCTGGACCACATTTCAGACATTCTATTTGCAACTTTTGTTTTTCCAATGAACATTTTCAGGACTGTTCTTGATATTCTCACTGCTGCAGAGAAGGCGAACGAAACGTCGGCAAGCGTAACAGTTGTCAGACACGTGATTCCAATCCGGAAGCGCAAAAGAAACCACGAAAGTCTACAAGCCAGATTTATGTGTGTTGTTTTAGGATAGGTAATACATATCTTAATTTGAGATAGTTTCTAAGAACAAACGGGATTTCAATTGCAATTTTCAATTTCAAAATAAGAAACGCTAGCCAATATTCTCCACAGATGGACAGTTAATGGGAGGATACGATTGTGAGAGTAGGTGGAAATGTCTTCTTTCTAATATACTTAGTTGGTTTTAGTTCAGTTATCAATTGTATGTGACGCGGGTAACAGTTTTTGTTGGAATGAGTATAGGGTTCGAAGCAGTGTTTTTATACGAACACCATAAAGGTCCTAAAGTGGCAACAGCGAGAGCTAGACACACAAGCCGGAAGACTTCGTCAAATGATGCGTAAGGCGTTATAAACTAATCCAAAGTGTAGATCAACTTCTAGAACGCGGGAAAAAATGCGTTCTAACAAAACGGCAAAGTAAGCTATTATTAGTTTATTTAAGAAAAAAAAGCAATTAATACTTTGTCAAGGATAATCCGAGCTAGTCAAAAAGAACATGTTAGTTTAATGACAATTAGATACAGATTACGTCAATATGATACCGTTTATCGAAGCGCAATTATTAAAATGTTTTTGTTTGATAAACATCGACAGAGATGTGCCACCTGGGCAAAAGAAAGATCCGTGTGTTTACAAGAATCTACTTTCTGGGTCTGGTCATTTGGAAGGAAGGCATAGTTAATGCACAAAAAAATATACATCGCACTGTAAAAGACGTTGTGCAGGTTCACGTCAGTTGTTTTAACACGTGGAGTTTCTCGACTTTGTGCGTATTTACAGGTATTTTGCACGCGAAATGAATGGAAAAATTATATCACAACAAAACCTTTTAAAATCGGTAAAAGAGCGACTTAAAAATTTGATCAAATGGATCAACGAGCGCAGTGCTTTCACAATTAGCTGTGATAAGCGAAATCGTCATTAAAATAATATTTATACTCGTCATGGCTAGTTGGGATCCTATGTGAAGTATTAATTGCGATTTTTTCTTAAATAAACTAATAAAAGCCTTATCTTGCCGTGTTGTTTTGTGCGGCTTTCACTGCGTCCTCGAAGATCATCTACACTTTGGGTTTATTGAAAACATCTTACTCATCGTCTGACGGAGCCTTTCGATTTGCGTAAATACACAACAACACTGCTTCTAAACATTTCCATATGTTGCACTCATTTCAACAAAAAACTGTTACCTACAACACATACATCGGATAACTGAACTAAAACTAAGTGATCATAGAAAAGATATTTCTATCTACTATCTTAAATCCACATGGGGTGTTACCTGAGTTTGTTATTATTGTGTATAGACAGTATATGAAAGCTAAATAATAAATAATCCGTAGAGTAAGTCTGTTAGACATAAACTAAGTGGTTCACTGCGGTAGTAACGTTGCACACTTACTGATGGGGATTAATTGCCTACCCAACATTCCAAATATACACCGAAATTAACAAAATAAATATATTTAAGGCAATTGTTATATCTTTGGAAGAATTTCTCGTATATAAACAACCAAGACAATAGACGCAAAACTATCTAATAACAAGATGCATAACCAGTATGTGTATTGTTATTAAAACATCTTATCATTTCATCCAAACGACTGTCATTTGCTTATACTTTTTCCAATGGTAATCGTATGACACGCATACGTACGTTATGATATTGTTGAGTATTATCTAGTAAACATTGTTAAACTTAGTGGAATTTAAATCATTGTTTAATCAAATATTTTACATTGTCGCTTGACATTCTATTTAATTAAATGCAAACTAGCATATTAAAAGCAATAGCTGGCGTATGCTACGTATCTGTCCTTAATCGACACAATGACGTGCTTATTTTACAGAATTAACAAGTTACTTGTGCAACTATAAAATAACAGAAACAATTTTAGCCTGGAAGACGTCAATGGAATACAAAAAAGATGTGTGCATTCTTTAATCTCATGACAATTTAAAATAATGTATGTTTGTTTTATTTGTTTTGTTAATTGTGAGAAAACTGGTTTCGATAATGGTGATGTGGTGATATTTTGTATATGTATTATGTGATACGTACCCCAGTTGAACGGGGCCGAGGGTGCTTTGTCGGGCAATACAGTCGTCACTAATGAGGGCTCTGGTCATAGACTCAGTGGGGTTACCCCCTTCGTGCTGCTCAATAACACAACACATTAGCAAACCCCTATTAGCACCCACAACAAATATATATTCGGTTGCATTTACAATTTAAATTTTATTGGAAACAATATGGAATACGAAATAGAACCTTGCGGTATATATTTTTCGCATGAATTTAAGTACAAAATTGTTAATTGTTTCTCTTAGATTTCTGGATTAGAGTTACGTGTATACTACTTAAATTGGTGATGATTTACATCAAACATAATCTCGACATCTGTTGTCTGCATTGTTGTTAGATTTAAAGAGAATTTTTGGGTATTATTCGTAACTGAAGTGTGTTAGTGGATATGGAGTTGTTTCGTTATAAAGAATTATAATTTTGTATATCTATTTTACACTCTTGCAACTAGAACTGCTTTACTGCAATTGGCGTGTATTCTTTGTGTTTTCATATAATTTCTCTTTACAATGAGATACTGAATACTAACTCTAACACTAACTAGGTTGTGTTAGAGTTATTTCGTTACGAGTTTGTCTGTATTGCGTAGTAGGTGTATTTGATACTGTATTTAAGGTTATAACATCGTTAAAATGGACTTTTTCTTTTTTCCATTCACAATAACGGAAGAGATTACGGACAGGGTCTGAACAAGAATCTAATTCTAGAAACTAAGAAGCTAAAAGTTTGAAAATATTGATGCCTTGCGTCAGAAAGACTTTAATGAAGTAACTGACAATATCTTGGACGTGAATAGAATGGGCGTTAGAAAATTGAAATTGATTAGGCTTAGAATTTTGAATTAAATTGCATTTGCCATATATTAAACATTTATTTGGAATGATTATCGCTTGGGAGGATGGTTTGTCGGGCAATACAGTCATCACTAATGAGGGCTCTGGGAATTATTGGAATGTGGAATAATTTCCGTCGTCAATGATGACTCGATGTTGAGCTGTCTCTTACCAAGGTCCATTTTTGCAAGAAAGCGAGTGAAAATATCGACCAGAGTTTACCAGAAGAGTTCAAGAGCACATGATCGAGGTATTGATCAACAATCTACAATAGATATTTTACAATAATTCTGCTCCAATTCATAAAGCCAAAACTACACTGTATTGGATAAAAAACAATGGCCGGGTTTCATAGATGCTGAAGATTGGCCGTCCTCCAGCCTGGTCTTAAATCTCCTTGAGAACGAGGTCTGAAGACCAAAGCTTACTTTCAGCGCCATTCTAATTTGGGATCGCTCATCGCTCGTTAGAACAGTGATAAAAATACCACTAATTCTTGTGATAAGTGGCCTGACCGCTTGAAGGCTTGTGTGTTACCGTAACGGAATGATATTTTGAATAAAGTCTATTTCCTTTTTTATATTACAGTATATTTTTTCGTTTTGTGCAAAAAAAAATTTACCAATGAATATACGACTTTTAACGTGTAACAGGACTTATGACATGACTAGATAAAAGATTTTCGAGAAACTTTTTAACGTGAGCAGATTATGTTACAAAGGAACCATAAAGTAAGTTAATAGTAATTAGGAGGTTCTATTTAAGAAGAACAGAAGAAATATCTAATAACAAGAGTGAATAAAATTTAAATATAACAATAGTTGAAAAAATCGCTAAAATAAAATTTAATTAAATCTGGTGTCACCATTATGTTAGTGAATCCGTCAATCTAAAGAGTGGAAATATCCTTTTTAAAAGAATTTCCATCAATTGATAAGGTAGTGACTATGATTTTTTGGAATTCCTTTTCACACCAGTCAAATTGTTTTCAAAAAATTGAAATTTAGATTTCAAGAGTGATAAAATTTAAATTAGTTTTTGAAAAAAAAATTTAATTGAATCTTTTGGGGGGGGGGGGGGGGGGGGGGGGGGGGGGGGGGGGGGGGGGGGGGGGGGGGGGGGGGGGGGGGGGGGGGGGGGGGGGGGGGGGGGGGGGGGGGGGGGGGGGGGGGGGGGGGGGGGGGGGGGGGGGGGGGGGGGGGGGGGGGGGGGGGGGGGGGGGGGGGGGGGGGGGGGGGGGGGGGGGGGGGGGGGGGGGGGGGGGGGGGGGGGGGGGGGGGGGGGGGGGGGGGGGGGGGGGGGGGGGGGGGGGGGGGGGGGGGGGGGGGGGGGGGGGGGGGGGGGGGGGGGGGGGGGGGGGGGGGGGGGGGGGGGGGGGGGGGGGGGGGGGGGGGGGGGGGGGGGGGGGGGGGGGGGGGGGGGGGGGGGGGGGGGGGGGGGGGGGGGGGGGGGGGGGGGGGGGGGGGGGGGGGGGGGGGGGGGGGGGGGGGGGGGGGGGGGGGGGGGGGGGGGGGGGGGGGGGGGGGGGGGGGGGGGGGGGGGAAAACAATGGCCATTTTTCATATTATTTTATAACAGTGATCCAAAACCAATTTTTCCATCAAATCTGGTGTGTTCCGAAAATTTTGAATAAAGTCTAAATTAATTTACCAATGAATATACGACTTTTAACGTGTAACAGGACTTATGACATGACTAGATAAAAGATTTTCGAGAAACTTTTTAACGTGGAACCATAAAGTAAGTTAATAGTAATTAGGAGGTTCTATTTAAGAAGAACAGAAGAAATATCTAATAACAAGAGTGAATAAAATTTAAATATAACAATAGTTGTAAAAATCGCTAAAATAAAATTTAATTAAATCTGGTGTCACCATTATGTTAGTGAATCCGAACGTCAATCTAAAGAGTGGACACGTTCTGATATCCTTCACCAACCATTTAAAAGCAAAACCAAGACATTTCCATCAATTGATAAGGTAGTGACTATGATTTTTTGGAATTCGTGTCTTTTCACACCAGTCAAATTGTTTTCAAAAAATTGATTTAATTTAGATTTCAAATTGTACCTCACCCAACCTACTCGCCAGATATAGTACCAAGTTCAAACTTTTCCTTACTGGGAAAAAATTTCGGTCGAGTTTGACAGCAGCACTTTTTGAATCTTGACAAGGATTGTTCCAAAGATGACAGTTCGGCATCGTTGTTCCAAGTGCATTGAATTTGAATAGGAATACGTTGGGTAATTATGTAAAGCTCCCACCTCATTTGTTCCATTTCAAGTCACGATTTGCTTAAAGAGACCGCAAAAGTATTTAGGTATATATTATATACAGATCAAGAGTTAATGAACCGTAAAATATAAGAAAAATAAGATAGCAGAGATATAGTGAGCAGTGAATTTAATGATTCTAATTCATGTTGATAAGAGACAAGCAATAAATCAAATAAGAGAATACTGCGAAAGTGGTGTATCGACAGTACTTCAAAAGAAACTATAAACTAAAATTCAGCATTTAAAGGATAATACACAATCTACTAATTAAAAGAAAAGTTAAAACTTTAGACAGAAGAAACTTTAATGAAAATTAGGATGGAAATCCAAAAAAGAAACGAAAAATAAACTGTTCTTTAGGAAATAAGGAATTACTATTATTTTCGGTAGATTCAGAAAGAAGTGATAAAGTATATTCATGAAATTGATCATGTGTTCATTGATGTGTTTACCTCTCACTTAAAATTTGTAAATATGAAATTCCATTTAGAACTTTTAGCACAATTCCGTCAATCGCCTCGTGTAGATAACGCAGTTACTTTTTAATATGCGGTCACTTACAAAAGCGTTCGTACTCCCAGTGAATGTTGAATATCATCAAATGTGAACATCCGGTTATGATAAAGCATATTTACTTGCATCAACATCGATCGAATATTCACTCGCACCTATTACCGAACATGTGTTTACTTTTACAACTCATTTATGTAAAACATGCTTATTTTTCACAAATACGTAATACTATGAAGAAGAATGTTAAAGGAAATCATTCAAATATTAATAACACTCTTTTTGCTACGTACGTTTCAAGGAATAACATCTATCATCAGGTAAACTTGTGTTATTAACGAACGATTCCTTTGTAGGGCTTTATCGTACCTTTTCGATACAGAAAAATAATGAAAAAATATTGCCGCCCTCTATCGTACATCACACGAATGTACTAAACGACAGAACGAGGGCGCGTTTATTTCGCAAAGTCGGCAACAAAGTTGCTAGAGCATATGTAGATAAACATTCTAATTCTCGGCAATTTGCCAAATACATGAATGTTAAAAGGAATCATTCAAATATGAATAGCATTCTATTTACTACGTACGTTTCAAGGAATAATACCTATCACCAGGTAAACTTGTGTTATAACGAACGACAACTTTTTCACTATGAAGAGGATTTACTGAATTCGTTACAATAGAAAAATAAGTTATAAAAATGAAGTGTACGAAAACGTTTGTGACATTTGATGTGAGAATATTTAGCAAATTATCAAATAGGAGTAAATATGTTTCATCATAGCCGGATGTTGACATTTGATGATATTCAACAGTCACGAGGTTCACAAACACTGACTGATTTATTTTCTGTAAAACAATCGACAAAATATAAATCGTGGCAAATATAATAGAAATGATTAGTTTTCTCTTCCATTTAGATGGATAAAATTTGAAAATTTGGATTAGTCTAGTATGGAAGTTGTGGCACGTTTCTCCCAATTTCAGGGCTTATTGGGTAGCCTGACCTTTGTCTACACCATGTAGATGTCACATAATGATGAATTCACTTAAATCTGAGAATCTTATTCAACATTCACAGGGTGCACGAACACTTTTGTGACTGACTATATATTCCTGTATTACATAACGAACAAATTTATAAAAATAAAAGAAAGTAGTGTCTGTCGGTTCTATAGATTTTTACCTTTTTTTGCTATTTTTGTACGTACTAGTGTTGGTACAATAATCATGTACATATAATCAATATCAATGCAGACAACAGTTTCAAGTAATGAAACAGGCACTTGTTTCGTACGTTTTAAATTTATTCATTACTAAGATTAAAAACAAGTTTCAATTTACGTAATTTAGCTAATGAATACAAAACTAAAAATATGCAAAGCCAACGTTTTTTCCTATTGTTATTTTGTTCTGACGTGTTAAGTATCAGCCGTTACAAAAAAAAAAAGATTGTATGCAAGAGCAAATGTCAATACTGTAAATGCAACCGAACAATATACACGCAAAACATTATGCACTATTGCAGACAGACCACAATTAGATATAAAATAAACACGAGGTCATTTGCAATAGTCTAGCGGTAGACTCGTAAACAAAAACGAACTTGACCAGATATTTATTGTCTTTCTTTTTACACCTAGCATGACTGGACAAGCGGTACTTTACCTTCACCCAAAAATCATATGCAAGTTTCTATGTAAAGCTGATGTACAACCATCTCACAGCAAATCGTGACGATGCAACAAAGAACATACAGAAAAAGAGCAAAAAAGCGTGACATAAAATACATGCAGGTGCTATTTTGTTTTGTGTTCGGCATCTGTGGGACAAATCGTATACCGGATTTGAAGTTTTAAAGGCAGATTTGGGCAAAAATAATTTCAATACTGTTGCATTGGTAATATAAATAAGCATTGTAGATTTTCAAATTATATGCTACATTTGAAAGATCATGATGCGTATTTATATTAATGTGATTTTTTTAAAATTAGTAAGACTATGCCTTTTTTAGGAGCGAAACCAGTGGCGCATCCACAATCGCGCATATTCAGGTCGACATATAATATTGAATAATCGCCAAAATCGATTCTTGTTAGTTGTTATTCAATCTTATTTTACATTTTGCAACCGGCAAATAATAAAAGTACTGGTTTTGATCCCAAAAGAATTTAACTAATCAATACATCTTTAATGAACTGTTAATTATAACCTCAACTATCTTTACAAATGCAATGTTTTCAGTGCAGTATTTCTCATACTTTATTCAAAACTTTCGAAAAACCAAACCATCCATATTATGACTCAAAAGATCTACGTGCTAGAAAAAAATGCAAAACGGATACTAGGAAGCCATATTTTCAGTATTAGCAAAAATATATCAATTTACAAAAACATATTTTAATCAAAAAATTCTTTTGATATATTGAAAATGGTTTTATATGTAGTAAAGTACAATTTAAACTTATACATCTACAATGATTAAAATAGGCCATTTGCGATCGAACATAGCGATATATCTAAAGTCGCGCATAGTCAAATAACGGTTAATTTGGGTATAATCGTCATAACGTGGCTAAATAGTAAAATTTATATACTTTATTTTTTTATATTGTTATATATTGTATTATTGCATAATAATATAGTAACGTAACGTAATTTTTATTCAGATTATAACATTATTCAAAAATAAACATTTTTTAATCTGAATCTAATTTATTAAGATTGTACGTAAACTTTCTTAAAGTATTATATAAGGTAATTATTAAGATATATATTGCATCGTTATCCATATAATGCAGACGGGTTAGTCGTTAAAATGAATTCTTATATTTTTGTTGAGTTTATTTGAAATAAACTTTAACTTGTGAATGGGTGAATGAATTTTATTTCTCAATAAAGTGGAAGAGTAGGAACAAATGATATATATGTATACACACCTACTTATATTATATATATATATATATATATATATATATATATATATATACATACATGAGTAATATTAGATACTCGCGCTCTCCGCGATACTGAACAGAAGTTCTCGAAAGAATCGGCGTCTCGATGACATCTCTGAAGAAGAAAATTGAGATGTTATCGAAACGTCGAGACGCCGATTCTTTCGAGAACTTCTGTCCAACATCGCAGAGAGCCCGCGAATTACTCATATTTACAACCGCGAGAAACTTCGTTCGAACACATGTTATAGAAATGATGGTATGTCAAATAGAGATAAATTTAGATACACAGGCCTGCATTTAATTTTTTTCTGCAGATTGTAATCTGACATCTGTTTTAATTAATTTTGGAACGGCGATTTCAAATATCACTTTTTCCCTATCGCGTTAGGTTTTTTTCTCTATAGCATTTTTTCAGTTTTGCTCGTTTGAGTGTCATTCATAAATGTAAATGCTTCAACTATTCGAATTGAAAAACATTCCAAATACATCCAAGCCGTTAGCATAATGTGCATATAATTACTAACTCTGTCCCAATAATACCTAGTTCACAAATATAATAGTGAACTAATTCTGGACCTCGTTTGGAATTGGATGACATCATCATTGGAACCGCTATGTTCAAAGTTATATGAAAAGAACTTACTTTAACGAGGTACAAGGATAACTTTTTATTGTAATAGGTAAAGTAATTTTGTACAAGATTTTAAACACGAGTGTGGGTTTATTTATTGTAACGTAGCGTCAAGTTTACTAACTGAAATAGAAGTTACACAATGTCATGCAAATGAGTGGCGTTTATTTACCGATAGTTCAAGCAGAAGTCTCAAGTGTGTCTTAGTATAAAATGGGAATGTGTATGGTTCAATGTCTATTGGTTAATCACTCCTCTTAAGACAAGTACATATATGAAGACATTCAAAAGCTTGTGAGTTTTGAAGTTACTGAAATATACAGACCATAACTGGATCACCTATTGGGATATTAAAATGGCAAACTTTTTAATAGGATTTCAAGGAGGATTCACAATGTTCCCGAATTTTTTGTACCTATGGGATAGTCGAGCAATCAATGCTGGTGTCAGAAACACTGGTCTTCTAGAATATCTTTAGACGTTGGAGAAAATGTTGTAAGCCAATCCTTAGTGGACAGAGAAAAAATAATTCTTTCACCTCTCCACATCTAACTAGGTTTTATAAAGTAATATGTTACAGCTCTAGATTTTAAAGGCGACTGTTTCTAATACATATGTAATAAATTTTCACGACTTAGTTATGAAAAAATTAAAGCCGGTGTAGTCGATGGACTACAAATTAAAATTTTAATGAGCTAAATTTCATCAACACTATGAATGAAATTGAGAAAGAGGCCTGGACTTCATTCACGATGATTTTTCAGTTTAGCATCGTAAAAGCGCATAATTGTACGCAAATACGAGGGAGCGTTTTTATATTCGCGGAATGAGCGGGTTGTAGAGGGGTAAGTAGGCGCATTGGGGGCGTGGCCTGTGCAGCGACTCATGATTAGTATAAATACGAAGTTTCATTGTTATTAGACAGTTAGTCTTTGAGCTATCGTCAACCAAGTAACATAATCAGGAGTGAAAAGTGAAATATGGAAAAAATCGAATATCGTGCCGTTATAAAGTTCCTTACCAGGCAAGGAAAATCAGTCGCGACCATAATGAATGAGATGTCATTGGTTTACGACGACTCTTGTCCAGGAAAAACCATGGTGTACAAGTGGCATAGTTTATTTAAACAAGGAAGGGAATCCCTTGAAGACGACCCGAGGCCGGGCAGGAGCATTGAGGTGACCACGCCAGCACTTATCCAAAAAGTTGAACAAATTGTACTCGAAGATGCTCGACTAAAGAAGAAACAACTCGCAGAAATGGTTGGAGTATCCGATACAACAATTTTTAAAATCCTACACGATCATCTCGGCATGTCTAAGGTCAGCGCAAGATGGGTGCCGAGAATGCTCACGCCACCGCAAAAACCACAGCGCGTAGAGTGTTCGCGTGCATTTTTGGACCTCTGTAATGAAGACAAGGATGGTGTATTGAGTGGAATTGTTACTGGAGACGAAACTTGGGTTCATCATTATGAACCTGAGTCCAAACAAGACTCCATGCAGTGGCATAAAAAGGGCACAGCACCTCCCAAGAAATTTAAAGTGTCACAATCAGCTGGGAAACTCATGGCAACGGTATTTTGGGACTCGGCAGGAATATTGTTGATTGATTATAAAGATAAAGGTGTTTCTATAACCGGAGAATATTACGCTTCAATATTAGAGCGACTAAAAGAAGCCATTAAAGAGAAAAGACGGGGAAAATTGACAAAAGGTGTTCTGCTTTTGCACGACAACGCGCCCGTCCACAAGAGCCGCGTTGCGTTAGCTGCCCTGCATAAGGTGGGCTTCGAAATTGTGAATCACCCACCCTACAGCCCAGACTTGGCCCCGAGTGATTATCACCTGTTTCCGAAAATGAAAAAAGAGCTGCGGGGTAAAAAATTTACTGCCGATGATGAAGTCAAGGAGGCAGTTTCGGCGTATTTTGCAGATAAAGAGAAATCATTTTTTTATGAGGGTATAAATAAATTAATTGAAAGATGTGAAAAATGTATCCGTCTTGCAGGTGAATATATTGAAAAAGAAAAATAATTTGGTTTTTTTATTTCCACCCCTTGTCCCCCATTCCGCGAATATAAAAACGCTCCCTCGTAATAACCAAGAGTGGGTTTTCATTTAACAACTGTTTCCATAATATAACACTTACTTTATCAACTAGGTTTTACTCTTAGACTTTCTTTACTTTTTTATTATCTCAGGGTATTTGTGAATTCTTTTTGAAAAATATTAGAACCTGTCTTGAAACAATAATCACTTTCATCCAAAGAAAATCATATTAAAAAAAATATATCATATCTGCGAATGTATTGTATTTTAACATTTTTACTAATAAATGCCACTTAATTTTTAAAAAAATGTTACAACTTTTTAATTAAATAAATAATTAAACCATAAGTTTAAAGAATATATTGTAAATAAATTATATTCTAACAATAAGTTATAATAATTCAAGCAATAAAATGACTACGAAAACAAAAATGAATTTCAAATTAAATTTTAATTATCAAATTATTAAATTGGTATATTTATATGATCATTAGTATTCCTTATCCTATAATTAAATATTTAAAAGAAATATTTAAAAAATAAACACTTTATTATACAATATTAAAATTACACTAACCTTATACCACGTGTACTGGTAAGTCATTACCAGTTTTTTCGTAAAAAAAACTACATAATTTTTAAGAAAATGGAAAAATTTATTCAAAGTAGTGGTCATTTGATTCTACACATCTTAACCATCTTTTAGGTAATTTATGGATGCCATCCTAATAAAACTGTTTGTCCTTTGAGCAAAACCATTCATCAAGCCATTATCTAACTTCTTCGAAATTGTCGAAGTTCTGTTCTGCAAGTGCGTGTTCCATTGATGTGGAAAGGTGATAGTCAGATGGGGCAAGGTCTGGAGAGTACGGCAGGTGCGATATTATGTCCCATCCAAGTGCTTTCAACGTGTCCTTGACCGGTTTTGCTGTATGAGACGGCGCGTTATCGTGCTGTAAAATCAGTTTACCGTGTCTTCAGGCCCATTCTAGCCGTCTTTCTATCAATGCATGGTTTAAATTATAATTTTCTATCAATGCATGGTTCAAATTGATTATTTGTTTTCGATAGCGACCAGTATTAATTATTTTACCAGGTTTCAACAGTTCGTAATACAACACGCCACTCTGGTCCCATCAAACACAGAGGATTGTCATGCGACCAAAACGATTTGACCTTGGAGTCGATATGCCAGCTTCGCAAGGTGATAACTACGATTTTTTTGGTTTAGTTTTCGAAATAAATTCATTTTTCATCACCCATCACTATTCGATGTAGAAATGACTCCCGATCATACCTTTGAAGCAGCAATTCACAGACGATTTTTTGGATTTTCCATTTGTCTATCATTCAATTGATGTGGCACCTATTTTCCCATCTTTTGGATTTTTCCCATTACCCATAATCGGTCGCTAATCGTTTCTTGAGCCACATTTAACGCTTCTGAAATTTTTTTAAAAGTTTTGAGTTGCGTCTTCATCTAATAACTCCTGCAGTTTCGCATCTTCAAACTTCTTTGGCTCTTTGTCTTGCACATCGAAATTAATTATTTGAATTGTCGAAACCACGCCTCACATGGTTTTATGGTTGGAGCATGCTTTACGTAAGTTTTACCAGCAAACGATGACTTTCAGCGACTTTTTTCTTTTGATTAAATAAGAAAAATAATGCGTGCCGCAAATGCACTTTTTCAGGCATCTATGACAGTGTTATTTTCGCAAAATATAACATGTACAGCTTTGAAGCTTGATGTCAGTAGAATAAAACGACATATGTGTAAAATCATAACATTGCATACTTTGGCCTGGCGATATACCGTGAATATATTTTATAATGCGACATGCACATACGTACATACACTAGTTGCTAGAGTAACGAAATAATGAAATGACAGCAATGTATTTTAGCGTGTATTTTATTTTGCAACATAGGATGTGAAATACAGTAGTTGAACAAAATTTAAAAACTAATTTAACAAATTTTCAAAAATGTCACCATTGACGGCCAGACAGTATCCTAAGCAATTGTAGAATTCATTTATTGTATTTTGTATCTGCTCTGGAGTTATTTCTCTTGCAGCAACTCGTATTCTATTTTTTAATTGGTCAATATTGTTTAGAGGTTCTCCATAAAAAATTTTATTTCTGATACATGACCAAAGAAAGAAATTGTTTGGAGACAGGTCTGGTGACCTTGCGGACCATTCTACTTCTCCTCCACGGCCTATCCAACGGTTTGGAAATCTTTGGTTGAAAAATGTTCTAACCATATGAGAATTATGTGCCGGCGCGCCATCATGCTGGTACCAAATCTCACCATCAATATTTAAAGCGTTGAGGGCTGGCATAACTCTGTACTCAAGCAATTCTAAATATTTTTCTCCTGTAAGAGTACCCTCAATAAAAAACGGTCCTACAATATGGTGTCCAATCAACCCAGTCCAAACATTGACTTTCTGTGGCCGCTGAGTCCTTGTGATATGATATCTATGCAAATTTTGTCTACTCCAGTAGCGGCAGTTCTGTGAATTTACTTCACCATTTACATAATGCTTCATCTGTAAAGCAAATTCTGCGTAGTAAAGTATCATCATTATGAAGCTTATCCAACATGATTTCACAAAAGTTATTTCTTCTTTCTGCATCATTCGCAATTAGTTCGTGATGGTTTTGAAAATGATACGACTTAAAATGTTCTCGTTTTAGTAGTTTATGCACGGAAGATGTGCTTACATTTGTAGTTTGTGCTAAAGCTCTTGTGGAGAGCATATTATTATTTTCGATTGTTTGTAGAATTTCATCTCTTTTGTCGTCAGTAATAACATATCTTGGCCTATTCTTTTTTTTATAATTAGGAACGATGCATCCATTATTTTTATACTTCTGTACTAACCTACTTATTGTAGTTGGAATCGGTCTTGGACGGTCAGGATATGTAATTTGAAACAAATCTGCTACTCTCCTCAAACTCATATTCGAGTTATACCAGTTCAATAATAACAGTTTTTCTTCTACACTATACATACATCAAAAATAGAGTAACTTATTTTCACATCCTATGTTGCAAAATAAAATACACGCTAAAATACATTGCTGTCATTTCATTATTACGTTACTCTAGCAACTAGTGTATATACGAGTATGTGCATGTTGCATTATAAAATATATTCACGGTATGTTAGAGAAACCGGTAATGACTTTCCGGTGCACCTGGTATGTTCAAAATACAAATTAAAACAATCATAGTTCTTCAAATTTTGCCGCAAATGTCAACTCCTTTAATCTCTAATCAGATGTATGTAGGTCAACGTTATATTCCAATTTAATTATGGCTGCTACTCCTTGTCAATTGTTTGTTTCTAACCCATATATTAAATTTGTATACACTTTAATATATTAATCAGTGCATAGTTTTGTAAATTTTATAGCTTAAACATTTTATTATTACAACAGATAAGTACTTCTTTTCCATTACCACAACTAATATATAATTTTGCTCCAAAAATTTTTCATGTGCTTTTACATGTGCATAAAACAAATCCTATTCTATGTATTAAACGACACTCATCTTGGATAACATAATTTTAATCCATAAACTTTTCATGTGGTTTCATGTCATATGTAAAGAGTTTTTCAATAAGGACTTGACAACTTCTTTTCAAAATAAGATGCAGACCATTTGAGATATTTCAAAAACTTTATTATCGGGTTGAAGTACAATCAAAACATTTATGAATGGAACTCGACTTCGTTCATTTGGCCACCGCGGGCACGTTTGCAGCGGTCGATTCGTTGGACCCAATTTTCGATAACTCGGCCACACAATTCGGCCGAAACGGCTGCTATTTCGCGTTCAATGTTGGCTCTGAACTCTTCCAACGTTATCGGCTTGTTGGCATAGACCAATGACTTGACGTAGCCCCAAAGAAAAAAGTCTAGAGGCGTTAAATCGCACGAACGAGGCGGCCAATCGACTGGTCCATTTCTTGAGATAACACGCTCATCAAACTTACTCTTCAATAATTCGATTGTAACGTGTGCTGTGTGGCTTGTGGCACCGTCCTGCTGAAACCACATGTTGTCCAAGTCCACATCTTCCAATTCGGGCCAAAAATAATCGGTAATCATGGCGCGATAACGATTACCATTCACAGTAACGTGACGATCATTATCGTCGACGAAAAAATATGGCCCTATGACGCCGCCGGCATGCAAACCGCACCAAACAGTTATTTTTTGTGGATGAAGTGGTGTTTCATGAACCACATGTGGATTTTCACCCGACCAATAACGCATGTTTTGCTTATTGACGAATCCATTGAGCCAAAAATGAGCTTCGGCACTGAAAATGATTTTGCGATGAAATTGATCATCTTGGCGCATCTTTTCCAGAGCCCAATCGGAGAACGTACGTCGCTTCAAATGGTCCATCGGCTTCAATTCTTGAATCAGCTTGATCTTGTATGGGTGTAAACCAAGATCTTTACGTAATATTCGCCATAAAGTGGTCTGGGCGATGCCCAACTCTTGAGAACGCCGTGGAATTGTGTGAAATTGACTGATTTGGATCATTTGCTACGGACGTTTCAACGGCAGCGATATTTTCGACACTTCGACCAACCCGTTGTCTCACTGACACGGCAACATCACACAACGAATATGTAGACTCAAATTTTTGCACTAAACTTGATACTGCCTGTCTACTAGGGCGAGAATTACGACCGAAAATCGGAGTTAACGCTCTTTAAGTAGCGGTCACCGACTCCGAATTTCTGTAGTAAATTTTTATAATTTGCAGACGTTGTTCGTTCGTGTACTTTACCATGATGAAAATGTTAAGTTTACTGAATAAATTGACAGTGACAGTTCGATGATTAGTGAAAGGGTGCGTTCACAAATTGAATTAAAAGTTGTCAACTCCCTATTGGAAAACCCTTTATATCAAACTAAAACTCTTTATGTATGTACACATTAACACTCATTTCCTTAGAAAGTCACGAGTTGTATTTATATTTTTTCAAAAGTTAACAAAAGAACAATTTTTCTTATTTGTTCTTCTCTTTGTTTGTCCCTTATTATTTATGTACTTACAATATTACTGTCGAATACTTCATTCACATCTATACTTGCTCTAATTAATTCATATTAACTTTTATATTAATATATTTATCTTTTTATATTCAAGATATTTATTACATGCACAAATGTTATCTGCTACCATCAATTTCTCTTATAAAATTTTAGTCCTAGTCATAATTTCAACTATCATTTATAATTTATTTTATGTAAAATACTCATCGATAACCCCTTCCGTCATATCACTTTTATCTCTTTATCATATTGTATAGCTTAAACTCCTTCTTGGCATCATTTAATATCTATCACTAAATTCTGAAATTCTTGTGTAAATAATTATAATAAAATTGATTTTAAGTTATATTGATGTCCTATTTTTCTATTATTGGTCCAAAATCGATTCAAATACTAATTCAAATTTGATTTATATTACTGTATGATATACCGGATGTCCCATGACATGATTGTCAAAGCTCGAGGATGTGTTACTGAAGCATTTTCATGTTAAAAATGTCTAATGAATATATGCCTTAACTGAGCTACGAACATTTGAAGGCAACGCAGGGAATTCCATTTTCAAGATAAATTTTGGCTGAATGGTATTGATACCATTGTGCATGGTATTGACGACCATTTTATTAGTACGATTATAATCGGAGAACGCTTTCTGGAATATGACCTTATGGGATGACGTTCCTCTTAATGTAAGACGACGAATGTGGATACAGCACATCGGCGCACCTCCACACTTTAGACAAGTAACAGATTTTCTTAATACAAATTATATTAGGTGTACCGGAAAGTTCTGGCCGTTCTAGTTACAAATCTGAATACTGATAAAGTTCATTTACGCCACTGTATATTGTACGAACTCCAACAAGGAAGAAATGCTACAGAAGCGTGTATAAATTTATTGAAAGTGTTTGGTAAAGGTACAGTTTTTCATAGAATATGCAGAAGATGGCTCGAAAAATTTCAAATAGGTGATTTCGACCTTTCTGATAAGCCACGCTCTGTGCGACCGACGACGATACCGCCAAGATCATGTTAAAGTAAAATCCTTTTTTGACAACATAAGAGGTTGCGGAAAGGCTTGACTCGGCTCAACAAACCATTTTGGACCATATTCGAAAACTAGGATTGGTGTGGAAATATTCGAAATGGGTGCCACGTGAGTTAAGTGAGAAGAATTTGAATTATCGAGTCATAATGTGCACATCTCTGCTTGCATTGAATAAAATCGAACCCTTCTTGGACTGGATGATAACTGAGGATGAAAAGTGGATTACTTGCCCCCTTGACCTCTAAATGGAAGTTGAGTCTGAGTAGGAGAATGTTGTGTATATGGTGGGACATTCGAGGACTAATATATTTTGAGCTGTTGAAACCGAACGAAAAGCAATTGGATAATTTAAAAACAGCACTTCAAGAAAAGAGGCCGGCAATGTTCAATAGGAAGGACATCATACTGCTTCATGATAATGCCAGGCCATATACTACTTTGAAAATTCGTCAGAAACTCGCAGAGCTAGAGCCGGGAAATTCTGTCGCATCCACCATACTCCCTGGCTCTAGCATCCTCTGATTATCACTTATTTCTGTTCTTACAAAATCTTTTGCAGGGCAAATTCAAAAACGAAGAAGATATCGACAAGTACTGGTTCGATTTTTCGCTTCCAAGGATAAGGCATTTTTTAAAAATGGGATATACAAATTGCCATCACACTGGCAAGAAGTCATAAATAATGATGGAAATTATATTATTCAATAAAGTTTATTCAAGGTATGAAAAATTTATTATTTTGTTTTATTCTAAAAACGGACACAATTTTCCAGTAGACCTGATACGAACTAGTGGATTGGACGAAGTTCAGTAGTTGCTTTGCCACCAAGGTCACCAGACTTAAATCCCCTAGATTATTTAATAGGAAAGCTGAAAAACTTGGTTTATGCAGAATTTGAAAACAGAGTACTTGTTAGAATTGTGGATACCACAGAAATTATTCGTACTGATGCTGAGGCTTTTAGCAGAGCTACCTCTTCAATCCTAAGAGCTAGACTATGTATACAACAACTGGGTGGAGATTTTGATGAACTAATTCAATAAGGCGTTAATTAAGGGTTATCTAAAACTAGAAATGTTCAGTTGCGGTAGAGATATGTGCATAAATTTACTAGACATTTTTTCAACTTGAAATTACTTCAGTAAGACATCCTTAAGACGTAGCATAGGAGACATATGCCAAAGAAATTTAGCTAGGAAATACTGCAAGTGAATTAAAATATATTATGATCTTATTCAAATTGTAAGTGTATTTCTAATTAAATAAAATTGAAAGAAATATGTTTTGATTTTGTTTCATGAGGAC
The DNA here is from genome assembly GCA_031893035.1 of Dermolepida albohirtum. Lineage (NCBI taxonomy): Eukaryota > Metazoa > Arthropoda > Insecta > Coleoptera > Scarabaeidae > Dermolepida > Dermolepida albohirtum. The sequence continues at coordinate 292,361 of JAVIWB010004819.1, read as the reverse complement.
TTAATATATACATGATATAATCTCATTCATTCTTATTAATCTATATGACATTATTAATTACAATTTTTTAACATACTTAAATATGTATATAACACTACTAAATAATTATATAAATATACCTCTCCTTTTAGTTATTGTTTATATCTATTTAATCATGTTAAGTTATAGCAATATATATGTACATATATGTATACATATGTACATATATGTATACATATGTACATATAAGTATACTGTTACTGTAGCAGAAGAATAAACAAAAGCTCTTGAGGTAGGTAAAAGGTCATGGCAATTTTGCAGTGTCGCTGCCTGTAGGCTGTCACTGCATACAACCAGAATCCCCATGATTATCCTATTCAGTAGGATTTTATGAAATATTAGAAGGAAAAACTGTAAAATATATACCGGGCCCGGAAAAATGTATTGACCTTTTTATTTTTTTATTAGAAGTAAATTGAATCAAGTATTTACTATCGTGTTTTTTTGCAAAACAAAATTAGGTTTGTTTTCATATTTTTTTTTTTTTTTTTTTTGATCAATAATGTTGATATATAACCCCTTTTCCACAATTAACTATTTGTAAAATTCTGTATACGCATTTCGACAACTAAGTTGTCATCATCAGCAGATAATTTCAAAGTGTCGCACCTGGTAAAACACGGCGAAAAAATTGTACGAAAAATAAACTCCGTACGCGATCCGCATGCAGTGCACATCTTGGTTTTCATCGGTGCGGATCGCGTACGGAGTTTATTTTTCGTACAATTTTTTCGCCGTGTTTTACCAGGTGCGACACTTTGAAATTATCTGCTGATGATGACAACTTAGTTGTCGAAATGCGTATACAGAATTTTACAAATAGTTAATTGTGGAAAAGGGGTTATATATCAACCTTATTGATCAAGTCAATCAACCACAGGCTCCATCAACTTCAACTTTGTTTTCATACATGTAAAAATGAAACGCTGGTCAATAGTAAGTATATTCTGTTGTTTATATTAAACAATTTATCGAATTAAATTATAACTGTTGTTCAAAGATGTTTTCGGCGTCGTTTTAATGTTAGACGACTGCATAACACTGTTTCATTTTGGGTTAGTAAATGGAGAGCAAGAGGATCAATTGCAAATAAAGAATCCATCAGCAGATCAAGGACCATATGTAATGCTGCTAATGAAGATTAGGTTACGATTAGTTCAACAGGATTGGTACGTTAACTTGGCGTTACTTATAAAGATAAGACGACTTGAATTTTGGCGAGATTTTTCTAATCTTCATAATGATCGGAAAAAATGCATTTCATTTTCATCTTAATGGTGATGTTAATTTACCGTTATTGGGCTCAAACTAATCCCCAAGAATTTCACGAAAAAACTTCTGCATAGTTTGAAAGTAACAATTTGGTGTGCTAATTTGTCGAGTAAGATCGGTGAATCTTACCTTTTTTGAGAAAATGGCCAAACTGCAAATGTTAATGCTGTCCACTATGTTAAAAGTTGTAGACCTTCTTTTTGCCACGATTCCAAAAAGAATTACAACAAAATTATTAGCTCCAACAAGAAGATGCAACTAGTCACACTGCAAAAGTATTAACGTTTTACGAGAATCGTTTTCGAATAGACTATTTGAAAGAAATGGCAACCTTTCTCGACCCCAAGAACCGCAATATTGCCGTTCCAGATTCATTTCTATGGGACTTATTTGCAAATCAACCTACACGTTATGAAGGAACTTAAAAGACACGCCAATAATGAATGAATTAGGACAATTCCACATCAACTTCTTCAATATGTTATACAGAATTCCGTCACGCATTTGGAAGTGTATTGCTGAAGATGGCAGTCATTTGTGGCACATCATTTTCAAGTCACAAAACGCTCATACTTAATACTCTTAAATATAAATTCACTTGTTCCCTTGATGTTAACACGAGGCGTGGCTATTAAATAACGAGACTGACGCTGTAAAACATTTTATTTTGATTTCATACATATTTAGTTATTATCACCTTCAATATACACCCCTCTCCTCTATCCCTACAACGCTCCATGCGAATCTTCCATTGTTCGAAACAGTGCTTGAAGTCTTCTTCCGTCAGCTCCTTCAGGACGCGTGCCGCTTTCGCTTTCACAGCTTCAACGGACTCAAATTTTGTTCTCTTTAATTCAGATTTCACCTTAGGAAACAGATAGAAGTCGCACGGCGCAAGATCCGGCGAATAAGCCGGATGGTCTGACACTGGGATGCTGTACTTGGTTAGACACCTCTTGACTGATAATGTGGAATGAGCCGGTGCATTGTCTTGGTGGAGAACACATGACTTGTCCTTCTACAATTCGGGTCGTTTTTTCCTTATTCTTTCACGGAGTTGAGCAAGTACGTGAAGGTAGTAATGTATATTAATAGTTTGGCCTTCAGGAACCCAGTGAAGGTACAAAATCCAATGAATATCGAAAAAAACAATCGTTGCCTTGAATTTGGATTTGATCATTCGAACGCTTAAACCACTCAAAAACACGTGCACGCGATAAACATATATTGACATACACTTCTTTCAATAAATTATAAGTTTCAGTAGCGGTTTTTCCAAGTTCCATGTGAGATTTCAGAACAATTCGTTTCTCTATTAATACACTTAATAATTTTCCGGCGAAACAAAAAAACAACTCTAATGCGAACGAAGGCTACTATACTTTGTTTATAGATGCGAAACGCACTGCACCCTAAAGAGAAAGCTTCACACGCATGCGCACTTCTGTACCAGCGTCAGTCTCGTTATTTAATAGCCACACCTTGCATTCCAGAAATTATTTTTGCAAAATTGTTTCATGTTAAATGGAAGAAATTGAAAACTTCGCAAGAAAACAATAGTGACTGAAAGTTTATTAGGAATTTTAAATTAATATTTTTACTAAGCAAAAGTGAGATGTTTACGGATAAACAACTATAAACGTATCAGCATAGTAACAGAATCGACAATAAAATAAAATTAAATCGGGGTCTATTATTAAAAATATGTAAAAATCCTTTTACAAGAATATAATATTTATGACGATTTAAATAAGTTGATATTTCCTTGAATATTTAACCTTATTTTAAGCAATTCGATATAATTCAATTTAAATAGCTTTGTATTTATTACTGACAATAACAACTTAGTTTATGATATTAACAGTTAAAATTTAAAAATATATTGTAACAGTTATTACTTAATTAATCAAAATTTAAACTCTTACGACTTAGCTCAAGCTAAGATACCTTATATCATCGGTTTTGAATTATAAAGTAGGGAGTATTATCAGATAAAACAATACTTCAAAAGTAAAAGCACTTTTCATTGTGAAAATTAACGAAATTAAAACCAAAATTACATTAATACGTTTAAAAAGCGGTATGAAAATTGTTTATTTATTGAAGCATTTAAAAATAGAAAAAAAGGCACAATCAACAGAAAACTGAAAGTAGCGATACTTTGACAGTTACTTACGTAAAAATTCGTAAAAAATAGTATAACACGGAAAATGTTTCAATTATATTTCCCGAATTAATGATTTTTCGATAACGAAAGTAGATTGGCTTGCTGATAAAATCTGTAACAGAAACCATACCTGTCAATACGGCGTTTCGTGAATTAGACCTTACTTTAAAAATCTGTCAAAGCATCGTCTAACTTTCGATTCTGCGTTGTCTGCATGGTTCACCGTGGAATACTTGAAATCGCGAACCATTACCACTTCTCGAAACAGATGTCTGAAACACTCTTTAAAAGCAATTAATTTCGAATGGATAGCTCTATATGTAATTACAATACAATAAAAATACATTAATTATAGCAATTGGCTGAAAATTTTTATGAACAAGAGTAAGTCTCGCAATCTTCCAGCATTCAGGAAAAACTGAAGTGTTCAACGAGATATTAAACAGAAAACATAACAAAGACGTAAGTGCTGGTACGATTGGAATAGATATATTATTTATCTGTGAAAGAGTGTAAGACCAAAACCATATAGCATTAAGTCTCATATAATCTTGAACATGAATCAGATAACCTCGATACAGGTGTTTAGAATTCCTCTTAATTTTCTTCCGTAGCTCTTTAAGTTTATTCAGGTCGTCATATCCAGTCTTCCTGTATCTAATGATATTTATTATTTTTTTATATAGCGTATATGATCAGGTGTAAACCAAGCCGTGCAATTAAACCTAACACTACTTTTTAAGGGTACATAGGTTTCCAGACATCCGTGGATTATTTGGTAGAAAGGATGATAAGCTTCATTAATACCCTGAAGTCGCCGGCGGGATGTAAATAACATATATAAATAATCGGAGAGAACTAGACTATATGAAAAATTTGCGAAAGAGATTTAGATCAAATATGTAATGAGATTGTCGATGAAACTTACTTTAAAGATTTGGATAAATCGTACTACATGGATGGGATGAAACACTACAACATTGTTAAACCATATGTATCGATTGATGCAGAACTCCCGCTTGTATATGCCGAAATACCAACAATATAGAGGGTGTTTCAAATTGCGCGTTTTTTAAGAATAAATAAAATATAGATGGCGCACTGAATTTGCATGGGCGTGTGGGCATTTAAAAAGTGTGATGTATGACATTTATAAAAATGGCTTCGTACACGGTACAACAACGTGTTCAAATTGTTGAATTATTTTATGAAAATAAGCGCTCTGTGAAGAATTTAGAAAAATTACGTGAATTTTATAGTTTACATAATCGTCCATCTGAAAGCACTATTAGTCGAATTATTAAAAAATTTCAAGAGACCGGTTCCGTGGATAATCAAAAAAAGTGAAAAATACAGTCGTAGTGATCGTTCACAAGAAAATATTGGTTTGGTTCGAGAAAGTGTTGCTGCAGATCCTGAAATATCCATTAAACGATGTTCACAACCACTTGGACTTAGATCAACAACATGGCGTATTTTAAACAAGGATTTAGCTCTGAAAGCATATAAGGTTCAAATAACACAGGAACTGAAGCCATTATATCATTTAAAATGTCGTTCATTTGTCAATTTCATCAATGAACAACCAGCTGATTTTTCTCAAAAAATGTTTTCCGATAAGGCACATTTTGAACTTGGTGGCTATTTTAATAAACAAAATTGCCCTATCTGGGGTGAGGAAAATTCACGAATTATTCACGAGAAACCTATGCATCCTAAATGAGTTACTGTTTGGTGTGCATTTTGGTCAGGTGGTGTAATTGGACCTTACTTCTTTGAAAGTGCTGCTGGTGAAGCTGTAACTGTCAATGGTGATCGATATCGTCGGATGATAACCGAATTTTTGTGGCCTGAATTAATGAATATTGATCTAGAGGATATGTGGTTTCAACAGGATGGCGCCACACCTCACTTTGCACACGAATCAATTGATTTATTGAGAGAAAAATTTCCTGGACGTGTAATCTCAAGAAACGGTGATGTTAATTGGCCACCAAGATCATGTGATTTGACACCGTTAGACTATTTTCTTTGGGGTGGTGTGAAAAGTCAGGTTTATAAAAACAATCCACAATCAATTCGTGCTTTGAAAGATGAAATTATTCGTGTCATTGGTGAGATAGAGCCTCAATTATGTAAAAATGTCATCGAAAATTTTAACAAAAGAGTGGACGTCTGTGGAGCTGCAAGAGAAGGCCATTTGGCAGATATTATTTTTCGCATATAAATGTCATAACTGATACTTTAATTACCAATAAAAAGGTTTGACAGTGAATGCAAATTATGTATTTCATTTATTATTTAAAAAAACCGCGAAATTTGAAACACCCATTATAAAATAAAACATCGCTGTAGAGGAGAACTGTGAAGTAGAGATTAAATGTTGAAATCGTTTGAAATTTAATATCTAAACTATCATGTACTTTAATATTATATAACACGTTTAAATCATATTATAACTTGCGTACCTTTTGTTCAAGTAAAAACAATTTCGATCAATTTAATGCTCTAAATCCAGTTGATATTTAAAGAAGTGAAGTGTTATTGGATAAATATCAACATATATGTGCATGATATTGAATGTTATAGAAAGACTATTATTAACTTTAGCTTTATTGGAATCTTGATAACAGCTCGACTTTCAAAAGCATGTCTTTTTTCTGAAGATTACAATCATGTAATCAATAAGTAACACTGAATTTTTTAGTGTAAATGGATGTAAAATTAAATAGTTGAAATTTATGTTTTACATATTATTGTAAGAAAATAATGCGAATATTTATATTTCCAATATAATTACATTTATAGTTAATTAATCTTTAGAATTGTGATCGCTATTTAAAATAGAAAAAGATGTCCCAATTAAATGACTGCGTAAATCTTTCTTTTATTGTTCTAGGCTTTTGCATTAGTTTTAATGTTTTATCAATACGTGCAGATCAACTCTAAGTACAACAAAAACGAAATATATTGTACATACGTGTTTTACGTAATATAAACTTTTTGACCTTCCCCTATATACCTAGTATTCCTTTCGTATCTTCGTATATGGATAGCTTTCTTAGTATTGAAGTTACAGGATCGGTTTAATTAGTAAAGTTGCTTAGAAATTCATGGAGTACTTGATAGCATTTTCAAATTTGTCATTTATTGTTAATTTTTTGAGATATTAAAAAAATTAAAATTTTCAGTCTTATGTATCTGTATAACTACTCAAAATAGAACAAAATCAAAAAAGGTATTCGGTAGATATTTGTAAGCAGACTTGATTTTCAAACGATTTTCAAACTTATGCTTTATTAAATAACAATCATGATTGGTTATGATTTCATTAGAATGCTTACTTTTCTTTCAGATTTCATAGATATAAGGTTTGATATGGTTATCTTTTCTTAGAATTCTTAATTTAATTACTATTACTAATTAAGAAAATAATGCGCAAGTAATTTTTGATTAATAAGTCCTGAAATTATATAGTTGTCAAATAAATTGCATTCTCATCAGACAGTTGACAGTATCGTTAAATGGTTTTCTCTGTAAAATATTCGTGTGAAAATGTATACAAGCGAAGAAAAAAATGAAATACTTTTCTCTTATTACTGATGGTACACACAATTTTCTGCAATTATAATCTCGATCGAATGTTACTGTAAAAAAACGACTTACTTACTATACAAGTGTGCTAGCTACTGTCCTGTTAAAATGCTATATTTTAGTGTGAAATTAAACATTTTACATCATAATAGAAAACAATCGACGAAACTTACCCCGTACGAACACTGACTGATTGTATAAAGTAAGGTTAGAAAATAATTTTGAAAAGTAATGGATCGTTTACAAAACCACATCAATTGAAAATGGTTTTAGCTTTTGTAAATTTCAAACCCATGACATCAACTCGTGAAATTGCGAGTATACGTAGAAAATGTCTCGTTTAGTTTTAAAATATAATAGAGCCAATTTAAAATACAATAAAAACAGCCCATAAAGCGTTAACAATACATTTTATACCTAAGATCATGAAAGAAAACTGTTATTTGGTCAATGGTTTTTTGGCGAAGCGAACAATAATCCGCATTTTTCGTATGCATTTCCTTATGTAGACGAAACAAAATTTACCAACTACAGAGTATTTAATAGAAATATGATAGTATGGCTGCTAGTCTCCTATATACCCCCCATTTTACTGTAAAAAGACAAGATCAACGTATCTTTTCTGTAAATGTGAAGCATTTTTAGTATGACAATATTAAAACCATATTTTTATGACAACAGTTTGAAGGAAGTAGTAGTGAAGTCATTGCCATTCAACAAACATAATTTTGTGTTACATCTTAAAAATCCAGTGTGCTATGATCATTAAATTCTACACAAAAATGTCTACCAGATCTCATTTTTAGTTTTATTCCATCATCAGTAGATACAAAGCCATGTAAAACTGAACATTCCGGCAATTTCCAATTTTGTTATATTTCAAAAGTTGGAACAAACGACAAATCTGAAAATGCTATCAAATCCTCCTCAGAATTCCTTAGCAACTTTGCTAATTTAACTGATCCTGTATCTCCAATACCAAGAAAGTTACCCATATACGGAGATGGAAAATGGACATCTGTATATTATCTATTTATGGAGATTGAAAATAAACACATTCATAGTCTCACTTAAGTAATTGACAACTTTCATCTGATTTCGAATTTTATTTCGAAGGTTCGACTTAATATTTAATTAATTTATTTAGAATTTTAAAATGTAAGACAGAATGATGAATTTTGAAATCTTATATAAAAAAATCATATATTATTTTGATGAAGTATTAAAGTTAATGCAAAAGCTTGTAGAACGTTAAAAAGAGTTTTTTATTCATTAAATTAAGACTTGTTCAGTAAGTAGTTACGACCCCAATATTATCGGATCTCGTAGAAATCGGAAAAAAACTGAAACTGCCGGTAGAAAGAAGTATGTATGTATATAAAAGTCACAAAAATGCCAAACGCAAAACGTATGCTATACAATCACAATTAATAGCAATAATTCATTTGTTAATAACATTAGTCTTGTTACATGTAATATTAATTAAGGCATGGCCAGTATATTTGTATATATTTTCGGCCTGTTATTCAATTGATTTTTAATATACAGTACAAACACAGACACGTGCTTGCCTCAATGTGGTCCGGTAGTTACCCGTGTCTGCCATGAAGAAAAAGTGCTGTAAGAACACCAAATCAACGGTCCATTACTTGACGATATAGACACACCAACAATTTGTGTACAAGTGGATGATGGTAGAGTTTTTAGTCACTGTATTTCCTTGTCTTCACCGACATTTTTGGCTTCAATTATGTTACGATAACTTCATCAATCAATGTTAAAATGATTTATTTATTTAGTGTGTTGATAATTGCAAATAGTTTGTACATATAAAACATAATTAATTATTGATAATTTGCTTGCAATACGCTGTAAATTTCTTTAAAAAATATATATCCTTAGGAACGAATCATTTCTTTTTTTTAAAAGATTTTAAGAAAACATATGAATATATGTTGGTTTGTTATATTCGAAAAGTAATAAATAATTCTAGATAACTTCTGAAATATTTTGCGAAAAACTTTAATTTTTGAAATGAATATTCACTATCTGAGAAAGAGAATTATTATTCTAGACAGAGTATGATTCAGCATGATATTAGTGGTAATTTGATGCAATCCAATGTTTCAAAAAGAGGAAATTACTAGGGCACATAATATTTCGTTTTATTATTGACTCAATTGCATAGACAATCTACGAATACCGGCAGTCATCGATCACAAAAGTGTTTGAAACACCGTCTGCATGTTGAATATCATCAAATATGAACGTCCGGCTATGATAAAGCATATTTACATCCATTTAACAACGTTTAAAAGTCCAAAACTTCTAATAACAATATGAAAACTGTTATTTACAACTACAAAAGAATTTGCCAAATATTCTATCATCGAATGCCATTTTTATAAGATATTTCTCTATTGCAAGCCATGAATTTAAAACGAATTTGGTAAATCCTCTTGGTATTATCACATAGTTATGAAAAAGAAGCATTTGATGCTTTTACAAAGATGAGTAAAAGTAGACGCATTTATGGCAATATACTTGACTTAACAAAACTACCTTCATAAAAAAAGCCCTTATGCCAAATAGCCAAATTTATCGAAAAAGCGCGTTTTGGAGTGCAGATTGGAAAAAAAAATATCCTCTTGAAATCGTACCGTGAAACAGGCATCCAAAGATTCTAAGCATCGAATGTCGTGATCAGAAAACTGTTACAAGTGTAATGAGTTAAAATTCATGGATAAGTGCACTGAGGATAGCCGTACAGATGGAATTTGATGCTAGAAAGAAAGTATATTAAGCAAACGAAAAGAGAATTTGAAGAAAAGCTGGTTATAGCGGAAGAATATGAAAAGGTCTCTCGTTAAGCGTCGTTAATTGTTATCTGTTAGGTAAGTATTAACGTCGCTAATAAAAGGTTTTTTTACCTAGTACTCTTCTGTTGTGTCCAGGTCTTTAAATTCCCTTTATGTTTTCTTAATGCACTTTTTCTGGTATCAAATTCCATCTGTACGTCATCTTATGTATGAATTTTAACTTATTACATTCGTACCAGTTCTCTAACCGCACTCATTTATAATCTTTGCACACCTATCAGGTCGGCTGAAAAGTCCCCGATCTGACACATAGATGGCGTTACTGTTATTAAATCCATATGTTTTTTAGATAGTACTAACCTTCAAACGAAACGTGTCAAAATTTGACAGCAATCCGTCCATTAGTTACTGAGACACTGCGTTAAGAGTGAAGCTACTTTCGTTATTTAAAAAATGGAAAAAAAAGAATTTTGTGTGCTGATAAAGTACTGCTTTTTGAAGGGAAAAAATACCGTTGAAGCAAAAGCATGGCTTGATGAGGAGTTTCCGGACTCTGCGCCAGGAAAATCAACCATAATTGATTGGTATTCTAAGTTTAAACGTGGTGAAATGAGCACCGAAGACGGCGAACGCAGTGGACGACCAAAAGAGGCTGTCACCGACTAAAACATCAACAAAGTTCGCAAAATCATTTTAAATGACCGTAAAGTAAAGTTGATCGAGATAGCTGACATCCTAAAGATGTCAAAGGAACGTGTTGGACACATCGTGCATGAATATTTGGGCATGCAGAAGCTCTGTGCAAAATGGGTGCCGCCCGAGTTCACATTCGATCAAAAACAACAACGAGTTGATGATTCTGAGCTGTGTTTGAAGCTGTTAAATCGTAATAAAACCGAGTTTTTGCGTCGATATGTGACAATGGATGAAACGTGGATTCATCACTACACTCCAAAGTCCAATCGACAGTCAGCCGAGTGGACTGCACGCGATGAACCGGCTCCAAAGCGTGGAAAGACGCAACAGTCAGCTGGAAAAGTTATGGCGTCAGTTTTTTGGGATGCGCATGGAATAATTTTCATAGATTATCTTAAAAGGACTAGTCCATCAACAGCGACTATTATACAGCGTTATTGGACCGTTTGAGGAACGAAATCGCAAAAAAACGGCCCCATATGAAGAAGAAGAAAGTGCTGTTTCACCAAGACAATGCACCGTGTCACAAATCAATGAAAACAATGGCCAAATTAAGTGAATTGGGTTTCGAATTACTTCCCCATCCACCGTACTCTCCAGATGTGGCCCCCCAGCGACTATTTCCTGTTTGCAGACCTCAAGAGAATGCTCGCCGGGAAGAAATGTAGCAAGGATGAGGAGGTGATCGCCGAAACTGAGGCCTATTTCGAGGCTAAAGACAATTCGTACTACAAAAATGGTATCGAAAAGTTGGAAGAACGCTATAATCGGTGTATCGCCCTCGAAGGCAACTATGTTGAATAATAAAATCGAATTTTGCCAAAAAACTGTGTTTTACTATGGTAGACCGGGGACTTTTCAGTTCAACTGTTATTTCTCGATACAACTTCAACAGTTCAGGATATTTTAAATTTTTTTTCAATCTGGACCATAGAACACGCTTTTTCTATAAGTTTGGCTATTTCGTCTTCTTTTGGGTGTTTTTTTTTCTTGCTGTAGTGTTGTTAACTCGCGGGTATTACCAGACGTGTGTTTGCTATTACAAGTGATCTTTTTATAAGCATCAAATGTTTATTTTTCACATTTACGTGTTACTATGACGAGGATTTATCGAATTCGTTCTAAATATATGGCTTAAAATAGAGAAATATCTGAAATGTATGAAAACTTTTGTGCTATTCGATGTTAGAGTACGTAGCAATTCTTTTGTAGTTGTATATAAAAACAGTTCTCATATTGTTATTAGAGATTTTTAGAATTTTTGAACATGTTAAATGGAACTAAATACGAATTTATCATAGCCAGATGTTCACATTTAATAATATTCAACATTCACGGGGTGTACAAACATTTTTGTTGCTGACTATACAATAGTAGCATGTTACAATGAAATACATGCTATAACAGACTCAACTACTCTTAATGGATTCTGTCAAAGAATTAGAAAATTTACAAGATTTAAAAGAAGAAGGGATTTCACGTCTAGATCAATAAATTATAGTTCTGGTAGAGCTTGTTCGAACTTCAGTAGTGTTTCTTCAGACATTAACCTCAGGTCACTGTAAATGGTAAATGACTTAACCTTAAGAAATATTAGTGTGTTAATATAAACTTCTTACGTTAAGTACTTTAACGTAAGAAGTTTATATTAACGCACTAATATTTCTTAAGGTTAACATTTACCTCGTTGCAAATTAAAGAACTTTCAAAACTTTTTATGGAGAAGTTTGATTAAAAATATAGACGATTCAGAGAAAAGTAATGGAAGGATATAAAAATTTACTAATCAAAATAGATTTACATGCGTAAAGATAGAATAGAACAGTTAAAAATGAAAAAAGAAAGGCAGAATTACATTCTTGCTAGTACAATGTTCATATGAAACAAAAAAGGATTGCCAGTGTCAAATTAGTTAATAGATATGTTATGTGCACATATTAAATTCATAACAACCGGGGTCGTAAAAAGTTCGATATTGTGTACCTTTCCTTTTTCAATCGTGGTCAATAAGGATCTTTCACGAAAACACTATCGTAGAATTGGAAAAGGCTGGAAACATATTAGATGTACAAGGTATGACAAATAAAGTAATAACTACCATCTGACGTATGCTGAAATAGAAGAGACTTCGGGATTTCTCACTCAAAAAAGATCTTAAATTATTTATTAACACCAAGTAACACGTAAAAGCATATATACAAGTTTATGATATTCTAACTCGTCACAAAAGGGAATTTGTGTACATGAAGATGACCCAAGTTCAACGATTACCAAGAAGCAGTGCTTAATGGTAAAAGTGACTTACGCAGTATCTTTTTAAAGTATAGGTTTAGTCCAGGACTGTCAAGCTTCAAGAATAGGATCCAATATCTGTCTAATAGTACGTGACAAAACACCTTTCAGAAGTACTTAAAGATTTCATCATGATAACGTATACAGCAAAATTATCAATTGATTTTTTGAAGAATGAAGGTATTAAGTGTTAAAACATCCATTATACAATCGGATTTGGATATACGCTATTTCTGTCTCGTTTTACCTTAAAAAAGTATTTAGGCGGTAGAAGATTTTTCATTGAAGAAAAAAATATTTCTAAAATCATGACTCTTCAGAGGCCTGGTTTGATGTATTTTAAAGCTGGAAATATCGACTTCAACGGTGTATTGTCGTTGCAGACGATTACTTCCATTTAATTTTGTTGTACCTTAAATTGTGAAGTAATCTTCGTGTTCTACAAATAAAGAATCTTCCGAAGACTAAATTATTAACTTATTACGTAGCACTACTTATAACGATGAGGGTTAAATTACGAGAAGAAACGAAACCTGCAAAGGTAGAACGGAAGGTCAGGCAAGGCGACACGTTGCCACTCAAACTATTTACAGCTAAATCATCACCGCTTCTCAGATGATGAAGTCTTAATAATCTAGGAGAAATGACAACAATAGCAATTGAACTTGACCCTGTCTAGAAGTGAGTTGGCTTACAAAATAAATTCTGGTTAAACAAAACTTACGACGTAGTTGGTTTGAATATAGCCATAGAAATAACTGTAAAATATGTATACTTAGGTCACAAAATACATGGTATCTCGAGATAACCGAGCTGCTGAAATACATAGGCGAATAAATCTGAACCGGGTATTTGACCAATATGCGACCAGTGGTAGCGAATGGAGCGAGAATCTTAACATTGACTCAAATAACCCAAAGGAGAATGGAGAGATGTATGCGTAGAGTCGTACTCAGGGGTAAAATAAAGAATTAAGAAAAAGAAACACAAATTACAGACGATATTGAAAGAATAAGTAATCTAAAATTGAATTGGGCTATATAGCCAGAATAAACGATAGAAAGTGGACACGAAGAATGTTGGAATGGAGACCTAGAACTGATGAACGAAGTGTAGAAAGGCTACCCATACCCTGGAAAAACGACATAAAAAATAACTAATTGGATGAATAAAACACAAAATAGGAAGGCATGGAAAATTTTAGTCGATGGGCGAAAAACGATTGATGCTGATAAATTGGAAAATTCAGAACAATATTAAAAGATAATTTATAAAAAATGTAGAAAATTTCAAGTAATGAAAATAAGAGTACGAAGAGAAAAAATGGAAAAAAATATAGTTAATAAATAATAAAAATATAGTAAAAGAAGAATCACTCAAGATATATTTTTTTCCATTTTTTTCTCTTCGTACTCTTATTTTCATTTTACTAACATGTTTAGATAGACGTAATTATCTCTGAATAAAATATATAATTCCTTTTGAAGCAGAATCAATTATGAAAAATTCTTTACTTTTATATAATTGATTGATGGATACAAATTTGTAAAAATGATAATATAAAATCGTCGCGTCTTATTTTTTGTTAAAAATTTGCTTATATCAGAAGATATCAAAGAAGTACTGTAATAATTTTTTTTTTGTACGAAATACAGAGTGTAGCTTATGGGAAAAAGATAATAACAGCACTCGTGCTTGTTTCTTACATAATAAAGTGTAATAAGTATTATATCTGTTACGCTTTCTCCATAATTTAAGAATTGTAATCAGAAATCAGAATTCATAGAAAATTATAATTCACTCTTTGCTTTTGAAAGCGAAGAAATGACTTTTGCTAAGAGATGTACATATATCAAATAATTAGATTTTCGAAGAAACTATAAATAAAATTGAAATTCCTCCGAAAAATTTTGTTTTTCGGAGGAATTTTCTTAATTTTGTTTTTCGGAGGAATTTTCTTAATTTTCGCATGGACTTACTGAACCCCTCTGGTATATATGTATTCAGTCAGCCTTTAACAAAAAATTTGTAGATTTGCCTAAAACTTTCTATTTTTATTGCCTGTGATGTTATAAGGAAACGAAGTTTTTGTAAAGATTATAGATTACATGAAAAAGAATAATTTGTTTTCTCGATTTCTCTTACAAACGTAAATGCTTTAATTTTTGACCAAAGTTTTATCTAATAGTAACGCTGGCTGATGCTTATTCTTTGCGATCAAAACTAATAGCGCGACTAAAGTCGCGCATATTCAAAACAACGGCTAATTGGATTTGAATCGTGTGGCGGTTAGGTCACATCGTTTCATTGCTATTTAACCATGTCCTGCAAAATGGTATTTTTTCTTGCAACTAATAGGTAACAAGTAGTGTGCTTTAGTTTGTTCAATCCTAAAGAGTGTTTATTAATAGTAATGGTAATATTTGGTAAAAATATCTTCTAAATTGGACATCTTTGAAATAATGATGACGAAATTGGAAAATAAAGCAAGGGTAAAAAATTTATTCAGTTCCCTATTATTAAATATCGGGAAAATAGAAACTCTGATAATGAAAATAAGTTATAAATCTTGAAGATCAATAAAAAATTATGTTACATGAGGAGTTTCTTATGTAATCTATCTGACCACGAAAACAAACGTGGTTTTTAACATTGAAATAAAAAAAATAAGTTATTGAAAATTTGAACACAGGAGCATCGTAAAGTTTCTAAAGAAAAAAGGACAAAAAGTCGAATTCTAAAACTGTTTTCTATATAAAAACATGTGCTGATAAGTAAATAGATGCTACGTAAAAATTATAAAATTACATTATTTGCAGTGACGTGTTACAGATTTTGAATTATTTGGATATAAAAACTTGCAATCGAAATATTCATCAGTTATTATAGTACTTCTCACATATGCTACATTCTGTTCCGTATAAATTGTAGTAATACAGTCAGTCACAAAAGTGCTCGTATACAAACTGAATGTTAAATACCATCTAATGGCAACATCTGGCTATGATAAAGCATATTTACTTCCGTTTAGCAATGTTAAAAAAACTCTAAAAGACTTCTAGTAACAATATGAAAATTAATTTGGTACGTAGACTTCCGCGGTCGTGGTCCATGCTATCTGCTTCTGGGTTTCCGGGCTGGAACCGCGTCACTAGTATATCTGCCGACTTTGTACTGCACTGAAACTTCAGTTTCAGTGCAGTAGTTCAGCCCTGAAGATGTCCCATACAAATGGGTACGAAACGTCGGCAGATATACTAGTGACGCGGTTCCAGCCCGGAAACCCAGAAGCAGATAATATGAAAATTGTAATTATTTGCAACTATAAAAGAATTTGATAAATATCCTAACATTGAATGTCACAAAAATTTCTGTATACGTCATTTGTAACATATTTCTCTATTGAAAGCCATAACTTTAGAACGAATTTGAGATGAGTTCTAAGAGTGAGCAGATGTCTGGTAATATACACGAGTTAACGACACTACACAAAGAAAAAAAAACTCTTAAACTAAATATCCAAATTGATCGAAAAAGCGTGTTCTGCAGCCCTGGTCGAAGACAAAATGTTCAACATATTTTGAACTGTTGTAATTGTACAGAGAAATAGACGTCCATGGATTTTAAATGCGCGCGATCAGAGAACTGTTACAAGTGCAATGAGTTAAAATTCATGGATAGGTGCAGTGAAGATAGCCGTAAAGAAAATACATTAAGAAAATAAAAGAATTTCAGGAAAAAATGGTTATAGAGAAAGAGTATCACGTGAAAGACCGTTCATTATGCGTCGTTAATAATTAATTACCTATTGTTAAGCAGAGAGTATATAGGTAAATATTAGCGTGGCTAATGGAATGTTATCTACGCAGTAGTCTTCCTTTTTAAAATTCTCTTTATGTTTTCTTAATATACTTTCTTTCCCGTATCAAATTCAGTTTGTACGGCTATCTTCAATGCATTTATTCATGAATTTTAAGTCAATGCACTTGTAAAAGGTTCATTTAGAATTTTTGGACGCCTATTTCTCGGTACAATTTCAACAGTTCAGGATATTTTAAATATTTTTTTTTCAATCTATACTGCCAAAACACGCTTTTACGATAAATTAGGCTATTTGACCCAAAGATTTTTTTCTTTTTATAGTATTGTTAACTCGCACATTTTGCCAGACATGTATTTACTTTTACAACACATCTTTGGAAAAGCATCAAATGTTTACTTTTTACAAATACGTGATATGAAATATGAAAATAAAGTTTACGAAAACCATTATTATATTCTATCTATATTTAGCAAATTCTTTTGTAATAGCAAATAATAACAGTTTTCATATTGTTATTAGAAGTTTTTAGAGCTTTTTACAGTTGTTAAAAGGAAGTAAATATGCTTTTTCATGGCCGAATGTTTACATTTGATGATATTCACCCGACGACTCGATCTGACTGTATTTTATATAAAATATCGACGAAATATAAATTTTGCAAATATAATAGAAATGATTAGTTCTTCTATTTAGATAGCTAAATTTGAATATTTAGAATAGTATATTAAGGAGGTTGTGATTACGGAACGTTTCTAAAAATTACATCACTTATCCAGTAACTTCAACTTTGTTGGTCGATACGATGTAGGTGTTACATAATGAGAGATTCATCTAGATCCGAGAAATGGATGGGCAGTTTTCTCTCGTTATATTATTTTATCGTTGACGACAACAAAGTTCAGGTCACCTAATTAGCCCTGGAATTGGGTGAAACGCCTTGTATTCACAACTGTATTAGCAACTAATTGTTTTATTACAAATATGAAATACAGATCCACCTTTTTTGCAATCAATTAATTAAGTAGAGATAAATGCTATAGAACAAGTGGACAGTTCTATATAAAACTTTAGTTCATCACAATGCAAATAAAAAAAAGAATTCCAAGTACATTTACTCATATTATCCGTACAAAATTGAAGCCACAGTCCGTTAAAAACACAAATATGAGAACTTCGCAGTGACCTTCAACAGCAGAAATTTATCATAGAATAAATATACTGTAAATGAACACTTCCGAAATTCCTAATTCAATGTTTTCTATTTTGCTTGTACAAGAATTGTGTTAATACAAACAAGTAATAATAGAAAGAATATAATAAAATGCGTTACCCGAGCTTGAGGGCCTGTCCTCCGGCTCGCAGGCCCTCTTCCCCGAGCAGCGTGACCTGTTCCTCCTCTCGAGCCGGATCGGCCATCTGGGCAGACCCACCACGTTCAGCCTGGTGAAACAAGGCCCATCACCTACCTAACCTATCCGCTACCCCCAGCAGCCATACGACCTTAATAATTTGATCTTTTTCGGCGTCATTTTTTGTGCAATGACGTAAACATTTTAATCTTATTTATAAAAAATAAATGGGTTACATGGAATAATCTTTTCTTACGTTTACGTGGACTTAACTCGTTTTAATGCTCTGTATCAAAGTGTATTAAGATTAAACAAAAATTAAACAATAGAAATTTAAAATCGTGTAAATAACAGGAGATAAGAATGCGTAGTATTTTGAGTCGCTTATTTCAAAAACTGATGAATCCGTTCCTATTTTTTTAGTAAATTAAAATTCAAGGTCTATAATTTTATTAGATCTTTAAAATGTCGAATATATTTAAAAGAAAATGATGGACTAATATAATTTAATCCTTTTTGCTAAAAGTGTTTGGAATTGAAAACACACACTAGCGTGCGTTTGGCTTTCGACGGTAAAACTCTAGTACGGGTTTTCTCTTTGTGTGCGACACTATGATTGATAATCTGCTAATGATGACAACTTTGTTGTCAAAATGCGTATACAGAATACGAAAATTATTGTGGAAAGGGGTTATATTAGCCTTAATTGATTAATTTAATCAACCACAGTGTCCATTAAAATGTACCTGTCCGGACTTTGATTAAATAGCTTCCGAATTTTTATTAATACACAGCATACTGTTGCTATTGCAATTAATCGTTCTATACTGCCCTCAGTAATAGGAAAAAATTTCTATTCGCCTACTAACTAAATTCGCCATTTTAATTTATCTAACGTGTGAGATTTTATAGAAGAAAATGTAGAAGAAATGAAAATACATTATTTACGCATAACTTAATGAATAACAAAAATGAAAACTGCACGCAACGAATAAATAAAAAGAGAAGACAAAATATTATCCAAGTACGTTTCTTCCATTTTACAAAATTTATTTACATGACGTAATAATAGACTCATATGCTTCTGATGATAAGCAGCACAATGCTTTACTTTCCAACCTCAGTTCTATTGGATTTGCTCCCTCTATGATTGCACAGTTGGCATCTTATTCGAGAAACCGTACCTTTTACATTTCCTACAATGGTTTTTCACCGTACGAATTTGTAACTAGCTTTGGGGTTCCACAAGAATCGAATTTGGGCCCACTACTTTCTATTTATCAATAATCTTTTATTAAACATTGACTGTCCTCTGTTAGCATATGCTGGTGACATTAAGATTTGGTACAAAATAGCTTCCGTTAAGAACACTTATAAATTGCAATCAGGTCTGGAAAACATTGAAGCTTGGTGCAGCACTTATGAGCTAAAGTTTAATATAAATAAATGCTGTGTAGTTACATATACAAGAAAAAGTGCAGCATTATTGTTGCACACAATATATGATAGAATTCTTAACAGGCAGTTTCAAATTAACCTAGGAGTTTCAACCATCAGCTGACGTTTAGACCACATATTTTGGAAATTTGTGAATCTGCATGTTAAATCTTTAGAAATTTTAATACGTGTGTCTAGGTACTTTAGAGATATTGAAGTATTAAAATCACTTTATTACGCTCTTGCTATTAGCAAGGTAGAACATGCTGATATTATATAGTATTCGACTTTTACTTCTCACTGTCTACTGCTTGATTGAATACATAGACGATTCCTAAACTTTTTATCTAACCGGATGGATTAAACATTTCCACCAATTGGAACCAGTCAAGCAGAATTACTCTCCAGACATGGAAGGTAATCTTTTATGGACAGAAAAGATCTACATTGTACGAATTTTTAATGGAATTTATTGCAGGAGTAGGTTGTGACTGTGGTTTTTTCCTGTCACGACTGATTTTTCATGTTCCTAGGATTTCTGTCAGAGATAAAAGTAGCAGACATTCTTTTTTTATGGGAATTCTAATAATATTACTATTTTCCTATTGAGAATATGGATCTAGTTTTACATTTTTTGATGTATCATGATTTAGTTGTTTAGTATTTGAATGTTCGATTTATATTTTTATAGTTTCCTGTCTTATGTTTTACATGTATAATATTTTCTTTGTATTTACTTTTCATGTTTGTATTGTACAATAAAGATTTATTATTGCTATTATTATAAACAATTATTTGCCAACAAAAATGTAATTACTTCGCGTTTCGTCTCAATTATAGAATTCATTGGGTAACTTAAATGTTGTTGGCAATTGTCGACAACATGTAAGTGTTAATATCTAAACGATAAAATAATATAATGAGATTCACTTAGATACGAGAGATGGACGTACAGTTCTCTCTTGTTTACACTATTTTATCGTTTCGATATTAACACCAGCATGATAGCAATAGCCAGTTGCCAACAAAACAATGATTCCTGGAATTGGAAGAAATGCTTTGTAATCACAACTTTATTGGCAAATAATTATTTATTATCGTTTTTACGGTGCAACTGACAATGACCATTTATAAACACACGTTGCTGGTTGCTTTAGTGACAGGAGTGTTCTGTATATAGTAGCTAATAGCGACATTCATGCTTTCACTTTGATCCGAAAGTTGGACCTATAATTCTCTCTAATATTATTTTATCATTTATTTATACAAGTTTGATAAGACTCGAAAGTGTGGTTGAACTGGGCAATGATATGCGATCAAATTTTGCGCTCGTTTGTGAAAATCTGCAGTACAAATTTTTTCCACGATTGAGATAGCTCTTGGAGAATTGTCTATGAAAAGATCTACTTCATGGCACAGAAAGTTCGAAGATAAAGAAGTTGCGAGTTATAAGGCGATTCAGGTATCTTAATCATCGCACAACTCTCCAACATTTTTGAGCTATCTATTGAAAATGTTTTTACCTTCTTTAAACATGTCTAGAGTTTGTGCTTACGTTTGTTAACACTGGATCAAAAAGTAAATAGAGTAGCGATCTGTGAGTACTCGAAACAACGTGTTCAAAAAGGTAAAAAATGGTGGAAGATAATTTTTATTACGATGTATTATAATGACCCTAAGTCAGCTGAACAATAGAAAGAAAAACAGACAGAATACGCACAAACGTATGTCCTTCAAACCTATAGTCATAACATTTTTAGATTACGAGAATTTATTGCCTTCATTACCTTCAATTATTATAAAGGAGTTTAGAGACTGAAAATGAAGGATCACATCTCCAGAAAACATCCTGAATTAATTAGAAAATAAAAGTTTTACCACAATAACGGTTGTTCGCATGTAGCTATTGTTGTGACAGATTGGAACAGTGAAAATATTAAGTATGTTTTAATATAGGTAGCCCTGTACTACTTTTATCTAGACTTTACAAAAAAAAAAACCTTAAAGGACGACGGTTTGAAACAGAATTGGATGATGTTAAGGCTTTAGAGGCGATTCGGAAGAAGCTCTGAAAGAATACCTTATATAATGTTGAACAATGACAGTATAGTTGAGATAAGGTTTTAAACTAAAAGAAGACTATGTAAAACGTGGTAAACGAAAGTTTAAGATTAATAAATAAAGTATATATAGTATAATAGTAAATATAATCTGTATTGAGAATCCTTTTTATTAAATGAAGATATTTTCTAATTTCCATTTAACCGTGTAAATGGTTAACATTTTTTGTCTTAGCAATATT
This sequence comes from Dermolepida albohirtum, assembly GCA_031893035.1. Classification (NCBI taxonomy): domain Eukaryota; kingdom Metazoa; phylum Arthropoda; class Insecta; order Coleoptera; family Scarabaeidae; genus Dermolepida; species Dermolepida albohirtum. The sequence continues at coordinate 270,571 of JAVIWB010004819.1, read as the reverse complement.
TTTACAATTTTGCAATTTTTACGTCAGTAAGTTTCGGATTATTTTGATTTCCTTCAAATGCTCTTGTACCTGCCATTGATCTTTTTCGCAATTCTCTTGTTTATTATGGCCGGGTTCTTTTATTGGAATTGTGAATCGACAATAGACAGTATTTCAATTTATGTTCCTCTAGATTTTGTTTAATTTAATGAGTTTATTTGTTTTTACTTGTATTACGTGTCTGACGGCATGGGTCGTGCGAAAGATACATCTGATGAAAAAAACAATATTTCCCCTTTGTTGTGTACAGAAAAGTACTCTAAAAAAGAAATTACTCAAATAGCCAAACGTTCGTTTTGTATCAGAAAAAGAATAACTAGGACTCGGCTTGATCGACATATCGTAAAATTAGTAAAAGAAAGTCGAAAACTATCGAGAAGAGGTATCAAAAAAAATCTCTATGAAGAAAGACACGAATTATCGACGAGGCACGTGTACAAGGATGGCTTAAAATGTAGACGGCCAATTAAAAAGCAAGGCAAACGATTGCAATGAAGAAAGTTCGTTTTCGATGAGCAAAACTTCACGAAAACTGAAAGATGGCAAGATAAAATAATAATACATTTATTAATTAATAAAAGTAACTTTTTTGCTAAAAATTTGGTGTCTCTTGAACGTCTAGATTGTGTTAAGTGACGATTCGAAAGTAGAGACGGTAATAGAAATGGCACAGCTTATGAGATGACGACGTACTGGAGAATATAGCGAAACCTGCGCGGTGAAAACTATAAAACGACTACCGTCCGTTATGATCTGGTCCCGTGGGCCCGCGTCCTTGTGTTACTGCAGCACTAAGGAGCAAAGACGATACAAAAACATGAATTAGACCATAATGAAGGTCCTCCTCCTTCATGCATAACACCACCCCTTGTCATAAGGCAAAATCTGTGACAAACTTTTTGGAGCCGGTGAACTTTTCAGCGTTCCAACGACCATTCAAGAATTGAAGACTAATAACTAAGATGTGTAGCAAAATAATTACATGATGGAGCCAACAAAAGTTTGCGTGGAATTATAAAGTATTAGTAATTTCTTCGAAATTATTAATTTTGTATTGCTTACAATAAATAGTTTTCGTTAAACTATTTATTTTGCTTTGCCATATGACGGAAAACGTTATATTTACAGATGGCGCTAATATTTTTGCCAAGGACTGTAGATCCAAAATAAACACATTTTTGTGCTTCAACTTGTAAGCAATTACGAACTATTTATCGAGAAAAAGCGATTCCTGTAAACCTTTTATTTTACTTAAATACGTGATATTTCAAAATGTGTTTAACCGAAGTAAATCGACGTAACTGGTAAGTTTGAGCTATTGTATGCATACTATAAATTTCAAGTTTAATTATAACGTATTCTTAGTAATTTAGCTTAACCTTGTGACAATATTCTGAACAAACTAAACCTATTGTTTACTAATAACTGAAGTAATTGAACTAAATGATATATGTTTTTAGAATCTATGCTAACGTAGCATAGAGAAAAACTATGCATGTTTCTAACCTTGTGACTAGCAATTATATAAGGTCGTTTCATAAGTAATGTTACAAACTGATGTATAAGTTTGTAATATGTTTGGTTTCTACAATGAGAGTGAGTTAAAAAGAAATTGTTGGTCATGTGTCAAGTTATTTAATGTATTATTATTTAATTGAATAGTTTTTAAATTTGTAAATTTGTGCGGATTGTTTTATTTATTAACCAAAGAGTAGCTAGTAGAAAAAACGAGTATTTCCAATATATCTCTTCATTCGAGTTTGACAGAGGATTTAATGCATCAGAAACTGCTAGAATCATTTGTACTAATTATGGAGAAAAACGTAACTGGTGAGAGTACAGAGCGGAAATGGTTTTCTCGATTTAGGGACATTTAGACACAAACGATTCTTAACGTTTAGAAAAACCATACTTTGATGGATATCCCAATCGAAGTTGTTAATTTTCTCAACTGTAATTGTTGCCGTATGGGGGAGCGAACGTTATCATGCTAAAGGTTCTAATTCTTCAGTTGACTACGCAATTCTGCTTCCAATTGCTCCATCTGTTAACAGTAAATAACTCTGATAGTTCCATTTCATGTAGCAGCTGAAAGTGGAGTATACCGCAAATGTACCACTTGCATTGAACTTCAAATGGAAGAAGTCTACAAGCTAGAAATAATATGAACTTTCATATTATAAATAAAGATTCGAATATTGTACTGTACGTCATGAGCGTAGATATGGAAAGCTCCGCAAATATTCTCGATTCTAAGTTATGATTTGCTCGCCGACTGGAATGAACACGTCGGGCGTCGATGTGTAGACACTTCTGTATGGACTGTTGTATGTAATAATGTCAGTATTACGTAATTCGAAAAAACGATCATTGTCGGACGCAGTGAATAAGTTTATTAAAGATCTACAGGGTTCAGTTTACGATGGCCCAAAAATCTAATATGTGGTTTGCGATATATTAATGTGCTGGACGATAAGTGACTGTAAACGTCAAGTGAATAATGTGAAGCACAATTATAAAAGACACTGGCGTATGATCGAATAAGCTATTTTTGATTTATATGTAACACATACGTATTTTGTGTAATCTATCATTTACTTTACTGAACAAAGAAAAAACTCATTATGGAATAAATATGTGAACTGTATATTACTTAGTCGAAAAACGTTACAAGATTTTATACCATCACATTGTGAACGTATTAAAAATAGAATTAAATCAGAATTGCAAAATAAGAAACTGTGGTTATACTTATGTATGTGGACGAAACAACAGGTTGTAAAATAAATTCTATTGTTAATATTATCTTCAATCTTACTAGCTTCCATGAGGGTACAGTAATGTATTGCTGAAGTAATATCAAAGGTAATATTAAAAACACATTGAACTTTCAAGAAACCATCTGTTAATGCCTAATGTAACTATGCGTTCTGGAGGTCGCTCCCTTAAGAAAGACTTTTGTAACCTTACGTGTAAAAAGAAATCTATGCTTTATGTCGTATGACAGAAATAATTCGTAGATGTATCCAGAGGTATATTGCATTAACTGCAAGTGCAGAGACAGTGTTTCGCAATCCCTCAAACGCACTCGAGAATTTCACAGACTGTGCCCGCATATTCCTGAATCATCACAGCCGCTTCTTCTGGGGAACATGGTTACCGGCAGCGTTTTACTATCATAAATATTTTGAGGATAAAATGTGTTTGTTTTAAAATTCGATCCCAATGAAGCTGCCGCTATCAAGGAAGTCCAGAAATAATTCTAAAAATAGGTTAGAACAGATTAACTATTCCGAACAATTACTACCAATTAGTGGAGAGAATAGAAAATCATCATTAATTTGTTTCTCGACATTTTCCCCACGGGGCACTTGGTCCGTTGAAACTGTGGACACATATCTTTTGCTTTAAATATTTAATCCAGTTTTTGACGTGTGTGTTACACCATGTTTTATAAATTGCTACTTACTAACGGGCGTTTTTTTTAGAGGTATAGAACTTTAAGTTGGCAACACTTTTTTAACTGGCGGCCATTTTGTCAGCTGTTAAGTGATTTATATTTAGTTTGGTTTGTCATTTCAACATGAATAGACTGACGCCTGAACAACGCTTGCAAATTGTGCAAATTTATTTTGAAAATCATGGTTCTGTTCGAAATACGTATCGCGCACTACGTCAATATTACGGTCAACATAATCGTCCATCAGAGCAATTAATTCGATTAACTATGGAACGTTTTCGCACCACGTATACTCTAAATGATAACACGCATCCAGAGAGACGTCGTACAGTGCGTACAGAAGAAGTCATTGCTGCTGTAGAGCGTAGCGTAGAGGAAGACCCGAATCAGTCTATCCGCCATCGTGCACAGGAATTGGATATGTGTCCATCCACTTTATGGAAAATTCTGCGGAAAGATCTAGGTTTGCGTGCTTACAAAATCCAACTCGTGCAAGAATTGAAGCCACACGATCACCTAGCAAGGCGTAGATTCGGTGAATGGGCCCAAAACAAGATTGCCGTTGATCCCGATTTTCATAATCGAATTTTGTTTAGCGATGAAGCTCACTTTTGGTTGAATGGATACGTCAATAAACAAAACTGCCGTATTTGGAGTGATGATAATCCTAAAGTGTACGTTGAGACACCGTTATATCCAGAAAAACTGACTGTCTGGTGTGCTTTATGGGCTGGTGGAATAATTGGTCCGTACTTCTTTAAAAACGAAGCTGGCCAGAACGTTACAGTCAATGGTGACCGCTATAGAGCCATGATTACTGACTTTTTCGTTCTTCAATTGAACAATCATGATGTGCAGGAGTTGTGGTTTCAACAAGGCGGCGCAACATGTCACACAGCTCGTGCCATAATTGATTTATTGAAGGAAACGTTTGGTAACCGCATAGTTTCACGTTTCGGACCTGTGAATTGGCCTCCAAGATCGTGCGATTTAACGCCGCTTGACTATTTTCTGTGGGGATATGTGAAGTCGCTAGTCTACGCCGATAAGCCCGAAACGATTGACCACTTGGAGGACAACATTCGCCGCGTTATTGCCGATATACGGCCACAAATGTTGGAAAAAAGTCATCGAAAATTGGCCCTCCAGATTAGACTACGTCCGAGCCAGCCGTGGCGGTCATATGCCAGAAGTCATATTTAAATTATAATGCCAGAAGATTATCTTTCGAATAAAGTAAATTTCATGTCAATTTAAAAAAATCATATTTGTTTTATTCCATTTCAAAGTTCTATACCTCTAAAAAAAAAACACCCGTTATTTACGCCTGTAGCGCGCAGTTCACTTTCGTTTCTATATTAATAAAAACAAACACAGTAAAATATGACATTAGAAGTAAAGAGAAAGTATTTAATAACATGTAGACATCAATATTAACGTATGACAATGACATTTGGCTATAAATGGCAATCTAAAACCTAGTTCTACTTAAAAGTCGACATCAAAAAGTACAGTTTCACAAAATTTAAACCAATGTATGCAGATTTCAATTTGCGCGTTTTTAAATTAATTATTTTTTATTCTTAGAGAAATGTAGTTTTTACTTCTGCACAGATTTTGAACTTACAGGTGTTGTATTTTATTTTGATTTAGTAATACATTGTGTATCGGAAAAATAAAACGGATTTTGTTTTGAACAAAGCGACTTATTTTGAACTACGTTTGTTTTAAATAATTAGAATTCATTTAAAACAGCAAATATAGTTTCCTTATCATTGTAGCACTGAAATATATTATATATTTCATGATATATTATGTAACCGGATAGTTGTAATGTGTTTCCATTCTCTAACTATGTAAACATGTTTTTCGATTAAACAGTTGAAAGTCAGACCGAGGATCCGTTTGATTAGCAATATTAAAGTCGTATGTCGATTAAATGGGATGATTGGAAGGATGTAGCAGGTTAAACAGTAAACACAAAAATGAAGTAACAGTAAATTAATGAAATCAAATAAAATCATTTAGAAGAAACTAGCGCAAAGTAAATATACATATGATCAACTAATCATTGAAATGTAGTGATGCATTTGAAAAAATACAAAATAAGGCGTATTTAAAAAATTAATTCAACTTTTGTTCTTTTATAATTTAAGTTTTGAATTATTTATTTTACTGTATTTAAATAATAATTAATTTTATAGGTATGTAGTAAATTTTTTTTTAAGTTTTGCGTATATTCGTTTCATTTTTAACATTTTGCTATTCATGTTGACAGCTTCTTTAGGATCTGGAAACAAATATGGGGAAGTCCAGAAAAAGATAGTGCAGCTGACGTCGAAAGCCTGCGAAATTTTAAATTAAATCTTTTAACGTGTAACTAGTCGGTATTATTATAGAGTTTGCTTGGTATTTAATAGTTGTTCTTCAGAAAAAAATAAACTCTGTTTCTAGATTTATAACTAATTCGAACACAAAACATAGTTTTTAATTTATCAACCTAAAGTCTACTCCACCTCTCTGAGATATTTGTAAAACAGTAGTTAATGTTAGTATAGCATACTACTGAGAGAAAAGCAAAGCTCTCATCCAATATCAAAGCACGGAAAGCTGTAATTGCATGCACGGCATTAATCGTTAACATATCGCGACTTTATTAAATTAAGATGCAACGTAATCAAATAAAATTTTGCCATCGGTGTCTCGGTAAATTTAAACGAGAAATTACTATTGGAATACATAGTTCTGATGTATCTCTATGTATGGAAGTTTGATCACTTGCTAAGATTCTATAAAACCGCAAAATACAAAGTTGTACACCTGTCTAATAATTATACTATTAATATGCAATACTGTACGATGCATATAAAATAAAAATGCAGGTACTTTAGATAAATATATTCCTAGAAAGAAGGTTTATTGCGAAATTTCTATTTTGTTTTATGAGGCCGGTTTGTATTACTCAAGAATACCAAATTATGTGCACCTGGAGTTATTTGCAACGAGGAAAAACAGCATGGAATTGGAAATTTTTACTAAAATGTACTGTAAGTATAGTTCAGTCGTTGTTCGTCACTTACAGAGTATATTAGTAGATTATTATCGACGTGATTGTTCATGTTTGTGAGAGTTAAATGCTTCTTTTTAATACCAAATAGTCGTATTTCGGAATGTCCAATGGGAAATTAATAAGCAAAAGCGATCTGCTATAATTGCGCTGCAGAATGAGGGTTATTCAGAGAAAAAAATGAACGGTGCACTATACACTCCAGCGATATTGTAAGACAAAGTCTGTCGAAGATCGTAATCGACCAGGTCTTCCTCGAACAGTTCCTAAACGTTTACAAACTAAACTATTTAAGCAAACGAAATCTACGACTAACAGAATTCAAAATTATAGCAGAAATTGTGCACATGAAAATCCTGTTTCGGTGAGTACAACAAAACGCCGTCTAAAATAAGACGATTTTTATGAAAATGAGAAAACCATTGCTGCGACGAGGAAATCAAAAACGGTTACAATGGGCGTAAAACTATTGCAAATGGACGTCAAATGATTGGATTAAGGTGCTTTTGCCAGACGAGTCCCAATTAGCAGTCTTTGGATAAAGACGTAGGATTTATATTTGCAGGGGGAAGTACGAGAAAATACTATGCGAATGCGTCGTTCTGACGATAAAGCATGAGGTTGCTTCAGTTACAGTCTGGAGATGTTTCTATACAGCAGGAACGGGTGATTTGGTAAAAATAGACGGTATTATGCGTAAAAAGGACTAGGGAAGCATTCCCAAACATAGCGCTATTTCTTTAGCCAGATCTGAATCCCTTGAAGTTGCGACGGGATGAAGTCGATAGAAAAATAAGAAATCACTGCTCAACTTCAAAGAATCATCTTTGGCGGCTTCTTCAATCGAAACGGAACAATATTTTTTTAAACACGCTCAGAAGATTAACTGATAGAATGCCATGTGTGGTGCAAGCTGTGTTAAACATGACAAGAGAATATTTCGAGTGTAAGACTTTACAATAAAATCAGAATAATTTTGGTGAATATTTGTTAGTTTTCTTTGTTAGATGTTTGTCAATATAAGCAGAATCAATGCATTTTATTTTTGTGCTATTTTCTGTTTCCGAAATTTTATTGAGTGCCCAAACTTCCGTGAACGATAGTGTAAAATTGCATTTCATTTCGACCTTCATAAGAGAAGAAGAAAACGGACCTTGTAAATTACTGTTTTACACCAAGAGGGTTATAGCCAAGTGAAAATATCAAAGATAGTGAAATGTCCCCGGTATGCCGTGCAACAAACAATAAAAAGAATGACTGAAACCAGCAGTGTAAGTGATAAACCAAAGAGTAGACATCCAAAAAAGATCAGTAAAGCTAATGCACAGTTTTTAAAAGTTTGTTTCATAAGAAATCGTAAGAAAGTTAGTGCAGAACTAGCTCAAGATGAGGCCGTGAGAAAACCCTTACTGCGACGAGGTAATAGAGGGAAACGATTAAAATTTGTCAGAGACCACGAAACTTGGGGATATGAGTGGCGACAAGTACTATGGACTAATGAATCTAAACATCAATTATTTGGAACGAAGAGACATTAGTATGTTTGACGACGCCCTGGTGAATCGTTATTGGAACCATGTTTACACACTACCATAAAGCATGAAGGAGGCAATATCCAAGTTTGGGTTTGTATTTGGGCAGCAGGTGTGGGTGAAATTGTAAAAATAGAGGGTAAATTAGCTAGTGAGAAATGCAGAACACTATTAGAAGAACATGCAACACAATCAGGGCAGCGACTTCTTGGCAATAATTTCATTCTACAGCAAGATAATGAGCCAAGCCTACCTCAAAACTTGTGAAAACTTATTTAGCACAGTAGGAAGAAAATGGGGTATTGCTATTCTTTGCTATTCTGTAACAAACGCAAATCAACAGCAACAACTCGAATGTTCAGATGACGATCTTTTCGAATAATTTCGTTGATTATCACAACGTTTGCGTCCGATATCTGCACCACCGACCGACCGGATCGCTCGTCGCCATAAACTTTTCCCTCTCTTCTTTAAACCCTCTAAACAATTGTACACCATTAGCCTACTGTAATAATTTGTTTCTGTGTGTTTCTGTGGCGATTTTGCCGAGTTTAATACAGAACTTCGCGTTAACAGGTTGCTCCATTTTAGCGTTTTTCACGACCTAGTTGGATAAACCTCTGCGACTCAACTGAATAATCCCTGCTCTTTCAACTTTTCAAATTTAACTTCTGAATTAACTTCAAATATAATTTTTACAGTATTTGATTATGTAACTAAAAAATGTTATGCTGCATTATGTTATCTTACTTAATACTCTATAAGTAAATTAATTCTCTTTTAAAGCCACTGAAACTTAAAGGATTACATTTGAAAGAGAACATATCTAAGCTGATTGCGTAAGCAGTTCGTTTCGAATCAGAGTATTATTTTTATTAATCGAACAGGTATCTATTTAACAAACCGATAAATCATTTTCATAAAAAATGTACGCACTAAAATATAATATTGTATCTTATTTACTACTATTTACGAATAACTTAATGGAATATTACAGAACAGCATAAATACAATGTAATTTTGTTTAATAATCCCACAATATATAATAGGATCAGGTGATTAATTCACGTATACATAAGTACATACGATATATAACTAATATAACCACAATAAACAAATTCGAAAGAAATGGCATAATCATTTGATTTGAATTATGTAACAAGATTTTGAAGAAAAATGACGAATAAAGGAAATGTTTTATTACAGGAGTTTTAATTATAATTTATGCTTCGAAAGTCAATTTTAGAAAGAAAATCTATTATGAATCTAAGATATAATTTTATAGTTTGAAACAAAACATACGAGTCGATGTAAATTGCGTCTGAACTTTCTTAATTAGTATTAGAAAATGCGTCTGACAGTTTTCAAAAGTCTTTCAACTTATTTTAATTTGACTCAATATAAAGTATGTAGCTTTATAGCATCCCCTGGTGTAAGAATGCAATAAGCTAACAATAATGTTAATGAGATTCAGGTGTCCTGAGCTGTAGATGAGCAGGGGTGTATTTTGTAATATTCGTGGAATATATATATATATATATAGACACACACTACCGTTCAAAAGTATTTGGGCACACATATTTTATAAAATTATTTACACATCACAGCTTCTAAGAAATTTATTCTTGAAAAATTGAATAAATATAGGGAAAGCATTAAATTTTCAGAAATGCTGCATAAGTAACATTATGTGAGTTACTTTATTACCTGCAATAAGCCAAAATTGGTTATTGCCACCACATGGGGATTAGTGCAATAAAAGTTTCTCGAAGTTCTTGCAATTGTCTTTCTGTTAAGGATACTTTCAGTAATACTGTTTGAATTACCTCGGATAAGATTTAGGCTAGATTATTGAAATTGCCGTTAGTTACATTTAGGTGTTGGTATATCTCATAACCATGTGCAATCACTGTTTTTAAGACTGTTAAACATGCCGAAACGAAAAGAGTTGTACATAAAAACGCGTGATCTTATAATTACACAATAAATAATACCACCGTAGACTATACCGTCAAAAAATACCGAAAAAAGTGTTCTGAATAAATCACGATGTAGCAGATTCCAAGCAACAAATTCTGCTGAAGATCGTGCAATAGTTGTATCGAAACATTTTAGAGAACGATGGTATTCCTTCAGGATTAAGACTTTTGGGTCGGAATTTTGTATTCCAACAGGATAATGACCAGAAGCATACATCTAAACTGTACAATTTGCAGCACAAGATGCAGACGGATCCATCAAAGTTATTTAATGGCCTCCCCAAAAGCTCCACTCTAAACCCCACAGTTATTGTGGGAATAACTTGATCGGGAGATCTGGAAAGCAATATCAACATCGGAGACTAATATGTGGAAGAAGCTGCAAGAGGCATGGGTCCGGATAGCGCCAAATATCTTGACAAAACTAATTGCAAGAATGTTGCGATTGTGTGCTGCTCTTATCAAAAACAAAGGTTACATAGATAAATCACAAGTTTAAATATGTAATCTTACTGCTAGATATGTATATGAAAATAATAAATATATGTTCATTTTTTCACTAGTGATTTTAACCATTTCTTCTAAATCTATGGTTGCCCAAATACTTCTGAACCGTAGTGTATATTAGATATATAATTAAACAGAAATTTATATAAGTTCTTAATATGTTAAAATACGTAAACGTAGAAATATAAAATGAATCCATTATAAATGTACATACATACACATATAAGAAGCGAGACTTTATATATTATTCTGACAAATATAATGCGTTATTGTAAATAGAAGCAAACTATGAATAAATACCAATTATTTTTAATCTTATTTTGTAAACAAAAATATAAATTTTTTACGTTTAACAACACATAATTACCCATTCCTAATAACTGTATTTATACTTAATAACTAGTAATGCTAACAATAGTCCAATATTAATGAAGCCCCTAGCATAAACTATATGACATGACATATAGGAAAATATCACATTTAAGAAAACACATTTTCACATACTTTGGACATCCTTAAGGTGAGTGCTGTCTCAATCATTTTATATAAATTAATTATAAATGACTGATGAAATTCACATTTCGCAATTTTAACATTTTTCCGGCGTTATATTGGCAATTGCTTCACGAATACAATTGAAAGTTTCTTCGCTAAATTTGGGACAATCGTTAGTGCGGCGAATATATTTTTTCAATTGATTCCAAATTAACCCTATCGGATTAAATATATAGTAAATTGGCGGCAAACGTAAAACAGTGAGTCTTGCGGCTTATATTATCTACAACGTATTCTTTTTCGAAAGTCTTATGTTTTGAAAAGTTTAAAGACTTCTAATAATTTACTTTTGTGTAGCTATCTTCATAATAAATATCATTTTGTTTGTAAAAATACCGATATAGTCATCGTTCCGTTCGAATTTGGTGGCTTGTTCACCTGTCGTGAATGGTGTGAAGCATTGAGCATAAAGCATCCATGACAATCGCACTTCTTTGGGACAGCACTGGTAAGAATTTTTTCTGAAATCGCTCTTCAAATAATGATACTGTCATATCCTTGCGATAGTGAAGACTACAATTTTTTGTCTTTTGTCGAAAATAACATTTCGACCCAATCGCTTTCAGAATCGACGTGCAAAATATTAATTTTATTTCTTTTGAAAAACGAGAGTACATCTGATAAACATGTCTGTGAATAATAAATCCAACATTTTTTTATGGTATCGTGAGTGTCATAGCAAGATTCGTCTACGTAACAAATAAACCGTCCTTGATCTTAGAATATTTTCATGTCAATTAAATATTCTTGACGTAACTTTTGTATACTCGGTGATTCCATCATTACACGTCGTTTGTCTATTGTCCTTAATCGGAAACCAGTTTCAGTGCAGTAGTTCAGCCCTTAAGATGTCCCATACAAATGGGTACGAAACGTCGTCAGATATACTAGTGACGCGGTTCCAGCCCGGAAACCTAGAAGCAGATAGCACGGAAAACATTTTGTTTTAGTGTTCGCCATATTGTTGTTCTAAAGGCTTCTATTTCGGTATTTTCTTAATTTTTTTTTGTATACTCTTTAATGTAGTTACTTGACCCTGCTTGTACATACTATATACTGCTCGTTGAATGATATTAACGTCCCAACTTGGCGTTTCCTTATACAATATATACTTTTATCACGTCTAACTCTCCTGTCCGTAATACCATGCTTTATTATAAACTGTGTAGTAGAACCAGTTAACTTCGATATTCTTTCTATAATGGCCTTGTCTGTAACTTCTGCATTTTCGTCTTATAGTTGCTTAGCTTGAACAGATAAATCTTTTGAGCGGTACTATTTATATTGTCCATCATCGAGTCTCAGTTATCGTTATTTATTTCATATTGCTCACCTTCGCTGTCTTCGCCCAAGGTATCCACAATTTCTTCTAATAAAATATATGCTTTTTCATCTCACTATGTATATTTTGCCACAAACGGAAATTTTTTTTTCTTATATGTAAGAAGCTGTAACGCCATTTTAATTAGATGATCTTAAGTAATGACTATTAAACTCCCAGAATTAATATAAATAAGAAAATTAAGTACACTTAACACAATATATTTAATAGCACTCTGACTATTAAAATAAGAAACAGCTCACATCTCAGATGTGTTTACGTTTCATTAAGCCCTCACTCTAAGGGGTCGCTATAAAAGTTCTGCTATTTAGTCAAATTAAAATAACTTGAAATGAACGACATCTGTATTGTAATAGGTGCAGTAATTACATTTTCACCAAATTCCTTATACTTATTTACGTGTGTAGATTTACCTAGGTAGTGATTTTATTTTTACAGCCATCCTCGCAAGAAATTAAATGGTTTTAATCGATTGCACAAAAACAGTGAATAACTTAAAAACTGGAAGAGATTGGTATAGGAAATTATATTATAATACCGTTCGAAAGCAAATTGTGTATCAGAATATGGAAAAATGTACACGGTGTTCTATTTAGAAAAACCAAGTTAGGGTTTGAAATTAACTAAACTTGGAATTAAATTTTCACCACACCATTTAATTAAGACACCTTGAAAGTATAGGTTGAAAGCTTGGAAATTTAGCATTCCGATCTGTTAATATTGTCGTTCTGTCTTTTTTACTGTAAAATACACAGGGTTATTGCTAACTGCTATTCCTTTTTCTTTTTTGAAAAAAAATAGAATCCAAAATTGCAACAATGTACAAGTGTTCTATTCAAACTAAGGAAAATGATGCCAACTTCTGGTATAATCGGAACTGTTACATGAGTGCAGTTACCTTAGTTGAGGAGGGCAGGTCCGAAAACACTATTATGCAAATTATCAAAATATAAATCGAAATAGTTTGAAATATTCTAATAATAATATGCTTAAAAATACACCAAAAACAACAAAGGTATCACCGATTATATCGCTTGTGTCATTGTGGTCATAATTTCAAAATTGGGATTTACAGAAACAAGAAACTAATGTTCGGAGAACTGGTTAAAATATCTTAAAGAAATATACGGGACAAAAATATTGCACGTAATGACAGTGCGAACTCGCAACACCTTTTATCTTTCATACGTAAAACATATAATTCTCGCAATTTCCACACGAGTTTTTTATTTTACATAAGTTCTACGTACGATGAAGATCGTAATCATAAAGTCTGAGTTGACACTTTAATAGAACGCTAGAATAAAGTCTGAGTTGACACTTTAATAGAACGCTAAAATAACGATTTATATAATTAAAATTACACACACGGCGTGTTTAAATATCAGATAATGTTGATGATCGTCTAATTCTAGATATCCTTTATTGTTTCTCAGCGCCGCGGGAAAAAAAAACATATGCATATTTATTAAATTATCTTTACAATTGCACTCTATTCATAAATGAATTTTTAAATGCATTTTAAATTAAAGACTTTAAGTGTATGTTTAATTTAAATATCCTTGAAATTTCAAAGCAAACTAAAATAATGAGAAAATTGATATCTCATAGACGTTCTAATAAATTTCTGTGGTTCCACATTAGTATGTAATTCCCCTACACCGGTTTTCTAGATTGAATGATTATAATGTGTAGTCATATGTCTAGTCCAATTTCTACAAGTCCAAATATACGCTATCGTTCTAGGAAATTTAGCCAAAGGAGACAGTTTTACAATACCTTAACTTATTAAGTTTTAATAAATTTAACAGTTAAGGATGATAACAGATACCTACAATTAATTTTTTTCTGCTGAATATAATTTGATACCCGTTTTTTAATTAATTTTAGCACGGTGATTTCAAATATCAAACCCTATTACGACATATTTTTCCTCTATTGTATTTTTCCGCTATATTCGTTTAAGTGTAATTAATAAATGTATATGCTTAAACTGTTCTAATTGAAAAACATTCCAAATACATTCAAGTTGTCAGTTTCCAGATTACACGACAAAAACTTAGTCGAGGAAGGTACGATTTATTGTAAAAATGTGTCAAATTTACTAAATGAAATGAGAGTTACACAATATCACCCAAATGAGTAGAGTTTATTTATCGACATTTCAAAAAAAGTCTCAAGTGTATCTTAACGCAATAAGAATCGTTTAATTCCTATTGGTGATTCAGTCCACTTTAGAGAAACATGTGAAGATATTATAAAGGTTTTGAAGTTACTAAGACGTGCAGACCATAATTGGATCATCTGTGTAGATCTCAGAAACCAACACTGGAATCAGAAACAGTGGCCTAGAATATCCGTAAACTTTGGAAAAAATAACGTTATAGCTAACCATTAGTAAACAGAGACAAAATAATTTTTCCACCTCTCGACATCAAACTAGGTCTTATGAAGCAATATGTTAAAGCCTTAGATTTTGAAGGCGACTGTTTTGACCACATACGAGAAAAATTTCCATGACTTAGTTACGAAAAAATTAAATCCGGTGTGTTCAAATTAAAATTTTAATGCGACCTAAATTTCATCACTGAATGAAATTGAGAAAGAGACCTGGACTTCATACACGATGGTTTGCAACAATTTTCTTGGGAATAAAAAGGAGTGAGTCCAATTACAAAGATTTAGTGTAAACGATGGTTGAAAATTTCAATCGCCTAGGTTGCCATATGAGTATAGTATATGGTGAAAGATTTCATAAAGATTTAAAAATTAGGGAAGATCGGTATCAAGCAAGATGGGATCTTCTCAAGATGGTCGACTACTGTTGGAATATTTTGTATAAATACTTTTGTAAGCGCATCTAGTATAATTACGAGAGTCTAGTACCATTATTCAGATCACACAAAGTTGAATGATAGTGAAAGAAATATTTATTAATTAGGTAACTGAACATCAGATGCTAGAGCAATATGCGCCTAGGACTAGAGTTAGCAATAAAGTGCAAGGGGTTTAGAGGATGTTATAGTCTGATTTGTACGGTCCAGTTTAACTATGTCGAAATTGTCTGCACCAAAAACCCAAAAACAAAAGCTGAATTAACAGAAGTCTTACAACAGTTGTGGCAAGAAAATTTTACTCTAGATTATTTAAAGAATTTGCTTTCAGGGATAAGAAGAATAGCAGTCGTGATAAAAATCCTAAGTGGTTCGACTAAATATTACGAATTAGGACCACTGAGAATTTTAAATTTTTGAGAATAATTTTGGAATTGTACCAACAAATACATTTATAGTTTGTTTACTATATTTGAGTAATGCATTTTGTGATTATATGATTTATGGCGATTCTAATTTGTCGTTATAGTATTTTAATGTTAGAACTACTTGCTTCACGAAGGTCTACATCCGCATTACTTTGTAAAAAATCTGAATTTAGTCTTTCTCTGATCCTGTTCCAGAAATAACTACGTGCAGTCCACCACTAAACACCCTTCTCGGAATTAAATACAATTATAGTGGGTTACTTTTATCTGCTTTTCGATATTTTGAGTGCAGCGTTGTGTGTGTAAAGTAAAAGTTTTTTTTGTAGATATTTGTGGAATACAGTTTTTAAATTTTATGACATTTTAGTTGTTTTAGTTTTTGTTTTTTCTGTGCGTAGTGGGGGTTGCGATTCTTTGAACAATATGGAAACGTAGACATCACAAAAAGGTGACACAGAAACTTTATTAAGAACTGGGAACTATTCTCATCGAGAAATCGTAAAAGGAGAATGTGTTTCTCGTCAAGCAATGAACATGTGACAAAGTTAACTGCAGAAACCCTACCAACCACTTCGAGCCGCCGCATTGATTGTGGAAGAAAAAAGAATGACAACGAATTATGGAACCAGATTAATTGTTAAAAGAATAAGAATCGATAGCGACCTATTAGAGGCACTACGCATCTTAGAAGCATATAACATCTAAACATCGAGACGAACTTTGCAATTTCGATTATATGAGGAGAAACTTTAGTTGCCGGCCAGCGAAAAAACAAGATTGGCCGAGGGGATGAAGAAAATGAGATTACAATAGGTAAAACAGCATAAAAACACCCATCATTATTTTATTTACGTTCATAAAATTATGCACGTTCCTCCTAAATTTAAAAATTGAATCAATATTTAGTCTTTTCAAGGTTGTACTCAGTGATGTACCGCTCTTAGAAGTGGTAACAGAAAATTTCCACTTCATTAAGAGAAGACCACACGAGCGTTTACATGAAGCTGCAGTTATTATAGTAGAATAGTTAAATATCCTCCAGCTACTACGATTTGGTCCTACATATCAGGAAAGGAGCTAGGGCCTCTGTATTATGTCACGTATACAATGAACCAAGTACAAATACAACACAAATCCGAAATGGAATCAATTCTAATTCCATACATTGATTCATTAAGTTCTAAAGATGTTTACATATTTATACAAGATGGTGCACCAAACCATATAGCAAAATCCATAAAAGATTTGTTTTTTTGTAGCAACTTGCAGGTCTTATCACGGTTAGGCAACTCTCTAGACCTAAACCCAATCGAAAATGTATGGAATAGTTTATAACGGATTGTTTACTCATCTTCCAATCTGACACAGCTGTTTTAAAACATACTTGGCGCAATATCAGGATTTGAAGGAATTAGCTACGTCATATAACAGAAACATGCCGAGAAGAATTGCCGCCGTGATCAAAGCAAAGGATAGCAAAATATTGATTCATATTATTTAAAAGCATATTTGAATCTTTATATTGTAATTTTAATAAATAGTTGTTCATGTCAAGTCGTTATTTTGTCTATTTCTTATAAGAATGAAACCAAATATATATGGTGGTCTTAATTTTATTTCGGGGTAGTGTACATATAAATACACCCAAATATTTTTCGAAAAGTCTTTTAACTTTTTCATTTCCGAAAATACTTAAATTAAATTAAAAACTATTTAATTGTGTATACGAGGGTAGCCGGTTATATATCGGAAACACTTTTAGTGTTGTCTCCGATCTGATGATTGCATCGTGAAGTTTGTCATTTTTGACAATATATTTACCTTGACAGTTTTATTATCCCGTCTATTTCTAGTGTTGACAGTAACTTGAAAATTTTATGTCAGCGAAAAAATGGAATTAACTCGCGAACATTTTCGTGCAATTATTTTTCATAACTTTCGGCGTGGACTATCTCAACAAGAATGCATCGATGAGCTGAATTCTTTACATGGTGATGAAGCACCATTGAAAACTACAGTATATCCTTAGTATAGTGAATTCAAACTTGGACGGCGTTTTTTGGACGATGAATTTCGTGAAGGTCGTCCCACAAATGTTGTGTTGGAAAACATTAATGCAGTGTCTGAATTGATAATGCAAGACCGTCATGTGACATACCGTGAGATCGAGGCATCTCTAGGTATTAGTAACACCAGCGTCCATAAGATCCTGCATTAACATTTAGCTGTTAAGAAGCTATGTTCACGTTGGATACCATATAATTTCACAACCGCTCAAAAAAAGGACTCGCGTCGATTGGTATTAAGAAATGCACAAAAAATACAATGGCGGTGCTGCAAAGAACATTTATAAAGTCGTCGCAGATGATGATCTATACGTATGAGTCTGATAGTAAACAGCAGTCGACTGTGTGGGTATTCCAAGATGAGCCAAAACCAACAAAAGTTTTTCGCGTTCGAAGAGCATCAAAACAAATGGTTGCCTGTTTTTTCGGAAAAACCGGTCAGGTTGCAACCGTGCCTTCAGAGAGTTGTAGAACGGTTAACTTCGAATGGTACACAACTATTTGTTTGCCAAAAGTTTTTGAAGAAATAAGGAAAACAAACCGAAAACGACAGACCATTCTCCACCATGACAATGCGAGCTCTCACAGGTCGATTAAACAATTGAACATTTGACCGGACAAAACATTGAATAGATGAGCCATCCACCGTACAGCTCTGATATAGCACCCTGTGATTTTTTTGTGTTCCCACACGTGAAGAATAAACTTCGTGGTCAACGGTTTTCTACGCCGGAACAGGCAGCTGAGGCATTCAAAACTAATATTTTGGAGATACCGCAGTGGCTTTTCGGGTTGGTTTAAACGAATGCAAAAATGCATTGATTTCCAAGGAGAATATTTTGAAAAGTTATAAAAACTATTTACGATAAAAATTTTTTTTTCGTTTGCTATTCCCGAAATATTAACGGTTACCCCCGTATTAATTACTAAAGGTACATTAACTTGCAAGAAGTAATACCTGTAAGAAAGAATTAATAAATAATTATATCGTATTAATATTAAGTTTTGGTATGTTATAGCAAACAAAACGTAAAATCGTGTTATGTATAAGCTCATAAAATAAAATTTTAAAAAAAATTAGCGAAAATTTCAAGCAATGAGATGTGATAGATGTATGTATGCAAATACGTATGCAAAAAAAAAGACAAATACAACATGGACTGGAGAAATGGATTTTAGTATGGACAAAATCATTAAGTAACCCATGTATTATAATCTATTATTTTCATTACACATTTTCATGGGCTTGTACCCACCAGGCTGATCACATAAACAAATTATACATGTAGTAAACCCATCTTCTGCTGAAATGCTCTTATCTTGCAAAAAGTTAGTAAATGTAAGTAATTAAAAAAAAGTAAAAATGCAAAAAAGGGAAACTAATTCGATAAATCCAAAATAAAAACAAAACAATCTACAAAATGCCAGCTATTTTATATTTATTTACAGATAATTTGACAAGTAGAAATATAAAATTCTGACAGAAATAGTTTGTTATTAAAGTAAAAAAAAAAAAACCATGCAATAAAGATGCTGTATTTGCTCATTGAAATGCAAATTGCAATCCAAGACTTACAACATTACAGGGTGTGCGACATGATGCCCGTGTAACCTCTTGCGGAATGTTCTATCCTGACATAATCCGAAACTTTATTCCAATTTGTTAAAGAAAAACACACAAACAACACTTTTCATTATTACGTCAGCATATACAGCATCCCAGGTTAAAGATATTTTCAAGATATTTTCGAATATTTTGTGAATATTTAAAAAATATATACCAATAAATTTATATATGTACATATGTTGTGAAAATATTCTATAAATTAATATTGTACCCCCATTTTAGTTTTCAAGAGTTTATTACTTTTTACAGCATTACTACTTTTTAATTAATATCAAACTTTTATTTATATTTAATTTCAGAATTTTGTTTCAAAAATACAGAAGACATTAAACATTTAAATTTTCTACACTTGTACCACTATACAAACATGATATTTTAAAATAATAATGGCTGCTTATTATTGGATTTTTTAACTTAAACTTTCGTAACTGGCGTATATATACAGAGCGTGAACGCTTGCTAGAATCAAATACCTTAGCCTTAGTTGTAGGTGACTAAAACTAATCCGAAAGTTGTACGACCATCGTATGCATATCGTACTGGCTTTAGTTGGTGAAGTGCTTTGTAATGAGCGAGTTGTACTGTTCCTTCTTAATCAATTAAGGTTAATATAACTCCTTTCCACAATAATTTTCGTATTCTGTATTTCGACAACTAAGTTGTCATCAACAACAGATAATTAATCACAGTGTCGTACTTGGAACGACAGCAAAACCCGCACAGAAACAAAGTCCGAATTACATCGCCGACAGCCAAATACATACATAGTGTCCGCATCAGATTTACACCGTCGAAAGCCCAAACACACGCAGTGTATTTTATCTCTCTATAATGTGTACGCGTTTTCTATGTTGCCATCGTGATAATTTTTACGTCATTGGCTGTACTTTGCATTTACTTGAAAAATTAAATTCTTTCTAGTTACGATATTTTATTATGAAACCTATTTTAAAAGATTAAATTTCGCCTCAACTTTATATTACTTCCAGACAATTAACTGTAGAAAATTTGTTTCTTTAATTTTCGTACAAATGTTCAATGTTTTTGTGAAAAAGTCCATGCTTGACAATGCTGGTGTTTGACTAATAAGAACGCGTATATCAATCACGTGACTGCGTTGCACGTGTTGCGCGTAGAGTCGACGTCACTTGCCGCTGAATGCGGCGGTCCGTTAAACGTGTTTTCTCGACTAAGCTGGATTACTCATGTTTAATTATTCAATCCCATGTGAGATTTACTCGAAAAATAAAGTAAAGATACATACACATCGTGAACCTTACTTATATGTCGAAGAAGTATAGCCGCAGTGCAAATCAATTAGGTCGCTTGAGCCTTTGTTAATCACTATAAAGTATAGGATCCAGTTGCCGGTGGCGCTGTATTTTTTTTAATTCGCCACGTGGATAAAAGGAACTTGGATGTGACACCAACTACGCAGCGACTAGGGTGGACACTTATTTAGCTTTTTGATAGACGTTTAGTAGTTAAGGAGTTTGGTATATTAAAATATAATCGTTAATCAAATTTACATTTCATTGCTTCTTAATTTTCATTAATTATAAATGTATATAAAATTAATCCGTTAAAACAGTGTGTATTAGCTGTACTTTAGAAAATATAGCCTATTCAAAGGTAATTGTCTTGGACGAATCCATGCGATACCTGCATAGCAAGTTCCATGTTACAGTTAAATTATTGTATAATAATCATTTCCTGGCCAATACATTAGAACTAATTTTAAGTACTAGTATATATCTATTAACTATATATCTATTAAGTACTAGTATATATCTATTAACAGATGGAGAGATATATGTACATAAATGTGTAGCAATAATCAATGAAAACATAAAAAAGTGAAATTCTGAAATCAATAATTAAGTTATTTCAACAAGAAAAAACATTTTTCAATCATTAATGATACAATTACTTCCAGATACTTAGTAAAGAAAAGATAAATATTCAAATTCAATAAAAGTAGTTATTAGGAAATATCCTGAAGAGATAAGATTGGATTACATAGGCAAACACGCCATATGTACATTCCTTGAAAGTTGCTAAAAAATTATTTCAAGGGTCTATAAATAGTGCAAAGCGTTTAAAGATTAGATTAGATTATAATTCTTGAAGTGGTTTCTGAAGAGCTTATTCTATTGCGATCTCTTCAGATCTATTGTGGTCCTCATGCATAGTTAAAATACGTTCCCTTAACTAGACCTAACAGGTTTGAGACATACTCAGTAGGTTTTCAGATGACAGACTGAATACTTCCTCCAGAAAAGCTCCTCTCTGATGAAGCCCTTCAACTTTCTGGTCCGAATACTCACTCAGGCTACTATCACCCTTTTTACGACTAGTGATCTGACGCCGGGTCCGTATGCAATTTCATACAAGCTTAGAATTCACTTACATCGAATTTAATGCCTCTACCATCATTTAGCTATCGAAGAAAATAGTCTACTAATTTCTTCAGTTAACTTCGGCTTCGACTCCTTGTTCTGTCTTAGAGCCGTCTGTGTACCATATAGGTTCTGTCTGCACAGATGAGATGGACCTTTTTCATTCTCCTCTATTTGGTATAATTATTCTGATAGTTCTTATCAAAGTTGAATTTGTAAACCATGCCTCAGCTTTCAATAAGGGAGTCTGTCTTAAGTTCTCCTAACTTATAATAGTCAATATCGTAGGTTTAGCTTGTGGGAGATTGACCTTGCATTAGTCTATAGGCCACTGACTGTGCCGTCAT
Source organism: Dermolepida albohirtum (assembly GCA_031893035.1). Classification (NCBI taxonomy): domain Eukaryota; kingdom Metazoa; phylum Arthropoda; class Insecta; order Coleoptera; family Scarabaeidae; genus Dermolepida; species Dermolepida albohirtum. The sequence goes on along the minus strand of JAVIWB010004819.1, from coordinate 248,389 downwards.
CCAAGAGAAGTCTGGTAAATTTGGGGAATTAATAAAATTAATGAAAAAGAGCGCTGTGTTTTCTAAACAGAAGAGTATAATCCCACAGGTGCACAAACAATAATAAAATACGTTGGAGGGTCAGTGCAAGTGTGGGGTTACATCATTTCTGCTAGAGTGCTGCTTAACAGTTCTGCCTTCTGGTATCCGACTTATTGGTAATTTTGCATTTCAGTAAGATAAGGATCCGAAACGTACATCTTAGTTCATAAAATATCTGCGAAACTATGATTTAATAGCCCCAAATACTGAACTTAAACATAATGCATAGAATATATGGGATTTTTGAATAAAGCGAGATGTAAGAGTGTGACTCACAACAAGTTCAGAACTACTTCTAATCCAGTCTTCACTCGAAACAAACGAAACATTTACAAACTCTTGTGCCTAATCATTTATATATTTCTCATCTATATTCAGTAATTCACAGTCTATGAAGTTTCTGGAAAATACTGACTTAGAAGTTTTATTTTAACATTTATGATTTCATCTTTTTTTTTTAATTTAATTAAGCATTAATTAGGCACACAAATATTTTTTTAAATTATGTTCTAGTTTTACCAATAACGCCCGCACTAATTTTTGACTTTTTTCCTCAAATGAGCGATTTTCGATTTAAAAAATATATAAAGACTAAAGAAGCATTTAGTAGGCCAGGAACAGATTTACTTTGTTTTATAAGCGTAAAAAAATTATAAAAACTTATGAAACTGTCGTTAAACAAAATATGGCAAATTGTCGAATTAGCAAACACGCATTACATTGAAAGTCTTTTGTATTGTAGCAAAAGCACAATGGAATTTTTCCATATGCACGAACGTTTTCAAGCAGTAAGAGAAGGTTCTGTGAAAAGGAATCTTTTGAAACAAATAATAGGTTTAAAGATGCACGCCGGATTGCAAGAATACCGTAAATTGAATTTATAAAACGAGAACAATTTAGATATTTCACTTGTTCTAGTTTAGACGATTCATGTTTATATAATATACACCTATCGCATTTAACTGATCCAAGGCCTAGTTCCTCCGCACTTCCTATAACGAATAAATTTCTGCCAATGGTACAATTGCTCCAAAAACTGCGCAAGAAATTTCCATAATAATAATCATTGAGTCGATGTAAACTTGCATGTGATCACGAAATCTTACTACCAAATGACCTTGAATTGATAACCAAATTATCAGAATTATTTAATTGGGCGCTTTCTTTCCGTCAGCAAAATTGAATGGACAAACTAACTGAAGACAATGCATTGAAAGTGGTGGATATTTTCAAGAACTAATTTATTTAATTTCTTTCTTTTTTTTAATTGGACACAGATATTTGCTGTTTTTTTTTTTAAGTAATAGGAAAAAATTATTATCAAAAGCCACCATTTGTGAATGAGAAATTCTTTTCTGATTTTTCATGTACTTTGCGTCATAAAACTAAAGATCCCTTCTTCTAAGACCAAACTTATTTGAACGCGTAGGCCAATTCCTGAAATATTCTCTATAATATACCATTTTCATTTAATTCAATTCTACTTCATTTAATTTCTAATTTCAAAATAGAAACTCAAAGTTTTTTTTTACTCAACAATCTACTTACCCGGTAATTATAATCAATGTTCAATGTTGACGCTATTAGTTTATTCTTCTATTGTATACCGTGCATTCATTTTACCTCGCTACGAAAACTGTACCACATTATATTCGGGTCTAGCTGCCGAATACCGATCAGAATGTAAAGTGGTGGGGCGCGAGTCATTTGAATCACGACTATAACTGACTACTGACCGTACTTGCTGCAGCCCCACCACTAATTTGACTGTAGGCGACACGAACAACTACTTAATCTGTAGTCAGTCGTTGTTGTGATTCGACTGACTCGCGCACCACCACTTTACACTCTGATCGGCATTCGGTATCTAGACCCGAATATAATATGATACGGTGTTTGTAGCTTTTTAATATGAAAGCACGGTATAAATTTTAAGCAGTTATTTAAATATGTATATCGTTTTAAAGCGTTTTTTGTCATCGAGCTTCTAACGATATCATTTTCAAAGTTATCACAACACCTTTAATTATATCAAGCCTTTTTATTATTTATTAATTTTTGACGTGGTTTTCTTGAATCGTGATTGGTTCATTTCAAATTGACTAGGGCATTTGTCATTCGCCCCACAAATTCTTTTAAAAGGCTAAACCTTTTAAAAAACTCTCTCTCTCTTCTAACATATCTCTCAATTGAAAAAGACGTGCACGTTCACGGACAAAGTTTTTACCGTAGCCCTGTATATGTAGTGTTCAACGTGCATATTTCGTACATCACGTATTGTTTAATACCAATTTTCTACTAATCCTTGTATATTTTAATCCACAGCTTATTACCGAATTCATTTTATTACTGCGTTTTGCAAATGATTATATTTTTCCTTTTATCTTTTGCTCTAGCTTATTAATTATTCTTATTCATTCACTCAAAGTTTTAAGATTTCTTTATTTAAATTAAATAAAATGAATTTTAATCTGTTTTATTTCTGCTAACAATGGTTCCGTCAGCTTGACATACATCCTGCACTCTTTGATAATTATTATTGCACACTAAAGCTAGTCCATCTTGATTTCAATTTAATTAATATAGTAGCTTTAGGCAGGAGGACTAATACATATTTGTTTATCAAGTAAATACAAATTGTTCAAATTTAAAAATTGTTTTGATTTACTGAAGATGCAAAAATGTGTTTTTATGCGTAGTTAGTACATAATAAAATCCACAAAACGATTAAAAAAACAGTCTCGAATGAAATGAAGAAAAATCAATTTCCTTTCAGTTTCGGGCTTACGTTAGTATCTACATTGTTCAAAAATTTTGCAGATGATACAGAAAAAAATCAATAATTTTAACCAATTTTTTTTAATTCTTTTTCAAAATATTCGCCTTTATGATCTATGCACTCCTGCATTCGGTGGAAACAGTTATCAAAACATTGAGCCTATTGTTCTTCAGTCACCTCAGATACAAATTTTTCGTAGGCTTCCACAGTCACTTCCGATGCATTAAATTTCAATTCACTCATTTTCTCTTTTATGTATGGGAATAAAAGGAAGTCACAAGTGCCAGGTTTGGACTATAAGGCGGATATATCACCAATCCCGTTCGTAAAGCGGCTTAAAACTCTGATGTTTGAGATGCGTTGTGTGATAGTGCATTGTCTTGATGGAGAATGATTCGTCCTCTTGATCCTTACTCGCGCATTTTTCGCATCGGTGCGTCCGAAAAAAGAAGCCACCATTTTCTTGACAGAGCTTCGTCCGTGTCTCAGTTTCGTAGATTTCTTCACGTTTTTGAAGACCCATTGAGCTGATTGTCGCTTGCTTTCTGGCTCGTAACAATTAATGCAACTTTTGTCACATGTAACGTACACTAATTTTGCTCGACCATGGTTGAATTTTTAAAGCATTTTTTTGTAATAATCCATACGCGTTTTTTTGAGCTTCCATTAAATTATGTGGTATCCATCAAGCACTAAGCTTTCTAACGGCAAGATGATCATGCAGGATAGTTCTGATTTGGATCATACCTATGCCCAATGATGCCCCAATATCTCTGTATGTGCAGTGGTTGTCTGTCTTTATTATGTTGTACACGGCGTCGATGTTTTCTGAAGTGACTGTAGTGGCAAGTCGTTCCTCACGATGCTCGTCTTTGAGCGAAACACGTCCAGGCTGGAATTCGTCCACCGTTCAAGAATCGCCAAGTATGGTGCTTCATCGCCAATCTCTTGATTTTTGCGAACACTCTTGTTGAGTGAGACCGTCTTTAAAAGCGTAGAAAATTTTCGTGCGTTAATTCCACTTTTCACAAAACTCATTTTATTTAAAAGAAACAATAGCATATGTTAGCAATCTATAATGCTATTCGGACTAGAAGAATATCAGAGAATACGACAAAAATATGTTTGACAGCGCCATCTTACAGGCAGTAGCGTAACCGCAAAACTTTTAAAGCAACCTATGTATGATTTACTTTTATAATCATATATAAGTAATTAAGTAATAGTATGCAATTATAAAACGCCTATTTGTAATTTTCGGTCAAATGACTTTACAACTTTACCCGATCAATTTCTTTTTTATAAGTTGGCAATCTATTGAGATTTCGGGAAATTCTTCCGTTGCTTTCCTTATCATATAGAAAACAAAAACAACATTTAGTATGACTACAATGATATAGATAAATAGATATTATCTGTATACCGTTAGTCACCGTTCATGTATTATAAAATAATGTACCGACGCTATTTTATATATAGAACTACACGCCTGACTCCGCCTATATACTTGATATCAGTATTGAATTGATTTAATATGTTACACACATATATCGTATGTATCACTATCGAATGAATTAATTCATGTTTGTTTTACCGGCAATATTATTGCTAAACAAGCAGTGATAAACACTGTAAGTACCCAAATATTATAATGTAATAAAGTTTTATCACTCTTGAATAAAGAAGTTACTAAATATAGATGAACAATTTTTTCAATTTATATTTAGTGGAAAGTTGTATTAGATTTTTGTTTTAAAACTAATTTTATAATATAATATATTAACAACATTATGTTGGTAACTTCGGTTAACACTGAAAAATATCAGATTAATAGGAAAAATCTATAAAGTCCCGGACAAAATGAACGCATCAGATAGAAACTTACAAAGGGTACTAGGAAAGTTTTGCAATACAGCTTTGTTTATTTAATTTTTTCAAAGTAATTTCCTCTTCACTCAATACACTTCTCCATCCTCCGGAAAACACACTCGTTGTTCCAAGCCCGCAGAAGGTCCTCATCCCTGGAAAACCGCCTCCGTTTTAGCTTCATTTTCACATGCAGGAACAGTGCAGGGAACAAGATCTGGACTGTAGGGAGGGTGCTCGAGAAGTTTCAATCCTGTCGTTGTCAAATATTCGGTGCAGGCCTTGGCGCAGTGACCTGGAACATTATTGTGATGGAGGAATCCTTTGACCGCAGGTTCTTCATAGATCCAATGACTTTAGGCAGGCACTGTTCAGCATACCACTTAGCGGTGACTGTCTTCTGTGTGTTCAAAAGGACGCGTTCCACAACTTCATTCGATTTGAAAAATACAGCTATCATTTTCTTTACAGATCGGGATTTTTTGACCACTACGGGTGTGTCCTCATCATCAAAGACCCAAACTTTGTTTTGAGCTTTGGTCGGCACATCGTAATAGTGCAGTCACGTCCCGTCACCTGTCACGATGTTGTTCACATACCGAGATTGTCCCTTATTAAACTTTTTTAGCATCTCCCGGCACCAAGTCACACGTCGTGTCATCTGCTCCCCATTGGAATTCTCTATACCACCGGAATATCGTTGTGCGATGTGGACAAACATCACCTAGTGCAAAATTCATTTTATCGAAGCACTGGTTCATGTTTAAACCACGCACGAAATTATAACGCAAAACTGCCCTCATCTCATTTCGTGACCACGATGCCATCGCAAGCACTATACACTCTCACTGCTAATGAATAACTGAACGCATCGACATGGCGCGGCGGCTACTATGCACGTATGAACGTGTCTCAACATGCAGCAACAACAGTGGAGAGTACTATGAATCAAGTGCAACATAAAGAGGTTGTTGAAACTGTATTTTTGTCTTTCCTAAACTGACTAAATGAAATAGAAGGACCACACACTGTCGTGCAGGATAGAGCTCCATGTCATACAGCGAAATCGATCAAAAATCTGTTTCAAGAATCTAACATACACCTTTTATCCTGGTCCGGAAACTCATCCAATCTAAATCCGTTCGAAAATGTATGGAACATGTTGAAAAAATTTGCGTTCTCATCCTCGAACCTGACAATAGCAGTATTAAAAGATAATATTTGCAGAAATTGACAAGGGAATGCAAAACTGCAGGATATGGTAAAAATCTGTACAAAATATTAATATATTATTAATATCTTTTATAAAGCATAAATAATTATTTCATATGAGTAATATATGTCTGTTTTTACTTTATTTCGGATACATTTTAAAAAATACCAAAATCATAATGTGACTAATTGTACTGCAAGGGAAATACACGCATCGTTGCAAAATCTTCATTTCTAGCCGAGTTTGATTTCACTAGTCAACAGTTTTACATCATAGATAAGTACTTTATAAGCAATGGTTAAAACTTTTTAGCTGAACCTAACATCGTTACTCTGTATACTACACTGTCTATTACCTGCCAGGTTAATCGTAAGCCTTCGTATAAGTTAAGGTGACACTAGCAGCCACAAACGCTCTGTATGTTGGCCAAATCTGTTCACAAATGTCTTTCAAATCTTTGTATTTAACACGTTCAGTTTTTTTATATCATTCTGCTTTAGAAATTATGTCTAAAATTTTCTAATATAAATATAAGTAGCAAGTAAGTCCAGTCCAATTTTTGAAATAATGCTCACATAGTATGGAAAAAATAGCCTAAACATGTATTTCATAATCATTTAAAACTTTAAATTGTCCTATTTTTCATTAAATATGTTGAAATAAATTTTTCTTTTCATTTTTATAATGAACTTCACCTAGGTGACTGTCGCTTTGCTGCATTTGTCAGGAGTTGTCGTGTATTCACCATGCATCCAATAAATATCTATCAAGTATGTATAAGTATATTACGCAATGCTACAAACACAATTATTTTATTTAAAACATTTGATAAGAGATTTAAGAATATATTAAGAAAATGCAATACAAAAACAATCATAACAAAATGTAGCACTTATATGATTTTAAAGTTATACTAGCATAGCGAAATTAATAAATATGACATGAAAAGTATTTTTGTTGAAAAAATGTTAAGACATCTAGTTCACCCTGTATCTAATGTTATATTAATAAAGTTTAAGCATACTGAAAATCATAAACTGGGCAATAAATAATAAGAGTATTATCATCTCGTCAATATTTGACAACATATCTATCATTTCAATGTGATTCACATATACACTTATATGTATATGTACATTAAACATGTTTTTAGAACACTTGTATTTTTTAGAAAATGATTTAATTATATCACAACTTTTTGTAAAAATATTCACAAAATATTCAAAAAAACAACTTGAAAATATTAATAATTAGAACATATTAATAAAACAATTCACACTATAATAATCTTGCAAACCATGAATAAAAGGTAGATAGAAAATGAAATAATATCGAAGCCATATCAAATAAATTGATAATAACATTTAAAATTTCTAAATACTGTGATTAAATAGTTAGCACAATTTAGTTATTAGTGAATAACTAAACAATATATCATGCTAGGTGACTTGAAAAAAATAATTCTTTACTATATAATAGCAAATGAAAATACAGGTTACTTACCTCATCAAAGAACACCTGTGTTTTACGTAAGATTTGCTTTAATTCAGTTAATTCCAGGAAATTTCTCTTCAATGCTTCGGCATTTTGATTCACTTCTCGTAATTCATTTTCCAGCTTTTCGAATGTAGCCTTTGTTAAATAAAAGATATAATAAAGCAAGCCTGTATTTTTTATACAAAACCACAAACAAACCTCTAAATCAATCATTTCTCTAGGTTGAGGCGCTTCTGGATTTTCACCAGTATCAAGCATGGGAATTCCATCTTTCTTGATTTCCTTCTCTAGGTAACGGAGCTTTCTTTCCATTTCATCACACCTCCTGACTTCATTGACGAATTTTCTTTGGAAAGCATTAACGTCAGGGTTCAACTAAGAATCACAAAGTGTTAATTAAGTACGTATGTTCCACAATATATACAATGGATCTTACATCTCTGAACTGAACTAATCCTAATTCACCTAATTCTGATACACAAGCATATGCAGCCTCACTTTGTAGAAAAAGTTGACATAATGTCATCTCCGCGCTCCTAAATAAGGAGCCCATGTTGAAATAATTAGTATTACACGATGTACAACAACTCAGAACACGAAAACTACTAGGAATAATTCAGTTGACGTGAACACATATGTCTGTTATCTTGGAAATTATCAATGTTGTCTGTCATGTGATAGAACTGGACCTTGCGCACTGTCTTAAAATTTCTATGTGCGCGCAGATTGCGTTTTTTATTGATTATTTCAATAATATTTTTTTAAGTCTAGATTTTTGTTTGAAGATAAATTTATTGTAGATTTAAACTGTTAATCCATTAAACCCCACTTGCGTAACGACATTAGATATTCAAGTACATAGAATAAACTTTCATTTCAAAATATATTAATTCTTTATTTAATGACCTGCGTTCAGCAACATAAGCACATACATTTATTGATTTCCAATTTCTTCTATTAATTCCCGTGTTCTCCGTATTCTTATATATTTACTGTCACAATTGAAATAAAATTATTTATAGTAGAAAAGAATGCATCAATAATATAGAAAACTAAGCAAGACTAATTCTCTAGTTCGCTCAAAAGATTGATGAATGCTAAAATGTAGTCCCAAGTCACCTCTAAATTAATTGTAAATATAAAAGCTATATCCACTTTATAAATCGTACTGCATACAAGTTTATTTTATTATATTACACAGTCGATATATATTATTTGAATTGGATTGCTTTATACACTCATGGATGCTAATGCAGAAATACGTCACTGATGTGTTCGAACTTCCCTTAATGAAACATTATTCATTACTGCTTTCATTAATTTTTTTCATTAGTTGTAACTTCTCGAGTATTCACGAGGAATATTTGTATTGCTTTACACAATTTTGGTATTGAATCTGCTTTATAGAATAAGAATTTAAAAATCAAGTAGTCTGTTCGCAATGCTTCAAATCGCGATTTGAATACTTACACCGTCATGTCAAAATAGCCAAAATTTGAAGTTCGCGGAAATCGATTCACATGCCTCTCATTCAAAATTATGAGTTTTGCAAGTAAAGATGGTGTTCAGTTTGACTTCGAAGAAAAAGAAAAACTCCAAAATTCCAAAACTTAACTCTAAGGTTCGGGTGCAAACAAATTCTCAGCGAAATGTTACCGTCACCAATAATCTAATACTGACACCAGAACAATCGCAAAATTTTCCAGATCCGTCTGTATATCAGCAGTTGACATCGAGCAGAGCTATATTCGAATCTCACAAGCTCGAATCAGCCTGTAGCTTTTTAAGATGTCTGAAAGAGAAACTGGAAAAAGATGTTGACGAAGAAAAATTAAGTTCTTTTGACAATTCAACGTCGGAAACTATAACTGACATACTGGATACACTAATCGATGTTAGCGATAATATAACGCCAATAATAAGTGACGTTTCCAATTCTACTAAGTCGACGTATCGCAGTACGGTTTCTTCAGATTCTTCATCAGTGTCAGAGAAATATTTTAACAGAACTATGACCGCCACGAATAAATTATTAGAAATTGCAAAGAGCCCGAAAGGAAAGCCCGCGAGCATGTCTGATGGTAATTATTATTTTGCACAGAAGATTGTAGCTAACAATTTAGAAGAGTTTACAATATTCAATAATAATATTAAAAGTGTAGGTGATAAAATTTACGTTGATAAAAAATTACTAGCTCAGTTGATTGAATTGCATACTTTACTGAAGGATACGATAACCAAACTGAAAAATCAAGAAGATAAGTTTTTATTGGATAACAAATTCAGAGAGCAGTTTGATAAAAGCGGAACTTTTCACCCGTCAGAGGATTGGAACAGTACGCCAAAACCTTTCGGACCATTGGTGACATCTACCCCGATGTCCAAATCTCCAGTTCAATTTCAACTAGATAATTTTGGTGCTAAGGAAACTGGTGCAACATACGTTACGGCTGTTTCCATTCCGCAATACAAGAAAGATAAGAAGTCATCGAGGAGAGATGTAGATTCTACAATTATACCTAATTCGCCTAAAGGTTACACAGAACAAGATCAATCACAATCGTTCGCGACGGCACGTGGATCTCCCGTACCTAAGTCGCCTAAAAGTTACGTAGACCAAGATCAATCAGAATCGTTCGCGACAGCACGTGGATCTCCCGCCAAATTAAGCCACGAGTCCGGTGCATATGTAACTGGGCTTGATTCTGACAATAAACTAGCCTTTCAACCTAGTGCGAATATGACTTCTCCTGGCACTCCTCGTAAAGTATCTCCTCAGTCTAGTGCGTATATGACAGCGCGTGAAACTTCCGATAGAATAACTCCTCAATCTAGTGCGTATATAACTGCACACGAAGCTACCGACAGAATAACTCCTCAATCTAGTGCATATAAAACTGCACGTGAAACTACCGGTGGAGTAACTCCTGAGTTCAGTGCATATATAACTGCGCGTGAAACTTCCGAAAGAATAACTCCTCAATCTAGTGCGTATATAACTGCACGTGAAGCTTCCGGTAGAATAACTCCTGAGTGTACTGCAAATACAACTGGAATACCTTGTAAAATTACTCCCGAGTCTAGTGCATATGCCACTACACGTCAAAGTCCTACTAAAATATCCTCTGAGCCGTGTGAATATGAAAGTGCCAATCAAAAGTCAATTAGGACATTACCCGGATCTAGTTCAAATGCAACAGCACAAGACACAATACTACCATTTGATTTAACATATACGATAGCTAAGGTACCAGAAGACAAAGTCCTTAAGGTGGGTAAAATGAAAAGGAAGGCTATTAAAGCAACGAAATTGGACTTTGGAGCAACTTTGTTAACTACGGGACTGCCATCGGAGTATACTGATTACGGTATGTTACAAGTTTCTTTTTGTATTTATGGTCTTAAGCAAGATGTATATTTGTTCCAAGCAAAATAATTTTGATGAATTTTCAGTTTAACATTTTATTAATATTTATTATAAAGTGCATATAATGAAAACATGTTTTAAATATAGCAGAGTGGTGAACTATATTTTCTTTTTTTTAAGTTCGAAAACTTTATATTCCAGGAATATTCTTCCTTGTAGAGGAAAAACAATCGATTTTTTAATTTTTCATATATTACGAAAGTTTTAAATCTTAAAAACATGCACACGATATTGTAAATGCAAATTTATATATTTGGCAACAAATGTGAACAGTAAGTACTTCTATAAGTGATAGTACGCCAAGATATAAGTTCATAGAATGAAATGAAGTAAATAAGTTTGTGTTTAATTCTCAACTTATTAGGGTATTGTATATATTGTATATTGATATATTTGGGACTTTAGTATCTGTGGGATAAAGTGATTTAAATATCTGCTATAAACTTTTCATGCGTAATTTTACTTCAGAAGTACCCTATCAAGTAGTATATACGTTTCATAAAGGTCGAACTTCTCCCTTTCTAAAAATAAATTATTGCTTTTTAGCAAGCGAATCACTTATTACTGGCGTTATATTATCGCTGTTGTCTTTTAGCAAGTGAAAGTAATTATTTAGCTTCTGTGGTAAATCTTTTCATAATAACTACCTTGCGATATACCAGGTGTACCAGAAACTCGTTACCGTTTTTTTTTGTAAAAAACTACATAATTTTCAAAAAAAAATGGAAAAATTTATTTATTCAAAATACTAGCCATTTGATTCTACGCATCTTGACCATCCTTCAGGCAATTTATGGATGCCATCCCAAAACAACTGTTTGTCCTTTGGGCAAAACCATTCATCGAGCCATTTTCTAACTTTTTTGAAATTGACGAAGTGCTGCTCTGCAAGCGTGTATCCCATTGAAGCGAGAAGATGATAGTCGGACGGAGCAAGGTCTGGAGAGTACGGTAGGTGAGCTATTACGTCCCATCCAAGAGCTTTTGATGCTTTCTTGACCGGTTCTGCTGTATGAGACGGCATATTATCGTGCTGTAAAATTACTTTACTGTGTTTTCGGGCACATTCTGGACCTTTTTCTATCAACCCATGGTTCAAATTGACAATTTGTTATTGGTAGCGATCAGTACTAACTGTTTCGCCAGAGTTCAACAGTTTGCAATACACCGCGCCACTCTGGTCCCACTAAACACAGAGCATTGTCTTGCGACAAAGACGATTTGGCTTTGGAGTCGATGGGCTGGGTTTGCTAAGTGATAACCACGATTTTTTGCGCTTAGGGTTTTCGAAATAAATCCATTTTTCATCATCCATCACTATTCGATGCAGAAATGACTTCCGATCCTACCTTTGAAGCAGCATTTCACAGACGATTTTTGGATTTTCCATTTCCATCATTCAAATGATGTGGCACCCATTTTTCTGTCTCTTGGATTTTTCCCATTGCTCGTAATCAGTCGCTAGTTGTTTCTTGGGTCACATTTAACGCTTCTGCAAATTATTTTTGAGTTTGGGTTGGGTCATCATCCAATGCCTTCTGCAATTTCGCATCTTCAAACTTTTTCGCTCTACCAGAACATTCTTCATCTTGCACATCGAAATCACCACTTTTTAATTGTCGAATCCACGCCTCTCATGTGTTTATGGTTTTAGCATGCTCACCGTAAGTTTCTTCCAGCAAACGATGACTTTCAGCGGCTTTTTTCTTTTGATTAAATAGGAAACGTGTGCTGCAAATGCACTTTCTCAGCCACGAAACTCGACATTTTCATAGGTATAAATCTATGACAGTGTTACTTTTGCAAAATATTGCATGTATGGTTTTGAAGCTTGACGTCAATATAATAAAATGACATATGTGTCAAACCATAACATTGCATACTTAAGCCTAGCGACATCTATTAGAAAAACCGGTAATGACTTTCCGGTACACCTGGTACCTCGCCAACAAATGATGTATGGCGATATGTATTTAATAAATTTTAATTATTTAGGTGTTTTAGAAAAAACAGAATCTTGTTATTCTGACACTCCCTTGATTTAATGGATGCGGTAGTGGAATGTTTGAGATATAAGGTGTGGGGTATGTTTGAGAGGCGTCCCGAAAGTGTTAAATTCTATAGCTGGTTAAAACGGTTGTCAATAATTATTGTTAATGTGTAATATTTAGGTACTTTATTTACTACTGAAAATACAAGCCACATATAAGAAGAAAAAAAAACAGAGTATCTAAAATGCCCCCAAACGTCACTTACAATGTAATTCAGAGGGCCTGTAATGAAATAACGAAAACCGAGAAAAGTGTTAGAGAAACAACTAAAGACTATAATATTACAAAACATGAATTTTGACAAAAGTTCTGAGACGTTCTCAATTAAAAAATTGTTACAATTGAACTATGGTATACTATTGGGTTGGCAACTAAATACTTTCGGTTTTTACTGATAGAGAGCGTTGCTTTATTTTTTGTATAACGTATGTTAGTGCTGTACTTTACCGTTTGTCGCGTGATACTAGTCACATTGACGTAACTTCAGAAGCAAGTAGTGCGTGATTTTTATTAAAGCTATTAGTTGTAGGTTAATTTTAAATGGAGTGCAGAAACGAACATTTTCGACATATTTTACTATTTTATTCCGTAAAGGAAACAAAGCTGCTGCGGCTCACAAAAAGATACGTGAAGTTTATGGTGCTAATTGCTTAACAGAGCGCACGTGTCAGAATTGGTATAAAAAATTCCGTTCTGGAGATTTTTCCCTCAAAGATGAGCAACGTTCTGGTCGTCCTACTGAAGTTGATGACCAAATCAAAGTCATAATTGAAGAGGATCGTCATATAACTGTTCGAGAGGTTGCGGAGAGGCTACATGTATCACACACAACAATTGAAAAACATTTAAAATGTCTTGGGCTAGTTAAGAAGCTTGATATTTGGGTACCTCACGAATTGAAAGAAATTCATTTAACACAAAGAATCAACTTTTGCGATATGCACCTCAGACGAAATGAAACCGACCCTTTCTTAAAAAGAATCATCACTGGTGATGAAAAATGGGTCCTGTACAGTAACATAGTTGGAAAACGATCATGGAGCAAACACGATAAACCAGCTCAAACCACATCGAAAGCTGAATTGCATCTAAAAAAGATCATGCTGTCAGTTTGGTAGGATTACAAAGGTGTTGTGTTTTTAGAGCTGCTTCCAAGGAACCGAACGATCAATTCTGATGTTTACTGTCAACAATTAATAAAACTGGATGAAGCAATCAAAGAAAAACGGCCAGAATTGTCAAATCGGAAAGGTGTAGTTTTCCACCAAGATAATGCAAGGCCTCCCACATCTCTGGCAACTCGTGGGAAACTATTGGAGCTTGGCTGGGAAGTGATGCCACATCCCCCATACAGCCCTGATCTAGCACCATCTGATTACCATTTATTTCGAAGTTTGCAGAATTCTTTGAACGATAAAACTTTCACAAATGACGATGACCTTCACTCGCACCTGGTTCAGTTTTTTGCTAAGAAGACCAGAAATTTTATGAGCGCGGAATCATGCAGCTGAAAGAAAGATGGCAAAAGGTCATTGAGCAAAATGGGAAATATATAATTGATTAAAAACTATTCTTTGTTTAAAAAAAAAGTGTTTTATTTTATACTACAAAACCGAAAGTACTTAGTTGCCAACCCAATATATGTATTACAAAAAGATAGAGACAAATTTCTGAACAGACCCAAATGACAGCAAATTGTAATTGGTTGAGAATAAGGCAAAATCACATAGTCGTGCGCTATCAACAGTCAAATATTTTGACATCTTTGTTGTTTATAATTATCAAAATAATTTAGCTATTTTACGGTGTACATTAGTTCTTTTTAGAGCTTCGACTTGGAGATTGTCAGATTGTGTAAGTAATATGTGAATACAAGAACTTCGCTTCTATTAAAATTACACGTTTCAAAAAGAATATACGTATTTGGAATTCATATATTTATTAAACTATAATACATACGAATATGAAACTTTACACACATATTTACGAACCTCTCAAGTTCAGATTACAGATGTTCAATATGTCCTTCATCAGCGATACGAACAATATCACATCGATACTCTAATTCATCCCGTACTTAGGCAAGCATGTCCCTCGTCACTGATATTATGGCAGTACGGACCCGGTTCTTCAACTATTTCAGGTTCTGTGGGAGTGGTGGTACATAAACGTTGACTTTAACGAAACCCCGCAATAAGAAGTCACAGGGTGCAAAATCCGGTGATCGTGGAGCGTCAGCTCCTTGACGATCAATCCAACGGTTCAGCAGAGTTTCATTCAGATATTCACGCACTTGGCGACTGGAGTGAAGAGGTGTCCGGTCTTGTTGAAAAATGAAGTTGTCTTCGTGCAGCCTTGGAAACAACCAGTTTTGTAACATAGCTAGATACTGCTGACCGTTAACCGTGTTTCCATCAAAAAAGAATGGACCGTAAACAGATGATCGGGATATCGCACAAAACACATTGATTTTAGGCGAATCTCGTACATGTTCAATAGCTGCATGTGGGTTCTGTAGACCCCAAATTCGTACATTGTGTCTGTTTATACATTCTTAAATTATTTTGTATACAGGATGTTTCAAGAAGAATATATGTATTTCGAATGCATATATTTATTAAACTTTAATACATACGAATATGAAACTTTACACACATATTTACGAATCTCTCAAGTTCAGATTACAGATGTTCAATATGTCCTCCATCAGCGACACGAACAATATCATATTGATACTCAAATTCCTCCCATACTTGGGCAAGCATGTCCTTCGTCACTGATGTTATGACAGTACGGATCCGATTCTTCAACTCTTCCAGAAGAAGTTACAGGGTGACAAATCCGGTGACCGTGGAGCCCAGCTGAGACATGCTAAGTCGCCAGTTCCTTGACGACCAATCCAACGGTTCGGTAGAGTTTCATTTAGATATCCACGCACTTGGCGACTCCAGTGAAAGGTGCCCCGTCTTGTTGAAAAATGAAGTTGTCTTCGTGCAGCCTCGGAAACAACCAGTTTTGTAACATAGCAAGATACTGCTGACCGTTAACCGTGTTTCCATCAAAGAAGAATGGGCCTTAAACAGATGATTGGGATATCGTACGCATTGATTTTAGATGAAATTCAAACATTGTGTTTGTTTACCAGACTACTAACATGGAAAGTCGCTTCATCACTGAACACGATGCGTTGTGAGAAAATGTTAACATTGTCAGTAGAATCATGAATCTCGTTACAAGGTGCCACACGTTTCCATTTATCATTAGGACGCAGAGCTTGTATCTACTGTAACTTGTACGGCTTCATAACCAACCGACGTCTCAAAACACGCCATATTGTTGTTGTAGGCAGTTGTAACTCCCGACTGGCACGACGAGTTGATTTTGAAGGATTACGTTGGAAAGCAGTGGGAATTCGTGCAACATTTTCTTCAGAAACACGAGGGCGGCCAGGACTCTTTCCTTTACATACACATCCTGTATCTACGAACTGTCGATATCATCTGCGAATGTTCCAGCCGTTGGAAGGATCAATTTGGTAGCTCAACCTCTTTGCACTATAATCACGTAATTGCACTTCGCAAGCTCGAGAACACAAAATGTTTTCTGCTGCGGAGTAGCCATTTTAAACACATGGTGGTTACCAAGAAAAAGAGAAGAACTGACATCCAGCGGCTATTAAATAAACTAGACTATGTATTTGTTTCTCCAATAGCCGAGCCGACGCGCAGCGCGATCGATAGTTTGGACAAAAAATACTTTCTAATACGTATATTCTTTTTGAAATACGTTGTATAATTCTGTAGCTGTTGATTTTAAGAATGGATGTAGAATATATCACCAGTACTGCTACAAATACAAGTGTGTATTCTCCTCCAAAGAAACGAGCAAAAGCAAGCCACTTGAGTGGTACTGAAAAGCAGACAATTATTAATGATATAACTTTATTTATGCTTCTCTTTATAGTAGCTAGAGAGACTGTCGTAGCACCTACAACACATTTTTTTAGTTCTCTTTTGTTTTCATTAAAATAAAATTATCTTAAAATAATTATACACGTTAAACCTCCCTTAGGCTGGGAATTAAATACCCCTCTCTTATTTTTCACATTGATTTCTTTTAATACGAAATTACGCTCAAAATGTAAGTATAAATGTATAGTAAGCTCACAAACACATTCACGTTACGCAAAGACTAATTGTAGTCTCCTACGGTGAACGCCGCACCGTCAGTATGGCGCTTATACATGTGTCGAGTGCGGTTTTTTCCAAGAAATTAATGTAGCGGTCTTCTAGGAATTCTGATTCAGTAAATGTCATACTGGCTATAGAAATGAATTAGTTATTACAATTTAAAATTTAGTAATTATCGAATCGTTTGTTTTCAGATTCAAGCATCAAAACCGGGGAAGACGAGATAAGTAAAGAGAATTTAAATGGTAAATATAAATTTTGCAAATATTATTTCCGAATATTACACTTGTTTTAGTACATTTAGACCGAGAAGTACAAGATACGTACAGTGTGTTAACTAACAATATATTGAACTGCTACGATTATTTAAGGATTCACATTTTGCCTTTACTAAATTAAGGATTAGTAGTTTCTTAAATTATCCTCGTTAAAACTAATAAACTTTTTCTATTTTATTTTGACCAATTATTTTACAGTGTTTACGTGAAATATCACGTGGAAGTTCTCCAACACTTGTAACAATTAATAAAACATAATGATATAGATTGCAAAAGTTTCTGATACATTTTGATGTAGCCGCAAACCCAAATACACGCCAATTAAAATTTGTGGCACGCATGTTGCATGAGGAAAACCAAAATATACTTCTTAAAAAGCTTTATCTGTAAAGGCTAGTTTATCAAACACAGTGAAAATTATATTAATTCGTTTACGAAATAAATAAGTTTGTTGAAATGCGTTAAATAGGGGAAGAGGGATATAATGGGGTACTTAATTGGAATCGTAAATTTTTAAAAAGAAATATATTTCAAGAAAAACCGTGCACATTAAAAGAAGGTACAGAAAATTCCTTTTTTTGAAATATTTGAGTACTTATGTACTTATGTACAGATCAACAAAAATCCATTTTCTTTACATTTTACATAAAAATAAAAATATTTTACTTCCGTAAAATTAGAAAAGTTTTAACTACTTCTTCTCGACATTACCTGGCATTGAATGCAGCTTACCGATCGTTCATTTGATTGAGATCACAACTAATTAATGTAGAGAAATTTAACATATTTATTGTCTCATGAAGGTTTTTTTTATTTTGATATAGTCGCTAAAAATTTTTTTAACTTCCTTTTTCTGTATTCTCTTTTTCTTATTTTTAGAACTAAGAAATCGTTCTTCAACTTCTGTTAAACAAATTGCTCTGGTTGCTGATGTCGTTTCTGAGATTTGAGACTTATTATCAGGGTCTTCATAAAGAATATTTATTTCATCCAATTTTTCCCAGTCAGATCATTGGCTATGTTGAATTTATTTTCAATATTATTTTTCAATAATTAACACGTAATATAAGAAAATAATTTTAAAATTTTTGCCAAAGCCGAAGACCTTTCTCCATTCTTCAACAGTAAAATGTTGATGCATCTTGTACTTTTTCTTCATTATTTCGTTTAAATACGATTTTTTAGGCCGGCAACATTTTAATAGTGTAGCATATAGTATAGTTCGCAAGGTCCGTTCTTTTACCTTTATATGAAAGGGCTGCAGAAGATGTAACAACTCTTTGATCTAAGTTTATCTATTTTGCAGAGTAATGTTAATGATATATCCATCCTCTTTTTCGGTGGTTTTGCGTGACCGGCGACAACGTTGTCTACCGCTTGATATTAATAACAAATTTTCTTTGATAAATGTTGCAATTCTTGCTTTATTTTTGTAGCAATTTCGCTTTGAGAATACAAATAAGTTCCTAATGAAATTTCTATTTTAATTTTTTCACTTTTCGTAATATCTTTTGTCTTGCCCATGGCCAAGTTCGTTATAAAAATATAAAGTATAAAATTAGCGCACTACTAATCTAACTATAAGACACTATACTAGAAACGATAAATATGTTATCACAAACACACTCTATGAGGGTTGTTCTAACAATTCTGAATAAATTTTGCTTGTACAGGCTGACCACGGGAAGTATTAACATTTTGAAAACAGCAAAACGGTGTTAATTTTTTAAACAAAAAATATATTTACTTTTCTGACATGTTTGTTAGGATATGCCATTTAATTTAACTTGTAAAAATAAGGTCAGGAAGGTGACGGCCGTCTTCTCTGATGCAGTTTTCAATTCTGTTGAGGAAGCTCTGCCATAATAGCTGTAGTGTCTCCTCGGTGATTAGTGCCACTTCTTCACGAATTGCCTCTTTCAAATTTTCCAAATTACGAGGTTTGCGTTGAAAAACTTTCTCCTTCAAATGCCTCCACAAAAAAAATCGCAGATGTTGAGGTCGGGAGAATGAGGAGGCCAGGGCACATCTCCAAATCTTGAAATGACATGACCTGGGAACAAGTTTCGCAGCAACGTCATCGAAACTCTTGCTGTGTGTGCAGTAGCTCCATCTTACTGAAACCATATGTCCTCTTGAAAGTTGAGCATCTGCAGTTGTAAGAAAAAAAAATCGTTGATCATACGCACGTACCGATTCGCGTTCACTGTCACCGCAACTCCATCCTCTTCAAAAAAGAAGGGGCCAATAACATGTTGTCTCGACACCGCACACCATACAGTCACACGAGGCGAATGGAGAGGTTTCGCATGAAGCTGTCTTGGGTTTTCCTCTGCCCAGTATCTGCAGTTCTGCTGGTTCACTGTCCCATTTAGGTAAAAGTGAGCTTCATCGCTCATGAAAATCAGAACGTCAGGCTCATCGTGAAGGAGAACTTGCATTTGAGTAGCGAAATCCAACCGTTGGGGGTAGTCTGTTTCTTTTAACTCCTGTACACACACAATCTTGTAAGAATGAAACTTGAGATCCCGTTTCACGTCCCATGTGTAATGAAGATGCGTGCCGTCGAGCTGAACGACCAGGACTCCTAATCATTGCTGTTCTCACTCTGTCAATGTTCTCCGGAGGCCTCACTGTTCGTGTAGCGCCTGGTGGTTTCTTCCCCATAATGTTGCCTGTGGACCGAAAACTTGTAACCCATTTCATAATCGTTGGTCGGGTAGGTACGGCTCCATGCCGTCCAACGTTAAAATGAATGCGAAAATCACGCTGAGCCGCTACCACTGAATCATTGTTTTTTACATAAGAATTGTACGTAAACAGGCGATGTTGAACTATCCACGGCTCCATTGCGACTGGAATACCTAAATGGCCACTGCTTGAGAGGTGAATGACCGCCCGCCCCTCCCCCATGATTTGCCGAGGCCGAGTACAGTCGCATCAAAAATGTAAATACATCCCGTGGTATATATCCCCTTGGTATAAACGCATTATACCACCTATCTGCTTCTGGGCTTCCAGGCTGGAACTGCGTCCCTTGTATATCTGCAGACGTTTCAGTGCAGTAGTTGAGCCCCGAAAATGTCCCATACAAATGGGTTCGAAACGTTGGCAGATATACAAGTGACGCGGTTCCAGCCCGGGAGCCCAGAAGGAGATAGCATGGACCACGACCGCTGAAGTCTACGTACCGCATTATACCACCATTTCTATAATGTATTGAGAGCAGGTAAAGATTAAAAGCTAATAGTCTGTGTACGTAAGAAATATGTATAGTAGGTACCACAAAAAAGGTTTACGATGTACATGAAAATATATTTACCGAATTCATGTACTTATAACTTTTATATAAACAAAACTTTGGCATTCGGAAAATGTTTGATCCGTAACTTATGTAGTAGTAGAAAAATACATTATTTTCTGAAGGTAAAAGATTTGTATTCGAATAGATATAGTAATACGAATAATATACGAATAATTCTCTTCGTTTTTATTTATTTCTTATATATATATATATATATATATATATATATATATATATACTATAATTTTGATTGTAACTAATACAAATTTAATAACTCATCGTCATCATTTCATCAAGCATTCTAAACTGGCATTAACTTAAGAAAAAGCAAAATGTATGTCGATGAAACTTTTAACTAAAACATTAAATCTAAGAATTAAAATATTGTTAACGAAGTTGAATATTCTATAGAAAACAGTACGCAAAATGCAGTCTGAAAGTTCTTTTCTCAAGTTACACAAATCTTACCCAAATGCGAAGAGAGAGAACGCACTGGCTTGAGACTTTTACGTCCGCTTCCTTGTTATAATATACGAGAGTTATTTTTTAAATAATATCCGTTTCTGAATGAGAGTGAGAATGACGCGCGATCACCACAGCACGCATGTGCGTCTCCTTCTAGTATGATTTGCGGGCGTTTAGACGCTATTTGCAGCTATATCGTCTGTCCGTGTGCTAACTTGTAGAAGTTTATAATGCTTAAGAAAATCGATTCATCCCCCGATTGTAAGATATGACTTGTATTTCGAATCCTGAGTGCAGAGGACGAGCAGATTACTGCGCATGATGAGCCATGTCCAGGCCACCTTCTCTGATTTCTGAAGATTTGGTTCGTGATGTGGACAATAAAATTCGGGAGGACTGACGATTCACGATTTCAAAGTTATTAACTGTTTTTCCAAACATTTCAAGGTCAGTTTCGTACACCATTGATTCGGAGAAACTGAAGTGTCGAAAACTGTGTTGTCAATGGATTCCATGACTGGCTTCCGCGTTCACAAACAAAAAGATTGGACTATGCTCTATCGTTTTTGACTCAGTATGATCAGCAAGGAGATGCATTTTTAGATCACATCGTTGCATGGGTGAGACTTGGGTGTCTCGCATGATTTCTGAATCCAAGCGATATACAATGAAATGGCGACACACATCATCACCAACTAGAGTGAAAGCCAAACAGACAATTTCAGCATGAAGAATTATGGCAAGAGGTACAACAATCAATTCTGACGTATATTGTATGACTTTGAGAAAACTCCAGCATTCCATACAAAAGAAGTAGCGTTGCCACTGTCTTCTGGTGTGATGTTGCTCCATGACAATGCAAGGCTACATGTTTCTGCAACATAAGGTCTAATCAAGGCTCATTCACAGTCTAGACTTTATATACAGTGATTTTCACCAGTTCGGTACTTAAAGGAGTTCCTTGGTAGTCAACGGTTCAATGACGATGGAAAAGTGATAATTGCAGTTATGGATTTGGCTTTTTCACAGGCCGCAGATTTCTTTGACGTCCGAATTCAAAAATTTGTTGAATGGTATGACGAATGTTTGAATAAAAATGGAAAATAGATGAAAGTATGTAGAATATGGAAATAAATATATTTTAATGATATTTGCTTTGTTTTCCTTTTTAATAAAAGACTTACCTTATTTGAAAAATAAAACTCGTAGTACGAGTATTACATAGAATAAATATTTTAGCTACTGTGACCTGAGAAAAGAAATCAAATGTTATTGAAATTATGTACACATATATGTAAATAGAAGATTGTTTAAGTTAAACACTGTATTATTGCAAATGTTTAATATATGTATGTACATACGAATAAAAGTCTTATTTTTATGATTACTCTTAATGATAAGTTTTTTTTAATTATCACAGTTTATACAGATAAGCTAAGTGATAAGAAAAGTCTTTCCTCGCACTTACATGTTCGAAAACGAGAAAATCCCGGGCGGTTTTATCTAATCCCTACTTATCCTAGAGACTGTAGTAGATTTTACGTAATTTTTTCATTATATCCTTCAGATATAGAGTCTCTGGCCAAAATATTAGTGTCACCTACTTATATAACGATTTTATTTAAATACGAAAGCTAATCAATCACTTAAGTACACAAATTCATTAAAAATTCTGCAAAAATGATATTTAAAAATATTTTATTAATCCTTTGCTTCAATTACATTTTTTATTTTTCGTGGCGTATCGACATCGACATAAGCCTTAATGGTTTCCTTGATTTTCCGATTGCCGTGCCAGTCCTATTGTTATTTCATATATTTTCTATAGCCGCTTGAATCTGGTACTGTCTGGATTATGACAATACTGATAAGTTTACTATTTCTAAGAGGTTTTTAACTAATTTGCTCTTGTAACAAGGAACATAGTCACGTATAAATCTTTCATAGTATTAATTCATCTGAAAGAAACATCAAGCTTCAAATAAATTTGTGTAGTATAGACGAATGGCGTACTCGTAAATTTAAACATCAACAAAGATGCTGTTCTCTGTTTTAACAGAAGTGACACTCTGTTCCACTACGAATATAGGATTAGTTAATATACTACAACTAGACTACTCAACTTCAAAGACAGAGTCGTGTTCGATTCTGGTTTAAGCTTTTCTAAGTATGTATATAAATGACCTTAATTAACATTTGAGCATGCAAGGGCTTTAATTGTGCTCTTTGAAAATTTTCTACTGTTCTCTTCTGCAATCCAAAATGAATACGTTTCAGTAGTGTGGTACCTGCATTAATATTATCAGCAGTATCTCCTAGAACGTGTTCAGAAGAGATTTATAAAGTAGTTATATAGAATTTACTATCGTTATTTTGCTTTTGTAACGAAATAAGGGGTGATTCATTTGGAGGTACTTTTTTCAAAAATAAAAAAAGAATAAAAACTTCAATTTCATCGGGTATTATTTATTATCATACAAAAGAACCATTCTCGACATTTACTTTTTAAAAATTATTTTCTTCAAAATGCCTAACGTGGTCCATTCTGAAGTTCCAATTTTCGATGACGCGTTCGACCATTTCAAGTGGTATTTGGCGAATAACGCGAGTAATATTAAATAAATAAATCATTTTAAACTTCTATTGTAATTAAATGAATCCGGTCACATTATTGCCTTCGCATGTAGTCCAATTTTTTCTTTTTCATCTGCCGAAATATTATTAAAATATGATTTGATGGAAGAGGTAGATGAAGATGCAACTGGCTATGCAAAACCATTTCTTCTTCGATATTTGTGTCTAAAAATTTATCATCTACAGTAACCATCAGTTACGAATAATTTGCAAAATGTTTCGTGAGATTTTGTTGCACTTTAGTAAATGTCTTGTTGCATTTTTTAAAAGAATTTCCTCAGCATTTACATTTAAAATTGTTACGTTTTATTAAGCCACAGTGTTTCCAAATATTATTTTTTGATTTAACCATTTTGAAAACTTGATGACAAAAGTCTATTGGAGTAATTAAAGGAATTAAATAAGTATTCATCTACGAGGGTAGTTCGACAAGTAGTGAGAATGGAAAAGAAAAACGAATTTTTTAAATACAAAATAATATTTATTTTTCAATATATTCTCCTAAAAGAGCAATACATTTATGCCAACGGTGCTCCAATGCCCTTACGCCATCTCTAAAATGCGATTCCGGAAGGCTTGCAAAATACTCATTTACGAAGATGATATGCTCGTCGTTAGACGAAAATTTCTTTCCACCTAGTGCCGTTTTCAATTTTGGAAAAAGGTGGAAGTCGGAAGGGGCTAGATCCGGCGGTACTAATTAGAAATGCAACTCGTGGACTTTGAACATCGCAACTGTGCTTGTATGCGAGGGAGCGTTGTCTTGGTAAAACAGAATCTTTTTCTTTGCCATTCCTGGCCGTTTAGCATGAATCTCAACATTTAATTTTTGTCGAAGTTCTGCATAATATTGTCCGTTTATTGTGGCACCTTTTTGAAGGTAATCAATGAGCAAAATGCCCTTTGAATCCCAAAAAATTGATGCCATCACCTTGTTTGCCGATAAAGTGGTTTTCGCTTTCTTCGGAGGTGCAGAACCACGTTCTAACCATTGTTTCGACTGTTGTTTAGTTTCGGGTGGTTTAGTTTCGGGTGTACTGTAGTGTATCCAAGTCTCATCGTAAGTAACAAATCGCATACAAAAATCAACCGGATTCCGCTTATGAAGGTCCAAACACTCATTGGAAATGCGCAAACGAATGAACTTTTGATCAGTCGTAAGCAATCGCGGCACCCATCTTGCCGAAAGCTTGGAAAGGCCCAAACCTTTCGTTAAAATGTGGTGTACGCGTTCTGTTGAAATGTTTACCATGTCTGCTATCTCTGTCACTTTGAGTCGTCGATCTTGCGTAATAATATTATGGATTTTTATGATCATTTCCTTAGAAGTCACGATTTTGGGTGTTCCAGAGTGTGCTTCATCAACACAACTTGTTCTACCACGTTTAAATTCATTTACCCATCTACTTATTGTGGCGGATGATGGAGCAGATTCACCTAATGTTTCCCGTAACTCATCTTTTATTTCGGTAGCTTTCATACCCTTAATTACGAAGTATTTAATCACCAGCAACACAGCGCAGTACACAGTAACAAACCGGCAACTAGCGTCTTTTGCAGTTAAATTTCTTGGAACTTTTTACGAATCAGTCAGGAGCACAAGCATAGTTTTGATTTTCTAGATCGATTAGCCTTATTTATCATAACTTCATAACACTTGTCTTCCGAATAAATCCCGCAACCACAAACGCAACGGGGTTACCGGATGCAGCATAGAGTAAAAAATATGTACACGAAAAAATAATGTTATAGTTCGTTTCAAGATATTTTAATCCTACTAAGTAGGCAGGTAAGTACTTTTATAGCACCTCCTGCGGTGAGGCCTAATGAAACGTAAACACATCCAATATGTGAGCTGTTTGTTACTTTTATAACCAGAGTTAAATAAATTGTGTCTAAATAAGTCAACTTGATTTGCTTATTTATGTATATTAGTTCTGGGAATGGGGAATGGGAAATGGGAAACATCGTATAATTAAAATCGCATTATAGCTTAAAATTTTTTACGTACAGTCCATCTAAATTTTCGTTAATAGCAAAATATAAAAGGTAATGTGAGAAAGCATATATTTTATTAGAGATCTTGGGACGATGACAGGGAAGGTGAGCAATATGATATAATTAACGATAACAGTGACTCGGTGACGGATAATAGAAATAGTGGTGTTAAAAAGATTTATCTGGTAGTTCAATCTGGTACATGGTACAGAAATATGTGAAGAGCAGACCCTCAATTCCATTTAAAGCTTCATCGATCGATGTAATCTCTGTAATAAATTGGGGCATTCAACAGGCACAATGAATACCTATGGATGTAACAAAGGTCCCATAATTTAGAACCAAGAAGACCTCAAGTTAAATTTGGATTTAAAATTTGGTGTTGCATAATCACCTCAAGAATTCTCGGGCCCTATGTTTTTGATGGAACGTTAACTGGTGATCGCTATCTCCATTTCCTAAAAGCAGGATATGCTAGATGAGTTGTCTGTGTCTGTTATGTTGAAATGGTTTCAACATAACAGAGCTACTCCATATAATACTTTAACGGTCGGATATTTCTTGGATGTAGAATTTACGAATTCCAGGATACGAAACTGTTTAGTGTCCTCTGTTCGCCGGATATAACAATTTTGGATTGTTCTTGCAGGGTATGGTGAAAAACAAGCTTTACAAAAGAACCTACGATACGCCAAGTGATCTGAAACAAGCGCTACACTACGAGATTTCTAGAATTGACCGGTGAAAAATTTGTAAAGCAACAAATTCTATTTTAAAAGGATGCATTCTTTGCATAAAGAATAATGGTGGTCATTTTGAACGCTTGTATAGTAGCATTTTTTTACTCATGTATAGTTCATTTTGAATTTAGGTTGAGAAATGAATTTTTATTTTGTGGAAGTGTGGTTGATTATATTTTCAATAAACTGTGTCATGTTTAAATATCTGTTTGTTAAATTCTTTCGAAAACCAACTCACAAAGAAACTAAATTACTATAACTCATTTATTTAATATAATAACAATACCAAGTGGTACATTTTTGAAACGGAATAGATAAACTCTTTTTGATTAAATCATAACCAATTATGGATGCCATAAAAAAAACAAAAGTTTGAGTCATAACCCAAAAAGAGCAAGTCCGATAAAAAATTAGTTAACACACCTCTACCAACCGTATTCCTACCTGTAAATTATCCTACGATCTATTTCTAGGGTGCTAACTAACTAGTATCTAAGGTCTATAATGCGGTACTGATTTAATGAATTTAAGCATGGCTGGTCATCCCACTGAGGTATCTAAAGACGATATGATCAATAAAGTTTGTGATATGGTGTTAGCAAAGCATCGGGTGAAAATAAAGAGATTACCAATATGGTACACATATCAATTGAAATGTGCAAAACATGTTTCACGAATTGAGTATGAGAAAGATGTCGGCGAGGTGGGTGCTACGCCTGTTGTCGATTGATCAAGAACAGAATCGCGTAATAACTTCAAAGCAATGTTTCGACATGTTTAAGAGCAATATGACTAAATTTCTACGGCTTTATGTGACTGTAGATGAGACATGGATACATTACTACACGCCAGAAACCAAAGGTTAATCGGCATAATGAGTTTGTTCTGGCGAACGTTTACCAAAGGAGGCGAAAGCTATTCCATCAGCCAGAATATGACGACGATATTTTTAGATTCGCAAAGAAGAATTTTAATTGATTATTTGGAGAAGGGAAGGACAATCACGGGACAGTACTATAGTGATTTATTGGACCGATTAGACACTCGATTAAAGAGTAAAAGTCCCCACTTAGCTAAGAAAAAAGTTCTCTACCATCATTATAATGCCCCGGCTTTATCAGCAATGGCGACAGCAAAACTAGCTGATTTAGGGTATGAGCTGGTGCCTCATCCAATACATTCGTTAGATTAGGCGCCCTGTGCTTCTTTTCTTTTCTAAACTTGAAAAAATTGTTTGGCGGAAAGCGTTTCACGTCAAATGAAGAGGACATTGCCGAAAAAGAAGCCTATTTTGCAAGTTCGACAAATCGTATTATTTGGATGGCATAAAAAAGCTGGACTAAGAGCTACAAGGAGATTATTTCGAGAAATAAATTTACTGAATGCAAAACAATTACGTTATATTCCTTAACACATTTATCATTCATCCTCGTATGTGTTATTTTTAAGTTAACCCATATGGAAAATTGTTCGTCGTTCGAAATTGTTTACGACAAAACTTTTTCATTTTTTTATCTGTCAATGATATTATTACGATCGCTGCGTTGTGTTGAACGCTTGGCTAGCTCGGGCGACGCAATAAATGCAGATGAATCAAAAGAACAAACAACTAATGATATAGTACTTACGTGAAAAAGGCGCAGCTGTAATAAAAGGTTAGTACAACATAAAATAAAACAGCAAAAATGCCCTTAAAGTACTTTATTAAATCAACACGCAACAAATAAATGCAGATTTGTCTTAATCTCAATAAAATTTATGTAACAGTTATAAATTAAAACGAGAAATTCACTAGCTTTAATAATTACATGAAAAGACGCGCTAATGTACTCGCAGAGACCACGTGCATGGAGTTTATTTGTCTGTGTTGACGAATATCGCGTAAAAGATTAAGAAGTGAAAAATCAATTACAGAGCGAAGGGATACTTATCTTGTAAGCGTGGCTGTCCTGTATTACCGGAAGATGGGTCGCGGCAACACGAGGTTAATGCTCATCAAAACTGTACGGGCGTACAAGGGTTAAGATGGCGAAGCGAAGCAAGGACTTACAAGTTGTTGATGAAGGCGATGAGATGGCAAGATGCAGAGAGAGGGCACGCTTAGCGCGTCGCTGGTTTTTTATACTACCCGGAGGGGTACGGTAAGATGGTTAAAAAAAATAGTGGGAAAGGAAATAGAAATGCACCAATCACAGAATACGGTCTGCAGAGAATGATTATTTAACGATACGCGAAAGGGATCGCGGTATTGATTAAAATAAACTCAATCAGAAGATTCGTGAAAGAAAGACATTAAAATGATACCTCACAGTAGGTGTTTTGCTGTCAGTATAACGCAGGTAAACGAGATCAGGTAAGCCTCAGGTGAGATTATCTACCTGAAAGGTAGTTTACTAAAGTGATCGTTGCTGTAGAGCGGATCAGTTTAATGTTATATTCTACTAAATATAATGTAATTTACTATCTTATCTATCTATTTTGGATAAAATAAATCAAATTATCTCAACAGTAATATAACATAATCAAATGGGACTTTAGTGAGAGACTTGTGGTAAATTATACTTTATAGTTTGTTAACGTGGTTTTAATTAAATCGGGTAAAAATTAATGGCAAAGCAATCATAATGTTAAGTATTAAGGCACCTAAAAAACGTACATTAGCTAGAATATCACTCGCTTAAGTAATTTCCAGGAATTAGGGTTTTGGCGCGAAGCAGACAAATCACCATTTGGAATGTGTGTTTTTGTATACACGGGTTTTGAAAATTAAAGCGCGGCATTAAAATAATAATTTTAAAACATTTTAGGAAGTAATATATGCGAAGTGTAACAATATGTAACCTAAGAAATGTCAAACTTTACGAAAATTAGTTGCGCTATTTAGTACCAGCTTCTAAAACTTTTGCAGCAATCTGTGCAGAATAGTTTTAGGATTGTAAATTCAATATATCTTCGTTCCAATTAGTTAATAAAAGAATAATTTTCTCGAAAGTTAAACTGTATTTTTAACGAAATTTTTCTTGGAGTGTCTATAAATATTTATTAAACTTACAGATACTAAAGCAATAACTGGAAGGGGGACATCTACTCCAATTAAAAGGGATACATCTGTTCCTTCGCCAGAGACGCTAGTTGAACCTGTCGGTAAAAAAATTCAATCTTTGAATTTTTCTTTCGGTAACATACTTTACTTACAGAGACAATAGCTGAACCTGAGCTTGAAACTGAACCTGAACCTGAGCCTGAACCTGAACCTGAACCAGAACCAGTGATGGAAGAAGAATTTGTACCGCCAGTACTACCACCTCCCCAAGTAGTTCCGTCACCAAAAATAACTCCAGAGGCATCACGTAAAGAGAGATCAGTAATTTATTATTTTTGTTATATTATCGCTCTTTGTATGTTTACAGGGTCAATATTGAAAGAAAAAATAATAATTCCAGAATGTTGCACTACAGGTAAAAGAAATGCATGCAATAAATATTAAGATTGAAAGAGGTTAATTTTTTAGAGAAAATTAAAAAAAAATCTCTTTATTCTATATTAAAATTTTGTAACAAGTTTTTCTGGTACCATTACTGATACAAAAGATATTTATTTAAATTAGATATATGTTGGACAAATCGTTCATAAAATAATATTCTACTCAATGTACTCGTAATATCCTTGGTTTTAATTTTAAATTATATTTATTTACTACCTGCAATAAGTCTGCATAATAACATATTTGTTTGAATTTAATTGCTTTTCTTCATTTGTCGATAAGCCACAACAAAATATGTACAGTAATATTAGTACACGATCGACTAAAAATACTTAAATAATAAATATACGAGGGTGGTCCCATAAAAACTCGGCCTGACCTAGAGATGGCGGTAGTGTTTGAAAAATATTATTGTATTAGAAAGTACAAAATCTATAAAGCATATGTTTCAAGTTTGAAGACGCCACGTTCTTTAGTATGTATTTGGCAACTATTAGTAGTGAACATTTTCAGTGAATTTGTAAAAATGGAGAAAATTGGTTATCGTTACGTGATACAATACTTTTATTTGAAAGGCCTCGGCCCAATCGATATAAAAACTGAATTGGATTCTACTCTGGGTGAGTCTGCTCCTTCGTTTACAACAATGAAATATTGGGTAGTAGAGTTTAAATGGGGCCGTACGAGCTGCTAAGACGAGCATCGGAGTGGTCGACCAAATAAGGTGACGACTCCAGAAATGGTGAAGAAAATCCGTAAAGTAGTACTGGATGATCGTCGACTGAAAGTGCGTGAGCTAGCAGACATAGTAGGCATTTCAAAAGGTGCGGTACATCGCATGTTATCTGAAAATTTGGACATGAGGAAGCTGTCTGCAAGATGGGTGCTGCGTCTGCTC
This sequence comes from Dermolepida albohirtum, assembly GCA_031893035.1. Classification (NCBI taxonomy): domain Eukaryota; kingdom Metazoa; phylum Arthropoda; class Insecta; order Coleoptera; family Scarabaeidae; genus Dermolepida; species Dermolepida albohirtum. The sequence goes on along the minus strand of JAVIWB010004819.1, from coordinate 217,484 downwards.
ACACTCGAGCAAAAAGAGTGTCGTGAAGATGTTTCAATTGAGTGTTTAGCTAAGTTTCACAGCAACAGCAGAATTTTTGCGCCGTTTCATAACCATGGATGAAACATGGGTCCATTACTTCACACCCGAGACAAAAGAACAATTAATACAATGGACTCAAAAGGGAGACAAAGATCGGGAAAAGACCGTTTCATCTGACAGGTCATGGCATCGGTTTTTTGTGATGCGCGTAGAATAATTTTCATTGACTATCTTGAAACAGGACAAACTATCAACGGGGAGTATTATGCGAACTTATTGCAACGTTTGAACCAAGAAATCAAGCAAAAGCGGCCGTATTTGGTTAAAAAGAAAGCGTTGTTTCATCAAGAAAATGCACCAGCTCACATTGCAATAACGGTATTGCAATGGCCAAAATTAATGAATTAAAGTTTGAATTGCTACCTCGTGCACCCTATTCGCCAGTTTTAGTCCTCTCCGATTATTTTCTGATCCCAAACTTGAAAAAATGGCTCAGTGGTCAAAGATTTTCCAACAATGAAGAAGTGATGTTGGTAGTTAATGGCTATTTTAAGGAGCAAGACAGTTCTTATCATAAAAAGGGTATCGAACTTATTGAACATCGCTGGGAAAAGTGTATAGAGCTGAAAGGAGATTATGTTGAAAAGTAAATATATTTCATTCCAAAATTTTTGTGTTTTCTTTATTGGGTCGGGTACTTCTGCGACCACCTTCGTATATGTGAGGTTTATGTATGGAAATTTTATTTTGTGTTATAGAAAAAGATTTACATTAGAGGTGCAAATTTTACCAAAAATGCAAATCCTTTAGGTATAAATTCGAGATCTGATCGCAAAAAAAATCTTACACAAAATTTAAACTGATTTATTTTTAAATTGTCTTTTGATTTCACCATTAGCCATGAAATATTTGAAAATTTTTCATTCGGCATTTGTAAGACTTTCGGGAGTATCTTGAAACGGGTTCTTAATCCACTCGTAACTTGCTATGTAGTTGTGGTCACCAAAAAATGCTTTTTAAAATTCTTTGTTAGCATGGTTAAATGATTTTCAATGGCTACATAATCAATTTTAATATAATGCTATTGGGCCTTATAAGTTTTAACAAATTCATCCACATTAGTGAATATTTCTAGGTTTTATTTCTTTATATTTCTTTTCTACTATTCCAACATTCTACAAAAGCAAAAGACTTTATCACTCACATTCAAGAGGTTTACTCCTTGGAGTTGAAGATTTAACATATTTAGTTTCTCGAATATGGCGACCAAGTAGCTCAATTTCATTACAAATAAATCATCTCGAAACTTCTCGGCTTCCGGTCTATTTTCGTTTTTTAGAAAAATAGCGATTTCTTCTCTTAATTCATAAACACGTTGCAAAACTTTCCCCCAGGATAACCATCATGCCTCGCTATTATACAGTAACGCTGAATGTACTTCATCCATGTCTTTACAAAACGCAGCAAGATTTTTGATTAAAGGGGCGTCATTTTGATATAATTTGCTACAGTTACGACCATCTTCAATTCAGTATTCAGACGAGGACTCATTTCTTTGGAAACCAGAACTTCTCTGTTATTCATACGATGCGTTCAGACACACTGTGGAGATTTTTGTTTCACAAGTGTTTACACATTTTGGAACCTTCCAAACATTGTACGAGCACCATCGTGCATATTCCGATGCAATTTTTCCATGCTCGCCTTATTTATAAAATCATTTAAGTTGGCTTTCAGAAAAGTAGTTCTTTTACTGCTGACATACCATCACAAAATCGGATATGGTAATTGAATAGTACAGTATCTTTATAGCTATTTATTACTTCATCAAGCTGAATTGAAAACAATTTGTCACGCACCTTCCCGAAAATCTAATGCTCTGCATCTTTAGCTATATCATCTATTCAACGGCCAATAGTATATTGATAGAGGTATGGACTACAATTGTTTCTACAATTCAATCGAAGCTGGCAGAATTAGTTTTTCAGCAATAGTGTCCGGTTTTTACATTTGACTATTGTATATGAAACTTTGCAAGAGGCGAACAAAAGCTTTTCCATTCACAGGCAAAGCTTTTTTGAAAAATTATCTTTGCTTTTCATATGATTTTAATTTTCATTCGAAGGATTTTCGGGGTTTGATAACGTACTCACTATAAATAATATTGTTTAAGTTTATTAGATTTCGTGATTTTTGAGCAAATGACACACAGGGGGTCTCTCTTCTTCATTTAGTGGTGGTAAACTCAAAATTAAAGTATTTTTGGCAGAATTATATAGTTCGTCACCAATGGTGTGAGGTTTTTACATTTGACTATTGTATATGAAACTTTATAAGAGGCGAGTAAAGCTTCTTCATTTACAGACAAACCTTTTTTGAAAAATAATTTTTCCTTTTCACATGATTTTAATTTTTCGGAGTTTGTTAACGTACTCATTAAGAAGCGTTTCCAAATGATATTTAAGTTTATTAGGTTTCATATTGTCTGCTGCCAATATTTTTAAACAAATGGCACACAGGGGCTTCTCTTCTTCATTAACTTCGCTGTTGATAAACCCATAAGTTAAGTATTTTTCAGAATATTTTCTTGATTTTATCTTCGGAACAATGCTAGTCTGTGTACTATTTGAAACTTCGTTATTGTATAATTCTCGCTTACGCCCACTTAAAAAGTTATCCATTACTCTGTATGAGTATACTGTTATTCGAACACCGATAATTACAGTTAATACGTAAATTACTACATACACAACCGAAGGTCGATTGTATGAGACTAGTAGGAGTGGAGCGAGGTGCAGTATTTATAAACTATATATACGCATACGTCGTGGTTGCAACAGACGTTCCAGAATGTCCGAGACAAATCGGAACTTCTCGTGAAGCAGCGAGAATTTCAGATGTGTTGGACATAACATAGAGCGATAGACAGACACTGATTCTAATTTTATCAATGCAGCGGATCGATGTTGTTAAATGTTAATAAATTTACACTTTCATCGTAATGTATTTAAGACATTGTCGTAGTGAGGACTAAGCATCAAAACACATTCGAAAAACAATTACAGCACGATTTTAATATAAAATTATTGTATAAATGGGGCAGGGGAGGTTGCAAACTATTAAAAGATTGAGAAATGCTGAGTTATAGCAAATAATAAAATAAATGACTTTAGAGATATAGGGAAAACTTAAAGTAGTCTGTCTAGAATTCGAATACGCAATAAAATGTACATTCTTCTATTTAAAAGATAGGTAGCCATCACAATATTATTTTTTAAGTAAACCATGAACTCTTAACTTTCTTTAAACTCTTTGGAAAACAAAATGAAGTAGTAGTACATATGTCTAATGGATGGTATATCAATTACCTTTAGAAATTAGTTTTAAACACTAAGAAATGCATGGCTCCGTGGAGTATAGGTTGGGAGCTATTATTTAAAAATATTTGTATACAGAATTTAATTCATATTTCTTAGCAGGCAACCTGTTATACTCCTAGTCAAAATGTCCAAGAATGAGATACTAGTTTATCAATAATGAAACAAATAGAAAATATTAACGCACTGTAAAGAAAATGTTAAACATGAAATAATACAGGCATGAAAAATATATTGATATTTTGGAAAGAGGAAGTAATCTAAAGACATTCAAAAGATATTTAATGTGTTATCTGCACGTAAATAAATATAGTAGTAATGCCTCTTTATGTTTTTACAGAAGCAATAATGAGGGAAAAAACATATACTCCACCATGTTGTATTCCAGGTAAACGAAATAAGTATAGCTCTAATAAAAATTGAAAGAGGTTAATTTCTCAGACCCGCTTATAAAATTTAAAAAAAACACTAAAATTTTGTTACAAATTTTCTTGGTAGCGTTATCATTAAAAAAGACATTTAGATTGCAAATGATAGTCAGTAATACAGAAAATTCAAAAGGATTTTTTAATAACAAGGGTGATTCTAAAAGTAAGGAACATCTGTTTCCCTTGACATTTTTATTTAAGATAATGAAACAAAACTTACTTTACAACACAATTGATACCTTAGTTATTTTTCTATGTAGTCCCCGTTCAAATTTAATCATGTGTGTTAGTATTCCACCAGCTTTTTTATGTCTTCTGCATACTCTACTACTTACTGTCAAGTTGTTGAACCAGTCACTAACACCCTCTTTCAATTCATTGTTACTTCCATAGTGGTTTTCATTCAAAAAATTCTTCAAGTTGGGGGAAAGATGGTAATTACTTGGAGTCAAGTTCAGGCTATAAGGCGGATGCTCATAAACTTCCCACTTAAGCTGTTTCGCCAACTAGCTGTATGTGGACGCGCATTGTCGCGAGGAAACAATGCTGCTGAACAATAATCCATGCCGTTTGTTTTAAATGGCGTAGCATAGTCGGTGAAAAGTCTGATAGTAGGTCGCTGCATTACGGTCTCCCTTCTAGGCATTTCCAATTCCAAAATACTGTAGCCATCACCTTTTAGGTGATTTGATGAATTCTTTTTTGGTATTGATGGGAATTGGGAATGATATCATGCATTGACTGGTGCGTTACTTCTGGAGTTTTATTCGAAATCGACGTCTCGCTACTAGTAACAATGTTTAAAAAATTGCACGCCATCCTTCCCGTACCGACTGAGAAATAAAGTCAGTGCAACTCTCGCACGTTTTCGTTTGTATTCATCTATTAAAACTCGAGGAACCCACCTGGCACACAGTCGTCTGTGGTTCAAATCTTTTCTTATTGAAATTTCGGGAAAGAGGGTATTTAATCCATCAATAGCAAAACGTCTATTCTATTGAATTTTTTCGTTAATCCTTGATTTGAATTCGTTGGTCACAATTGAAGGTCAGCCCGAGCGTTCTTCATCATGAATATTCGTCCATTTGCCATTAACCATGATGCACCATTTTTCAACTGACGCTTCATTCATCGCATTACCATAAACTTCGCTTATCTGTCCGTAAATTTCGATAGGACGGACTATTTTTGCATTAAAAAAGCGAATTACACTATGAATCTCAAACTTGACGGAATCGTCAGTTTTGTCACACATTTTAAAGTAACACAAATAAGCAGTTGAATTTGATGGAGCCTGTGGTTGATTGACTTGATCAATAAGGTTGATATATAACCCCTTTCCACATTAACTTTGTAAATTCTGTATACGCATTTCGACAACCAAGTTGTCATCATCAGCAGATAATTTCAAAGTGTACATCTTGGTTTTGAACGGTGTGGATCGCGTACGGAGTTTGATTTTCGTGCGGTTGTTTTTCGCCGTGTTTTACCAGGTGCGACAAAACAAATAAGCAGTTAAACGACCGTAGCAACAAAGGCATGGAAAAGTAAATAACATGGCGGCGGCAGTTGTGGTAGAACTGTGCTGCTCATCAAATTAATATGTCCTTTACTTCCAGAATCACCCATTATAATCAATACGCTATATAATCAATACAATTTTACTTATACAGTACTCGAGTAGATCACGTGACGCTGCAAGATTCTGACTTTACATGATAATAAAGCAAATACTATCATTTAAAGATAAATTAGATGCGCATTTGTGTAATAAAATTAAATTATACTGCGTTTTAATTGTTAAACTATTTTACAAAAACTAAAAAATAAGTCAAAAAAAATTTTGTTAATGTGTTAGTATGTCATGAATTTGTTTAATAATTCTTTAATTAACTGCTCTGCGGGCCTATTTATTTTCAAAGCATCCTATTTCGTTCACACATAATTCTAGATTGTTTTATATTACACAGTCTGTAAAATCATGTCATAAATAGTTTTATGCTTCATAGCAGGCAAAAGGAAATAAGGTAAATTTTTGGCCATACACCTTAGACGGTAAAGAATTTAACTGTTTAATGTTAAAATATGCCAATCGCATGCTATACGTAGTCACACATTGGAAGGAAATTCTTATGCTAAATAAGACGATATTGCACATTCAAAAATTACTTCTTCTTTCTTTTTGTTATATGCTTTTTGTTCTGTTTATTACTCTTAAGTAGCAATTTTATTTTTAAAAATTTAAGCGGTCTTCTTTCTGCTCAACCTTTTGACAGGCATATACTGATCCGTCTCTATTGTTTCCCTTATCGCATCGAAATTTATTACAATAACAGAGATTTATAGACGACTTTCACGAAATACACTTGATTTCTGTGAACAGCTATATACTGGTGTTTTTCTCTCAACTGCCAAATGAAGTCGGTTGATGCATTATTCATTAACAAAACTAAATAATATTAATTTAGATTCGCTTGATCGTCTTCTTAATTCGTGTCTTTGATTTGTCAGAAATTGACCTCTTTCAATTACTATGTAGATTATTATATTCTATACTTAACGGTAAATATTTTTTTACAGAGAAAACGTTTGCAGAGACGGGCACGGAATTTTCTTCTTCAAGTAAGTAAAAAAATGAAAACAACTGCGGTTACATATAATAATAGTCTTTAATGTTCAACAATATATAGAATTATAAGACGCAAATATAATAAATATGGCATATCAAACAAAATTATTCTAAAAAATAGAAATAAATAAATGGTTTGACAAGTAACAAATTGACATAGCCGAACATCTAACTGAAAGAAATCAGCAAAAAATTAACATCAAAAAATTAAAACAGTATAAATAAGCCGAAATAATATAAAAAATAACACAATATATTAACTAGTCCATCAAACAACTGAAAAAAATATCTTCGAGCAGTTTGTTTGCATTATTGCTGATAGGAGAACATTGTATCGCAATAGTCTTTGCCTTAGGAATATGAATTATACAGACAAATTTTATATTGGGTCTTGGCACGTGTAAAGGAATTTTCGACAGAAGGAACTGGCAGTGAGTGAGCATCTACAAGTTTCCATTAGAAAGCGGCAAATTGGCGATCCCCTCTATCAGAGAGCGACGACATGTCACACAGCAGAAATCTTCTGACGTGTACCGATGGGCGGATAAACATCATCCATCCTGAAAGACGGAAATTATCGGTATCTTCCTCTCTGAAAGTAATCGATAGAATGTATAGAATGGATATCACATAATCCAATTTGCTGAGAACAAAAGCGTAATATAGCACCTTAAGTAATTTCATATTCATAAAATCTGCGGGAACACGCATAATGAAACCCAGAGTCCTACAAGCAGAAGAGTAGACAATTTCCGGTTGTGGTCCAAAAGACAATTCCGAATCAAATAGTATGTCCAGGTCTTTAGAGACAGTTTTTCTTTCATTATATGTGTTATTGATTTTGTAGTATGCCAATTTGGGAAATTTAGAGCGTGTAACTTACAAAGTCCCTCTCTACACTAGAGCTTAGTGTAGATTGTATCACCACAAGCTCGGATTGCTTACCTTTATAAAGTTATAAAAAATACTAAAGATCATTTGCTACTCCTAGGGAGGAACTAGGTAGAATATTCGGAGGGTGGGGGAGGGTTCCTATAAGAAAGTTCTTAAGGGACGCTACAGCATTTAATCCATAGAAGTATCTCTGCTAACGTTGAAGCACTTGGATCCAATACGTGCTAATGACGAAATAACAAAGTTGGGCAATACCAAAAAAAATTATAAAATAAGACGCTAGGGTGAAATGGGAAGCACACTCGCTAACACTGGTTAGCAGTTAACTTGTTTATTAACAAAAGAAAAGTTGAGCAATAACTCTCAATTGCACCAGGAACTAATGACCGACCCTGGTATACACAATTTCAAATATGCTAAAGTAAAGAAGGACTAAGGTGGCAAATCTGGTATAAAGTTATTAAATGAATGCTTCTGACATTTCGGAATTAAAGTTATTCTAAAATATATCTTCCCAGCAAAGTTACTAGAAAAATAGGGCTATTCTACTAAGTAGATCCCTAACAATTCCAAGCCAATTAGTTACAAAGGTCTTAAATGGTAACTTCTTAATCGATTAACAGTGTTGGGTTGGATACATATGCAGCTTACAAGTTTTTGCAATAACCTTATATCGATTGACTTACTTACATGTCAATGACTGATAAAAATATAACTTATACGAGGGTAGTTTGACAAGTAGTGAGAATGGAAAAGAAAAACGAATTTTTTAAATACAAAATATTTTTTATTTTTCAATATATTCTACTAAAAGAGCAATACATTTATTCCAACGGTGCTCCAATGCCCTTATGCCATCTCTAAAATGCGATTCCTGAAGGCTTGCAAAATACTCATTTACGAAGATGATAAGCTCGTCGTTAGACGAAAATTTATTTCCACATAGTGCCGTTTTCAATTTTGGGAAAAGGTGCAAGTCAGAAGGGACTAGATCTGGCGAATAAGGCGCATGCGGTACTAATTGGAAATGCAACTCGTGGATTTTGGACATCGCAACTGTGCTGGTATGCGAGGGAGCGTTGTCTTGGTGAAACAGAATCTTTTTCTTTGCCATTCCTGGTCTTTTAGCACGAATCTCAACATTTGATTTTTGTAGAAGTTCTGCATAATATTGTCCGTTTATTGTAGCACCTTTCTGAAGGTAATCAATGAGCAAAATGCCCTTTGAATCCCAAAAAATTGATCCCATCACTTTGTTTGCCGATAAAGTGGTTTTCGCTTTTTTTGGACGTGCAGAACCACGTTCTAACCATTGTTTCGACTGTTGTTTAGTTTCGGGTGTACTGTAGTTTATCCAAGTTTCATCGCAAGTAACAAATCGCCTACAAAAATTAACCGGATTCTGTTTATAAAAGTCCAAACACTTATTGGAAATGCGCAAACGAATGAACTCTTGATCAATCGTAAGCAATCGTGGCACCCATCTTGCCGAAAGCTTGGAAAGGCCCAATTCTTTCGTTAAAATGTGGTGTACGCGTTCTGTTGAAATGTTTACCATGTCTGCTATCTCTCTCACTTTGAGTCGTCGATCTTGCGTAATAATATTATGGATTTTTATAATCATTTCCTTAGAAGTCACGTTTTTTTTGTGCTCCAGAGCGCGCTTCATCAACACAGCTTGTTCTACGACGTTTAAATTCATTTACCCATCTACTTATTGTGGCGGATGATGGAACAGATTCACCTAATGTTTCCCGTAACTCATCTTTTATTTCGGTAGCTTTCATATCCTTAATTACGAAGTATTTAATCACCGCACGATACTCTGCTTTTTCCATTTTAACAAAACGACGTGTCGCTTCTTTTTCAATCAGCTGTCAAAAATAAACTAATCAACCGATTTATCTAAATATCGGAATGTAGATATATAGGCAACCTAAATTAGAGTGCATTTGTTTTACCAATTATAGCGCCACCTATATGTCATTCTCACTACTTGTCAAACTATCCTCGTAGTTACGAACTGAAGGCCCATTCACCAAATACATTAGATAATAAATGATTTACTATTAATGACTCTAATCGAGCTAACTAACTAAATACTTTCACCATGTGATACTATAAATTTACTTAAACTTAGATGACTGAAAAAAATTAAACTTATGTTTCTTGAAGTGTACGGATTGCAATTAATCACTTAAACTGGCTACTTTGACCACTTGAAAAGTCTGCAATGGAACAGTCCGTTTGCTGAAAATAGATTCGAGAATATTTTTATAGTTAAAAACCAAAATAGTATTTTCAACGCAGCGGGTCAATTCCATAGTCGGATTTATATGAATTTTTGGAAGAGGTACAAACGCATTATACTTATAAGACAGTAGGAACACTAGACTTATTTATGAATAAAAGTCGTAGATGGTTTTAAGTTATCTTCTTTTCAAGTCCAGTGTAAAAGCGTGACATATTAAACATATTAAATAAACACTAAATAAGCAATCAGAGCCCTTAGTGGTGTATCTAATACCACAAGTTGCGTAAATCTATTCAGAAAACACAAAATACTGACCCTCCCAACCTTGTATATACTTGCTTGCCTGGAGTTTGTTAATAAGTCGCCAAGTAGGTTCTGCAAAAATGTCGTTCAAATTACCTGGCTGTGAAGATATACAATGCTTTGCCTGATAGGTTTAAGGGCCTACCATGGATTAGACTCAAAAGATTAATAAAAACAGTGCTGGTGGAGAATTGTTTCTATTCAGTAAATGACTTTCTGAAATATAAATTTTGACATTGCCATTTTTGTGTTTTTATCTTTACATTGTTACGCTGTTGTTTCGTATAAATTTTTCGGGTTTTAAAGTGTTTGGTGAGTCACAAAGGTTTTTTGTGTTTTTATTTATTTATATCATGCAATGACGTGTGTACGAGGGAGCGTTTTTATATTCGCGGAATGGGGGGGTGGGTGGGTGGGGGGGTGGAAATAAAAAACCAAATTATTTTTCTTTTTCAATATATTCACCTGCCAGACGGATACATTTTTCACATCTTTCAATTAATTTATTTATACCCTCATAAAAAAATGATTTCTCTTTATCTGCAAAATACGCCGAAACTGCCTCCTTGACTTCATCATCGGCAGTAAATTTTTTACCCCGCAGCTCTTCTTTCATTTTCGGAAACAGGTAATAGTCACTCGGGGCCAGGTCTGGGCTGTAGGGTGGGTGATTCACAATTTCGAAGCCCACCTTATGCAGGGCAGCTAACGCAACGCGGCTCTTGTGGACGGGCGCGTTGTCGTGCAAAAACACCTTTTGTCAATTTTCCCCGTCTTTTCTCTTTAATGGCTTCTTTTAGTCGCTCTAATATTGAAGCGTAATATTCTCCGGTTATAGAAACACCTTTATCTTTATAATCAATCAACAATATTCCTTCCGAGTCCCAAAATACCGTTGCCATGAGTTTCCCAGCTGATTGTGACACTTTAAATTTCTTGGGAGGTGCTCTGCCCTTTTTATGCCACTGCATGGAGTCTTGTTTGGACTCAGGTTCATAATGATGAACCCAAGTTTCGTCTCCAGTAACAATTCCACTCAATACACCATCTTTGTCTTCATTACAGAGGTCCAAAAATGCACGCGAACACTCTACGCGCTGTTGTTTTTGCGGCAGCGTGAGCATTCTCGGCACCCATCTTGCGCTGACCTTAGACATGCCGAGATGATCGTGTAGCATTTTAAAAATTGTTGTATCGGATACTCCAACCATTTCTGCGAGTTGTTCCTTCTTTAGTCGAGCATCTTCGAGTACAATTTGTTCAACTTTTTGGATAAATGCTGGCGTGGTCACCTCAATGCTCCTGCCCGGCCTCGGGTCGTCTTCAAGGGATTACCTTCCTTGTTTGAATAAACTATGCCACTTGTACACCATGGTTTTTCCTGGACAAGAGTCGCCGTAAACCAATGACATCTCATTCATTATGGTCGCGACTGATTTTCCTTGCTTGGTAAGGAACTTTATAACGGCAGGATATTCGATTTTTTCCATATTTCACTTTTCACTCCTGATTATGTTACTTGGTTGACGATAGCTCAAAGACTAACTGTCTAATAACAATGAAACTTCGTATTTATACTAATCATGAGTCGCTGCACAGGCCACGCCCCCAATGCGCCTACTCATCCCTCTACAACCCGCTCATTCCGCGAATATAAAAACGCTCCCTCGTATGTATGTACATATATATCGATAAATTATTATTAATATTATTATAATATTATTAAGTAACATTCTATCTCTATAGTTTGGTACAAGTAGTAAAAAGAACGCATAAACGCAGAAGGGATGAAAGAGCTACTTTAAGTAGAAAGAAGTGATCTAAATGATATTTTACATTCAGTGCTTGTGAAAACATCCAGTCGAGTGTTTCGTAGTTTTCTCATGTAGCTTTACTCATGTTCAAAACTGTTTTTACTTACTATTTGAAGAGAGAACTTGGTTGTCAAAATACGTATCTAATACGATCCAAATATTAATATGGTAAGAGGTTTTTGACCTTTCTAATTGTCTCCTAGTTATTTGGAAATTCTGTAAATAAACCCTGCAGTTTTATTAGCCGTGGGAAAATTAAATGTTATATCAAATATTTACCAATGTTCTTACTGCATTTTTAACTTTAACATGTAAAATTGATTTAGAAGTCACATAATCCGTTACTTTTAGGACTGCTGTTCCCTTCAAGATGGACTCCAGAAAAACCAGTCAAACCAGTGAGAGAAGCGAGAGATACACAAGATTTTGTCAAACCAGTCAGAGAAGCGAGAGATAAACAAGATTTTGCTTGCTGCGGTGGAATAAAAGGTTAAGTATGCAACTTGCGATTAAATTTAACATTAATTTTATATTCGCTATATGATTTTACGAATAATGCAAGGTACTAATTTTGGTTATAGAAGTAAATTCCAGCTTTCGAAAAAGAAAAAAGATAACAGGCGATCAAATATTTAATTATGCCATAACTACCAAAGCATAATTTAGTGATACCACCGATGGTATCTAGTTTCAACTAAACCAGTTATTTTTTGTAGAAGTCAAAGAAAATTCTGTAGGAATCGAAGAAAATTTATACGTGTTGAGTGTCTTTTCTCTAATTATAAAAAGTTAATTCAAATAAATGAAACCATCTCCTCGTATTAGCCATAGACATGGCAATTTCCGTAATTTACTGATAATTCGCCAATTTCTTTGTCAGTTGAGAGAAATTGGATAGTGTTCATGTATTAGGTATTCTTCTTTCTGTTGACTTTTGTAGCTGACTATTTACAAGTGAAGATTTTGTGAATCTCATACAAACTCGATTTTATTACGCAGTCTTAATAGTTATTATATTTATCTATGCTTTGTTATCTGTAACTTTTTATTGTTACTTCAGATACTGTAATCATGTTATCTGTCGTTACTTTGTCTAAAATATATGTATAACTAGACTGGATAAATGGAACATCTGCCCTCATTGTGAGCGATAAGCGATAGAGACTGGCGTCTATCAGCTCACTGATTATAAGAAAATTATTCAAATTTAGAGTTTTTAAATGAAAAAAAATATAGCTTGAAGCAGTACGTAAATCTATAAACGAATGATTTGCTCGATTGCAAGTCAGTGTGGAGGCACACTATACATCTTTTAAAAGCTTATTTTCTGTATTTTTCGATTATATCCAGTGTCCAATGACATGATTTCCAAAGCTTAAGGATGTGTTATTGAAGCAATTTCAAGTTAAAATTGTCTAATGGACTGAGCTACAAGCATTTCTAGTTTTAAATAAGATGGCTCTGCTAATAGTTTCAGGATCAGCGCGAATAGTTTCTGCGGAATCCAATATTTTGGATTCCGCAGAAGGGATTTTAGTCTGGTTACCTTGGCCGTCATGCGACTGTCGACCCTCTTCCAATCCACTAGTTCATATAATTTTGATTAAGGAAATCTGTTACTTGCCTACTTAGTACGGAGGTGGACCCTCGTGCTTTATACACGTTCGTCGTCTTATATTAAGAGGAACGTCATTCAGTAATGTTGTAAGATTATTTTGAAGGAAACGTATATAACGAACTTCTGTGAGATGTTCTTAAATTATAGACGAACCAATAAAATTATAAATGAATGATCTGGTTGTTTGCAAGTCAGTATGGACGCACTTCGAATAAATTATACATCTTTCAAAAGCCTGATTTCTGGGGGTGCCCCGTGACATGATTGCCACAGTTTAAGGATGTGCTACTGAAGAAACTTTAAGTTAAAATTATCTAATGAGTTGAGCTACAAACATTTGTAGTTTTAGATAACTCTAATAATGCAGGTATTATATACTTACCGCTGAAAAGAAATCTCAATGAAAATCATTTTAAAAGAAGTCGCTTTATTGAATTAATTATTCACCCAGTTGCTGTATACATAGCCTAGCTTAGACTCTGTTCTGCTAACAGTCTCAGGATCAGCGTGAATAGTTTCTGGGGCATCCAAAAGGCTAGCAACAACTTGTTCTTTGTTTTCCAGATGTTCTCCATAAACCAAATTTTTTAGCCATCCCCATAAAATATAATTTAGGTCTGTTGATCCTGGCGGTCAAGCAACTGCTGAACCCCTGTCAATCCATTGGTTATTATTCGTCGTCGTTCATTAAGGGGTCTCATAGCAGTTCGTAAATAACGAACTGCTACGAGACGTTCTTCATTTATAAATGGACCAATGAGACGGTCGTCATTCGCCGAAGTAATAACAACGAAATCAATTGCAGTTCTTAATACCTGCATCAGTAGGATTATCTGCAAGATTGGATGCTTGTAGCTAAGTTACGATATAGTTTTGGGCATATGTTTATTATACATTTTTAACTTAAAATGAAATTGCTTCAGAAACACAATCTCAAGCTGTGGCAATCATGTCATGGGACACCCGTAGTTTTGTACGAAGAATTATTCTTTTTTATTCTTTTTTCATACGTCATTAAAATATTGATTACTTATAACTGGATGGCGTTGCATTGAATATTGTTATTGCAAGTTCAGTTAGCGTAATTAAAAAATTAACTTAACTATCTAAAAGTACATAACGATTGCGGGACTACTAATACCAATACTTAATCTTTACCGATTTATTCTTGACATAATACGAAGACGAAACAGAGCAGTGGAAAATGAACACAAACTTACAAAAATTATTAGAAGGCTTAGGAAAAAGCCACTAGAACGCCTGCTTCCTTCTTACAAGGAAACGTCTGTTCGGATGTCTCTGTACATACGATGACTACAATTCAAAATTGAAGAGGATAGTTCTTCCTCGTCTACCCTATAGTCAAGATCCTGCTTTCTCAGATTTTCGTATTCTTGGAAATTATAATAATAAATATTCGAGGAAAAAATTTCATTCTAAGGAAGAAGTTGTCGAAAGAGTTAGAGAAGAGCTGTCAGTTCTTTTTCTTGAGAATTACGAAAGCTTCCTAAACGATGGCGGCAGTATATTCAGAAGGGGGGAAATTTCGTTATTTCCGTATAATTCGGAATCTTTATGGAACTTCCAACTGTTTTTAGTTGGATAACGTGTTATCGTACTTAATTCAAATACACATATATGTAAAATCTTTGGTTCTTTTTGCTTCTATATCAAATGCATTCATTAATTTGATTTTGTTGTATTAAGTGTAGTATTTTTTCATAATCTCAATCACTCAGCTTTCAACAGTTTTACAGGCTGACAAGTAATTTATATAAGACATATTTGAAAACTGAAATTTGCTGTGATACCTTGAAATTTCACCCATATTTATTTTTAAACTGTCTCAATTATGTTTTAATAATTTTTAGAACCAAAAGCTAATGCGGGTACGACTATGTCATTAGATAATTCAACGAATACTACCAAAATCTCTAAGAGAAGCATGGGTATGTTAAAATTCAATTTGTTTCAGAAAATATTTTTTAAATACGTATATATTTTCAGTTACAAGCACTCCAATCCCTAAACAAGCAAGTTTTCAAGAGAGCGCAACAGGTAATAAAATTTATTTGTACTCGTTGAAGGAATATCTACAATGTACTTAAATATTTATTTCGGAATATACGCAGTGTGATCAAAATGTTTCAAGGCTAACGCAATAGAAAACAACTTATATAAACTCATTTACAAAATTAACACATCACTCGATATATATTGCTATAATTTTTGTACTTTCCAAAACTTTTCGATTTTATTCGAACATAATCTAGTAGATTTATCTCACTACAAAGTAATCGTGACATTTATAATGACAACAGCGGAAAGTTAATGTCAAGTTTAATTAAATAGTTTTTCTCGAGTCGTTTAAGTTACAGTTCGAGCATCGTTTAGGTTTTAATTACGAGGTTTATTAACTTTTCGCGTGTATAGAATTTAAGTTAATAAAGTTGAAATTCAAAACCATGAACCGATCACATCATTTAACCTATGATAAATGATCTTCTGCTTTGTTAGAAGAAGGACGTACAATGAGTTATGCGGTTAATTTGTTTGGTGTTAATCATGCGGCAATCGGTTATGTGGTTAGAAGATTCAGGGAAACTGTACCGGGCTCGACAAGACATGGTTAAAGTAGAAAACGATTCACAAGTGCTAGAGATATCATTCTTTGCAACTGCAAGCAGGAATAGGCTAATCGCAATATATATATATATATATATATATATATATCACGATTTCTGCTTTAACTATAAGAAGAAGCTAAAGAAAAGTAAGATTGGGTAGTAGGGGGCCTGCAGTTGGATCATTAGTTACTACAGCACGCAGAGTACAACGCTTGAGATTTTCTAGAAATCGTACAGATTGCAAGTTTTGCTTAGAATATGTTTATAATCTCCAGATGGTCGCGAAAGAATATATCGAAGAATTGGAAAAAGATTCCATGACTGTATAGTCTCTCAAAGAGAACTCCTTTGGGATGGATGAAGAATGTTCTGGTTTGTTTGCCTTGACGCACACACAGAGTTAATCCCTATTCGTCAAAGGTCAATGAATGTTGAATACTACTTATGGAACATTATTTAGGACCATGTAGTACCTTTGGCACTATTTTTAGGGAATACTTTCATGTTCTTGTAGGATAATGCCATCACTAGACAAGTTTGGGTTACTTAAAAGAAGCTCAATATTCAAGTCGTGGACTGGCCAGACTTAAATCCCATCGAGCACGTTTGGAATATTCGAAAAAGGTCAGTAAGGCGATATTTACCAACTCCTAGTAATCTCTATGAATTAGAACAACCCATTTTTCTCGAGTGCGATAATATTCCTCAGGAAATGATCAAAAATTAACAGTGAGCTTGTTACGGCCAATACCAGCAGCTATCAAAGTTAAGGGAGGTGTCGCACGTTAATAACTTTTATTATTTTCTTTATTCAATCCAGCATATCTAACAGATGTTATGTTATATGGTTTCAAAGTGAACTATATAATGTCAACGGGGCTTTGATATCTTGAATTATGTTCCCAACTCTTGTTTAAACTACAAATATTATTATTCTCTTCAGCTTTATTCTATTATAAAAAATTTTAAATTGATATCTTATTATTATAAAAATGGAAATTGAATTCCAGGAGAGTGCGAAGGTTGGCCAAGGCTGATATGAAGTTAGCTTTCAGTTCAAACAATCACAGAAGCGAATCAAACTATCAACCCTTTTCACTGATCCGCAATCCTTTTAGCAGTTTGTTCGCATCAGGGAAGGTGTTACTAGAATTTCCTGCAAACTTAATGACTGTTAACAAGTACAGAAATCTAACTTGTGTTGTTAACGCATTTGCCATGGGTTTTTTAGCGTTTTTCTACCAAACTCTGCTAATTCTGCCTTGCCTGACTTAGCTTTTGGTTTGCCAACTTTATATATACTATCAGTTTCACCCGCTGTTGTAATTCATAACATTAAGGAGTTGAAGAATAGGTTAACTGCTGGTGATGATGCCGTCCTTGTTTCCTGGTGACGGCCTGTGCTTATGTTTTGATTGACCTTTTTAGTAAGATTTACGTTTCGTTTCGAAAACTGCTAAAATATGATCCATTTTTAAAATGGACGACAATTCACATATTTACATTTATGGTGGCCAATTGGTCTTTATAATGATTATAATGGTTCTAATTTGTTGGTGTAAACTAATGACTTGACATAATTCCACAGAAGGCAGACTAGGACTGTTAAATCACATGAACATATAAGATAATTGACTGGTAAAGTTTTAAAAATAATGAATCCACCAAACATCTTCTTTAGTAAGTGAATTTTTGGATTGGCAGTGTTAAAGGCCTAGGATTAAAATATTTTATTTTCTTTGTTATGTATTTTATGTATATTATTATGTGTTTTATATAACAATTGTACTTATTTATTTTATTCTACGTAAATTAATGCACACATACTGGTCGGCAGCAACATTAGTCGTCATTGTACATCGGGGGATCGAGATTGGCCTACTTGGCTGATTACATCACAGCTGCTACCGAGCAGTTGTATGACGCTTTCTCAATAGGTGCAATATTAACAGTGCTGCACTCTATTGGAGGGTACATTAATACTTTGATGCATTGAACGCGAAGCGAGGTGTTTGAATTGTTTCTCTTCTTAAGTATTTGAACTGCTATATTTACATTTATAAAATTATTATATGCATATGTATAGTTCCTACCACAAAAAGATTTACGATCTAAATTACAAGTTTTGATATATATGTATAGGTCAAGCCGAAAAACGAAAAACCCCAATATTAAAGTATTCTCTTCCCCGCGTTTTATTCAAGACATAAATATGTTGAAGTAACAAAGTGTCGTTTACTCAAAATACTTTTTTTTTAACTTTACGGTATTTGTTCTTGAATTAATACTTTCTATGCTATGCCAAAGAAACTTGCAGAATATCTGAAACTTTCAGACACCAATCGTTATACTTGGGAAGTTCTGCAAGATTACTTGCTGATAAGGGAGAAGAAATGCAAACCTTAAAACGACATAAAGAATGACGTTTCAGTACCGGTGTCGCAGAATATGTTGAAGAGAGTATGGTAGAAAAGTTAAAAATTCTACAAGGACCACACAGTTTTCTCTGTCTAATAACAAGCAACAGCAAGTGTAATGATGAGCAATTCCGTATCATTTTATGAATTTCAGTCAATGGTATCTTTTTTTTTAAGATTACGTTCAGTAACATATACTGAAGAACGAAAAATTTTTCCTTTTAAGTCTGTCATTTTCTTTCCCAAAATTTTAGTAGCACAAAGTTTAATCACAATATTTTTTATATCTTATCTATAATCAGAGCCCAACAGTTCAAGTTGAATGATTCATCATAGCTTATAACATATAATAATAATAATAATAATCGAATTAACGAAATAGTATTCATATTATATACCAACATTGCACTGAATGTTTTTGTTAGACGTGAAGTTTTGCCATGTTGCTTTCCAATGTTTGTTTACAATTTTTTAATACTTTAACATGCTTTTTTAGAAACGCCTAGAAATATATTCGCCTCAAGAAAACATCATAAAACTCAAACACAGCCGCGATTTCCTAGTTATACAGAAGAAACCATCGGTGATGAAGAAAGAACACATCAACGTAAGTAGGGGCATTATAATAAAATAAGTATGAGAATATCAACATACAAAGATTTCGTTGATATAAAATGTTCTTTTATATTCTTATTAGTCTCAGATAACCCGGAAAAACAGATTTTCTTTCGTAAATGTCATCACAGCCAATGAACGCTCGGATATATGAAAAACGCTATATTTTTCTTCGCTATCATTTAAAGTTGCTTTATGTTAACGTAAACATTTCCTTAGATTATGGAATTATATCCGTCATATAAGCTCATACTTTTCATTAAAAGAAACAATTTAGCTAGGATATAAGTATGTATATATGTGGTGAAAGGGTGATTGGCTTTAATATATCAACGCACAGTCATACACTACCACTCGGTGTAATTGAATTTTTAGACTCTCTGGAACTGAAAGAGATACTCAACACGGTTTTGATTTTCGTAACCGGCGGAACAAAATACATAAACTCCGAGCGCTGTGGCATCGAAAACGACACGTTTTATTTTGTGTTTGTCCATGATTCGACAATTTTCATGTTTCGAAAACAAAACGAGCTATCGCGCTGCGAATTCGAAACTCGCGCGTCGTAGTTTAAACGCCCACAACTCCACACTTCTACAATTTTTATCCGATCACCGCGAACTTTTCCACTTTTCGATGCAACTAAAATGAGCACAAATCCGTTACGATAGGACTAACCATTTGGTTAGCGCGACAACTTGAATTTCAGAACACCGATCCGGGCACGGCAGCAAGTTGTGCTTTGTTCGTGTCGATTCTGGGTGTCAATGTACATCCGGTTATGTAAGCATGGTGGCCGGAAGCCCTTCGATTCACAGGATATAACGACAGACCAGATTAGAAATCGTCGCAATTTTTCAAACTTGGAAAAACTTTTATTTCTGGGTTTCGGCCCGGAAACTAATACCTTGGGCCTTTGAAAATTCGCGATTTCTCTGTTTTTCAGCTATTTGGCGTTTTACAACAGTTTTTCGGGAATATGTCTGTAAGCGAAAGCGATACTTCAACGCGGTTTTGTTTTTCGTAATCGGCGGGTCAAAATACATTAACACCGGAGTATTCAAAATCGATACTTTTTATTTTGCATTTATCACCGTTCGATAATTTTCATGAATATCTCGAGAATAAAAAGAGTTATTGCGTTGCAATTTCGAAATTCGAAATCGGAGCATTGTTGTTCATCAGATAGAGATATCAGAATGGCGAAAATCGACACTCTGATTTTCCGGATTTTCAAATGCCCACAATTTCCGCAATTTTGATCCGATCGACACGAATTTTCCACCAAATGAAAGTAATAATATTATCACGTTGCGGTTCGGAAATTCGTAATCATCGTGTCCTAATACGCATAAACAAAAGATTTAAATATACGTATTGCTAATAAGTAATAATTTAATATACTATAATAATATCCATAGATTACATATTATAAATTCTAGACTGAAACGATTACAATTAAGGAATGACGCAAACGCATACCATTGCGTCCGAACCTTTTATAACTTCGCACTACAAAATTAATTTAGGGGAACTACTACAGAGTTTATTATATCTAAATAAGTCATGATATGGAGTAGTGAAATGCCAAAACACTACTAGTTTCTCTTTGCAGTAAGCTTAAAGATTGGACCCTTGAGATGCAAATGGATGCATGTGTATACTGGAGCTATAACATAAAATATAGGATTATACAACATATCAGGCCAATAAATTTGTTTTGCAATGTATTATGTGAGACAGATGATGGAATAGTTTCGAGACATTTTTGCATATAGACTGGAGGAAGTTCCTTGTGCTGATGTGGAAGCAAATGTTGAAGTACCTATCATGTTGTACGAACTAAATGTATCTGTCTCGTATAATAAGGGGATTTTTCCATTAGGTACAACCCACGTGTAAATTGAGATCTGTTTCAGATGGCAGCTTTGCCAAGTTTTTATTACATTTGTTTGTTTGTTTTTATTATATTTGTGATAGGGGTATCAGCATAGCGACAATTAACACTTTGCTGTTTATTCTATGCTAAGGAGGGTAATACGAATTAATGAAAATGTCGGCATTTTACTATATTTAAAGTTACTTGCATTCCTAAAACGTAAAAATGGCAGACACGTTGTAAAAATAACAGCGTTTCAGATAGTATTTGACTGAAACTGATGATAATATCTTCCTTTATATGAAAGTTACACTGATTTTTGATGAGGTTATTTAAAGTTGACTATATTGAATATGCTGGTTCCGTTTTGAATACAACATTATTGTACAAAAGTGAAGAAGAAATAGGTTTTTACCATTGCTTCCGAAATGGGACACGTCATTTAGCTTTCTATTATTTCGAAAACATTTAAGTGTACGATCAAGAAACGTCAGCCACTGTAGGTTTTTCATTTGTTACATAAAAGTCATATGAACTGTGCAGATAATAAGAATGAATGCTTCCTATGGTATGCCAAGGAAATTTACAGAGTATTTGAAACCTGAAGACACCAATCGTTGCAGTGGAGGAAAGTTGTGCAATATTACTTGTTGATAGTTAAGCAGACACACTAACCTTGAATTGACGAAGGATGGCGTTTCAGTACTGTTGTCGCAGAATATGTTAAAGATAGTTCTGTGAAAAAGTGAAAAATTCTACAAAAACCAAAGGGACCTTCTTCTATCATCTTCTTCTCTTTGTGTCACAACCAGCAACAACAGTATCATTTTATGATTTACAGTCAGTGATGTCTTCCTTTGATATTACATTTAGTAATATATACAAATGCACGAAAAAGTATTTTTTTAATTCTAAATATTTTTGACTTTTTCTATCTGGAAAGCATACTTTACATTCATTAATTGAACCCCGAGCTATATTAACAATATAGTATTCATATTATGTACCAACACAGCACTGAACGTTTCTGATAGACGTGATGTTAATCATGTTTCTCAATGATGTTTGCTTAAAATTTTTTAATACTTTAACGCTTTTTTTAGAATCGTCCAGGGACCTGCTCATCTTAAGAAAACATCATAAAACTCAAACACGGCTACCTAGTTATCCAGAAGAAACCATCGGTGATGAAGAAAGAACACCTAAAGGTAAATAATGTCTCATTACAATAAGTTCGAGAAAATCAACATACAAAGACTATTTTGGTATAAAACTTTGATATTCTTATTTGTCTCACAAGGCTCAGAAAAAATCAGATCTTCTTTCGAGAATGTCATCAGAGCCGGTGAACTTCGGACATGTATCAAATGCTATTATTTTCTTCGCAATTACTTAAAGTTGCTTTGTGTTAACGTAAACACTTCATTAGATTGTGGAACTGTACTCATCATTTAAGTTTATATCTTTCTGTAAAAGTTACGGTTTAGACGACACTGTAACGCCAAAGGTAGCAATAGCTCAGATTTTACAGTCGTCTCAAGTAATCTATCTATCCATCCATCAAGGTGATACGAAAACCGTCACAGATGAAGATTATTAAACATAACTAAATCGTCGACCAAAATTTTGAAAACATGTACTGGCACTAGAATATAGACACATATGTACGAGGTGTGGCAATCAAATAACGAGATTGGTGTGATAAATGTTATTTATTTCGAATAAACTTTTATTTAACTTTTATCTCCTTCAACATGCTCTCCTCCCCTGTCTATGCACCGCTGTGTCTTCCATTGTTCAAAATAATGCTATAGTTCATCAGTTGTCAGTCTCTTCAACAACTCTGTTGTTTTTGCTTTTACATGTTCAACAAACTGAAAATGTGTTCCATTTAATACACTTTTCACTTTTGGGAACAGGTAGAAGTCACATGGTGCAAGTTCTGGCGAATATGGAAGATGATCAAGCACAGCAATGCGCTTGTCCGCTAAAAACTGCTTCACAGACAGGGCATTGTGAGCTGGAACTTTCATTATGTTTAATTCATGATGCAAAATATGTCTAACTGTTTATTTGTTAATGTTTACCATATCGGCAATTATCCGAATGCCCGTTCCTTTCAGTTCTTGCAGTCACAGTTCGACTAGGACATTTATCATCCTCGAGCATTTCCCGACCTTCAGAAAATCGTTTGCGACATTTAAAAACTCGGGCACGTGACATAATATTATCACCAAACACCTCCTTTAACATTTGTAAAGATTCTGTTGGCGATTTTTTTAGTTCAGGTTAATACGCTGCTCGATTTTTATGTCAACCATTAACACGGCACTATTAAGTAATAGTGTACTCTACAATTAAACTAAACCGGGCAGAGATACGAAACTACAGGTTGTTGCTTGGGCAGTGTCAAGGTCAATGACATTCCAATTACAGCCTCGCCCGAAGCGGCTATGCGATGGAAGGAGCGCAGTCTCTTTACTTAATTGCCATACCTCGTATATGGTATATACCAAGTGTCCACATTTCGATGCTCACCATTGGCATCTCGATTATTAGAAGACACATAACAACGGTTAAAAGGGGAATGTTTTGCTGAATTCAATACTCGCTGTAAATCTTATTTCAAATTCACCTTAACTTTTCATTTGAAAACACCAAAAATTGACGATTTTAATTTTCCTCAATAATTCGATAACACTTGATGTGACCATATGTGTGAGTTTTACAAGTTTGAGACACTTTTTTAAGACACTTTTTTTTATTTCAATTTGTTTTGAAGTTATTAGTGCTATCTTTTGTTTTACATAGGCAGCCGTATTGAATTTTTAGTTACTTAACATGCACATATATACGAGGACAGTTTGACAAGTAATGAGAATGACACATAGGTGGCGCTCTAATTGATAAAACAACTGCACTGTAATTTAGGTTGGCTATTTATATGTTTACATTCCGATATTTAGATAAATCGGTTGATTAGTTTATTTTTGACAGCTGATTGAAAAAGAAGCAGCACGTCGTTTTGTTAAAATGGAAAAAGCAAAGTATCGTGCGGTGATTAAATACTTCGTAATTAAGGGTATGAAAGCTACCGAAATAAAAGATGAGTTACTGGAAACATTAGGTGAATCTGCTCCATCATCCGCCACAATAAGTAGATGGGTAAATGAATTTAAACGTGGTAGAACAAGCTGTGTTGATGAAGCGCGCTCTGGAGCACCCAAAATCGTTTCAACAGAACGCGTACACCACATTTTAACGAAAGAATTGGGCCTTTCCAAGCTTTCGGCAAGATGGATGCCGCGATAGCTTACGATTGATCAAAAGTTCACTCGTTTGCGCATTTCCAATGACCTTTATAAGCGGAATCCGGTTGATTTTTGTAGACCATTTGTTACTTGCGATGAAACTTGGATACACTACAGTACACCCGAAACTAAATAACAGTAGAAACAATAGTTAGAACGTGGTTCTGCACCTCCAAAGGACGCAAAAACCAGTTTATGGGCAAACAAGGTGATGGCATCAATTTTTTGGGAATCAAAGGGCATTTTGCTCATTGATTACCTTCAGAAAGGTGCCACAATAAACGGACACTATTATGCAGAACTTCTACAAAAATTAAATGTTGAGATTCATGCTAAACGGCCAGGAATGACAAAGAAAAAGATTCTGTTTCACCAAGACAACGCTCCCTCGCATACCAGCACAGTTGCGATGTCCAAAATCCACGAGTTGCATTTCCAATTAGTACCGCCGGATCTAGCCCCTTCCGACTTCCACCTTTTTCCAAAATTGAAAACGGCACTAGGTGGAAAGAAATTTTCGTCTAACGACGAGCTTATCATCTTCGTAAATGAGTATTTTGCAAGCCTTCCGGAATCGCATTTTAGAGATGGCATAGGGCATTGGAGCACCGTTCGAATAAATGTATTGCTCTTTTAGGAGAATATATTGAATAATAAAAATTATTTTGTATTTAAAAAATTCGTTTTTCTTTTCCATTCTCACTACTTGTCAAACTACCCTCGTATATCGTTGAAAGTTATACGTGCCGGTCAAAGTTCACGAATAATCGTCAGGTAGTAGATTATGTCGTCCATCTAGAGTAGGTAGTCCATTGTATGTAATGGCACTTCATTTTGATGTTTAACTTTGAATCCGTTTACTGTGATTATTTAGCGTACTTGGCAGTGGAATAATGCATAAATAAAACCATGGGGCACTAAAGAAATCTCCTTGAACTATTCCCCTATCAATTTTAATTCCATATATTATTATATAGTTTTGTTTTGTTTTTAAATAAATTGATTCCATGGCTGTGTGTAATAAATATTGTGTATGTGTGTCTATTTTATTAATTTTCAGTGTTTTTATTAGCGAACTGTGTGGTATGAAATCAAATGTTATTATTAGTATTAAAACCAACCTTCTTGACGACCTTAACATAGTGTTTCATAAACAAAATTTTCTTTTTTTACATTAAATATATTTTTTGTAGGTAAAATAATTTGCAAGGAGTGTTTGGCTCGTAGAAAACATGTCGACACAACAGAAAATAGAACCGAAAAGGGTAAATACAATATAATACATTTACTTAAAGCTTTTAATAGAAGACACAAAAACTAACCGTCATATTTTGTGAATGTATACAATAATCACAAAAATGTATAAAAGTTGCGCACTTTGACTGAAATGCAGGGATGTATTGTAGGAACAACTATTCGTTGTAAATAATAACAGTATTGTGTAGTTAGGCTCGAGATAAGATCGATAACTATTACACAGTAAATATAATAATTATTAAAGTTACATAGCGGGGCCTGTGTACTGCAGTAAATTAGGTAATAGACACCTGCTTAAGATTCGTTATCCCATAATGGATGAGATCGAAGAAGAAGAACAGCTATGTTTCGACAGTTGTTTCAGTAAGATGTGCTCCCCACAATGAAAATAAGTAAAGGGTGTTTCAAATTGCGCGGTTTTTTTAAGAATAAATAAAATATAGATGGCGCACTGAATTTGTCTGGGCATGCGGGCATTTAAAAAGTGTGATGTATGACATTTACAAAAATGGCGTTCAAATTGTTGAATTATTTTATGAAATCAGCGTTCTGTGAAAAAAGTTTTTAGAAAATTACGTGAATTTTTTATGGTTTACATAATCGCCCATCTGAAAGCACTATTGGTCGAATTATTAAAAAATTTCAAGAGATCGGTTCCGTGAAAGATCAAAAAAGTGAAAAATACCATCGTAGTGGTCGTTCACAGGAAAGTATTGGTTTGGTTCGTGAAAGTGTTGCTGAAGATCCTGAAATGTCCATTAAACGACGTTCACAACAATTTGGACTTAGTGGATCAACAACAATGGCGTATTTTACACAAGGATTTAGCTCTGAAGGCATATAAGGTTCAAATAACAAAGGAACTGAAACCATTAGATCATTTAAAACGTCGTTCATTTGTTAATTTCATCAATGAAAAACCAGCTGATTTTTCTCAAAAAATAATGTTTTCCGATGAGGCACATTTTGAACTTGGTGGCTATGTTAATAAACAGAATTGCCGTATCTGGGGTGAGGAAAATCCACGAATATTCATGAGAAACGTATCCATCCTAAACGAGTTACTGATTGGTGTACATTTTGGTCATGTGGTGTAATTAGACCTTACTTCTTTGAAAATGCTACTGGTGAAGCTGTAACTGTTAATGGTGATCGATTTCGTCGAATGATAACCGAATTTTTGTGGCCTGAATTAATGAATATTGATCTAGAAGATATGTGGTTTCAACAGGATGGCACTACACCTCACATTGCACACGAATCAATTGATTTATTGAGAGAAAAATTTCCTGGACGTGTAATCTCAAGAAACGGTGATGTTAACTGGCCAACAAGATCATGTGATTTGACACCGTTAGACTATTTTCTTTGGGGTTATGTGAAAAGTCAGGTTTATAAAAATAATCCACAATCAATTCCTGCGTTGGAAGATGAAATTATTCGTGTTATTGGTGAGATAGAGCCTCAATTATGTCAAAATGTCATTGAAAATTGAATTGAATGAAAGGAAAGTGTGGACGTCTGTGGAAGCTCAAAGAGGAGGCTATTTGACAGATATTATTTTTCGCATATAGGTGATACTTCAATTACAAATAAAAAGTTTTTGAAAGTGAATGCAAATTATGTGTTTTATTTATTCTTTAATAAGCTGCGACATTTGAAATATGCTATATATTCTTATGTGCAGAAAACGATCATTCCACATATAATGATGTAGTGTTGGTATAATTGAAATAATCTTTGAAGTTATTTGGTGAATCTACACATGTAACATTATACATCAGTCTTAGTGTGCTAAAATCTGAATCTTTCTTTAACACGCTCTCTAACTTTGCCACAACACGATTTTCTTTGCGTCATTGGCAGAGCATAACAGTGATCGATATTCGTTCACTATTTGCAGTAAATCCTCTAACAACGCCTAAGAATTTCGTAAAATTTCTATTGCTTTAACTAGTCCCGAGTAAATTTTGAGAATAGTTTGTAAATTTCTCTCGACGTGACTATCTTGAAATTTAGTCTGACTTTTATTGATAGCTTCAGCTTCTGTAGAATTGAAATGTGAAAAATAGATTTTATTACTTGAAAATATTTACAATAGTAAAGCGCCGTCTGTAACTAGGTCCCGTTACACTAGTCTCAGTACAACAATGATAAAAGTAATAGCAGTTATCCCCGAAAATATCCTATACAAGTGGTGACGAAACGTCGATAGCAGAAATTTCGAAGACGTGGTTCGAGTCCGGAAGTCAAGATGAAGAAAGTATGCTGAGTATTTGGTTGTGGAACTCTTGGATTAAGATGTCGGCTATGGTCTGTTGAATATCATGTTTGGAGAAATTGTTATTTATAAGAGCATTGATGATGTTACTTAATTCTTGAAGTAGAGAATATTGGTTAGATATGTTGAAAGTTCTTTGACTAAGGAGTTGATATCGCCCTGGTTTTGAATGGGAGGATGATGCGAAAGGGTGTTCAGACACCGGTCAGTGTATGTGGGTTTGCGGCAAACTGAATGTTCTTGTGAATCATTTAGACGACGATTCACCAAAATATTTAGGAAAGGAAGGGAACCTTCTGATTCCACCTCCGTGGTAAAACTAATGAAATGGTGCTGGAAATTTAGGAAAGCGAGAAAGTTATTCAAGGAATCCCACCAAACAACGAAGGTGTCATTTACGTATCTTAGCAAACATTTCGATTTTATGATCCAGAAGTATAGGATTTCACGAAGAAGGGTCTGTATTATGATCGTACTTATCATAATCCAGGACAACAGTGGCGTTGTCTTTAACAGCCTCGAGTATAGCTAGACCTTTAAAGGTTAGATTTCGCTGGTTTAGCCTGTGCGAGGATTTTTTAAAGTTTCTAAATGGATAAGACATGTGACGAAACATCGATAGCAAAATTATGAGAGACGCGGTTCCAGTCCAGAAACCAAGATGAAGAAAGTATATGCTAATACCGGTATCGTAATTGCTTCTCCATTACGTAGATTTTCTAGCTGTCCCACAATACAATACACTCTTAAATTTAGTGTGTAGCTTTAATAATTATTATATTTACCGCGTAACAGTTACCGATCTTTGAAATGTACACCCAAGTAGTACTATAGCTCGAGCCTAACTTTTCCTACTCTTGCTATTTGCATCGGTCGACTGTTCTTACAATACGTTCCTGTATTCCGGACAAAATGCGCAACTCTAGTTATTACATATAAGATCATTAAAAAGTAAGTTTGAGTTTCAAAGACTATCTTTTGTACATTAATTAATTTTGGTTACTATGGCGACTTATTTCTACTAATTTCAAAGTAAATATCACAATTCGATTTTGAGTACTTACAATAATTTTCAATCGATACTTGTTAAAATGGTTTGTCTCTCAATGGGTTCATATTGCCCTCATTCAATGGTATTGTGAATTCAGTAGGAAATATGCCAACGCATTGAGAAATGTGCCTTTGTTTAATAAAATCATTTCATGAGCTCATACATAAATTTGAGAACTATTAGTACATATAGTTAGCAATAAAAAGATATCAGAGAGATCAAAGTAATGGGTGTTTTTTAAGCTGCATGAGAACTATCGATATCGATAACTATGGTTTGACAGCTGATAATGTCAAACTGTGTTGACATTCCTATTCAGTAAGGTTTGGCAAGTCATTATGAATCGTTTAGCGCCAGAATAACACTTCCAAATTGTGGAAATTTAAAAAAAAGAAATAAATCTGTTCGCAAAGTTCATAGAGCACTTCGTCCATTTTACGGTCAACATAATCGGTCTAGCGAGCAAGCAATTCGTCCAGTTATTGATCATTTTCGCACTAATTTTACTCTTCTTGATTCAAAACCATCAACAAGATAAAGAAATGTGCGTACCGAAGAGAATATTGCTGCTGTAGCGCGAAGTATTGAAGAAGACGCCGAAATGTCGATTCGTTGTCGTTCTCAATTTGTTGGCCTTTATCCTTGGACTACGCGGAAAATTTTACGTAAGGATCTTGGCTTAAGTGTCTATAAAATACAGCTCGTGCAAGAATTGAAGCCAAACGACCATCATTTGCGTCACATTTTTGCTGATTGGGCTCATTTGAAACTGGCCGAAGATGGGCATTTTTATCAAAGAATTGTGTTTAGTGATGAAGCTCATTTCTGGTTAAATGGCTTCGTCAATAAGTAAAATTGCTGTATTTGGAGCGAAGACAATCCTCAAGCCGTTAACGAATCAGCATTACATTCATAAAAATTGACTGTTTGGTGCGGTTTACACGCTGGCGGCATCATCGGTACTTATTTCTTTCGAAATGAGGAAGTAGCTGTCGTTACGGTGAATGGTGAGCGCTATCGAGCCTTGCTGACTGAATTTCTGTTTTAAAAAATTAATCAGCTAAACATAGACGACATTTGGTTGAGATTTAACGCCTCTGGGGCTACGTGAAGTCGTTGGTTTATGCCGACAAACCAGCAACTCTTGAAGCATTGAAAGCCAATATTCAAGCCACCATTGACCCCATACGGCCAGATTTATTGGAAAAACTAGTCAAAAATTGGACTGATCGAATGGACCATGTAACTCGTAGCCGCGGCGGACATATGCCGGAAATCATATTTAAAAAATAAATGCCATGAAATTATCTACCAGATTATAATAAAAAATTTCGTTCCAACAATATTTCTTTCTCGTATTATCATTTAAAGTTCTCCACCCTATAGTAGAAAACGAAGTCAGCGCAATTTTAGTTTTACAGGACGTTTGTGGAAATTCTGTATATAATGATTCCAGTATTAAAAAAGTTTCAAAACGATTGAAGATAACTTATTCAACAATGTGGCTTCAGAAAAGGTAGCTTCGTCTGTATCCATATCGTATAAAATTAAAATCCGTGTCACTTTCCCTTTGTAAATGTTGGCAGAAATATAGAATAATTTATGTGGATGACTAAAAAGGTCTTTTGGTTAGATACGATACATTTTCAATTAAATCGAGACGGTAGCACACGCACAACTGCATATGATATGAGAAAAATGATACAAATAGAATTGTTTAGCAAGGTTTACATGATGTCAATAATACTGTTCGCTGAGGTTTTACGTCAAATTTTTCAATAAAAACTTATTTCTATGAAGAAATAGAATATGGTTAAATGAAAACACCAACGATAAAGGATAAATAAATAGTTTTATTGGTTTTTATATGGTATTAAATGTTCATAAAATACATCAGTAAAACACTAATAAAACAGAAATATATACATACGTTACAAACGGTCGAAATTTTATTATATTAAAACATTTAAAAAGATTTAAAAAAATGAAAGCTTCGAATTCGCCATTTGAGTACACACAACGGCACAGCAAAACTTCTGTCAGTTTCTCCTTGAAAACCCTAGTTGAGTTATATCTCTTCCGGCAACAACGGACAATGGACTCCTCTTAGTAATGCACGATCTATTTGTATGACGCCTGAAGAGATCTTTGCTTCTAGTCTCGTATTTTCGTATTTATGGTAGCATGAATTCTTAGGTATATTAATTTTATTACCAAAAATATTAGCTACAAGTTCAATGATGAAAATACTGGGTAACAGCAATATTTTATATTTTCTTTAAATAAGTCTGCATAATTCGTCCGGTTAAATATTTAACATGCAACAGATCACTTTTTCGTACCACAAAAACATTGTTAATACTATTCGACGACCCCCTAGAGAGATCATGCAAAAGACATCAATGAACTTGAGCGTGATAAAATAAAATTAAATATTGATCACTTATTATAGGCTTCAAATTTCTTATTAGGTAACATATTTTGTGTAATTTCTCTACAATGTCCGAACAGTGATGTTTCACAGATAAGACGTTGTCAATATTAACGCCCAAAAACCTGGTCGAGACTAATCCTTCTATCTCAAGTAACTTAACTCTCTAACATCTATATTTAAGTCTAATTTTGCTTGTGGTGTGCGAAATACCATAATGTTATTGAAGTTTATATGCAACTCATTTCTTGCGAACCATTGACTCCTCATTAGTAATTCCGCCTCCGTCTGCAGCCGAGCAGGTTCCACAGCCTGATGTATCGTCTGGGAATAAGATTAATAAATTTACAAAAAAGTGACATCATTTATGTAAAATAAAAATAATACCGATGCAAGTGTGTTTTAAATCTAGTTCTTACAAACTGAGCCCTGTTTGAAAGATATGGCCAGAATCAACCAGCTGCCATCTCACGAATACCATAAGACTGTAGCTTATTGTGTAGTATACTATGATTAATACAATCAAAGCGCGGCTTAAATCACAGGGAATGGCTGCCGGAGCTGGATGCTCACCACGATTCAACAAATACAGAACTTCGCCAAAAAGGGAACGAATGGCTGTGATTGTAGAATAATTTTTCCTAAATCCGTGTTGTCCTTCTGATATAATACGTTTATTTTCCAAATAACCAACCAACTTTGTAGACATGGAATATTCAAAATTTTTTGCAAAACTAAACATTAAAAGACATGTCTGTAATTGGCAACTGCTAAATGAGAATTATTTTTATAAATAGGAAATACCATTGAAGCTTTTAAAGCCTGAAAAAATACACCTTCCCAAAAGCATCTATTAATTAGTTGAGTGAGAGATTTCAGAAGAGTCACTGCAATTTCACGCAACAGTTTAGAAGGAATATCATTTGGACATGCACTTCTTTTATTTTTAATATCATAATAATGTGAAACACTTCTATTTCGTCAAACAGTGTTATATATGTACATGTTACTTCAATTTCACTGTCACAGCCAAGTCGCGTTTCAGCCAACAGATTGTTAGATTCCTGAAAAAAGAAGCGGTTAACATTAGCAACTTACTTAGGATCATCAACCAACTTTCCTTGATCATCCTTCACAAATATATTCGACACATCCCTTTGTTGGTTACATATTGCAGAAACTACTAATCATGCTGCACGATTCGGGTTATCAGAATTTAGAATTTTATTCGTGTAAAACTTTTGTTTAGTACTTTCTATCAGAACTCTGTGCCCTCTGTACTCATATTGAATACCTTTTTCTCAATACTCGATACTTTAACCTCATTATTAACGTATTCCCTTGTGTTGGAATGAATAATCGTTTGTTTTTTAGGAAAATAAATATTGAAATAGTATAAAAAGTACTATGAAAAAGGAACAGAAGGCAGGTAATAATGGAAATCGATATTTTCTAATGTTGCTACTAACATTACATAATCATGATATTGACAACATTGTTTCAATACAAGGCAAGATACTACTATGTAACAGTTGGCCTTCTAGATCACCAGATATGAATCCAGCTGTCTATTGGTTATAGAATTATAAGGTTAAGAAAAAATATTTCTATGTAGACCTATTACTCGTAAAGACCTGAAGCAATCGGTGTCGTACGTTATCAAAAACTTTCTGGAGAATGCTCTTTCTGATGCCGTTCATAATTTAGAACGATTGTTTTTATTCGAAGACCTCGGTGATACTCATATTTAAGTTTTTCTTGTTTCGCCTTTTAAAAATAAAACCTCATTTATTTACGAAAAATTTGGTGGATTTATTTTAGCAGAATTTTAAAAATTTTGCCAAGTTACGATCATTTCGAACTGAGATTAATTAATGTTTTTATTTAGATTATTGCGAGCGCTCCACTGCTTTAGTATGTGACCTTCCGTCAGCGAAAAAGTCTGACAGTTACCCTCCAAATCAAACTTCATTGCCGGGATACACCGAGGGCCTGAATAAATGCATAGCAGAGTTGGAATGTATGATCAATTGCCTTCGTGACGCTGCTACATCTAAAAAGAAGGTCCATGACTGTGTTAAGATGTATCCAGAAGCAGAATCTGAAACTCTGTTAAGCTCTCTTCCGCATTTTCGCACAATTATTGATGGAATACCAATGATTATCCAATTTAACAAGGTTTGATTTCAAGTAAATTTTATTAATTAATATGTATCAGTGAGCGGGTAGACGCCAGTCTCTATCGCCTATGAATCACGTCAAATGCAGATGCTTAACATATATACGTTAGCTAAAGTAGACCTCATATTTTGGTACGTAGACTTCCGCGGTCGTGGTCCATGCTATCTGCTTCTGGGTTTCCGGGCTGGAACCGCGTCACTAGTATATCTGCCGACGTTTCGTACCCATTTGTATGGGACATCTTGATGTCCCATACAAATGGGTACGAAACGTCGGCAGATATACTAGTGACGCGGTTCCAGCCCGGAAACCCAGAAGCAGATAGCATAGACCTCATATTGTAAAGTATTTCCAGTATTTGTTTACTCGACGTATGACGTAATACGATCTGTCTATATAAGCTTTATTTACAAGTACCGTAGAAGGGCACTAACTCATATAGGTATAGAATATAATTGTAAAATTTCTTTTATAGAGTCAAAATAGTAACATGTTGAACGACTAAATTGTTTTGAAATGCAACATTATATGTGTAGGTTATGTTAGACATGACTAGAAAAGACAAATTGACCGTGCGCTGTATAGTGTGTGCATAAAAGGTGATAAGTTATAAATTTATAAAACGTGGTGGAACGCTTATCATTTTAAACGTCTTTCGTGAAGTCACAAAGTGGATAACATCGGTTAAATAATTGCAACAGTAGGTGTGTATCCATAGTTGTTTCAGTACACCGAATGCGGCGTGGGAAATAATGTATTTATGTGTAATAAACGAGCGTTCTAAATTACGTACGTTATATTTGCGTAGTTAAAATAATCTTTAACACAACTTAACGGATCTATAAACGCACTTTCACAAAATCGTTTTAATAATCTGAATCCTCGTCTCGTACAACACAAGAATTTTTTGCATCTCCTACCGTGCGTAGCTGTTCGTGAACGTCTTTAATTATTTTGACAGGCTCCACTAACGACAGCGAAGGATTTTCTAATTTTTCTGTAATATTTCCTCCAAAGTTCGAAGTAATTGTTCTTAATAGTTTTTAAATCGCTTTTAACCTGACTATCTTGAAATTTTGACTGGCTTTGCTTGATAGCTGCGGCTTCTTTTGGATCGAATTTTAAAACCACGTTCTTTAAACCCTTCAAATATTTATAATTGCAAAATGCTGCCTGTATCCATGGTCACCAACGTATAAGAATCGACATTGGTGGTTCAGGAATACCGGGTCACAGCTTGTGAAATTTGAGGAAACGTTTTGTGAATTTGACAAGCATTGCTTTTGTACGCGCAATTAAAGCGTCTACCTCAGAACAACGCAATGGAATAGTTTTCGTTACAAGACTGAAAGCATGAATTTCGCACGTAACAAGAAAGCACAATGTTTTTTTAAGACACCGGAATACAAAAAGCATGTTTGTGGCAACATGACTCATAAACATTAACAGTTGTTTTGTTGAAAGTTCAGAACTTTCCGCTAGCACGTACTATACTATTGACAAAAGACTTCTTTTTACGATCAGTTGTTTCGCTCAAACATAACCACAATTTCTTATTTTCCAATTTGGATTTAATACTACGTTCAATACGTTCATGGACGGATTTTTTCAACGCTGTCGGATTAAGTAACGGTTATTTCGGGTATTTATTCCAGAATGACCAAAACGTTTCATTAGATAGTAAAGTAAACGAAATAAAAATAAGTGAAATAAAAATTCCTTGTTCGATTTTGCGCGTTTTTTTACATGTGCCTTGCAATCTTCAAGCTTTCATCCAGAGTATTAGAAGCATATCGCAACCTATATTTAATTTTTGCACTATTGTATGTAAATTAAATCACGATTTCCACTTGTTAATATATTGGCTTGGTCGGACAATGGTCGTTTTCTCGGTACAGCTGACTGTGATATTATTGTAATTATATATAACAGTCTGTTGCAAAATGAATACATGTCGTTCTCAATATACATATTAACATGTAGTTAATATCGCAGACGAAATTGCAGATCGAGAAGAAGAAGGTTGCGTGTTGACCTGGCACGCCAATGGAGTGCACAAAGAAAGAGGCATCTTTAGGCATGACTTATTCACATTAATTACTAGAACATATTTCAAATGTTGTTCTATAATATTCGTTCTTTGATTGGACAATACGTCTTCAAATACAGAAAAGCTTCGTTCAACACCACAGTTAGAGATTGACGCATACTAATAATATAATCTAAAAAAACATTAAAAGTAGTCAATCCTAAATTAAATAAAATAATTTAATAAAACTGCTTGGCAATTAAATTGAACAAGAATAAGAGAAAAAACAACAAAAATAACGAGCGAACGATATCTCCCTCTGGCTCTTAATTTTAAATTGCATCGACTACCTAGCAAAGACTCAAGACTGTAAATATATTGTATCCCTATACCAGGGGTTCCCAAAGTATGCGCCACGGCGTCGCAAAGAGTTTCCAGGGGCGGCGCGACAGCCTCGCCAAAACGAAAAAAATTAAAAAATATAAGATTTTAGATTTAAAATTATCAGGTCTCCAGTTTTGCTTCATATGAAGGGCGCCGCCGGAAATAATCTGAACGTTAAGAGCGCCATGACTTTAAAAAGTTTGGGAACCTATGCCCTACACTTATGAGTATGACCTCGCGTCGTCGCATTGCGATAGGAACTAGCATCCATCTGCTCACTGATGTGTAATAAGGGACATATATTTCCAGTCCAACTATAAAAGAACAGTGTTATGAAAATTTGTATTTAAAAAAAATGGCGTGTTGCTCTAGTGAGTAGGTAACTAACATTTTTTCTGTAACAGTTCGACTGAGGTTAATAATAATTAGTTGTTCTAGCTTAATAATAGGTTAGTGTGAATTGTTAGTCACGCTTTCACCCTAGCGTACCTTTAGACTTTAGTCGTGAGAGACTTACGATATTACGATACCATGGATTTTGAAACCCTGCTACAAGGAACTACAAAGGGATTTACAAACATTCCGCAGAAGAACTAAATTCTATGCATATAGTGTACGATCTAGTCTTAGACTAAGAAGTAACTTAATTCTAACTTTAAAATACTGAAGAACTTGAAATTTAAAAGCTTTCCATTGGTTTCTCTTAGGTTTTATTATTCATGTATACCGCCATTTCTTTGTGTATCATCGCGAGCATTAGCTGTCATTTTATCACTAGCACTATTAGCTACAATAACTCGAAAAGCTTCTTTTAAATTTTCTTATTGGATTCGCGAAGAACTGGATAGACATATTTACGTGCTGCAAAAGCTTTTCTTCACGGCTTTTTTGGATTTCACCTCAATAAACTCCACTTTCACCTCCCTATGGAGGTCATCACTTTTAATGTACCAAGGTGAATCTCCGATATTCTTTAGTACTTTGTTTTGAAATACTGTTTCTGTCAAAAAAAGTTCCACTTTTCGTGATTTGATTTTAAAACATCTGCCAGAATCATCATTCCTGAAATTGCTTTTGATACGATCTTATTTGTCTTATAAATACTATACTATAAATATAATGTAATTAGTTTTAGTCTATAAGCAAACTTTGTTTCCATAGCCTCTGTACTACATTTAAAATCTAGTGGCAAACGAAATATTACTACCCACCATAGTTCGGAGAGGATCATTCGATGAGTTCTAACACCTTCTTCTTTTAATTCTGGAATTGTCTTATAAACACATATTTACATTTTTTTGAATATTCCTTAATTGTTTTAAGTATTATTTAGTGTTTCTTCCTACTATTACTGTAGCGGAACCTACTGTTGCCTGCTTTCCTTTGACTTTCTTAAAGTCCCTGCAATTGGTAGTGCAAGGGTGAAGTGTGCGTCCCTGTTTATTGCTCTTGACTTTTAATTTATTTTTGTTAATTATTTGCTATGAATCAATCAAAGTGTAGTTGTTGCGGTATAGCAGACTAGCCTCATAAATTCACCAGTTGTAGTATTTGTGAGAAATTTTTAAAAATTAACTGTGTTGATATTTCCAATGTAGAATTTCATCAAATTCATTCCAAAACATCGGGATTGTTTTGGTCTTGCCCTAACTGTTCACATCTTGGTTATGATGCAAACAGTTTAAAAGCTATTATAATAAGCTCTTCCTACTATAATTCCTCCTATCGTATATTCGGAAAACTAAAACTCTCCAATAGCTCTGCTGTTACACTAAATGTATATTATCAGAGTACTTGTGGTTTGCGTTCTAAATCTCACGTTTTTTATGCAAATGCTTATAAATTCAATTATGATTTAATATTGATCACAGAAAAGTGGTTCAACAATTCCGAACGTTTTCTTTCCTATTATATTGTTATAAGATCTGATAGGATATACATATACAGTGGTCGGTGTTTCAACTTGTGGTGGTGTTTTTGTAGCATTATCTAACAGGATTTCTTTTCAGACTTTAGACACATACTTCTGGTGGTGATCTGATATCTAGTTTTCTGATGAAAAATGCTCGAAATAATTAATCATTAATACTTCCACTTCTACATTTGTCTATACGAAATTGTTAAAAAATGCAAATTTAGTGAACGAGCTAGGAATATTATTTGATAACTGCTTGAATTGAAATTTACGTGTTTAGTAAATAAATATATCACTCAATGGTTAAAACATTAGGATTCATTCTACAGTGTAGCAAATTTTTTAATGAGGCCGATCTATTACACAGGCCAACACACATTTTGGTTCCTGCGATTTTTTAACTGTTCCTGGGTAATTTTTGGTTGCAGAATGTAAAAAAGTTCTCAGATTTGGTCTATCAGATCTAGTTTTTGAGATTTTTTAAAAAAATTGTGTATATATTTTACGTTATAACTGTTATAATATATAATATTACTATTGACAGTTAAAAAAACAGAGACACATGGATTTAAGTATTTATTGCAAAAACTTAATTTACATAATTACATTAGTCACTAATCACATAAAAATTTTCTTTTATACGACTTTCTAGAATGGAGTTTACTAGGGCAGTCCCGCTGAAGGCTCCAGCAGTAGTCCACCATCATGTGGCTATCCCATCGTCCTTGATCTTCCATAGTTTTAATATCCTGATGGAATCTTTCCCCTGTTCTTCACTCCAATCACCTAAGTTTTCTGGAAAACGATCTAGGTGGCTGTGGAGGTAGTGAACTCATGTTACAGCCGAGAATATTAAAATTTGAAAGCATAGTTTCCACTAATTCTACGTAATTCTCTGCTTTATGAAAATTTTGTACTACTTGAACAAATGAACACCAAGCGTTAGATTCAGTCTCGTTCATTGATGTGGTGAATTATGGATCTTTAACAAGTTGCCTTATTTGAGGACCATCAAATATACCAGCTTTTAGTTTTTCCGGACTAATGCCAGGAAATTTACGTGATAAATACCCAAAACAATTTCCATCTCGATTTAAAGCCTTCACAAATTGCTTCATTAAGCCTAGCTTGATATGCAAGGACGGAAGTAAGATTTTTTCTCTTGCAACCAAAGGTTCGTTGATCACGTTTTGTTTTCCTTGAATCATGACATCTCTTGAAGGCCATTTTTTTTTACCCCAGTGCTCATTTTTATCTCTGCTGTCCCAAAGGCACAAAAAACAAGGATATTTTGTATAACCTTCTATTTTGACGATTAAGTACATATTTATCTCTTTATTTGTTGTCCTTTATCAGAAAAAAATATCAATTAACCTGTAACCTGTATCTCAAAAACTAGAGCTGATAGAAAAAATCTGGTGGCATTTTTGGAATCAGCACATTAAAAACATCTAAAATCAGATGTTAGATTTCCGGCACCAAATTTTTTTTTCATTTTGTTACCCTGTGTTATACTTAAAACGTTATATTTTATAATAGTTTTGCTCGAAGCACGCTTCAATATGGATCTATTATTTGGCGCCCTTTTTACGATACTCAATAATTTGCTGTACAAAAAGTTCAATGTAGAATTTTAAAGTGATTGTGGAACAAAACTTCTTGTATTTATCCGGATAGAGGAATTGAGTATATTTCTTTACTGCAACAACATAATATTCAATCTTTCTGGGATCAAAGAAAGCAATATTGCGCGCACTTTTTGCATAAATTAATCAATCAGTGGCTGTATTGACTGTCCTAATTTGCTTTTTGCAATTAATTTTAATATTTCCCGCATGACTTCTCAGACAAACATTTTTTGAAATTAATTCATTAATCTATGTGATGAAGAACCCTGATGCTGTATTCACTGATGTATTCACTGGAGATCGGCATTGAAGTTGTACTGGAGTACTTTTGGATTTGGCTTTTATTGCTTTTTATATTTTTTTTCAGATAAGCATATTTTTCTTTGGTTTTATTTATTATTCATAGAGTGTAATTATTTATTTTTTGTATGTACCTTGTATTATCTTTTACTTTGTCTTTTAACTGGGCTTGTTTTGTTGGGGAATAAATTGTATTATTATTATGATTGTATATGCATTTCCTTAAGACATTATTTAAAACACATA
The DNA here is from genome assembly GCA_031893035.1 of Dermolepida albohirtum. Taxonomy (NCBI): domain Eukaryota; kingdom Metazoa; phylum Arthropoda; class Insecta; order Coleoptera; family Scarabaeidae; genus Dermolepida; species Dermolepida albohirtum. The sequence continues at coordinate 177,594 of JAVIWB010004819.1, read as the reverse complement.
GTTATACGAGGGTGGTCCGAGAAGTACCCGACCCAACAAAGAAAATAAAATATTGTATTTGGAAAGAAATATATTTACTTTTCAACATAATCTCCTTTCAGCTCTATACATTTTTCCCAGCGATGTTCAATAAGTTCGATACCCTTTTTATAATAAGAACTGTCTTGCTCCTCAAAATAGCCATTAACTGCTGACATCGCTTCTTCATCGTTGGTAAATCTTTGACCACTGAGCCATTTTTTCAAGTTTGGGAACAGCAAATGATCCGCGGGGGCTAAATCGTGCTAATAGAGTGTATGAGGTAGCAATTCAAACTTAATTCACTAATTTCTGCCATTGCAATAACGGATTTGTGAGCTGGTGCAATGTCTTGATGAAACAACACTTTCTTCATAGCCAAATGCGGCCGTTTTTGCTTGATTTCTTCGCTCAAACGTTGCAATAAGTTCGCATAATACTCGCCGTTGATAGTTTTTTCTTTTTCAAGATAGTCAATGCAAAATGCAAAAAACCGATGCCATAACCTTGCCTGCAAATGAAATGGTCTTCGCCTTCTTTGGAGCCAGTTTTCCCTTTTGAGTACATTGTTTTGATTGTTTTGATTTTATCTCGGGTGTAGAGTAGTGGACTCATGTTTGATCCATGGTTATGAAACGGCGCAAAAATTCTGCTTTGTTGCTGTGAAACTTCGCTAAACACTCAATTGAAACATCTTCACGACACTGTTTTTGCTCGAGTGTGAGCAAACGCGGCACCCATCTTGCACGCAGCTTTCTCATGTCCAAATTTTCGGATAATATGCGATGTATCGCACTTTTTGAAATGCCTACTATGTCTGCTAGCTCGCGCACATTCAGTCGACGATCATCCAGTACTGCTTTGTAGATTTTCTTCACCATTTCTGAAGTCGTCACCTTATTTGGTCGAGCACTGCGATGCTCATTTTGGCAGCTCGTACGGCCTCGTTTAAACTCTGCTACCCAATATTTCACTGTTGTAAACGAAGAAGCAAACTCACCCAGAGTAGAATCCAGTTCAGCTTTTATATCAGTTGGGCTGAGACCTTTCAAATGAAAGTATTGTATCACGTAGCGATGACCAATTTTCTCCGTTTTTACAAATTCACTGAAAATGATCACTATTGATGGCTGCCAAACAAATACTAAACAATGTGGAAACATATGTATGCTTTATAGATTGAGTACTTTCTAATACAGTGACATTTTTGAAACAACTACCGCCATCGCTAAGTCAGGCTGGGTACTTATGGGACCGCCCACGTAAAAGGTGCTAGCTTAACTTCTCGATTAGCAAATTTACATAATCTTTCAATTTTCCGTTGGTATATGTAATACAAGTAAATACTTTGCTACGAACGTAAAGTTTACAGTAGGTACATGTTTTTTTGTTTTCTAGGAAAGGATACCAATAGATAACTCTCTTAGGCATGATGACATAAGCTGTTGCCGAAAAGGATGCACAGGTAAATTTAAGTTGAATTCTTTATTTACCGAATAACCGTTCTATACCCAGCTAGGAATAAATAGTTTCACATTAAATTGTTCCATGTTTTGCACTCGAAATATTAAATTTACAAATTACCATTTTCAAGTGAAATTTTGTGTGCGTGTTTTAATTTACGTGTTATTCATTCATATTGATATTTTCAGTAACCAAAATATTTAAACATAGGCTAGTAGGTATGATTTACAGGTTAATAGCCTCATAATATTAAAACTTATTTCACTGCGGCTTTGCGTTCTTTAATACAGTAATAGATAGACCAATTTTGCAACCAAGTAGCATAGGTATCATAGAGACCAAAGATATTACTACTTTCGACAATCGATTTCCAAGATACGGTCCAATTTCCACTAAATAAATGCAGATATGTCGAGAATTGAAAAAGATTTCGATTTGGATAAGCTTTTTGGGGTAGAACTATACAAAGATTTTATGTAATTTATAGTCACAAAACTACAAGTTTAGTTAATAGCTTAAATAAAACTACTTTCGTTATCGTACTGCTTCTCATTGTTGAATACTTTCCCTCATGCATTATCGTGTAGCAGATTTAATGCATCAATTACAGAAGATGGATGGCAAGCAATGAATGAAATTCGCGATAGTGAAAGTGATCGCATTATTGATTAAAATAAATGCGATCGAAGGATTCGTGATAAAAAGAACACGAAAATGACACTTTGCACTGGGTGCTTCGGTGTTAGTATAAGACCGGTAAACGAACTCAGGTAAGCTGTAATTATGACCTCAGGCAAGACATATGTAGATCTACAAGAAAAGCAATAGAACAAAGCTTTCATGTGACTTTATTAAAACAGATAAGTTTACGAAGATAAGAGAATGACACCCGTGTAGACGGTTATGACATTTCTAGAAACTACAGTTTCAGCAGAAAACAGACAAATATCCATATAACGGAAATTCTTAGAATGTGTATTACCATTGTGAAAGGGTTTTGAAAATTAACATATGACAATAAAAATGATTTTAATAACGTAAGAAAAACATATATGCAGAGCGTAATAATATAGTACAAGAACTATATCAAGTTACTTTCTTTTAACAAATTTTACATTGGTCAATCTGGTACGTAGTCTTCGGCGGTCGTGGTCCATACTATCTGCTTCTAGGCTTCCGGGCTGGAACCGCGTCACTGGTATAACTGCCGACGTTTCGTACCCACTGGTATGGGACATCTTCAGGGCTCAACTACTGGTACTGTCTGTCGCACTGAAACAGTTTCAGTGCGTCAAATGGTACACGACCGTATCACAGGTCCTAACTACGCTTCGTGAATGACTAAGAAGACGACGACTTGAATTGTGGAAAAAATCATGTTTTTTTTTCATGAGAGCAACACTCCGATTCATACTCTCACTGTTTATAAAAAGGATTCTTCCTGTATTAGAACATCTATCCTACTCACCGAATCACATCCCATGTGACTTTTTCTATTTTCCACGGCCAAATCAGCACTGAAACGAATCAGATTTGAGATAGTCGAAGCTATGAAAGGAAAGACAAATTGAGACCATAACCAATGGAAACTAGCAGGGACCGATGTAATAATCTTGGAGGGGAATATATTGAAGAGGATAATGTTAAAATTATGAACAAAAGATTACCATCTCATTAAACGAATTTGTTTCTTTTATAATCAGGCAATACATAATTATTTCGTATAACTCCCTATTTTATTATTCATTGTTTATATGTTACAACATGCATTATTTATTATTTTAGTGAATGTGGACACACAGACTATGGACAAAGCCAGTACATGCTGTCGAGATCAGGGTAAGCAGTTTGTTTTTATTATAATAGTTATATACTCTTTAAAGTGTTACGTAATTATTAAATGAGCATATTCTCTTAATACTTATTTTGCAAATTATACTAGTAACCTACAAATATGTAAATTTGGAGATAGATCGCGAGCGTTGGATGATGCACCAGATCTATAATTATGAAATTGATTGAAAAATTTGCAGCGATTTTAAATATATACAATTTTATTAAGTTAGATGTGTAACGATTTGTTTGATTTTCATGTTTTGTATACACGATTAATGGATATATTGCACACATCTTATAAGTTTTTAATTAATAATTTTTTTTTAGAAATGTCTAGAGATTCGTCGTTTTCTCAGAAAAACCACAAAACTCAAACGCCACCACGGTTACCTAGTTATACAGAAGACACCTTTGGCGATGGAGAAAAGTTATCAAGTAGTAAGTAATTTTTATTGTTTTAAATGATTTATTGAAAAAAATATATCTTTTGAATGAAGAGCAGTCTAGCTACAGAATATTCTATGTAGTATATCGGACATATATACATTTACAAGGTATAAACGATATAAGGCAACGTACGTTAACATGTGGTAGACACGTAAGACAAGAGTTCAAATCTACTAATGGTGATGAATCTTGAATTTACTCATACGAGCCAGAAAATGAACGCTAGTCATCTGTTTGGGTGTTCCAAGGTGAAGAAAAGCTGGCAAAAGTCATCCGTTCTCGAAGTGTCTCCGAAAAGATGGTCGCGACATTTGTCTCGAAAGCAGGTGGTGTAGCAACAATACCACTACAATATTAAAGAACTGTTACTGCTGATTGGTATACAACCATTTGTCCGCCGCGAGTCATCGCTGAGCTTCGAAAAACCAACCCCGACCGACGAATAATCCCCCACCAAGACAATGCAAATTCGCATACAGCACGCATGACAATTAAATTTTTAACGCAACAAAAAATCGAATTGTTGGACCATCCTGTGTGCAGTTCGGACCTAAGTCCCCACGATTTCTTTACTTTTCCGAAAATCAAGAACGGACTGCGTGGTCAAAGGTTTCAGTCGTTAGAAGGAGCAGTCGATTCCTGTAAAACGCAATTCTGACTGTACCAGCAAACGCGTGGAACAACTGCTTCCAGAGTTGGTTCGAAAAACAATGAAGTCTTTAAAAGCTGTCTACTGTTTTATTCCAGTTTTATATGCAAAACTTAAAAGACAATCCACACCTGCGTGTTACATTGGCTTGCATTAGTTTTAATGTTTGCAAAATTTTTGATTGTAATTTTTGGATATTAAGAAACATTAATAACTACTCTCAACACCTTTAATAACAACAATGTATTTTACAGCTCCTGCAGTCAAACAACGCCGGCCGTACAGACTTTGGGGTATTTATCTTATGTAAATGCTATTTTTTTCATATACTTTTCATTTATTGTCTACTACAGGTACCGTGACAAAATGTGCCCATGACAAACCTCCCAGTCCTGGTAAGAAAAACGTATCATTTTTTGTAGCAAATCGATAATGCATGTATTCTACCGACATTAATTAAAATTCACGTTACAGTATCTCGTGAAGAGAGAAAATCAATTTTAAAGGCTGGTTAGTATCATACACACCCTTTTGCAAACAAAACATTACTTTACTGTACGAGTATATAATTACCTTGTGAAAACAAAACCACAATTTCTTTTATATCTGATCTTTATAAACTCTAAGACGTATCCATTAACAAAACAAAACCGGAGTAAGTGGCATATTATTGGATTTGTCGTCAAAGGCATGACTAAAGTGGGGAATTTCGGTCGGCGCTTCATTAGGCGTGTTCAAAAATGCAGAAGAGATTTCGATCCTGATATGTATGTACGTAATGTAGTATGCGTCTTCATTCGGATGTGTTCACTTGTGTTACGTTGTTTTATACGTTATATAGAATCGTGTAGCGTTTACGTAGATCTTATTTAACAGTAAAAAAATTTATTTGCGAATTACTGGATTTAATATTTTTGCAAAGCAATGTGATATATTAACATAACGCGATGTTCCATTTTGTAATTTTTCAATCACCACGCGGCACTATGAAACGAGCTCTGCCATTTACTTGCCAGTTAAGACATGAGGTGGAAATGTTCTGACGAAATCTTTTCCCATGCTCATCACAAGAGTGAGGAAATTCGATCGGCGCTTCATTAAGCGTGCGCCAAGAATGTAGAAGGAGTTTCGCCACTGATATGTATGTATGTAATGCAGTGTGCGACGGCCATTATCTGACACAGTAAATAAGTTAATTTGTGAATTTCCGGATTTAGTATACTCTGAGGTAAAAGTGAAATGCTTAGTTTGCAATGAACCGCTCATGTGCTGGATGAAATATTACTGCAAGAAACACGTGGATAGTGGGCAACACAAAAAACTGGCATACGATCGAATGAGAAATTTCTGTTGGATTTATGTTCAACGCAATGGAATAAACACGCGAACTGTAAATTACGTATTTCGAAAACGCCACGAAATTTTGTACAATTTACTTGTGAACTTATTGAAAATAGAATTAAATTGGAATTAAAAAACAAAGAAATTCTGATTATGTGTGGACGAAATGACAGATTATATATATATATATATATATATATATATATATATATATATATATATATATAAAGTCCGTACAATGAAACCACTTACACCGTCACCTTAAGTTTTACTAGCTACTAGAAGAGTACAAAAATGTATTGCCGAACTAAGTTTAAAGGTGGTTATGACGCCGAAACAATGCCTAATGCGGTAAAATTGGCATCTTTCTGTAGCATACTATCTGCTTTGTCTATAACATTAACCTTTTTGTCGTCAGTGCAAGCATGTAGCTGTTTGCTTTGCTAGTACAATGTCCGGTTACTTCAACTACTCCTTTCTAATTGTTATACATTATTTGCAAATATCCTTCACCTTCAGCATCTTGCAATTTCTCATTGACTTTTCTTGATAGTTACTTCTTTATGATGAAATTGTAAAACTACAGACTTAATTTTTTAGAAATGCAGAAAATAAAAAAATATTGTCTATAACCATATTCAGCAGCGTGTTATTCTGTTTTAAAACACTTCTTAAAAAGGTGTTTCACATTTCATAAATTATATGTAACCATTTATTTTATTTACCTAGTATTAAGCGCACGCCTGTGGTACGCCAACCATATTCCTCACACTAGTCTAGACGTATTATTGCAATAGATATCGCTGATTTAGTTTTACAAGTGCCACAGTCATTCGTATCTATCAACTGCCAGTTTTAACTTAATCTTGGACAAGAAAATGGCCGGTTTGATTGAATGTTAGAAATTTTATGAAAAGTTGAATATGGAAGAGTTTGAGTGTTTGTTATATGTTACTCTTCTGCTCCTGTAAAGAGAAGAACAAGCTACAAGTTTGTGAAAAATGTTACAAAATTTGCCTCGAACGTTATCCAAAGCAGATATTCGCCAGAAGAAAATTATACTATTAGCACAGGATTTTAAGTTTTTCGTCAAAGAACAAGGAAGTTGGGCGAAAGATGTCAAAAGTGTATTGAAAAAAAACAAATACGTCTTAACTTTACTGAAAAGTCAATACATGTGATCTTGCACAAGCATTTGGCTGTTGAAAAGCTTTGTCGTCAAATTCTCACCCAAGAAAAGGTTCGTGCCGAATGGGGCAAACAATGCTTAAGAAGCTCTCACTCGGTGTGTCTGAGAATTCGTTTATAACATCGCAGCTGTTGACCAAATATATTTATTCCTATAAATACCAAAGTGACCTTCAGTTAGCTCTTTGGATGTTCTAAAATGTGGTTATTGTCTAAAAAATACACGCTGCATTTTTCCCAATTGATGGTCATGTAGCTACTGTCGCTTTAGGAGATGAAAGAATTGTTAATGTTGATCACTATACGACGATTTGTTTCCAAAACGTCATTGATGAATTGTATAAAGCAAACTAAAAATGTATTATCTTTTATCATGACATTCCTAGCTCTCACAGATTAATGTTTTATTCCTCATATAGTCTTAATTAATCTACTAATTTTTTTGTTGCCATTTATCAAAAATAAAATAGGAAGAGGACACCATGGTTGAGCTTCTTCTATTCGACATGAGCCTTTTCTTGAATTCGGAACAAATTGTACAAAATACGATGACCATAAATCTTCTTCATAGCCAAATGCTCATTCTAGATCTCATGTATTTGCTCCATGTTCATACCTGAAGTATTATATTACGCGCATACTAGTAGATCTGCAGCAGTTCGAGAAACGTCCTCGAAGAGGAAGTGACACACGCTTCTGGCCCATTTCTGTGTAGCAAAATTTCAGAATTGGTTCAACCCTATGCCAAAGTGTATTGATCTTGAAAGCGACATTATACCTTTTAAGATAATAGTTGTTTATACTGCTTTATTGGCTTTCAATTAATATTTTTCCAAAAACTTCCGCAGCAACTCTCGCATGCTTTTTTTTGATATTAAATTCAAAAATTTTGTTTATAGGCTTATCATTAAAAACTGCGATTATTTAATTTATCGATTAGTAAGATTTTAAATTCTGATTTAACAATAGTTTATATTTAATTTTCAGCAAACGGAACGAATGATACTCTGAGAAACGATGATATAACAGGTAATTATTTAAATTTAGTTTTAGCTAATGGAGACTTATGTACAAGAAAATATGAGTTAATAGTAATAATAATAATAATAATATGATAACATTAACATTATAACAGTATTTAATTATTATAACAATAATAATTAAATACTTTTTACATTAAAACAAGAATTGTCAGTATATTTTTATAGTCTTGAAAGATACAAAGCTAGCAGAGATAGAAAGACACAATCGAATATCTTCAGAGAAAGAAAAACTTTTCTATGATACACTTAATAGAAACAACAATATTGTAATAAAAGAAGTGCCAGTTATGTGTTCTGGAAAAATATATGGTCGGCTAACATAAACCATAATGAGAATATAAAAAATTTAATCCTGTGCACCAGATAATTGTAACAAAACAAACTATTTTAAAAACATTTGAAAAACTCCTCAACTAAGAGCCAGGAATATATAATTTGCATAATTTTTGGTATAAAAAACTGATAAAATGGTAATGCTTATGATCCAGTGGATTATCGATGAGACAATAAATTTTTAAATTATCAGCATATGCTAAAGGAGTAGGGCAAACAGTCAAGCAAGTCGTTAGTGAACAGTATAAACATTAAAAGTCCCAAATTCAACCCTTGAAGTACACCAGATGTAGTAATATATTCAAATGATCGAAACTCATTACACAGGTCAAAGTTAACTCTATTATTCAAATATTATTAAAGGCCAACAACCTTTCATTAAATCTTAAGTAGCGATATTTCTTAACAACATATGTTGGTCAATGATGTCAAAGGCTCGTGCAAATCGGTTTAAACTACATTCATCTGACCTCAACCATCCAATATAAAAGTAATATCTTGTGCGATACATAAGAAGCTTTTTACAATCGTTGGACTACGCATAAGGATATGTTGAATGGAGGATATCTTTGGTTTAACGTGATGCTAAAAGGTATACAAAATTTGCTCAAATGCGTTAGAAAAATTAAACAATAAAGATGTGTCTATAGTTTTTTTGAATTAATTCAGTCGCCCTTCTTAGAAATTTGATTAGTTCGAGCTCTTTTTAACATAGATGAAAGCAATCAGTTTGAAGTGCTAAGTTTATTATTATTATTATTATTATTTCATTACTGTTACAATTATTATTAATACGATTTAGAATATCATGACTATATTTATCAACTTCTAAAAAATTTGAACAAATAGCAAAGAAATATTAGGACAGTGCGGAAGTGTTTTCAGTTTTTTTGGCATTGACTTTATTTTTATTAATCCAAAAATGAAAATATCGGTCTGATTAAAAAGCCCATGAAATGGGCATTTATAATGGTCTTAATTCTCTGTGGGTCGAATATTTTTCTCGACTATAAAAAGATTTATGTAATTCAAAATCAACAAATATTAACTTATAACGAGTTGTAACGAGTACATATTGTAGCTTTACAATACAATGTTCGCACTGTGTGTGCCTAAAAGTGTGAGAATGGAATTTCATAAAACATTTTGAGCTTGGTGTTAAAATGTTCATTTTTTGAGAAAAGATTGCACAATATTGCTCAAGTATTGCATCACTCGCGGCTATCGCAATACAAACAATTGCGTACCACTCAAAATAAATTCATGGAGGTAAAAAGTCACTTTTAAAAATTATCTTTAATTTTTGATTATTGAGAACAATCGATTGTGTATTTAATCAGGTATAAGATGGTCAGATAATATACTGTCAGTCACAAAAATATTGTATTCATACACCCCATGAATCTTGAATATCATTAAATGTGAACATCCAAATAAAACATACTTATTTATATTTAATAATGCTAAAAATCTCTAGCAATCTTTACAATATAAAAACTGATTCGCTAAATCTTCATAGTATCATGTATTTGAGAAAAGTAAGCGTTGATGCTTTTACAAAGATGAGTTGTAAAAGTAAACACATGTCAGGCAATAAGCGCGAGTTAGTACTAGACAAACAAGAAAATCCCAAATAGCCAAGTTTATTTAAAAAGTGTGTACTACAGTACAAAATTGAAAAAAATATTCAAAATATCCTAAATTGTTGAAATTATGCTGAGAAATCGGCATCCAAAGATTCTAAATGAGCGGAGTCAGAGAACTGTTCATTACAAGTGCAGCGAATCCTTGGATAGTTTCACTGAGGATAGCAGAGAATGGAATTTGATACTGAAAAGAAAGAAATCGTAAAGAGAATAGTAGGTAAAGAAAAGAAATAAAAAACCTGTCATTAAGCTTTGTTAATAGTTACTAATTGTAAAGCATAGAGCATGTAGGTAAGTATTAAGGTCGTAAATGAAAGGTTTCCACGTTGTACTCTTGGATTATATCCGTCTTTCCTTCAAATTCTCTCTATGTTTTCTTATTTCTTTATGTACTTTATTTCCCATATTAAATTTGACCAGTACAGACATCCTCAGTGCACTTGCTCATGAATTTTAACTCCTAGCACTTGTAACAGTTCTCTGACCGCGCTCATTTAGAATCTTTGGACGCCTATTTCTCGCTACAGTTTGAACAGTTCAGGATATTTTTAACATTTTTTTCAATCTGCATAGCAGAGCACCCTTTTTCAATCAACTTCGCTATTTCGCCAAAGGGTTCTTTTCCTTTGTGTAGTGTTGTTAACTAGCGTGTATTACCTACCAGACATATGTTTACTTTTACAACTCATCTTTGTAATAGCGCTAAATGTTTATTTTTCACAAATACATATATGATATTACGAGTATGAAAAGGATTTGTCGAATTCCTTCTGAATTCGTGACTGGCAATAGAGAAATTGTTACGCCCCAATCACTGTGATTGATAATATAATTAATAAAGACCCGTATTAATACTTTAAACTATCTTTGCGTGACCTTCGAAGTACTAAAACAAGTTAAAAAACCCCACTTTGAGTGTAAAGAGGCCCAATTGATCCTTTAGCAAGGTGGCTGCATTATAGTGAATATAGCAGTACCATCCTTTGCCGGGTGAAAATGTGTTCACCACAAAAATCAGTAGTTTGGACTATATGTAAGAGAAACCCAAATGTTAATGTAGAAAAGAGAAGAAGAAGAAGAAGAAAATTAGGCTACTGTGTAATACAATGGTTTGAAATTCATACCTCCATTTGGATTGTAGAACTAATTAACGAGATTAATCGTCCTTCGTGTAAAATGCCAGCGCAGATTCAAGATGGAGTCTTATCACATGAAGTCGCGGTATTATCAATTTATACGGACGGAATTCAAATCACAAGCCAATAAATTAATCGATCAACATAGTATTATTCAAACATAACGTTGTAAGGTAAATTGCTTTCTTAATTATTATGTACAATCTACATCCAAATTGAACTCTACTTGGTGACAGACGACAACTTAACCGTCCGAACTTAGATACTCGGCGAAGAACGAAAACACCGAGGTCTTTGCATTAATGCGTCTTTTAATGTGACATCAAGATAAAAAAGGAACGAAGGAAAAATGCGAGTTACGGGTTCATTATTACAACAATTATTTATAAAAAATGGCCATAACTTTCGATAAATAAATGGACAGTTAAACGGTAATTAATCGGTGTAGGTTGCCCTAGGCCTACAAGGAGAAATCTATATACCTTCAATAACATTTATTACAACCTTTCATAATAGTATCAAAAGAATAATAATACACGATCAGTTGTAACTAATTACAACAAATAACCGAAAATAAGGAAATTGATGCAGACAGGATCGTAACAAAATTTTAATAGGATGCGAATGAATAAATACAAAATCTTGTGTGAATTAGTAGAAAATATGAGAATTATTAAAGTAACGGGTTTTCCAATAGGGACTTCCGAAATTTGACAGTTGATAGTGGCCATATTGCCGAAGCTACATCTGCCGAATTGGCTGTTATTTATTCAGTCTGTTTTGTCAAATCACTATGGAGTGATATAGCGTTCAACAATACGTGCAAATGTTAAAATTGTCTAATCAAAATCGGTGTTCTCTTCGGGCAACATTCCGCGAGCTTCGCCCATTTTGCGGTCGCTATATTCGTCCTACTGAGAGGACTATTTGCAATGTGGTGGATAAATTTTAGTCTACTGGTTCAGTAAATAATGAACCAACACCCGTACGACGACGAAACGCAAGTTCCGCCGAAAACATCGTCGCTGTCCGTGAGAGTGTGCAGGAGAATCCGTGGCAGTCAATTTCGCGTCGCTCACAAGAACTCGGCCTTTCGCAGACCACAACTTGGCGAATTTTGCGTCGTAACTTGGGCCTGCACTTGTACAAAATTCAACTAACTCAGGAGCTGAAGGTAAACGATAATAGACAACGACGTGTGTTCTCTGAATGGGTCCTGGAGCAGTTGGAAACTGACCCTCATTTTCATCAAAAAATCATCTTTGGCGATGAGGTCCGTTTCTGGACTTTACGTTAATATATGCAGCGGCGTTCGCAAAATAAAGATGAAATGAGTATGTAACAAAATATCTTGAAAAACGAAGTATACGGAAACTTTTATGACGTTCGATTTTAGAATATTAAGCAAATTCTTTTGTAGTTTTGTAGTAACTCTAATAATACTTCTCATATTGTTATTAGAAATTTTTAGAGTTTTTTAACATCGTTAAATGGAAGTAAATATGCTTTATCATAGCGGGACGTTTACATTTGATGGTATTAAACATTCAAGGGGTGTACGAATACTTTTGTGACTGATTGCATATTAGGACTTTTTTTCATAAAGAAGAAACTGCAAATTTTAAAAACGTCATTATAAATGGTTTAATTTTTTCTTTTTTTTATATAAGCAAAAAGCCCCAAGAACGCTGGTCATACTCTGTGCGAAAGAACCAGGCCCTTCAAAGGTAAGCATCCATTCGACGCAAGTAGAAACAAAGAAGAATCCTATACTAAGAAGATGAAGTACATATCGTTGAATTCTACGATAGTCAGTAATGAAAGTAGTGCTAGTTTGCCTTACGTGGCAGATAAAGAATCGCTTCCTAAGATAGACGATCCCGATAAAATATGTTCTTCTCTACAGTTCGACGTAACCTCCATACCAATCACATTCAAGGATTCTGTTCTCTATCATCCAGACATCTACGTAAATAAGGCACTGAAACACATTACGATAGAACAATTGCTGGACAGTTTCCGTCCGGCAAAATGTTGCCGAAAAACAGTACTGAACGAAAAATCACACGGACCGATGCCATACGCGGCAAGTTTTCAATCTCTTCCTTTAATAGAAGGTGACGTTCAGAAGCTGACAAACATAATCCACAGTAACGATCCAGCATTGTTCAAAGCGCAAACACTTTTTGAACACTATGTACATTTTCAGAAAAAAATAATGACCGGTCATAACAAAGACACACTCGACACTACTGCAACTGATGGTCAGGCTTTTCAAGTGTATTTTTTCGAATTTTTCAAAAGAGACGACGACGAGAAGTCTAACGATTCGAATGCATCTAAGTCGACTTCTAACAACACCTTACACGATTTAAGAATATTCGATTTTATCAAAAGAATATACACTACTGAACCTATTTACGATAAGGCTTCGAAGAAATCGCCTCGTCGCACCCATAGCGAGCAAGGAGATAAAGAAATTAAAGGCGAGAAAGAGAAAAGATCTAGAAAAGAGAAGCCACACGAAAGACACCACGATAAAAAGAAACATTCCGATAGAGGACCATCTTCTCGCCACAGTAAATACAGAAAAACCGAGAACAAATCTTACTATGCTTCTGTAGAATCTTACTCCTCGTCGAAGTCCAATTTCTTCTTAAATTCTTCCTCTTCATCGGCAACATCGAAGCACACGAGTCGCAATTCCAATAGTATGTATTCGTTCTTATTGATTCCGAAAAGCCAGCTGAACACGTCTTTATCGTCTAACGATTTGAGTACTTCGTACTCTCCCAGTGTTAATTCTTTACCATTCGAGAATGAGGTGGAAAATGTATTCACGTCGCCGAACTTCACCCGATATAACTTGACTCGAGCATCTTCGGAAGAAAGTGAAGAATGGCTATTGTCACCAAAAAATTACGCCAAAACTCTGGATGGAATTTATGAACTGGATGAACACGGTAACATAAGAATTAAAGGTAAGTGGAAAATAAACGCTCGTTTTATTAGGAATTAATGAAAGGGAATATTTGTATGTAATCCGACTGGTTTCAAAGTTAGCTAGGCCTTCGCTATTATCGCTTTCGATGATAATTCCTTTTAGCTAACTCGATCAATAGTCTGAAGACGATACTTGCTACCCAAAATAGTTGACGTGACAGGAATGATGTTCTCTTAATGTTAAACCTAATACAGTAAAACACAATATTTTATATTGATAAAAAAGCAATACCTCCCTCCCTCTTTCGTCTAAACATACGAATGTACAAACGAAAGAATAAGCGAGTGTCATCTCGCTGTTCTATTAACTAAGTTATCATTGCGTGTATCAGACGAAAACGACAATGAATCTTACAATATATTATAGAAAAATATAACGACACAAGGTCGTAAAAAATAATTGAAAGGCAATTTATAAAATACAGTAGGTTCTCTGTATAATGAACAGTAGCGGTGTATATCTACTGTTGAGAGACGTCCATTGGTGGGAGAAAAAAGAATATAAATAATTTTTAATTAATTTATTCTTACAAGATACTTAAAATTAACTTATTTAAAAAATCTGAGATTTTAGTTTGTTTTAGATTTTAATTCTTGTTTTTACAATTTTTGTTTCTACATTGCATACTATCTCGGCGACTTTTTCTCCTTGAGTATTGTCGCCAGACAAGAAAAAGAAGTTTTAGATATCCTTAAGCTTTTCATAAGCTTCGTTAATGTTTTTAGTTTCTGAAATATCACCATCATCGTCACCGTCGCTATCACGTACATTGGTACTGTTTTGAAATTCACGCACACATTCTTGTACGCTAATATCGGGATTCTCGGTATGTAAATTATCATCAATTTTGTGCATACGATAATATGTCAGGATAGGGTTTACAAAGTTCTGACAGTAGCACATCGTCTTCAGCACTGAAGTCCATATCCTCGCAAATATCTGAAGTATGATATGAAAGTAGTTGAACTTAAATTGCACAAGAATATTAATACGAGAATATACAGTGATGTATTCAAAATAGGAACAAAATATTAACTTATATGAAAATTATTCCATTGAATATCAAAATGAACAAAAGGCCAAATATACTCACAACAAAATTCGGATTAAATAAAGCACTTAAAAGTATATGCTGTACACATCGTAAAACTATATACTAAATATAATCGAATATTCTTTAAGGTTATTTTATATTATCGTTGATTACTTGCAATGGTCATAATTCATTTATTTACTGTAACTGTTTTCTTTCGTGCATAGCTTGTTCTTATATGACATTTATCATCATGATTAACTATGCTAAATTTGATGGCTATTCATAGTAAAAGTATTCCCCTAAAATGTATTGATAACTGATAAGAAATGTTGAACAAACCTTTGGGTTCGCTGTAGCGTACAGCCTCGTCAGAAAGACTCGATCGGCTAACTTGAAAATGCTGTGCAATATTGCATCATCAGTACATCTTCTATTACTGGTTCAATCAAACACCTATAACGGGTAAAAATATGTCTATATACGAGGGAGCGTTTTTATATTCGCGGAATGGGGGACAAGGGGTGGAAATAAAAACCAAATTATTTTTCTTTTTCAATATATTCACCTGCAAGACGCATACATTTTTCACATCTTTCAATTAATTTATTTATACCCTCATAAAAAAATGATTTCTCTTTATCTGCAAAATACGGCGAAACTGCCTCCTTGACTTCATCATCGGCAGTAAATTTTTTACCCCGCAGCTCTTTTTTCATTTTCGGAAACAGGTAATAATCACTCGGGGCCAGGTCTGGGCTGTAAGGTAGGTGATTCACAATTTCGAAGCCCACCTTATGCAGGGCAGCTAACGTAACGCGGCTCTTGTGGACGGGCGCGTTGTCGTGCAAAAGCAGAACACCTTTTGTCAATTTTCCCCGTCTTTTCTCTTCAATGGCTTCTTTTAGTCGCTCTAATATTGAAGCGTAATATTCTCCGGTTATAGAAACACCTTTATCTTTATAATCAATCAACAATATTCCTTCCGAGTCCCAAAATACCGTTGCCATGAGTTTCCCAGCTGATTGTGACACTTTAAATTTCTTGGGAGGTGCTGTGCCCTTTTTATGCCACTGCATGGAGTCTTGTTTGGACTCAGGTTCATAATGATGAACCCAAGTTTCGTCTCAGTAACAATTCCACTCAATACACCATCCTTGTCTTCATTACAGATGTCCAAAAATGCACGCGAACACTCTACGCGCTGTTGTTTTTGCGGCGGCGTGAGCATTCTCGGCACCCATCTTGCGCTGACCTTAGACATGCCGAGATGATCGTGTAGGATTTTAAAAATTGTTATATCGGATACTCCAACCATTTCTGCGAGTTGTTTCTTCTTTAGTCGAGCATCTTCGAGTACAATTTGTTCAACTTTTTGGATAAGTGCTGGCGTGGTCACCTCAATGCTCCTGCCCGGCCTCGGGTCGACTTCAAGGAATTCCCTTCCTTGTTTAAATAAACTATGCCACTTGTACACCATGGTTTTTCCTGGACAAGAGTCGCCGTAAACCAATGACATCTCATTCATTATGGTCGCGACTGATTTTCCTTGCCTGGTAAGGAACTTTATAACGGCACGATATTCGATTTTTTCCATATTTCACTTTTCACTCCTGATTATGTTACTTGGTTGACGATAGCTCAAAGACTAACTGTCTAATAACAATGAAACTTCGTATTTATACTAATCATGAGTCGCTACACAGGCCACGCCTCCAGTGAGCCTACTCACCCCTCCACAACCCGCTCATTCCGCGAATATAAAAACGCTCCCTCGTATTTGGAAAATGAGCGTCCTACCTCTAATGAAATAATATTCGCGAATTAGAAAAAGTCCTTCGTGTGTCTTTTGGATTTCACCTAAACACTACTTCATAACTACTATAGTCTTAAAATAGGAATTCCTAGTTAAAACATATAATGCATAATTTGTCTGTTTCATGGGTAACTACATTATCTGTTAGATTTCACACACGGTAAATTATAATATAATTTTCTACTCGTTGGTAATTTCAATACAGATTATATTTGGTCCAAAACTGAAAGTTCTTGTTGTCAACTACATGTCAAGGAAATAGTTAATAAAACCGAATACAAATTTATAAATTGGTATTTCCCATTTTGCATTCAACACGTGGCATTTGTTCTTAATGCACATATGTCTTTTACAACTTATAATATCAAACGGCAAAATATTAATGTTGTAAATAATACACTTAATTATAGATCCTACATATTCTAATGTAGAAAAACGATTTAGAAACTTATTTACACCCGTCGCAGTTAACAATACACTTTTACGAGGCATCTTCTTGTCACTGACATGATCCAATCTATCGGTAATGCATGCACACGTTCCTTCCACATCGGTTCCTGCCACTGGTTACCCGGGGGCTTGTTCAACCTTACTGATAACATAGTCATACAATCCTGTCTTTGTGTATAAATCTTAAACAATATTTTTGTGATAATAAGCAGAATTTGAATTATATGTGATTTCTAGGTGTCACGAACAACAAGACATCCAAAGACAACGTTTTAAATGACAATATCATACCATTTATTGAAAGTCGTCAAGACTTGCCCAGTAATCCACGAAATTTGTCGACAATATATGAAACAGATGAGAAAAGTGTGAACAAAGGTAATTGAAATTTTTCATCGTAAAAATTAAATTATTAAGGCACAAATAATACTATTCTTTACTATGTTTTTTCTTTTAATTTATTCACCCATTAGAAAATATTCAATTCAGAAAGAAAACTTGAATATTAGAGAACAGAGACAAAGTAAAGTTTAGGTAAATTCTTATTACAGTATTTAGTAATTAAATTATCCCAAGTCTCGGTTATGATGAATAGTATATTTTAAATACATATTATTGTACTCTCCTGGAATGATACATATATTTATTTATTTCATTCATAATATTAACTTTCGGAGTCTCTAATCTCTTGCCAAATTCATAATCTTTACCTGCGATAGCTAAATTTTAGGAAAGTGAAAGGGTGGTATAATGCGTTTATAAAAGTAAACTTTATTCAGAATTATTAGAACGAATAGTGTGTTTGTGATAACGTATTTACCGTTTTTAGGTTAGAATGTTATAGTGATTAAATAATTTTATACTTTATATTTTTATAATGAACATGAGGCAGTCGTCTAGCAAACGGCAGATAGAGGAACCTAAATTCATTCGAGAACGTTTGAAGTATTCTCCAATCTATTGCTTACTTGCCCTCATATCTACATTTAAGCGTTTTAAAAGGAAATATGGAAAAGCCTCGAAAGAAGACGGAAAGTTGCAAGGCATTATAAAAGCCTGTATCGGCAGCGAATGGAGGTTTGACCAAATAATGTATTAAAACAAATATATTCTACAGTTGTAATATGTGTTCAAATCTATACTAGCATGTGTGATGTAGAACTATATGTTTTAGATTTAACGTGTTTGAATTTAATTTCGCTAAGACTCTACAGTTGTAGGTGGGCTAATTTAATTACCAGGTACTGATGACTAAACTGTACAAATGTAAATATGCGATTCGTTAAAGATCAGTTATCACTTAGTTGAAGGTCGTGAAATATTAAATATGGTACAGAACATACCGTGGTTCTTCACATTTGATCAAGATCGTATAATTCTGATAATAAATTAATCATAATTTGTTTCAGAAAGTGATGCCAGCCTCTACCGACTGCCACCATCCAAAAGTTTCTCATCTAACAGAAGCAAAAGCGTTAGTCCAAAAAGCAGTACTACTAAGGAATCAAATTCTAAAAGCAGGATTCCTATTAGTATTCGTTCATACTCCACTAGCGCTGTTCACAGAGAGACAAGTAATTCCAACTCACTTCTAAAATCATCTACAACTTCTAACAGATCACCAAAAAATAGCAACACAAGTAACGACGTCAAGTCTATTGAAACTAAAGAGTTTGCGCCGGTATCCAAATTGTCTAAGATTCCATTACAAAATACAGTCAATGTATGTAACATGAATTCTTACAAAAAGGGAAACAAAAAAATTCCCCGGTATGTCGATACGGCGACATCTACAAATGATATTTACAAGGATCTGGTTGCTAGAGTACACCCGAAAATTATCAATAGACAGACCAATATTAAACCGAATTCTATAAACGATAAACCATCTATTGAGTTACAAAAAGCCTTAGACGGAACGAACAACTTCGAATTACCAATCACCTTTGAAATCGTTAAGCCAATAAACAACACCAATCGCAACATTAAAATGGAAAGAAAGGTGATGTCCTATGATAATGAATCTTTGAGTTCTGCTTCCGGCATAAGGGACAAAAGGAAAGGACAAAAATGTTACCGAACTGAAAATATTAATAATTGGTCTCAAATGCAGAAGAAATTTGAAACTGAAAATAAGGCTCTTTACGTTTCTGTTCATAAGAGTCGTCATAATACTTCAGGTAAATAATTACTCAATAAGTATTATAATTACGTAAGTGATTCTCAACCTGTGGGGCGCAATCCCCTAGGGGGTACGATATCACTAAAAGGGGGGGGGGGCGAGTACATAAAAAATATTAATTTATTTTTCATAATTATTTAATTTACTAAAAGAAACGCAGTAAAGCACATTCTGACATAAATTACAAACAAGTTTCATAATTATCAATAACTCCATTGGACCTGTCTTGCAGAGGAGAGTTTTTTTGCTCTATTTATCTGAGATCTAGTTTTTATCTTAAAAGCAGCCACCAGTTTTCGCAAACGAAAGATGCTGAAAATGGTAATAGTTTACTAAATGCTTCTTTTTTCAGTGCAAAAAATCCATCGTCCACTTCTACCCAAAATTCAAACAGTGATTTATTACTAAATTATCTTTTGATTTCGCCACTTGCCATGAAGTCTATGTAGATTTCTTCTTCGGTATTTTTGACACGTTCCGGAGTAATTGAAAATAGGCCCCTGGTAACTAGCTATGAAGTTGTCAGTAAAACAATACTTTTTCAAATTTTTTGCCAGCATAACCGAATGATTCTCAATGGTTATAAAAACAACTTTAATACGTTGCTTTTTGATCTTGTAAGTTTTAACAAATTCATCCATATTTTCAAACATTTCTAGGCTTTCTCGCTTTATATTACTGTTCCAGAATTCAAATCTTCTACAAAAAGCATTAACTTTATTACTCCTATCCAAGATATGCGCGTCTGCTCCTTGGAGTTGAAGACTCATGGTATTTAATTTCTCGAATACGTCGTACAAGTAGCTCAATTTCATCACAACTAAATCATCTTGATACTTCCCGGCTTCCGGTCTGTCCTCTTCTTTTAGAAAAATGGCGATTTCTTTTCTTAATTTATAAACACGTTGTAAAACTTGATAAACACGTGATAACCATCTCGTCTCGATATAAAGCAGTATCGCTGAATGTACTATATCCATGTCTTTACAAAGTGCAGTAAAGATTCTCGATTTACCGGGTCTCATTTTGTTTAATTTACTTCGGTTCAACTTCGATCAACCGTAGTAAGCACAATATTCAGACCAGAAGACATTTCTTTGGAAGCCAGAGCTTCTCTGTGAATCATAGTCTGTCCAGACGCACTGTGGAAATTTTCGTTTCACAAGTACTTTCAAACTTTGTGGTTTTTCAGACATTGTACTAGCACATTCCGACGCAATTTTTCCACTCTGTGCCTAGTTTACAAAATTATTTAATATATTAAATAATGTAAGTGCTGTTACTCTGATTTTAGTTGGCTTGCAGAACAGTAGTTCTTCTACTGCTGACATACCATCACAAAATCGGACATAGGCAATTACATGAGCAACTATATTACTAACTGTCGCCTCATAAAGCTGAATGGAAAACAATTTGTCGTATATGCAACTTCCCAAAAAGCTCACGTTCTACATCTTCAGCTATATCACCAATTCTATAGGCAATAGTATGAGGTATGGACTGCAATTGTATGACAAAATTATATCCAAATATAATTTCTACAGTTTCAAGCACAGCTGGCCAAATTACGTGGTTCGTCACCAATCGTATAACGTTTTTACATTTGGCTATTTTATATGAAACTTTATAAGAGACCAGTAAAGCCTTTTCATTCACAGTCAAAGCTTTCTAAAAAATAATTTTTTTTACATGATTTTAATTTTTCGAGGTTTGTTAACGTACTCACTAGGAAGCGTTTCCAAATGATGTTTAAGTTTATTAGGTTTCATATTGTCTGCTGCAAAGATTTTTAAGCAAATGACACACTGGGGCATCTGTTCTTCATTTACTTTAGTGCCGATCAACCCAAAATTTAAGTATTTTTTTGAGTATTTTCTTGATTTTAACTTCGCAACAATGCTCGTCTATATACTTCACTATCGTCCAATTCTCGCTAACCCCCACTTAAAAATTTATCCGTGATTCTGTATAAATCTACTGCTACTTGAATAGCGACAATTGCAGTCAACAAGTAAATTACAACATACACAATCAAGAATCGACTCGCCTGTGGCTGGCTGGAGTTGAACGAGGTGCAGCATTTATATATATATATATATATATATATATATATATATATATATATATATATATATGCATACCTTGCGGTAACAGCCAATGTTCCAAAATGTTCAAGGTAAATCGGAACTTCTGGGGAAGTCGTGAAAATTTTAGATATGGTAGGCATAACACAGAGAGCTATAGGGAGATTCTGATTTTGATTTTAGCAATCCAGCGGATCGGTATTACCAAACATGAGTAGATTTACACTCTCGTCGAAATGTAATTAAGGCAGTGTTATAATGTGACGTTAGCCAAATTCAAATAGAAACTATTGTTACAATTATAGCACGATTTCAGTAGAAGCGCTGAATTACGCAATTGAAAGTATTGGGTTGTCGAAAAGGCTATGACGTACTTCGTTTTTCACAAACCTTTTATTAAAATAGAAAAAATATCGATCAATTTTACATTGTCTGATTTTTCGATAACCTTTCGCTCATAATTCCTCGATTATAAAAGGACCTATCTTTATCGGGAAAAAATTTTTAAGTGCTTTTCACAGCGTTATTTTAATATAACATTACTCTTCATAAGCAGTTTTGAAGAGAATAAAACGATTGGAAATCTGAGAGCGCCAAATAGAGCATGAGTGTGATAGCACATCCAAGAACTAATAATTTTTGATGGGCAATCAAACTTGTGTTAGGCTGGCGTTATGATGAAATACTCCTTTAAGATTATGGGGCTTTGGAACTATGGATTTATGACAGCCCAATTGGCAACAGTATGCACTTGGATTATGGAATGCACGAAATTAACTGTTTCGTTTCTTGAGAGAAAGAACTCGAAAAAAGTACGACAACTTGCAAATGCCACTACACTGAGATCATAATCATCCTCTAATGAATGCTTTCGATAACGTTTGAGGAGAATCTTCAGATCAGAGTGGGGACAAATACCGTTTTCGCCAACCATATTGTTGTAAACAATCCACTTCTTATCACTAGTTATCACTAACTTCAAAAAAGGATCGTTTTATTCACGTTTAAGTACCGTCCCATCAAGTGAATTTCTCCGAGTTCATTAGGAATCCAAATATCCAGTTCGCTAGCGCATTCTAACTTTTTCATGTTGTACTGAACATTTGAATGATGGATGTTTAACGTTTTTGCAATCTCATGTGTCATATGCCATGTTTGAATCGAAAAAAGCCCTTCATTTTGTCATCATCATCAAACAGTGGACCTCCTTAACAGAGAAGTGTCGTTAAAATTAAAAACACCGGCATGAAATATTGTGACCATCATATCATCAATGGCATTCATGTTACATTCTTGACGTACTTTATTTTCCTTCGCGAAAGTAAAGAGTAAAATATGACGAAAATACACATTTTGGTGTTTTATTCTAAACATTTTATGAAATTTCAAAAACTCAACCAAATCGCTCAGTCTTTTTCTACATGCGTACCTAAATATCTTATGTTTGTAGATACAAGAATTTCTATACTACATATTTAAATATAGTGAAATATATCGATCTAGTGTAAGTGAGAAGGCGAGTTCATTTTTCGAAAATGAAATTGTAATAGTCAGCTATCATGTGGCATGTCATAGAGGGTTCAGTTCAGGTCTACCAAATATCGTTTTTGCTTTGTGTTTCGACAGCCATTTCTTCCTTTTTAGGTGTAGGAGCTTTCATCGCTATTTCGAATACATTTTGATACATTCAGACTGAAGTTTTCGTCCCAATTTCGCAAAAATAAACAAAAGAAAAAATCTCGTAGGCGGGCTTCACTAAACTATTAATGAAATTGGATCGTGATAACACTGAACAAGAATTATGGTCTTCCGAGCTTCTAGAGAACTTTGAGTATACACCCTACCATTCTGTTGGTTAAATTTCTCATTTATAGTAAAGATTTTGTAAAATTCTCTTTTACCATAACCATTTAATAAATTCTTCGCTCTTTTAGTTCTTATGGTCTTCAAGGTCAATGTTAAAAGGTGAAGTTTGATTCTTCTGTAAGTTTTCATGTTAAAAGCTTTCCCAATAACGCGAGAGATTGTTCTGGGTACGATGTTAATTCACGGATTGTTTGCTTTTACAATAGGTTCGAGCGATCCTTATTTGAACAGCTGCATAGTTTTTGACGTATACAGACCATGAACAATAGTCACAAACATTTCTGCCTTATACAAAACTGCACAAACTTTTTGGTTGTTTGAGATTATTTGTCAAATAGAAGTATCAACTTTACATTCAACTTGCTGTGCATTCTAAGTTGATCCATGTTATATCGTGGATCTTGAGGACGGATTGTGAACTGGACTAGAATTGTAGCATATATAAGAATAAGAAAGTCTTGGAAATATTGTTTTCACCTTATTTTCAAAGGATAAAACTAAGGAGGAGATTAGTCGAAAGAAAAAGCTTGTCTTGATTACGAAACACTGGTAATTACAGGTAAATTTTGTAAAAAATAATCACCTTATTTAGAATACTAACTAATAGCATAATGATATGCATACGCATTGCTCGGAACGCTCGGCAATTGGCGGAAATATTCGCTTCATTGATTCAGATTTGTCTATATATGTAGGTATGTGGGCACACACGTTACGTATTTTATATAGCGTCTCTTGACGCTTACAAGCTTACTTATGAGTAATATTTCAGCTAAATATGGTTTTTAAGGATTATATTTCACTATTTTTCTGTTGTAGAACACAGTGAATTTGATCTTCCATCGAAGGTTCGAATCCTCCAACAACATCCCAGCAGCAAGACCAAAACACACACGGTGACGTCTCCACGAAATATTTGTAAAGCAAAAAAAATGAGTAAAGAGAACTTCACAATCGTCGATATAGAAAGTGAACGTGAAAGTAAAAGTATTTTAAAGAGACCCAGCAGCCACGAGAAAACGAGATCTTCAAAACTCAAGAAAAAAGTTAAACATATAAGTCCGGAAGTGATCGACATTAAAGTTTCCAAACATATAAAAAGTACGAAACTAAAGCACCGTCTTTTCAAAGATGGAGAAAGGCCTGGTTACGTAACTGTCTTGAGTACGCCTTGTAATTGTCCTGACATCACCATTTTCTTACCTTGTTGTTGCGGATATAATGACTGTTGTGGTATTTCCAAACACAATTTCGTTCGTCAAGCTCAGCAATATGCAATGGTTCCCATTTCACAAAAGAACCAGCCAAAATAATGTGTATATTAATCGTTAAACAATTAATAAATGCATGTTGCAATTTAGTTAGTTTTTTTTTTCTGTTAACTTTTGTTATTTTCCACCGTTCTCTTAATTTGATTTAAGTGTCTTTGAGTTTTTTCATGTATTCGGTACATAACCATGAATGCTGGTCTACAGTCCATCAAGAATCTGTTCACACGTCTTGCAACTTCCATTTTTTACTTTTGTTTTTTAATGTTGTATAACTATTATGTAGAGGGTGTTTCAAATTTCGCGGTTTTTTAAAAGAATAAAACACAATTTGCATTCACTTTCAAAAACTTTTTATTGGTAATTGAAGTATCAGTTATGGCATTTATATGCGAAAACTAATATCTTCCAAATGGCCTCCTCTTGCAGCTCCACAGACGTCCACTCTTTTGTTAAAATTTTCAATGACATTTTGACATAATTGAGGCTCTATCTCACCAACGACACGAATAATTTCATCTTTCAAAGCAGGAATTGATTGTGGATTGTTTTCACAAACCTGACTTTTCACATAATCCCAAAGAAAATAGTCTAACGGTATCAAATCACATGATTTTGGTGGCCAATTAACATCACCGTTTCTTGAGAATACACGTCCAGGAAATTTTTCTCTCAATAAATCAATTGATTTGTGTGCAAAGTGGTGTAGCACCATCTTGTTGAAACCACATATCCTCTAGATCAATATTCATTAATTCAGGCCACAAAAATACTGTTATCATCCGACGATCTCGATCATCATCGTTACAACTTCACCAGCAGCATTTTCAAAGGAGTAAAGTGCAATTACACCACCTGACCATAATGCACACCAAACAGTAAGTCGTTTAGGATGCATAGGTTTCTCATGAATAATTCGTGGATTTTCCTCGCTCCAGATACGGCTGTTTTGTTTATTAACATAGCCACCAAGTTCAAAATGTGCCTCATCGGAAAACATTATTTTTTAAGAAAAATCAGCTGGTTGTTCATTGATGAAATTGACAAATGAACGACTTTTTAAATGATCTAATGGCTTCAGCTCCTGTGTTATTTGAACCTTATATGCCTTCAGAGCTAAATCCTTGTGTAAAATACGCCATGTTGTTGATCCACTAAGTCCAAGTTGTCTAATGGACATTTCAGGATCTTCAGCAACACTTTCACGAACCAAACCAATATTTTCTTGTGAACGACCACTACGGCTGTATTTTTCACTTTTTTGATCTTTCACGGAACCGATCTCTTGAAATTTTTTAATAATTCGACCAATAGTGCTTTCAGATGGACGATTATCTAAACCGTAAAATTCACGTAATTTTCCAAAAACTCTTTTCTCAGAACGCTGATTTTCATAAAATAATTCAAGAATTTGAACGCGTTGTTGTACCGTGTACGAAGCCATTTTTATAAATGTCATACATCACACTTTTTAAATGCCCACATATCCAGACAAATTCATCTATATTTTATTTATTCTTAAAAAAACCGCGCAATTTGAAACACCTTTTACATTTCAATATCAAAATTGTTTGGTAATATGTATAATCTTCAGCTATAGGATTGGATAAAGCAAAAGCAAATGTCTGTGAGCTGAATTAACTTATAAAAACATACAGTAGTGGGCAACAAGTGTAAATGGTAAGCAGAAAATTTGATTTATTTATTTCAAATGTATTATACGAATGGGCAAGACCTATTTTGGAGAACGAGTACTGTGTTTGAATCACCTTGATATATTAGTTGTCAAGATTCACGCTCGACGATTTGTTTCATAAGTGTAGGTGATCATAAAAGTAGATTAATTTTAATTAATTTGTTTAATTAGTATTAATCACTTAAGATCGATATATATATGTAACCCCTTTCCACATTAATTTTCGTATTCGTTATATGTATTTCGACAACTAAGTTGTCATTATCAGCAAATAACTAACAGTATCGCACCTGGAAAACTATGGCAAAAACCTGCACGAACGAAATTCCGTACATGATCTATACCGTCGAGAGCCAAAACGCACACTGTGTTTATTTGTAGCTGCTCTAATAGATATATTTGCCTGCAATAGGTTATAAATCTCGTAAAGAACCTAATATTAATTATATTATTTAGATTTAAACGCAGTTGTATTCTTTTTTTAGAAGAGTTTACAAAATTTCACTAGCTGTCCGAACTTATATGGACGGTAGTCCCCGTGATTACTTAGGGACCTTTTTCACAAACGTACAGAAAGCAGAATATGGTATGGGACACCGGTTCGCGTTACCCACGGTTTTTTTCCACAATAAAAATACTCTCGTAATTGTCTAATTCACGGTAATTGTTTATATCTTTGATTAAATGTAGACTATCTGCGGTTATACGATACTATGATCATCTTTTAAAACATGTTTCGCTAAAGTGATTTTTTAGGCCAGTAAAATTTAATGCACAAGATATGTTCTTCATATCTGGTCCCTATTGACAGTTTAGTTTCAACAATGTATTTTTTATCACAATTGCGACAATTTATTTCAATTTATTCTGAATTTTTGATTGACTCGATTTTATATTTCGCGTTTCTTAGAAGAGATTTTCGAAATTCAACTTGAATTTCGCGTTTCTTAAAAACCTTCTTTAAGTTTTTTGTTACTCGGTGAACCGGTAATCATATAAATTGTTATCGCTGTTGTTTTAAGGTGACAAACAAGGGCTATCACGGATTGTGTTCTTTAAATTTGCTTTTCTAATTAGTCTCTAGTGTTTTTTCGACAGGGAGCTGGTCATCCAAACACCAGATCCGATAAACCGTGTTTTAATACGTACACTATACTTGATTCCGTTCACATAAATTTAGGTTCGTCAGAGTATTAAGCATTTCAAGGCTGATTTGACGGCGGGTCACGATGGACTTCCAAGTTTATTCATAAGAGATTGTGCTTCAGTTTTGTGCCAACCACTTGCTATCATCTCCAATTTGATCGTGGTGGCTAACTTTTCTCGATTTTTAGAAAATCACTAGAATCGTTCCCGTTTTTAAAAAGGTGTTAGACGTTCTTTGCATAACTATCGACCAATTAGTATCTAAGATATTTGATTTTATACTTCATCGTAAACTTAATGACTGCTTGAAACCATTCATTTCTCTCCAGCAGCATGGTTTTATTGCTGGCAGATCTACTGTCTCCAACTTAGTGGAAATAACACAATTTTTAGTGAATCAATGGGCGACAGGCAACAGGTTCAAGTCATTTACATTGATTTCGCGAAGGTTTTTGATACAATTAACCACTCGCTATTAGTTTCTAAGTTGATCAGCTTTGGATTGTGTCGAAACATAATTAATCTAATAGCTTCTTATTTACACAATAGAAGTTGCTATGTATCGTATAATGGGTTCTCCTCAAACCTGTACGCTGTCTTTTAGCGTCCCACAGGGATCTACTTTGGGACTTTTACTATTTAATGTCTTTATAAACGACCTCTTTCAACGTCTAACTTGTAAAGCCTTAACATAAGCCGATGACTTAATAATTTTTTCTAATATATCTACTAATAGTGACTGCCAGATTCTGCAACATAGTCTCGATATAATCAATGATTAGTGTATGCAGAACGATATAACTGTTAATGTTGATAAGTGTGCTGTGGTCACGTTTACTAAGATTAATAACCCCATTATTCGACAGTACACTGTTAACAACACTATCATCTTAAGAAAGCCGGGGATTATGGATCTTGGGGTCATGTTCGACAACAAACTGAAGTTTACGGATTACATCACTGCGGTATCTGCTTCGGCATCTCGAGCTCTGGGTTGCTAGTGCGTTCCTGTCGGCAGTTCAATAATATTTATGCTCTCAAGGGTATTATGCATTCGTTCGTACTAAGCTGGAGTATGCCTCGGTGGTCTGGTATCCTCGCTCTGTATATCGGCGTCCCCTTTTGGAGAGAATCCAGAAAAGATTTTTGAAGTATTTATCTTATCGCCTTGATGGTTCATACCCGCTGCATGGAGTAGATTGTGAGGGCCTACTGGAGAGGCATAACCTCCAATCCTTGTCTTGCCGAAGGGATGTTGCAAGTGCCAAGTTATTTATTAACTTGGTTAATAGTGGTGTGGATGCTCCATCATTGTTGGATCAGGTTTGTTTACTGGTACCATCTCATGCCACTAGATCTCGTGATTCGTTTGTTATTCTGGGGGTTAGGACTAACGTTCTGCTGGCGGCGCCGCTAGCTCATATATCCACGAACGCCAACAGGACATCTCCTGATCCCTTTTTTGTGGAATAATCCCTTTAATCAGGTGTCGGTCCATTTCCGCTTCTATTTTTCATTATTTTGTAATTATATATTTAATTTCGTATGTATTAATTAAGTCTTATGTATATTTTAGTTTGCTTGTATATCTAATTAAGATTTCTTTATGTTTTTTTCTTTTATTTCTGCTTACACTGTACATACTGTATTGGATTTGTCCCATAGATGGCTTGTTCTGTTGGGCAATAAAGAATATTATTATTATTTACGAATTAAAACAATTATATCTCTTCATTTTCGTATCTCACTTTTGTTAATGGGAGACTTAGCAAGCGATTAATAAGAAAATTGAAAGAAGCCATCTTTTGTTGTATATTATGATTTGAATCGGCCGCGATGAACCTGTTAATATCGGTATCTTTTCGGAAACTAATGATTTCTATTTAATTGTTATTGCTAATTACTAGAGTGTCTATAAAATATAAGCTGTTTTTCTTTTCGCTAAACCAAATAGTCTAAGTTACACTTGTGTGTCGAAAATCGCGAAAATATCTATGCACATTTTGCATAACTTTTAAGACAAAGAAAGGGTATTCTATAGTTTAAAAAGTTAGCGCGAAAGGTAAAAACTGCGGTCATTTTTAGATTTAGATGGCCAAACTTAGTCAAAAACAATTATCAAATCTAGGTCAAGGAAATTTGTGTTTTCTAGTGTTATTTAAGAAGTTTATAATGTGTTTTCCATGATACCATTTAAGAAGTTAGGACTATTTTGGAAAAAAAGGGTGTATAATAGTTTCTTCTGGGTTACTACGTACCCCTTGACTTGCCGACATTTCGCCCCCTCTTGTAAGAGACATCATCTACATACTTAATTGTCTCAATTCAACTTCAAAATAACTCATGAATAATCGCTGTTCCTTGGTTTTGTTAATAGAATTTACCTTTAAATTGGAAAGAATTTTGAGACACATGTAGGATTGGGAACCTCAAATACTCGTTTACTCTTCTTTAATATTCTATTTGTGATAACAACTTATTGTCGGAACACGTATGCAGAGTGCGAACATTGATGTGGTTAGGGTTTTTTTCCTTCCACGATTAATTATTTATTGTATTCAAAATCTTTTCATAATTCTATTAATTTTTCAAAGCAATTTGCAATTAGGCATTTGCTATTTTATTTTCTAATTTTATATTAGTAATTTAAATTCTTTTGTAAATTATACTGTATAGTCTGGTACGTAGACTTCCGCGGTCGTGGTCCATATTATCTTCTTCTGAGCTTCCGGGCTGGAACCACGTCACTGGTATAACTGCCGACGTTTCGTACCTACTCGTATAGGACATCTTCTGGGCTCAACTACTGCTACTGTTTGTCGCACTGAAACAGTTTCAGTGCGACAGACAGAAACGTCGACAGTTATACCAGTGATGCGGTTGGAGCCCGGAAACACACAAGAAGTTATACTCTATTAGTTTTGGTCAATGTTTGGGTGATTGTTTTCATTTATAATTATTATTTCTGACCTTGTAAACGGACTTTTAGGTCTGTTGTGTTAATAAAAGGGTTATTATTATTATTATTTATTATCGTTCCTCGTTTGTTTCGGTATTTTCAAGTATTTAGATTGTAATAAGAAAAACATTTCTAATATTGATTTTCTTTGAGAAAAACGTAAAAAAGGGAGTGCGTCTACTTATCAAAACTTTTTTCTCAAGCTTCATAATAAAAGAAGAAGGTGAGCGGATACACGACTGTGTATTTTCGATATTTGCGATTTAGCATACGTTCACATAATATCCCTTACATGCGGTATAAGAGTGTTGATGTATGCTTAATTTTTTTCTTCATTTCAGCTCTATTTCTTTTGAAAATGGAATATAAAAGAAAATGCTTTGTGTAAACACCAGTATAAGCCGATTACATATATTTGTCTGTGTACAAATTCTACCTTTTTCTTTTCATAACCACGATCGTACTTAAACACCTTATTTAGAATCTAACATCATATGCAGAAGTTCATTTAATCTTTTTTGCGACGTTATTCGATTATATATTCCATGACACCAAGCCTTATTCTTTCATTCTGTTCTGGTCTGTAAACGATAAAGTACGTAGTAGCCATCTAAACATTTACATAAACGTTGGTGATAGACAGTGATTTTTTAGAACATGTATTGCTGTATCGTCACAATTTGCATAATAATAATGACAGTGATGTTAGGATACATTTTGTACTGTTACACCGAATACAAGCGAGAGTTATCTGAAAATCATTCGATAAACCACGTCTTACCTATCGCTAAGAAGCATGGTCCGAGACGTTTGCGGTTCCGTCCAACAGCCAGGAAATATTCTCCTTCGGAAGATAAATAATTCCTCATCGCTTCCAGAAAGAGTTCTCTACATTAATAAAGAATTTTTATGGATAGAATGGGCAACAAACAGTTAATTCGTGAAGACGACACCACGAACTGTTTATTATCCACTCTGGCCATTCAAAATTCTTTATTTTCTGAAGGTAATCGAAGATGGAATCATAATCTGTAAAAGAGATAGATAATTAATTGTTATTTTTTTGCAAAACTATATTGTTTTTGATATTGTGATATCATGCTTTTTAATATTACAATGGATAGATTCACAATCCTTTCTATGTCTAATATTGCCTATATTTTATTAAACACTTTTGTTTGTAACTCATTGCAATGTTTATTTCTCATTTTTCATGTGAAATCTTTTTTTTTTTACTTAATTTAGTGATTAAAAATTAAATTAAATTAAATTAAATTTAAATATTATTAATTGACGAGGTGGATACGTGTTGAAACTCCATTTAAATGTATATAGATTTAATACCCAGCTTTACTGAAACTATAACTAATTATTTTATTTACATTTAAGTTTAACTGTACAGACCGTTTAATAAAAAGGATCAATTGTTGTAGAAGTTTAATTTTCAGACAAAGTATATATACTGTTATGAATTGTATTTGTGCAATGTACATGTGTGTTTAACTGTGTGAAAATAATAATGTTTTCCACTTACTTTAGTGTCTTATTCTTTTTTCTTTTTACTATAATATTATTACCTCCTCCTTTTAATTAACGAAAAAAAAAATGAAAGACGGTTTGAATATAATG
This sequence comes from Dermolepida albohirtum, assembly GCA_031893035.1. NCBI lineage: Eukaryota > Metazoa > Arthropoda > Insecta > Coleoptera > Scarabaeidae > Dermolepida > Dermolepida albohirtum. Next base: position 145,360 of record JAVIWB010004819.1, on the reverse strand, counting down.
AGAATGTACGAATGAATATATGACGGTTTATTCAATGTTAATGTAAGGTGAGGGATGATTGAGACAATTTATTACCTCCTTCGTTTTAATAAATAATAATAGGGATATTATTTAATAGAGAATATTTATTTGCACATGTTGGTTAGTCAATTTATTACGAGCGCGTATTTGGCTAGCTAAAGCACTGTAATAATTGCAAATAAACAAGGGAAAGAAAGTAATATAATTGAATGTAATGTGAGGTGAGGAGTTAATAATTAATAGTTGTGTACAATGAGCATCAAAAGTCCAGGACGCGTGCCAAGGTATTTGTGTATGTGGATATATCCTGGATCAGGAAGCTGTGTATTTTTCGCGAACGCGAAAACACGAGGTCACAAGAAGCGCGAATAAAGGTTCGCGGCACAAACACGTGAAAGACGCGTGTAGTCTCAATGACGACAGAAAAGCGAAGAGCGTGGATCTCTTACGGCTATGGCTTTATAAGGAACCGACCCCATAACTGAGGGGGTATTGGTCATTTTTGAATTAACCAATAGCAAACAACAAGGACAAATTAGCTTATATTAAAATTGTGATCTTAATTTCAATATAAGCATTAAGCAAATTATCTACACAGAATAGTAGACGTGTATTCTGTGTAAAAGAAATACCAAATTGGGATTGGTATTTGAATCGCGAATTGCATTTAGAAATCAATATAACTAAATTGATATCGAATTCGAGTCAGTGAAAAGTTGGTCATTTCAAGTATAGTCTTTGGTACCTGATTTCGGTGTTTATTGCAGCCTTGACCATTCGTACGTGACTAACACAAAAGGACTCTGCATCTGAATATATATACGAGGACCGGACAAATAATGACAGTATAATAATTTAGGAATTCAAGATCGAATTGTATTTTAAATTAAATAAATTAATCTTAAAAACCATATAAAAAATTATTATATATAGAGAGTGTAACAATATTTTAAACTGTTTTATTTAATTATGAAATTATTTCGGGCCTAGGTATCGTGCAGATATCGGTATGTATAATTGTGATCTATACCTGCATTCTAAAAGAAACAAATCCTTTCTATGTCTATTATTGCCTATATTTTCTTAAAGACTTAAATACTTTTATTTGTAACTCGTTGCCATGTTTATTTCTTACTTTTCATGAAAAGTCTTTTTTTTATTTAATTTAGTGATTAAAAAATTTGTAATATGAACATCTCTAGTATTAAACTTGTATTTATTTTTAAGCTGTTCTAATATTAACAAATGCAACGAATTACTTTAAAGCAACTGTATGGTATATTAAAAAAATCATATTAATTCAAGAGTTATAAACAAAACAATTTAAACAAACAAATAAACCACGTCGTATAACATGAATATTGACAAATAAATCTGTATCTAAAAATTTAAATTTTCAAATTATTTTTTCTTTTAATTACACTTAATCTAGGTAATTTTATGATCGATCATGGTGTTAGGCTTCGCATATACAATAATTTTTTGTATCACGTTTTTAAATTAATTTGTTTTAATATAAATACAATTCGATTTTAAATTCATAAATTATTATTTATTAGACATTCTTTGTGTTATCTATATCTAGATGCGAAATTCCATGACACTAAGTGTTATTCTTTCATTCTGTTCCGGTCTGTAATTGATAAAGTAACGTAGTAGCTATCTAAACATTTACATAAACGTTGGTCATAGAAAGTGATTTTCTAGAACATGTATTGCTGTATCGTCACAATTTGTATAATAATAATAATGACATTGATGTTACGATACGTTTTTTACTGTTACACCGAATACAAGCGGGAGTTATCTGAAAATCATTGGATAAACTACGTCTTACCTATCGCGAAGAAGCATGGTCCGAGACGTTTGCGGTTCCGTACCACAGCCAGGAGACATCCTCGTTCGCAAGCTAAATAATTCCTCATCGCTTCTAAAAAGAGTTCTCAGCATTAATAAAGAATTTTTATGGTCAGAATGGGTAATAAACAGTTAATTCGTGAAGACGACACCACAAACTGTTTATTGCCCACTCTGGCCATTCAAAATTCTTTATTTTCTGAAGGTAATCGAAGATGGAATCATAATCTGTAAAAGAGATAGATAATTAATTTTTATTTTTTGGCAAAACTATATTGTTTTTGATATTGTAATTGTATTTGAATAATACTTTTTAATATTACAAAGAATAGATTGATGTATATTAATCGTTGGATGTATTTCAATTCTTGTTAATGTTACAAGAATAACTCATTTTAATTTTGTGATAAGTTAGTGTTAGGAACTTCTTTAATTTTAGACGGACATTCGCAATAAATGAATTGGAATAAGTGTTTCTTCTATGGTTTTTCTTTTCTTTTCATCTGTATCTACAAAAATGCAGAACTAAGGGAAGTTTAAATATAATTAACTGACGAGGTGGATACGTGTTGAAACTCCATTTAAATGTATGCAGATTTAATACCCAATTTCTCTGCAACTATAACTAGTTACAATATTTTATTGACATTTAAGTTTAGAAGTAGAAGTTTAATTTTCAACCAAATATAAATATTGTTATGAATTGTATTTGTGCAATGTAAATGTATGTGTAACTGTGTGAAAATAATAATGTTTTCCACTTACTTTAGTGTCTTATTCGTTTTTCTTTTTACCACAATATTTTTAACTTTAATTATGAAACTATTTCAGGCCTAGGTATCGTGCAGATATCAGTATCGATAATGATGATCTGTGCCTGTATTTTAAAAGAAACAAATCCTTTCAATGTCTGTTATTGCCTATATTTAATTAAACACTTTTGTTTGTAATTCATTGCAATATTTATTTCTCATTTTTCATGAGAAATCTTTTTTTTATTTAATTTAGTAATTAAAAATTTCAAATTTAAATATAATTAATTGACGAGGTGGATACGTGTTGAAACTCCATTTAAATTTATGTAGATTTAATACCCAGTTTATCTGAAACTATAACTAGTTATTTTATTTACATTTAAGTTTAACTATGCAGACCGTTTAGTAAAAAGGATCAATTGTAAAAGTTTAATTTCCAGACAAAGTACGAGTATATATATTGTTATGAATTGTATTTGTGCAATGTACATGTGTGTTTAACCGTGTGAAAATAATAATGTTTTCCACTTACTTTAGTGTCTTATTCTTCTTTCTTTTTACTATAATATTTTAAACTGTTGTATTAAATTATGAAAGTATTTCGGGCCTAGGAATCGTGCTGATCTCGGTGATCTATTCCTGCATTCTAAACGAAACAAATCCTTTCAATGTCTATTATTGCCTATATTTTATTAAATACTTAAATACTTTTGTTTGTAACTCATTGCAATGTTTATTTCTCATTTTTCATGAGAAATCTTTTTTTTTATTTAATTTAGTGATTAAAAACTTCAAATTTAAATATAATTATAATAATTGACGAGGTGGATACGTGTTGAAACTCCATTTAAATGTATGTAGATTTAATACCCAATTTATCTGAAACTATAACTAATTATTTTATTTACATTTAAGTTTAAATGTGTGACAATAATAATGTTTTCCACTTACTTTAGTGTCTTATTCTTATTTCTTTTTACTACAATATTTTTAACCTTATTTAATTATGAAACTATTTCAGGCCTAGGTGTCATGCGAATATCGGTATGTATGTATTAAGAAAAGTATATTTTACATAATAAAATTTATCCAGCCATTTTGACTTAATAGTGCATCCTTTAAAGTTGAGAGTATCGATGATTTGATTAATAATTGTAAATAAGCGAACCTGTATCTCGCAATAATAACTCTTATTTGAGGATTATATTATTCCAATTTCGTCATTGTATTAACATGCGTTTTTTATGAAAGTAAGAATGACTTTAAATTTTCACTAAAATTTCAACAAATCATTTATGTACAAACACTTATCAAATTAAGGCTATTAATATTAAAATACGTTATTTTATGAGAGTAAGGATGACTACTAAATTTATTTTTACAACTCATTCGTGTACACTTTTTCATATTAAGTTTAGGCCATTAATATTTGTTCACAATCTAATAGTCAAACCATGTTACGTTTATTTTTTACCTAAATGGCAATATTTAAATATTTATTTGTCTTAATAATTAGTCGATGAATAACATTAGTATGGATAAGGACGTCCTTCTTGATTTATGGTATTAAAAACTACCACAAGAGAGAATTAATTTTAGATTAGCAACACTCTATCCCCCTGAGGTAGAAATGATGAGTCTCTGCAACGGGTCTTCCAATAAGAGGTTTCATTTTGATATGTAAAAAAAACGTGTATTTTTAAGCGAAATCATCGGATGTTTATTTAATTGAAAAGAGCAGGGTATGCCATTAATAATGGAAAACAATATCAGCCAAATGGCCACCACTTCTGCGCTTGCAAGACCATACCCTTTTCATGAAATTTCCCATCACCAATTCGCACATTTGTGGCTGTATGTCCTCGATAACTACTAATTTCATCTTTGAGGTCTTGAATCGATGTGAGCCATTGGCACATACCTTATCTTTGACGTAGCCGCAAAGAAAAAAGTCTAAAAGTGTTAAATTACAAGATCTCGGTGGCCAATTGTGATCGCCTCTTCGAGAAATCACACGGTTAGGAAACTTTTCAGGCAAAAGAGCGATGGTATCCTTACTTGTGCGGCACGTAGCGCCGTCTTGTTGGAAATAAACGTCATCCACATCTATATCTTCCAGTTCCGGCCATACAAAATCATTAATCATCAATCGATAACGCAATCCATTCACCGTAACAGTTGCTCCAGCCTCATTTTTGAGAAAGTAGGATCCAATGACACCGTCAGACCAAAAACCGCACCAAACAGTCACACATTGAGGATAGAGAGGCTTTTCAAAAATAATTCTTGGGTTTGCCGAGCCCCAAATGCAACAATTCTGCTTGTTAACGTAGCCTCCGAAGTGAAAATGGGCCTCATCACTCAAGATGATTTTTCGATGAAATCCCGTATTAGTCTGGTGCATTTCAAGGACCCAATCACCAAAGACATGACGTCGTTGATGGTTGGTAAGCGTGAGTTCTTGTGTTAACTGAACTTTAAAAGCCTTAAGACCTAAGTTTTTATGCAAAATACGGTGTAATGTCGTTTGTGGAATGCATAATTTCAAAGATCGGCGAGAAATTGATAAACCTCGGTTTTCCTCTGTACTATGGGCTACAACAGCAATATTCTCAGCTGTTCTTGAGCAACGTGCACGAGTTCGATTCTTCACATCACTAACTTGTCCTAACAACTCAAATTTTTCAGTTTCACAATTGCTGGCCGAGAAACTGCTTCGCGACTACCAAAAATGCTTTAGTTTTGCGAACTGTGACTACGAAATTTTTACCACTTTTATAGTGAATTTTAATCATTTCGATGCGTTGTTAAAGCATATATCGTTCCATTTTTATTAATGGGGTAGTTTTTACTTGTCATCTATCAAGTAGCTACAGGTTGAGCCATGACAACTTTTAAAATGGCGGGCTATTGAAAATGAAATATCCTATTGGAACACCTTTTATTATTTGTTTCATGTAGGTCTTATATTTTACGTTACGTGCAGGGTCCTTGGAAGCGGTGCTTTTTTTTAGTGTGCGCATATTCCTATGCTAGGGAAGTAGTCTTAATTACAATGAATAGCAACTAATCCAGAGAAAACAACTTATGACATAGTACTCCATCATCAAAATGATTTGTAGAGGAAAACGAGTAACATTCTCTGTGATTAAAGAATCATATCATGCTTGTAACAAGTTAGGAAGCCGCTCTATTGCATGTATCTCTCCTTTTGCCAGATAACCCTATTATATTGTTATTGTGTAGGGGGGATACGTTACACTCTAGAGTCTATATCATAGTCATACGTGTACAATAGTTTATGAATGAGTTTATGAATATTGGTATGTACTTCTAGGGATTAAATTGCTGTAGCGCTCATCTTAAAGATCTTGTGTTGTGAGAACCCTCTCTAACTCTCCGAGTTACTGGCTAGTTCCAGCCCTAGAAGAAGCAAACGATATCCTTCAGTTAGGGATTACGGGCATTGTAGTATTAATTTCTATTATAGTGTGTAGAGGGCCGTAACAATAGATTATATAAGAATTGAAACAATTGATTCAGTTTATTAGTTATAGTTAGTATTGGCACGTGTCATATAATTGTCGTATTATATACATAGACATAATGTAATTATCGTAAAATAACTGCGTCGTATTTGGATTACTATGTAGGTTTGTTTGACTAATTCACCCCTGGGGCATTTCATCATTCAAAAAAGGTGCAACCGTCAGACCAATAGAATGGTTCGTTGAAAAATGTATTGATCTGGACTGCTTCGGATTCTCTTCACTTGATACACCGAAATTCGCGCAACTTACCGATTTAATCGGAATACTTAAAAATTATGTCGTAATCAGGAAGATATATTAAAATAACGTGCATAAGCGGTCTTTCGTTTGACCGTAAAAGATTTGAGGTGCATGTGTTTATTGCGTGAGAATGACTTTGATTTTCGTTTACCAGCGGCTATAAATTGTAGCGATGGTCTTAACTTATAATAAAATCATTTACGTTAAATAAATATAATAGCAAAGGTCAGTTGAGTTTAAAACTTTTTGATATAAAATGATCCGTTTTAGTAATTTTAACCATTAAAAGATCAGTACTTGAAGTGAGTTTGTTCTTGTGCCGGTTTATAATAATTAATATTAATAATATGGTAATTATTACGTTAATTATTGGAATATTAACTATTTTACCTATATTATTTTTGTGCTACATTAAATGGTGCCAAACGCTTTGGGCCAGGAAAAACGTGCCTTACATTAAACCTACGTCTATATGGGGTAATATAGAAAATCCGTTTAAGCAAAAACTCGGGGTTAAGCAATCGGTTAAGAATGCGTATGATGAGTTTAAAAAACGCGGAGCTCCGCTTGGTGGTCTGTATTTATTTACTCAAACAGTATGTCTTCCAACTGATGTCGAATTAATAAAGAATATATTATCGAAGGATTTCAAACACTTTAACGGCCACGGACATCCCAGCGACGAGAAGAACGATCCTTTAAGTGCACATCTTTTTAATTTAGACGGCGAACCGTGGAGAAATATACGCGTAAAGTTGACACCGAATTTTACGTCTGGAAAAATGAAAATGATGTTTAATACTTTACTGGATTGTGGTCATCCCATGATAAATCATATTCAAAGAATGGTCGACAATGGAGAAAGCTTAGATATTAAAGACATTATTTGTTGTTTCACAACCGATGTTATAGGTTCTTGTGCATTTGGTTTAAGTTGCAACAGTTTTAAAGAACCAGATGCTGAATTTAGAAAATACGGTCGTCAAGTCGTTGAAGTATCTCCACGGAACAAAGTGTATAACTTTGTAAAATTTGTTACTCCAGGTATAGCTAAATTCTTTCATGTCAGGAGAATAACCCTGGATTTGGAAAATTTCTTCATAGGCGCCATTAAGGGTGTCTTAAACTATAGAAAAACGAATAGTGTGTCGCGTAACGATTTCATGCAGCTATTTTTGGAAATGGAGAAAAAAGCTAAAGCTAATGGAGAAAAACCTCTTACTATAGAACAAATAGCTGCCCAAGGTTATATATTTTTCGTTGGGGGTTTCGAAACATCGGCTACAACTATGTCGTTTTGTCTTCATGAATTGGCGTTCAACCAAGACATTCAGGATAAACTTAGAGAAGAAATAAGACAAACGCTTAAGAAATACGACGGGAAACTTACTTATGAAGGCATAATGGAAATGAAGTACTTAGATCAAGTAGTTTGTGGTAAGATCTTCACATAAAAATTTCATTTTGACTAGATTATTTTTCTTTTCCTTAAACACTTATTTAGGGTGTACACGCATAAAACAGTAAAGGTATTATCAGACTGAATATTCTACTAATTATATTAATATAAATGATGTTTATACTGGATGTCTTTGACGTAGGTATTGTTTGTTAGTTTTTTATTTACTGGTTCTTTTAAATAAAATTTGAGGCAAGGTACTATATTTTCATTGTTATACCGATATTAAAATTTACAAAAGTTTTTCGTTTCATTGAAAGTACCAAATTTAAACAACAAGTTTTCGATTGAATCTTGCAATTTTACAGAATTTTTTTTATACAAAAGCAGCCTTTCCTTCAATTTGGAAATTCTTTTATTTAATATAAGGATTTACTCAAAGTGAATGAACCGATTTCATGAAGCAATTTCTATGTTTGGAAAAGCTGTGACACTGGCCCTAAAGGTGCGTTGCGTCGATCCCATAGTGCTGCTCAGTCGTTTGTTTTCACTTTAAACAAGACGATAGCAAAATGCTTTCTGCGTTCACGAATTCATTAAAACGAATCCGATTGTTACGATGGAGGGCACTTTTTGAAGGCGAACAAGTGGGGAGAATCCGATATATTTGTAGTCTAGTTCAATATATTTTTTAACAAAATGTAGTATCACTATTGGTATGATCGTTCAAGTTTTTTTGAATGATGAAATGCGATGGACTAATCACAAAGGTGTAAAGATCTTATTCCTTGTACTTGGCCAACGAGATCTCTAGACTTTATTGTATGCGATTCTTTTTATGGAGGTTTATAAAAGATTAAGTTTATATGTCTTGATTGCTCGATACCTTAAATGACTTTAAATATAGAATAGCAACAGCAATATAGATGTGTTTCGAATCTGCCGCATACTTCACGATCCCCTTTGTATCACTTTCTACTCGTAATCTTTAATAAACTATTATTTCGGCTGTAGCAATCCTTTTGGTTTTCTCGTTCAAATAAGCATCCCTTAGCTAAGTATCTAAAGCCCTACATTGAGAGGAAGAATCTACTTGTGTTTATCTAAGCCGTGTACGTAGTTTTCATTAAAACATCTTAGATAACATTCATATTTTACAATACCATTTGATGTAAGTGTTACGGTTTTCTCTCATATCTTGTGGTATTCCACTAGGCAAAAGGATTATATCTAAGCATTGTATCTTATGTTGCGATAACGGAAGCAGGCTCATAAAAGCTGCCTTATATAAAAGTATTCATTGATTGTTACTAAGAATAAGATAGGAAAATGTAGTCTTTTTGTCATTACTTTCAACACGTTTCCTTTTATTTCAATAGGCTTTGCTTTCATTAACTCTAATAAGAATGTATGTTATTCATTTTTAAGTTTATCGCGAAACAGTTTCGAAATAAGAACATTTGTCCATTCAACGTTACATACGCAGCGAAATTAGGCTTTTTTTCAACTGTATATGCGCCACATTTCGCTCAACGTATGTAGTTACATATTTAAGTGAATTGGCTATCTTAGTTGAAAATGTTGGTTTTATTTTTTGAACTTACACCCTTTTCTCACCTACTTAGTTAAATATTCTTACGACTACAATCTTGTAGCTCTTTGGAAGTGCTTTCTTGTTTACGTAAGCAACATGATTAACTATTACAAAGCAACGGTTTCAACCACTGACTTTCTACAAATACACATTCGCAGAAATCTGCTATTAAAATATTATAAATGTTTAAAATTTCGCGATTTTTTTAAAGAATACATAAAACACATAATTTGCATTCACTTTCAAAAACTCTTTATTGGTAATTGCAGAATCAGTTATGACCTTTATATGTCAAATGGCCTCTGATGCAGCTCCACAGACGTCTACTCTTCTGTTAAAATTTTCAATGACATTTTGACATAATTTAGGCTCTATTTCACCAATGACATGAATAATTTCATCTTTCAAAGCAGGAATTGATTGTGGATTGTTTCTATAAACCTGATTTTTCACATAACCCCAAAGAGAATAGTCTAACGGTGTCAATTAACATCACCGTTTCTTGAGATTACACATCCAGGAAATTCTTCTTTCAATAAATCAATTGATTCGTGTGCAAAGTGAGGTGCAGCTCCATCCTGTTGAAACCACATATCCTCTAGATCAATATTCATTAATTCAGGCCACAAAAATTCGGTTATCATCCGACGATATCGATCACCATTGGCAGTTACGGCTTCACCAGCAGCATTTTCAGGTCCAATTACACCACATAGCCATAATGCACACCAAACAGTAACTCGTTTAGGATGCATAATTTTCTCATGAATAATTCGTGGATTTTCTCACCCCAGATACGGCAATTTTGTTTATGTTATTGTTAGCCACCAAGTTCAAAATGTGCCTCATCGGAAAACATTATTTTTTGAGAAAAATCAGCTGGTTGTTCATTGATAAAATTGACAAATAAACGACGTTTTAAATGATCTAATGGCTTCAAATTCTCTATTATTTGAACCTTATATGCCTTCAGAGCTAAGTCCTTGTGTGAAATAAGTCATGTTGTTGATCCACTAAGTCCTAGTTATTGTGAAAGTCGTCTAATGGACATTTCAGGATCTTCAGCAACACTTTCACGAACTAAACCAATATTTTCTTGTGAACGACCACTACGACTGTATTTTTCACTTTTTTGATCTTCCACGGAACCGGTCTCTTGAAATTTTTTAATAATTCGACTAATAGTGCTTTCAGATGGACGATTATGTAAACGATAAAATTCACGTAATTTCCTAAAAACTCTTTTCACAGGAAGCTGATTTTCATAAAATAATTCAACAATTTGAATACGTTGTTGCATCGTGTACGAAGCCATTTTTATAAATGTCACACATCACACTTTTTAGATGCTCACATATCCAGACAAATTCAGTGCGCCCTCTGTATTTTATTTATTCTTAAAAAAAAACGCGCAATTTTTAAACGTCCTTTATATTGACAGTTATTACCATTAAATAATTGTTAACAGTACATACATATTAATTTATACTGCTTATCGTTTTTCAGAAACTTTACGAAAATATCCACCACTAGCATTTTTAAATAGAGTGTGCACTGAAGATTATAAAGTACCAAACACAAATATTACCATAGAAAAAGGAACAGCAGTTGTTATTAGCACATTAGGTATACAAAGAGATGAAGAATATTATCCAGATCCAGATAAATTCAATCCAGATAGATTTACCGATGAAAATAAAAGAAAACGGCCCGCATTTACGTTCCTTCCTTTTGGAGAAGGACCTAGGATATGTATAGGATTACGTTTTGGTACAATGCAAACCAAGACAGGATTGTCTTTGTTGTTGAATAACTTCAAATTTTTCCCGGCCGAAGGTGAAAAATATAATTTCGACTTGGAACCTACATCACTAATATTAAGTAAAGATGGACCAGTGATGTTGGATGCTGTCAAATTAACGAATTAATTCAGAAAATAAATAAAATTGTATTAGTTAGTAGAACAGGAACGTCATTTTTATTATGAATGTACCTACATTTTACCTATATGATATGTTTCTAATCAGCTATCACTAGTGTACTGTAAAATGCAATAAATATGAAAATATATTGTGTTATATGCAACTGAAATAGATTTTTTTCGCATTGAATCAATGTTTACGTTTGATATTTGAATGAATTTATCCTAAATTAATTTTTTTCTATTGTATATTCTGAAAATTCTAGGTACCCAAATTTAGTCATTGGAATAATATGGCTGTACTATGTAAAACGAATAAAACGAAACATTTGCTTTTCGCAAATCGTTCAATAATTTTGACTTTAATATTTTCGCTTAAGGAAAAGGATCAGTATTTACTCAGGCAACTAAGAACAAGTGTTAGGAAATATTGATTTTTGTTCTGTAAGGAGATAATATTTCCGCACTCATTGGTTTTCAACTGCAAAAACGATTGAAAATGTGTTTCCTAGAAACAAAATTATATATTTTATTTTTAAAACAATCACAACGCATTATGTAATAAATTCTAAAATTATTTTGTTATATTTACGTTCCTCCATTTATTAAAAATTAAAAGAACATTATTAAAGCTATGAGATAAATTTTGAACACGACAATTGGTATGATTATTTTGTACTGCTAAAATTTTGTCTGCAACCTCTACCTTATTTTCAAGAGAAATATGGATATATTTACTTACATGCAAAAACATAACAAGGGATACATTGAATTTTTTTATATACGAGGATAGTTTGACAAGTAGTGAGAATGACACATAGGTGGCGCTCTAATTGGTGAAACAAATGCACTGTAATTTAGGTTGCCTATTTATATGTTTACATTCGGATATTTAGATAAATCGGTTGATTAGTTTATTTTTGACAGCTGATTGAAAAAGAAGCAACACCTCGTTTTATTAAAATGGAAAAGGCGGAGTATCGTGCGGTAATTAAATACTTCGTAATTGAGGGTATGAAAGCTACCGAAATAAAAGATGAGTTACGGGAAACATTAGGTGAATCTGCTCCATCATCCGCCACAATAAGTAAATGGGTAAATGAATTTAAACGTGGCAGAACAAGTTGTGTTGATGAAATGCGCTCTGGAGCACCCAAAATCTTGACTTCTAAGGAAATGATTATAAAAATCCATAATATTATTACGCAACATCGACGACTCAAAGTGAGAGAGATAGCAGACATGGTAAACATTTCAACAGAACGCGTACACCACATTTTAACGAAAGAATTGGGCCTTTCCAAGCTTTCGGCAAGATGGGTGCCGCGATTGCTTACGACTGATCAAAAGTTCATTCGTTTGCGCATTTCCAATGAGTGTTTGGACCTTCATAAGCGGAATCCGGTTGATTTTTGTAGGCGATTTGTTACTTACGATGAAACTTGGATACACTACAGTACACCCGAAACTAAACAAAACTAAACAACAGTCGAAACAATGGTTAGAACGTGGTTCTGCACCTCCGAAGAAAGCGAAAACCACTTTATCGGCAAACAAGGTGATGGCATCAATTTTTTGGGATTCAAAGGGCATTTTGCTCATTGATTACCTTCAGAAAGGTGCTACAATAAACGGACAGTATTATGCAGAACTTCTACAAAAATTAAATGTTGAGATTTGTGCTAAACGGACAGGAATGGCAAAGAAACAGATTCTCTTTCACCAAGACAACGCTCCCTCGCATACCAGCACAGTTGCAATGTCCAAAATCCAAGAGTTGCATTTCCAATTAGTATCGCATGAGCCTTATTCGCCGGATCTAGCCCCTTCCGACTTCCACCTTTTTCCAAAATTGAAAACGGCACTATGTGGAAATAAATTTTCATCTAACGACGAGCTCATCATCTTCGTAAATGAGTATTTTGCAAGCCTTCCGGAATCGCATTTTAGAGATGGCATAAGGGTATTGGAGCACCGTTGGAATAAATGTACTGCTCCTTTAGGAGAATATATTGAAAAATAAAAATTATTTTGTATTTAAAAAATTGGTTTTTCTTTTCCATTCTCACTACTTGTCAAACTACCCTCGTACAGTTTAATAGAAAACTTCATGGTTTTGATATAAAATAAAGCCTTATAATGGGTGGCGCAAAAGTAATGTCATAATTTGAACAGGCTGCCATGATGTTATAAATGAAAAGAAAAGAGCTCTGTTTTCATAAAAAGTTTATTCGAAAGTGTAAAATTGATGACATTAATTGGAAAAAATTATATCTCTCAAATGGCCACCTCCCGAGTTGATGCATAATCGCGCTCGTTTTACGGCATTTTGAATTGTTGCTCGCAAAACATCTGGCTCCAAATTGGCGATTTTTCTTCAATTTTAGCTTTCAAGACTTGCAAGGTTCGTGGTTTATTGTAGTAAAAACGAGGAAGAAGTCTGGTGCTGTTAGATCTGGTGATCTGGACGGCCAGTTCAAACCTTCAAATCTCCACTCGACCTGGAAATTGGTGTCTCAAAATCTCCATCGTTGCCCCGGCTCGGATGACACAATGGCTTGTGATTCTTGTCTTGGGGAAATTTAAAATAAACCAAAAATCGGTAGAATTTCAAGGTCGCTTTCATGCCTATATCGAACTACATTTTCAATAAAGTCTCACAAATTTGTTGGCTCTTATCAGAGCTGTTCAAGTTTCATTTAAATTTAGTGCTTCCAGGTAGGTGGGAGACATTTGTAGTTTAAGAAATAAACGGGAGTAAATGGTAAGTGGATCTGCCTATGGATTCAACGCATTACAAATTAAATTAATTGAACGCTTAAAACATGATAACAAATACTCCGCCATTCAAGTATTTTAGATAGAAATGTTTTCTTTATTTTTGTTGCTTTTCATTTGGTCGCTTTTAAATTCAAAATAAACGCAAATATGTAGTGTAGATCTTGTGTTAGTAGTTATCATAATTAGTGTGCTACAGGTTCATCTTACCTTTCGTTTATTTTAGGTCTTCAACATTATGATTTTTTGTAAGGTTATTATTTTGTTCATATTTTGTGCATATCACTGCATTTGCCACACTAGCAATTTTGGGGAATATTAAATTTAGTTAAGTTTCATATTCTAAACGCATTCCATTTGCATTTCTTATTTTATAATTTGCCCTTTTCTGATTAATTCATTACGGTCCTGTATTGTTTACACTGCATTCAATTTATGGGCTTATCATTATCTGTTAATTGAAATTTTAAATTTCGATTGAGAGTGTGAATTATTAAATTAATCAATTTACGTTAATATAATCCTATTCCACATTAATATTCGTATTCTCTATATGAATTTCGACACTCAGTTGTCATCACATAATTAATCACAGTATCGCACCTGAAACCGCGGCAAAATCCGCACAAATGCAAAGTCCGTACTAGACTTACACCATCGAGAGCCAAACACACACTATAGATTGGTTTCACATAATTTAAATTGTATTCTAGTTTAAAGTAAGCACTTATCCCAAAGTACCTGCTTGCGCATATGAAATCTTCTTGTCCGTTGTATATTACTTTTGTATGAGGTCAAATAGACATGAGTTATTGATAGGTCCCCCGTCGACGTTTAACACACGGTTTTTGTTTTTCGAAATATACACATGTGCTTTTATAGATATCTAATTCACGGCAATTATACACATTTTTAGCCATATATAAATGATCCGTGGTTACGTCATGATTATTCTCGAACATATGGTTAGCTAAGCT
The DNA here is from genome assembly GCA_031893035.1 of Dermolepida albohirtum. NCBI lineage: Eukaryota > Metazoa > Arthropoda > Insecta > Coleoptera > Scarabaeidae > Dermolepida > Dermolepida albohirtum. The sequence continues at coordinate 130,267 of JAVIWB010004819.1, read as the reverse complement.
AGATTCCTCTGATAGATTAAATTTGTAGTTGGTTTCTATCAATCATTTTGTCTGGTCTACGTATTGTTTATTGCAATCTAGACATTCAATTTCGTAAATCCCCGATTTCTTATTGGCCTCAATTTTGTCATTTCCTAAGAGGACTTTAACAGAGTTAGTGGACTGAAATGTAACTTGAAAACCGCACTCTTTAGAAATACTATTTAAATTTTTCGTCAAAGGGCGAAATGGTAAACATTTAAATTGCTTGTCTCGATTGCTTTGAGGTGACACACATGTGGTATCCCTGATTCTCTTTATTATTTCCAAATCAAATCTACCTTTTTTTGTATCTCACATTTGTTAGTGGAAAATTAAGCATACGATTGATAAGGAAACTGACAGAAGCAATGATGGGGAGTAGATTTTCTAGATTCTCCATTGGTATACGTGTGTTATGTAAATACTTCAAATAAATACGCCGGTATCTTTTCCCTTTCGATTTTAATGTGCAATATGCATCGTGGGTGTTTTACCACGAAACCTCATTTTGATGGAGAGTGGATTTTCTAGATACATCATTGGTATACTAGGCTCCAGTTGTTCCACATCTCTACTAATGCTACTACTAAATGCCCGTTTAAGTCAAAGCACAACACTTATTGGTCCCACCACAACTGAAATTGCAAACTGAATTATTAACATTGTTTTAGACGAGGTGCCTCAAGATATTAAGAAAAGTATATTTTATATAATAAAATTTATCCAGTCATTTTGACTTAATAGTACATCCTTTAAAGTTGAGAGTAACGGTGATTTGATTAATAATTGTAAATAAGCGAACCTGTATCTCGCAATATCAATTCTTATTTGAGGATTATATTATTCCAATTTCGTCGTGCGTTTTTTATGAAAGTAAGAATGACTTTAAATTTCCACTAAAATTTTAACAATTCATTTGTGTACAAACACTTATCAAATTAAGGCCATTAATATTAAAATATTATGTTATTTTATGAGAGTAAGGATGACTTTAAATTTTTACTAAATTTAATTTTACCAAATCATTTGTTTACACAATTACAGATCAAATTTTCGTGAAGAGCGTGAAGAGGTTCTTTTATGACAAACACGAGACACGAAAACAATTCGAAACCAAATTATAAGTCGAACATTCCAAATGGAATTAGTGCATCTCAATGAATATTTGGTACTGCAACACGAAAACACTATATAACAGGTCTATCAAAAAGTTAACAAACAATTGGCGTTAAATGTGGCCCAAGGAACGATTAGCGATTGATTACGAGCAGTGGAAAAAAATCCAAAAGATGAGAAAATGAGTGCCACATCAATTGAATGTCAGGCAAATGGAAAATCGAAAAATCGTTTATGAAATTCTGCTTCAAAGGTATGATCGGAAGTTATTTCTATATCTAATAGTGACCTGTGATGAAAAATGATTTTACTTCTAAACCCCTAAGCCCAAAAACTCATAGTTATCACCTGGCGAAGCAGACCCATCGACTCCAAGGCCAAATCGTTTTGATCGCAAGACAATGCTGTTTAGTGCGACCAGGGTGGCGTGGTGTATTACGAACTGTTGAAACCTAGTGAAACAGTTAATACTGATGGCTACCGACAACAGATTATCAATCTGAACTATGTATTGATAGAAAAACGTCCAGAATGAGCTGAAGACACAGTAAAGTGATTTTACAGCACGCGTCGTCTTATACAAAACCGGTCAATGAAGCATTGAAAGCACTTGGATGGGACATAATATGGCACCTGCCGTACTCTCCAGACCTTGCCCCGCCCAACTATCACTTTTCACTTCGATGGGACACGTACTTGCAGAGAAACACATCGCCAATTGCGAATAAGTTAGAAAATGGCTAGATGAATGGTTTTGCTCAAAGAACAAACAGTGTTTTTGTAATGCATCCATAAATTGCTTGAAAGATGGGAAATATATATAGGATCAAACCGCCAACACTTTGAATAAATAAATTTTTCCAGTTTCTTGAAAATTATGTAGTTTTTTTTACGAAAAAACCGGTAACGACTTTCCGGTACAGCTGGTAATATTAAAATTAGTGCATCTCAATGCATATTTTGTGCTGTAAGACGAAAACACTATTTAATATTAAAATGCGTTATTTTATGAGAATAAGGTATTTAAATTTCTACTAAATTTAAGTTTAAAAACCGTTTGTTTACACTATTACACATCAAATTTAGGCTATTAATATTTGTTTACATTTTTAGTATCAAACCAGTTGCAATTATTTTTACGATGTTATTGTTACTACTTTTTATCTAAGTGGCAACATTTAAATATTTATTTGATCCATTTAAATTTTCATAACACTATTGTTAGCTTTTTTGCTACTGCAAATATGTGTAGTCTTTTTGCAAATTAGATTCGTATTTTAAAAAGAAACTAGGGAATAGAAAGGGTAAAAAGATTTTATTTAATTATGTATATACATATAATGAAAAATATCTTTGCTTTCAATATTTCACAATGCTTTCATTGCTCCTTTAGGTGATAGAGTAGAATCAATTTTTAAACATGACCTAAAAGCTGTACCGTATAAAACTTCAGTCTCTCTCTTCATCAATCTTTTAGGAGTATCTAGAAAAAGGTTGGGAAATATTGAGAGCAAAGGAGTTTTTCTTGACAGATCTTGATACGTATTAATCAATTATTTCTAAACTAACAAGGGAACACAGGCAATTGTCTCTTATCGATTTAAATGAAACTTGGTACGTTTATAGACTGTTGTAGTGTAAGAACAACGGTACCTTTTTTAGCTGCCTAATCGCCCGTTTTTAAGGGGTGGAGCGCTCTATCGGCAAAACTACCCTTCGCTATTTGCTTTAATATCTCCAAAACGGTAAGACATATCAGAAAAAAATTAGGTTAAATATTTCAATGTTTTAATAGTACTACAAGATAGTGATTATAGTTTTCTTTTTACAGTTACTGTTTACCAGCAACAACCCCCACTTCCCATATTTATTTCAAATTTGAAAAGTTTTATTTGCAAAGAGAATACAAGAGATTATGCACAATTTATTCATATATATTAAACATGCCAGAATATAACTCAATTTATAGAAAAAAAAATCTGTACCTACATATTTGATGTACACTGTGTATAAGTAATAATATTTATTTAGTTTTAACGACACAACATAAAGAACAATAGATAATATAAATCTAGGTGCAAAGCACCGAAATGAAACAAAAATGAAAATCTGAAGATTCATATGTTCCTAGTCTACCACGTAAACCTTTATCAAAACTAAAATTGACGGTTGAAGAAAGGAATACCTAACTCTAACACTTACACTTAACCACTAAATCTGCAATGTATGTACAATGATAACGAAAACGATATTGTTTGACAATTACAATACCAGTGATATAAAATCCTACTCGCTATTAACGGGTGTTTTTTTTAGAGGTATAGAACTTTGAAATGGAATAAAACAAATATGATTTTTTTAAATTGACATGAAATTTACTTTATTCGAAAGATAATCTTCTGGAATTACAATTTAAATATGACTTCTGGCATATGACCGCCACGGCTGGCTCGGACGTAGTCTAATCTGGAGGGCCAATTTTCGATGACTTTTTCCAACATTTGTGGCAGTATATCGGCAATAACGCGGCGAATGTTGTCCTCCAAGTGGTCAATCGTTTCGGGCTTATCGGCGTAGACTAGCGACTTCACATATCCCCACAGAAAATAGTCAAGCGGCGTTAAATCGCACGATCTTGGAGGCCAATTCAAGGGTCCGAAACGTGAAACTATGCGGTTACCAAACGTTTCCTTCAATAAATCAATTGTGGGACGAGCTGTGTGACATGTTGCGCCGTCTTGTTGAAACCACAACTCCTGCACATCATGATTGTTCAATTGAAGAACGAAAAAGTCAGTAATCATGGCTCTATAGCGGTCACCATTGACTGTAACGTTCTGGCCAGCTTCGTTTTTAAAGAAGTATGGACCAATTATTCCACCAGCCCATAAAGCACACCAAACAGTCAGTTTTTCTGAATATAACGGTGTCTCAACATACACTTGAGGATTATCATCACTCCAAATACGGCAGTTTTGTTTATTGACGTATCTACTCAACCAAAAGTGAGCTTCATCGCTAAACAAAATTCGATTATGAAAATCGGGATCAACGGCAATCTTGTTTTGGGCCCATTCACCGAATCTACGCTTTGCTAGGTGATCGTGTGGCTTCAATTCTTGCACGAGTTGGATTTTGTAAGCACGCAAACCTAGATCTTTCCGCAAAATCTTCCATAAAGTGGATGAACACATATCCAATTCCTGTGCACGATGGCGGATAGACTGATTCGGGTCTTCCTCTACGCTACGCTCTACAGCAGCAATGACTTCTTCTGTACGCACTGTACGACGTCTCTCTGGATGCGTGTTATCATTTAGAGTATACGTGGTGCGAAAACGTTCCATAGTTAATCGAATTAATTGCTCTGATGGACGATTATGTTGACCGTAATATTGACGTAGTGCGCGATACGTATTTCGAACAGAACCATGATTTTCAAAATAAATTTGCACAATTTGCAAGCGTTGTTCAGGCGTCAGTCTATTCATGTTGAAATGACAAACCAAACTAAATATAAATCACTTAACAGCTGACAAAATGGCCGCCAGTTAAAAAAGTGTTGCCAACTTAAAGTTCTATACCTCTAAAAAAAACACCCGTTATATATATAGAGATATATATATATATATATATATATATATATATATATATATATATACAGATCGAAGACCGGATGAAATAACGAAAATATCATAATAATATCATAACGCATATCAACTTTATAACAGTGCAGGGTCATATGAACATGATCAATAAGGTTGATATATAACCCCTTTCCACATTAACTTTTGTAAATTCTGTATACGCATTTCGACAACCAAGTTGTCATCATCAGCAGATAATTTCAAAGTGTCGCACCTGGTAAAACACGGCGAAAAACAACTGTACGAAAATCAAACTCCGTATGCGATCCACACCGCTCAAAACCAAGATGTAGACTGTGTTTGTTTCACAAGATTTTTAAAAATTATTTTTACTTAAACTAACATGCACTACATTGAAAACGGGGGTTACGGTCAAGACAAGTGCCTGCCTATGATTTATTATATTGTTCCTCTTCTGACATTAAGTAGAGAGAAAAGGGACGATTGTAATGGGCCTGTTTCATTATTGTTCACCACATGGTTTAAATTCTTAAAGATGTGCATGCTTTCATACGTGTCTAGTTCTCGATAATTATACACGTTTTTTATCAAATGTAAACAATCCATATTAACACTGTGGTTATTTTCTAATACATGTCTCGCTATACCCGATTTTTCCGGTCGGTTGAATTTTATGTGCGAAAGGTGTTCTTTATACCTGGTTTCGATCGATCTTTTAGTTTGGCCGATGTATTGTCTATTGCACTCTAAACATTCAATTCGGTAGATTCCCGATTTTTTATTTTCTTCGATTTTGTCTTTTGCATTTCCTAAAAGAGTTTTAAGAGAATTATTGGAGCGGAAACAGGCTTGAAGCCCGCGTTCTTTAAAAATACTATTTAAATTTTTTGTCATACGATGATAAGGTAAACAAACAAACTGCTTTTCCCGATTGCTCTGTGGTGATAGACATGTGGTGTCACATGATGTTTTTCTTATGTTGGCCTTTCTAATTAATCCATTGATTATTTCCGAATCAAAACCCTTGTATATCGCGATATTCTTAATGACGTTCAATTCTCTTTCATATCTTACATTTGTTAGTGGGAAATTGATCAAACGATTAACAAGAAAATTGAATGAAGCCATCTTTTGTTGCATGCTATGATTTGAGTCCGCCGTGATGAATCTATTGACATTGGTTTCTTTTCGGAAAATATCAATTTCTATTTTGAGATCATTCCTAATAACTAATAATAATAAGGTGTCCAAAAAAGGCAATCTGTCATTGTTTTCTTTTTCTACTGTAAATTTAATTGTCGGGAATTTTGAATTTAACTGTTTAACGAAATCATCTAAGTTGCATTTATGTGCATATGAACATATAAGTATGATCCCATATTGAGGTTTTAGAGTTAAGCATACTTTATGGCGCACCGTACACTTAAGTAACGAATGATTATAGAATTTATAGAATTCTTGCAAGTAACCCGTTAACAATATTAAACTGAGACGCACTGATTTTTAAAAATTCACGTTGGTTTAATAACGCACTGTTTATTAATTGATTGAGTGTATTAGTTTTTAGTACACTTACGTATAATAAAGGGCGTTTTAAATTTCGCGGTTTTTTTTAAGAATAAATAAAACACATAATTTGCATTCACTTTCAAAAACCTTTTATTGGTAATTGAAGTATCAGTTATGACATTTATATGCGAAAAATAATATCTGCCAAATGGCCACCTCTTGCAGCTCCAGAGACGTCCACTCTTTTCTTAAAATTTTCAATGACATTTTGACATAATTAAGGCCCTATCTCACCAATGACACGAATAATTTTATCTTTCGAAGCAGGAATTGATTGTAGACTTATCACATAATCCCAAAGAAAATAGTCTAACGCTGTCAAATCACATGATCTTGGTTACCAATAACATCACCGTTTCTTGAGATTACACATCCAGGAAATATTTCTCTCAATAAATCAATTGATTCGTGTGCAAAGTGAGGTGTAGCTCCATCCTGTTGAAACCACATATCCTCTAGATCAATATTCATTAATTCAGGCCATAAAAATTCGGTTACCACCCGACGATATCGATCACTATTGACAGTTACAGCTTCACCAGCAGCATTTTCAAAGAAGTAACGTGCAATTACACTACCTGACCATAATGCACACCAAATAGTAACTCGTTCAGGATACATAGGTTTCTCATCAATAATTCGTTGATTTTCCTCACTCCAGATACGACAATTTTGTTTATTAACATAGTCACCAAGTTCAAAATGTGCCTCATCGGAAAACATATTTTTTAAGAAAAATCAGCTGCTTGTTCATTGATGAAATTGACAAATGAACGACGTTTTAAATGATTTAATGGCTTCAGTTCCTGTGTTATTTGAACCTTATATACATTCAGAGCTAAATCCTTGTGTAAAATAAGCCATGTTGTTGATCCAGTAAGTCCAAGTTGTTGTGAATGTCGTCTAATGGACATTTCAGGATCTTCAGCAATACTTTCACGAACCAAACCAATATTTTCTTGTGAACGACCACTACGACTGTATTTTGCACTTTTTTGATCTTCCACGGAATCGGTCTCTTGAAATTTTTTAATAATTCGACCAATAGTGCTTTCAGATGGACGATTATGTAAACCATAAAATTTACGTAATTCTCTAAAAACTCTTCACTGAACGCCGATTTTCATAAAATAATTCAACAATTTGAACGCGTTGTTGTACCGTGTACGAATCAATTTTTGTAAATGTCATACATCACACTTTTTAAATGCCCACATACCTAGATAAATACAGCACGCTATCTATAATTTATTTATTCTTAAAGCAAAACGCGCAATTGAAACGCCATTACATAGAAGGGACATCATAACGCATATCAACTTTGCAACAGTGCAGGGTCATGTGAACATATAAGTATGATCGCATATTGAGGTTTTAGAGTTAAGCAGGCTTTATGGCGCACCATACACTTAAGTAACGAATAATTATGGTTCACTTCTTTAATTCTTGCAAGTAACCCGTTAACAATATTAAACTGAGACGCACTGATTTTTAAAAATTGTCGGTTTAATAACGCACTGTTTATTAATTGAAAAAAATGATTCACTGTATTAGTTTTTAGTACACTTACGTATTATACATACAATTATATTCTTATATACATAGACATAATATAAGTATTGTAAAATAACTGCGTCGTATTTGTATTATTTTGCAGTTCTGTTTACATTACATGTAGTGGGGCATAATAATAAAGTTCTTTAGCCATATAATGATGTTTTCTATAAAATATGTTTCCATAATTACCGATTTAGTCGGAATACTTAAAGATTATGTTGCAATCGGAAAATTACATATATCAAAACAATTTCTTTGTGGTATATCAGTTGACCGTAAATCCCTACTTGAAGTGCATCTGTTTATTGCATGAGAATGACTTTGATTTACTTTTAACAGCAGCTATAAATTGTAGCGATGGTCTTAACTTATAATAAAATCACTTACGTTAAATAAATATAATAGCAAAGGTCAAATAAAACAATGAGTTTCAAGTTTGATATAAAATGATCCGTTTTAAAAGTTTTACCCATTATAAGATTAGTACTTACAGTGAATCTGTTCTTGTGTCGCTTTAATTAATATTAATAATATGGTAACTATTACGTTAATTATTGGAATATTAACTATTTTACCTATATTATTCTTATGCTACATTAAATGGTGCCAAACACTTTGGGCCAGGAAAAGCGTGCCTTACATTAAACCTACGTCTATATGGGGTAATATAGAAAATCCGTTTAAGCAAAAACTCGGGGTTAAGCAATCAGTTAAGAATGCGTATGACGAGTTCAAAAAACGCGGAGTTCCGCTTGGCGGTCTGTATTTATTTACTCACACAGTATGTCTTCCAACTGATGTCGAATTAATAAAGAATATATTATCGAAGGATTTCAAACACTTTAACGGCCACGGACATCCCAGCGACGAGAAGAACGATCCTTTAAGTGCACATCTTTTTAATTTAGACGGCGAACCGTGGAGAAATATACGCGTAAAGTTGACACCGAATTTTACGTCTGGAAAAATGAAAATGATGTTTAATACTTTACTGGATTGTGGTCATCCCATGATAAGTCATATTCAAAGAATGGTCGACAGTGGAGAAAGCCTAAATATTAAAGATATTGTTTGTTGTTTCACAATCGATGTTATAGGTTCTTGCGCATTTGGTTTAAGTTGCAACAGTTTTAAAGAACCAGATGCAGAATTTAGAAAATACGGTCGTCAAGTCGTTGAAGTATCTCCACGGAACAAAGTATATAACTTTGTAAAATTTGTTACTCCAGGTATAGCTAAATACTTTCACGTCAGGAGAGTAACTCTGGATTTGGAAAATTTCTTCATAGGCGCCATTAAGGGTGTCTTAAACTATAGAAAGACGAATAGTGTGTCGCGTAACGATTTCATGCAGCTATTTTTGGAAATGGAGAAAAAAGCTAAAGCTAATGGAGAAAAAGCTCTTACTATAGAACAAATAGCTGCCCAGGGTTATATATTTTTCGTTGGAGGTTTCGAAACATCGGCTACAACTATGACATTTTGTCTTCATGAATTGGCGTTCAATCAAGACATTCAGGATAAACTTAGGGAAGAAATAAGACAAACGCTTAAGAAATACGACGGGAAATTTACTTATGACGGCATAATGGAAATGAAGTACTTAGATCAAGTAGTTTGTGGTAAGATCTTCACATAAAAATTGATTTTAGACTAGATTATTATTTCTTTTCTTAAAACACATATTTAGCGTATATATGTACCAGTCAGTAAAAGTATTGAATAATATTATTGCCTTCCTCTCTCGTCCAATACATAAATGTATTGACCGACAAAACGAGGACGCGTCTATCTCACAAGATCGGTAACTATGTTTCCCTTGTGTAATAGACAGACACTTGCGTCGCGACTTTTTGCCAATTAAAGAATGTTAAAAGGAATCATTCTATTATTAATAACACCCTATCCACTACTTATGTTTCACGGAATTCACCGATTCTCAGGCAGATTTGTTTTATTAATGAACGATTCCTCATAGCGTTTATTTCTGTACCGAAATAATATGATAAACGCTATGAGGAATCGTTCATTAATAACACAAATCTGCCTGAGGATCGGTGAATTCCGTGAAACATATGTAGTAGATAGGGTGTTATTAATAATTGAATGATTCCTTTTAACATTCAGTAAAAGTATTATTGGTATTCTGCCAATTACATTAATATTATTGATATTTATATGGGATATTTTTGTCGTAGGTATAGTCCTTCTTTTTTATTTTCTGAATCTTTTAAGTAATATTTGAGACAAGGTAGGTGGACTTTGTGGACTTTATTTTTTAGTTTTACATATATCGATGTCAAAATTTATGTTTTTCGTTTTACTGGAAATACCAAATTTTAAATAACATTTTTTCGATTGAATTTTGCAATTTTACAGAACTTTTTTGTTCAAAAGCAGTCTTTCCTTTAATTCTGAAATTCTCTTATTTAATGTAAAGGCTTATTCTTAACGAATGAATCAATTTCAAGACGCAATTTCTGTATTTTGAAAGGCTGCTACACTGGCGCTAAAGGTACGAGGCCTTGATCCTATAGCGCTGCTCAGTTGTTTATTTACACTCTAAACAAGTTCATAGCAAAGACTTTTCACATTCATGAATTCTCTAAAACAAATTCGATTGTTACGATGCAGAGCGATATTGGAAGGCGCTTTCGGAGAATGGGCGTCTGTGTAATGGTAAAAATCTAGATCGATCGTGAATTTCTATGGAAAAAGTGTAGAGAATCCGAGACAGTCCAGGTCAACACATTTTTCAACAAAATGTAGCACCGCTATTAGTCTGATGGTTCAAGCTTTTTTGAATAATGAAATGCCCCAGCGATTAATTAGACAAAAGGGAGCGAAGATCTTATTCCTTGTGCTTGGTCTACGAGATCCCTAGATCTCATTGTACATGATTCTTTTTATGGACGTATATAAGAGATTAAGTTTATATGTTCTCATTACTCGATATCTTAAATGACTTCAAACATAGATTATGAACAGCAATTAACATGTATTCCGAATCTACTACACAGTTCACGATTTTCTGTATATAACTTTTTACTTCTTGTAATTTTGAATAAAATTAATATTTCGGCTTTAGAATTCGACTGTGGCAATTCTTTTGGTTTTATTGTTTAGCATCTCTTAGTTTAGTATCTAAATTGGGACCAAGGGTTCACTCTTAGATAATATTCGTATTGTAGGCAGTTTTAAACAAAGTGAGTCTACAGTTTTTACGTTTAATTTACTGTTCGGATAGTGGACTGTTTTAGAACTGTAATTTGATGCTTTTAGTTTTTTCTTGAAGATCTCTAATATGTATTTTTGTTTGTAGCACGATGTACCAGGTGTACCGGAAAGTCATTACCGGTTTTCTCGTAAAAAAGCTACATAATTTTCAAGAAAATGGAAAAATTTATTTATTCAAGGTATTGGCCATTTGATGCTACACATCCTGCCCATCTTTTAGGCAATTTACAGATATCATAAATATAAAACTGTTTATCCTTTGAGCAAAACCATTCATCGAGTCATTTTCTAACTTCATCGAAATTGGCAAAGTGCTGCTCTGCAACCTTGTGTCCCATTGATGCGAAAAGATGATAGTCGGAAGGGACAAGGTATAGGGAGTATGGCAGGTGCGATATTATGTCCCATCTAAGTGCTTTCAATGCTCGTTTGACCGGTTTTGGTTTATGAGACGGCGCATTATCGTGATATAAAATCACTTTACCGTGACTTCGGGCTCATTCTGGATGATTTTCTATTAATGCATGGTTCAAATTGATAATTTGTTGTCGGTAGCGATTAGTATTAACTATTGCACAAGGTTTCAACAGTTCGTAATACGCCACGCCACTCTGATCCCACCAAATACAGAGCATTGTTTTGCGACCAAAACGATTTGGCCTGGGTCGATGGGCGGCTTGGTCGTGTGATAACCATGATCTTTTGCGCTTAGTGTTTTCGACATAAATCCATTTTCCATCACTCATCACTATTCAATGCAGGAATGACTTCTGATCATACATTTGAAGCAACATTTCACAGACGATTTTCATGCTTTTGCTAATTGTTTTTGAGTTTGGATTGGGTTTTCATGAAATAACTCCTGCAGTTTCGCATCTTCAAACTTTTTCGATCTATCAGAACGTTCTTTGTCTTGCACATCGAAATCACCACTTTTCAATTATCGAAAACACCTTACATGTTTTTATAGTTGGAGAATAGTCACCGTAAGTTTCTACCAGCAAACGATGACTTTCAGCGGCTTTTTTCTTTTAATTCAATAAAAAAAAGCAATGCGTGCCGAAATTTCACTTTTTCAGGCAGGAAATTCGTCATTTTCAAAGAAGTATAAATCTACGACGGTGTTGCTTTCGCAAAGTATAACATGTACGGCTTTGAAGCTTGATGTCAGAAGAATAAAATAATATATGTGTCAAATCATAACATTGCATACTTAAGTCTAGCAACATCTGTTAGAAAATCCGGTAATGACTTTCTGGTACACTTGGTATACTGGTAAAACCTGTGATCTAATATTATGTTTTTCTCTCATATCTTGTGGTATTTCACTTGACTAAAGGATTGTATCTAAACAGTGTATCATATGTTGTGATAACGGATGCAAGCTCATGAAAGCTGCTTTATATACAAGCATTCCTCTATTGTTGCTAAGAACAAGATGGGAAAATGTAGTCTTTTTATCATTACTTTTCAACACATTTCCTTTTCTTCCAATAGGCTCTGCCGAGATGGTCCAGGCCAACAAAGTTTATATGCCCTCATTACTCGTTATCTTAAATGAATTGAAATATAGAATAACAACAGCAATCAATATAAATTCATTGACCCTAATAAGAATGAATCTTCTTCATTTTTAAATTGACTACAGTTTAGAAATAAAGGACTTTCTGTCTTAATCAGTAAATTTCTTGGTATGTTTTTTCTCACAATGAATAACGCATTTTAAACAACTGGAAAAATGAAAAAGGAAAATAAACATATCCACACAGATCTGAAGGCGTATAAGGTTCAAATAACACAGGAACTGAAGCCGTTAGATCATTTAAAACGTCGTTCATTTGTCAATTTCATCAATGAACAACCAGCTGATTTTTCTCAAAAAATAATGTTTTCCGATGAGGTACATTTTGAACTTGGTGGCTATATTAATAAACAAAATCGTCGTATCTGGAGTGAGGAAAATCCGCAAATTATTCATGAGAAACCTATGCATCCTAAACGAGTTATTGTTTGGTGTGCATTATGGTCAGGTGGTGTAATTGGACCTTACTTCTTTGAAAATGCTGCTGGTGAAGCTGTAACTGTCAATGGTGAATGATATCGTCGAATGATAACCGAATTTTTGTGGCCTGAATTAATGAATATTGATCTAGAGGATATTTGGTTTCAACGGGATGGCGCTACATCTAACTTTGCACACGAATCAGTTGATTTATTGAGAGAAAAATTTCCTGGACGTGTAATCTCAAAAAACGGTGATGTTAATTGGCCACGAAATCATATGATTTGACACCGTTAGACTATTTTCTTTGGGGATATGTGAAAAGTCAGGTTTATAAAAACAATCCACAATCAATTCCTGCTTTGAAAGATGAAATTATTCGTGTCATTGGTGAGATAGCGCCTCAATTATGTCAATACGTCATTGAAAATTTTAACAAAAGAGTGGACGTCTGTGGAGCTGTAAGAAGAGGCCATTTGGCAGATATTATTTTTCGCATATAAATGTCATAACTCATACTTCAATTACTAATAAAAAGTTTTTGAAAGTGAATGCAAATTATTTGTTTTATTTATTCTTTAAAAAAAAACGCAAAATTTGAAACACCTTTATATTCACGGAAATCTGCTATTAAAATATTATATATTGACAGTTATTACCATTAAATGATTGTAAACAGTACATACATATTAATTTATACTACTTATCGTTTTTCAGAAACTTTACGAAAATATCCACCACTGGCATTTTTAAATAGAGTCTGCACTGAAGATTATAAAGTACCAAACACAAATATTACCATAGACAAAGGAACAGCAGTCGTTATTAGCACATTAGGTATACAAAGGGATGAAGAATATTATCCAGACCCAGATAAATTCAATCCAGATAGATTTACCGATGAAAATAAAAGAAAACGACCCGCATTTACGTTCCTTCCTTTTGGAGAAGGACCTAGGATATGTATAGGATTACGTTTTGGTACAATGCAAACCAAGACGGGATTGTCTTTGTTGTTGAATAGCTTCAAATTTTTCCCGGGCGAAGGTGAAAAATATAATTTCGACTTGGAGCCTACATCAGTAATATTAAGTAAAGATGGACCAGTGATGTTGGATGCTGTTAAATTAACGAATTAACTTAGAAAAAAATAAAAGTGTAATAGTTAGTAGGAGAGGGACTTTATTTTGATAATGAATATACCTACATTTTACAAATATGATATGTTTCTAGTCATTTGTCATTGGTGTACAGTGAAATGCAATAAATATGAAAATATAATTTATTATATATGTATATGTAATTGGTTTGGTTTGGAATCAGTATTCAGTATTTACTCGTAGTCAAGCAACTAAAAACCACGTCCTCACTTATTGCTTTTGAACTGCAAAAACGATTGAAAATGTGCTTTCTAGAATAAAAGCAACATATTTTGTTTTTTAAACAACCACAATTCATTATGGAATACATTCTTAAATTATTTTGGTATACAGGGTGTTTCAAGAAGTATATACGTATTTCGAATGCATATATTTATTAAACTTTAATACATACGAATATGAAACTTTACACACATATTTACGAACCTCTCAAGTTCAGATTACATATGTTCAATATGTCCTCCATCAGAGCTACGAACAATATCACATTGATACTCAAATTCCTCCCATACTCGGGCAAGCATGTCCTTCGTCACTGATGTTATGGCAGTACGGATCCGGTTCTTCAACTCTTCCAGGTTCTGTGGGAGTGGTGGTACATAAACGTTGATTTTAACGAAATCCCACAGGAAAAAGTCATGTAGTGACAAATCTGGTGACCGTGGGGCCTAGCTGAGACATGCTAAGTCGCCAGCTACTTGACGACCAGTCCAACGGTTCGGTAGAGTTTCATTCAGATATTCACCCACTTGGCGGCACCAGTGAAAGGTGCCCCGTCTTGTTGAAAAATGAAGTTGTCTTCGTGCAGCCCCGGAAACAATCAGTTTTGTAACATAGCAAGATACTGCTGACCGTTAACCGTGTTTCCATCAAGGAAGAATGGGCCGTAAACAGATGATTGGGATATCGCACAAAACATATTCATTTTAGGTGAATCTCGTACATGTTCAATGGCTGCATGTGGGTTCTGTAGACTCCAAATTCGAACATTGTGTTTGTTTACCAGACAACTGACATTGAACGTCGCTTCATCACTGAAGACGATGCGTTGTACGAAAGTGTTATCATTGTCAATAGCATCATGTATTTCGTTACAAAATGCCACACGTTTTTGTTTGTCATGAGGACCCAGAGTTTGTAGCAACTGTAACTTGTATGGCTTCATAATTAACCGATGTCTCAAAACATGCCAACTTGTTGTTGTAGGCAGTTGTAATTCCCGACTGGCACGACGAGTTGAGTTTGAAGGATTACGTTGGAAAGCAGTTTGGATTCGTGCAACAGTTTCTTCAGAAACACGAGGGCGGCCAGGACTCTTTTTTTACATACACATCCTGTATCTACAAACTGTCGATACCATCTGCGAATGTTCCACCCATTCGGAGGATCAATTTGGTAGCTTAACCTGAAATGTCTTTGCACTGTAATCAAGGAATTGCACTTCGCAAACTCGAGAACACAAAATGATTTCTGCTGTGGAATAACCATTTTAAACATATGGCGGTTACCAAGAAAAACAGAAGACAACTGACATCTAGCGGCTACTAAATAAGCTAGAGTATGTATTCGTTTCTCCAGTTGCCGAGCCGAGTGGCAGCGATCGATAGTTTGGACAAAATATTACTTTGTAATACGTATTTTCTTTTTGAGACACGCTGTATTTATGTTCCCCCATTTACTAAAAATTAAAGGAATATTGTTAGAGCTTTGAGAAGTATTTAGAATACGACAATTGGTGTGATTATTTTATCTGCAAACTCTACCTTATTATTAAGAGAAACTTTGATTTATTCACTTACTTGCAAAAACATAACAAGGGATACAGTGAATTTTTTTATATACAGTTTGAGAGGATATTTCAAGGTTTTGATAAATAAAGCCTTATATTACTTTAAATAACTAACTGCAACAACTCTTTAAACTAATATCTGTATCAGAGTTAACCAATAACATCGTCGTAGAAGACTGATAAAAGCACTGGCTTCTTTTGAGTATTTTGTCGAATTTGGCAAATTCAAATAAGTAGCAGTTACTTTAAGAATTGATGTATTTCTACTATTTGCATGTAACCCTTTTCGTTATGATATTAAAAAAAATCGATCGCTGTTTATATATACTTGTTTATATATGCTTGTTGCTCATATGCATGCCCTCCTTATTCCCACGGTATTTTGTATACATAGTCTTTTGTTCGCTGGTTTTCATTCTCCAGTCAAATAGTTTAGGTTAGACTTAATTTGTTTTAATGGCTGTCCTAACCTCAACCTAACATTTCCAATCTTTCAGATTTTTTCTGAAAGGACTTTATAATTACCATAATGTACACACTTGCAGGTTGTTCTGCATTCATCGCTTGTGGTGCTTACGATTCTTTCGCCTTAAACAATCTTCTTCAGTGCACCATATAATATCGGCGAGTTAGTTCTTCCTCACAATCCTTTTCATTTGAGCGTATGTTTCGTGCTCTATCATATAGGCATCTAGCAACTTCAATCTTTACGTCGTGAAGATGGTTAGTTAAAGTGTAGGTATTGTCCTGTATGAGTTGTTTTCCAAACTTTAATTTTAAGTTTCTATTCAAACTTTTGTGTATCAGGACTCTCAGCTTCCAGTACCATAATGTGATTGAATCATAAAAATTGTTCAGATATTCTAGGAATTCCTCTGTTGCGCTTTTTCCATGTAATTGAACGATAAAAGCGTCATTGACACATCTAAATCACATTTTTGGTTTGGAATGATACGAGTCCATAGTTCTCGTCCAAATTATTTCAAATAGATATTACTTACCATAAAAGATAGCGGGTCTCATAGCCATGCCGAATTCTTGGTGGAATAATTGTTCGCCCATTTAGCAGTTCATTGACACAGAAAAATATTAGTTCAAGAAATGCTTCTACACAGAAAGATATTCTTTCATGTTGGGTGATGTCCACGAACAGTCTGTCTTAACTGTCGCTAGGGTTGGTTCCGTTGGAATATTGGTGAATAGTTTAGTAGCAGGAGACTTAATAAATCAATCTTATTAAACAATATTCTTGATTATATTGATGAAATTTTCTGTAAATAGTCGATTGTAACACTTGACATAGGGGCGATTAAAAAGTAGGAATTCGAATCGGGAATGACAAGGAGAATTTATAGAATTGAGAATCGGTCTAAAGGGAATTTTCAGTTTATAGATTTTGTGTAGTCCATATAGATGTGGTAGATTACTGTGATACAGCGTAAGTCTATACCTGATGTGTTGGTATAGACTTACGCCGACTAATATCTTTACAGTTCATTAGTGTCTCTAGTTTCCTTTTATATTTGTCCTTTTCTGACCATGTTTCGGTCTAATCATACGGACTTGCAGGAGCTTTACAAATACGGTATTTATATCCTCTTTATTTCGTGCGTTAGTACGTAGTAAGTTGGAGTATGCTGCAGTGGTGTGGTACCCTATTTACGATAATCAAATTGATGCCGTGGAACGAGTGCAGAGAAAGTTTTTGAAATACTTGTCATTCAAAGAAAATGGTTTTTATCTGGGACACGACACTGACTATGAGGAACTTCTATTTAGTCATGGCTTTGAGTCCTGGGCAGGACGGAGGCGGAATGTCAGTGCTACGTTTATGTCTGGCTTGATTTCGGGGAAAATTGATGCGCCAGAACTGTTGGCTGGCGTAGGTTTTGGGGTTCCACGCCTGGAGTCGAGGTTCGGCGATCCTTTGGCAATGGGAACGCCAAGAACCAACATTCTGTTTAGGGCTCCTCTTACGCACGCGGCTAGGAATTTCAACCAACTGCAGCGTCGCGGTGTTTGATTGGATTTAATTTGATTTATTTATTTAACTTACATTCAGTTCTATTATTTTGTTATTTACTTTTTTTTGTGTTTTTGATTTTTTTATATGTATTACACAGGGTAACAAAATGAAAAAAAAAATTTGGTGCCGGAAATCTAACATCTGATTTTAGATGTTTTTAATGTGCTGATTCCAAAAATGTACACACACATTCCTTTGACGTGATCGTGAAATTGTTTTCCCGCGTTTGTTGTGTTCAAGTGTTTAAGTTCGCCTACGCGGAATAAGTACGGCATCCTGACCAAGGATATATATATATAAACACAAGCCGCAAGTATTTCTACGCATCGCCCGATGCACATTTAAATCTAACCCTTTTTTTTATATGTTATTAAGCAGCCGCATATCACTAGATTTACCGTTCATTACAGCTTTGCTATTACGTTTATCATATTTTATTTGTTACTCTCGTTATCAATTATCTTTATTTAACATATTCAACCTTTAAGAATTAATTTAACTTAGTGAATAAAATTTTAAGGGCAATCCTGCTGTTTTATTTCCACTAATAACACAGGGTAACAAAATGAAAAAAAAAATTTGGTGCCGGAAATCTAACATCTGATTTTAGATGTTTTTAATGTGCTGATTCCAAAAATGCCACCAGATTTTTTTCTATCAGCTCTAGTTTTTGAGATACAGATTACAGGTTAATTGATATTTTTTTCTGATAAAGGACAACAAATAAAGAGATAAATATGTACTTAATCGTCAAAATAGAAATTTCCCAGAATGTAATTAGCCAAATGGAGACCTGGAATTGTCCCTGACCCAATGTTCTTATACTAGGAACTACTCAATACACTGCTCTTAATTACTTTTATACCTGTAATTGCCTATGACCCGATCCTTCTATACCTGCTTGGCTGTACTCGATTTAGTATATTACTGAGTTTTCCCAGGTAAAGTTGTGCTATCATTTTGTGTAAATTTTGGTAGTTTTGTAGTATCAAGACATTAAACTGAAACAATAGCATCCACAAGCAGACGTACCTGTGTAAATCATCCCGATGTTTTTTGTTATGTGTGTGGGGAATACACTTTGAAAGAGAGCAGAAAAACGATTTCGACTTTGTGAAAAGAGCTTATCTTGCCTATTTTGGCGGTCATTTAGGAGATCAAGATAAATCTTGGGCCCCACATTTCATATGTAAAACATGTGTTGAATATTTGCGACAGTGGACAACTGGAAAGAGGAAGTGCCTAAAGTTTGGTGTACCAATGGTTTGGAGAGAACCGCGAAACCATCATGACGACTGCTATTTTTGTCTCGTTAATATTAAAGGCATATATAGAAACAATAGACACAAATGGACATATCCTGATCTAGATTCTGCAAGAAGGCCTGTAGCGCATTCAGAAGAAATATCCGTTCCATCATTTAGCAGTCTACCCGAACTGACAGAAGATGATACAGAAACATCAACGTCTGACGAAGTTTAAAGAATTCAATCAGAAAACGACAGCGATTTTGAAGCAGATTTAGCAACTCCGCAGTGTTTCAATCAAGAACAACTAAACGATCTTATAAGAGACCTGAATCTCTCAAAGGAATCCGCTGAATTACTGGCATACAGATTAAAAGAAAAAAATCTACTTTGTCCAGGTACTAATATTACATTTTATCGTAAAAGAGATAAGGATCTGCTGCCTTTTTTCGCTCTGGATAATGACTTGGTATTCTGTAACAATATAAAAGGGCTCTTAGAAAAAATGGGTTTGCCTGAATACACTCCAAATGATTGGCGCCTTTTTATTGACAGTTCAAAACGTAGTTTAAAATGTGTTCTTTTACATAACGGTAACAAATATGGCTCAATTCCTATTGGTCATTCTACTACCATGAAGGAAGAATATGAAACAATTGCATTAGTATTAAGAAAAATCAAATACGAAGAACATCAGTGGGCAATTTGTGTCGATTTAAAAATGGTTAACTTCCTCCTTGGACAGCAGAGTGGTTATACAAAATATCCTTGTTTTTTGTGCCTTTGGGACAGCAGAGATAAAAATGAGCACTGGGTTAAAAAAATGGCCTTCAAGAGATGTCATGATTCAAGGAAAACAAAACGTGATCAACGAACCTTTGGTTGCAAGAGAAAAAATCTTACTTCCGCCCTTGCATATCAAGCTGGGCTTAATGAAGCAATTTGTGAAGGCTTTAAATCGAGATGGAAATTGTTTTGGGTATTTATCACGTAAATTTCCTGGCATTAGTACGGAAAAACTAAAAGCTGGTATATTTGATGGTCCTCAAATTAGGCAACTTGTTAAAGATCCACAATTCACCACATCAATGAACGAGACTGAATCTAACGCTTGGTGTTCATTTGTTCAAGTAGTACAAAATTTTCTTGGCAATCATAAAGCAGAGAATTACGTAGAATTAGTGGAAACTATGCTTTCAAATTTTAATATTCTCGGCTGTAACATGAGTATAAAAGTTCACTACCTCCACAGCCACCTAGATCGTTTTCCAGAAAACTTAGGTGATTGTAGTGAAGAACAGGGGGAAAGATTCCATCAGGATATTAAAACTATGGAAGATCGTTATCAAGGACGATGGGATAGCCACATGATGGCGGACTACTGCTGGAGCCTTCAGCGAGACTGCCCTAGTAAAATCCATTCTAGAAAGTCGTATAAAAGAAAATTTTTATGTGATTAGTGACTAATGTAATTATGTAAATTAAGTTTTTGCAATAAATACTTAAATCCATGTGTCTTTGTTTTTTTAACTGTCAATAGTAATATTATATATTATAACAGTTATAACGTAAAATATATACACACTTTTTTTAAAAAATCTCAAAAACTGGATCTGATGGACCAAATCTGAGAACTTTTTTACATTCTGCATCCAAAAATTACCCAGGGACAGTTAAAAAATCGCAGGCACCAAAATGTGTGTTGGCCTGTGATATCAATGTAATTGCAATTTTTGGTTTGTATACCCTATAGGAGTACTCTGTTGGATAGTTAATAAATACTATTATTATTATTATATTTGTCTTTTCATTGGATGTCCATTATTTGGTAGCTCGTTGCAACTGCGTTTTAAATCCTTCCAAAATCTTGATCACTAGTTAAATCTTTTACTCTCTGTCTAATATGTTCGTACTGTTGCTTTATTCTGCTTTTTGCGAAACGATGGTAGTTTATTGTTTCCCTGGCAAGAGCTTCGCGGGCTCACCTAGCTATGCCTTTGCTTTCGTCTAGACGGTTAATTATTATGCCTTTGGTGATGATATTATGCTGTCTTGCTTTGTACAAGGAGGTTAGATAGTTTCTCTGCACTTTTTTGATACCTTTATATTTTCAAGACAAACCCATGTGAAAATTGGGCCTCCAGATTAAGCTATGTACGAGCCAACCACATGCTAGAAATCATATTTACTTATTGATGCCATAAAATTGTTTTTTAAATAAAACTAATTTCATGGATATTAAAAACATTTTTTTTAATTCAATTTAAAGTTCTCTACCTCCCAAAAAAAAAAACACCAATACATCCAGAATTGCTATGAAGATATATATATATGTATATATATGTATATATATATATATATATATATATATATATATATATATATATAGTTGCAAATTTGGAGGTGTCATGTTTTAGAAAGATGTATAGATGTGTTTATTTAAATATGTGATTAACATTATATAAATTAAGAAGAATGTTTTCTGTTTTCTGATATGTATATATATGTATATATATATATATATATATATATATATATATATATATATATATATATATATATATATATATATATATAGTTGCAAATTTGGAGGTGTCATGTTTTAGAAAGATGTATAGATGTGTTTATTTAAATATGTGATTAACATTATATAAATTAAGAAGAATGTTTTCTACTTACTTTAGTATCCTATTTTTTTTCGTTTTGATATATTTTACACTTTTGTATTTGATTATGAAGCTTTCGCTTGGGCATAGGTTATGCGATATGTATAATGGGGATCTGAGCCTACATTCTAGAAGAAACAAAATTCTCTCTTTGTATGTTTGGTTGCATACTCTTTATCAAACCTTAAATACTCTGCTTTTGATTCATTCTAACACTCATTTTCTTTTACTGAAATTCTTTCTATTTATTTTTGCTATTTTTTAAAATTTGGAATCGTTAATAATAAACCAGTGTTTATTTTAAAGCTGTATTTAATATTTCTATTTAAATAAAACAAGTTAGGTACATAAAAAAGTATGGTATATTAAAAATCAAACTATTAATTCAACAATTATAAACAAAGAAAAAACTAAATAAACAATAAATCTCATCATATTACATGAATATTAACAAAAAAACTTGTGTCTTCATTTTTTTAATAATTTTGAACTATTCACTTAATTTCCCTTATTGTAGATCTCTATATGATCGATCATGGTAAAGAAAATTTGTTTATAAATGAACCACTATTGAATAATCCAAAAAAATGCACGGTATGTAACTCCCAAAGAGCACTTAAAAATCAATTAAAACTAAAGTCTTTAGAACTTCATCTTTTTTTCTTTTTAACTTTTGTTTATTCTGCTCCTATATGTCGCCCTCGCCAAATTATCCCCTTCTTCGGTTTTCATGAACGGTGAAATATGTTTACACATGAATATTTGCCTTGTGTGTACGATTTAGCACTAGTTTAAAAATTACAGTTTTACTATTTTTATCATTGTTTATATATACTGGAAATTGTTTATACATTCACTTAGTAACATTAGTTTAAAATATTTAAATACTATTCCATTTGTTAAAAGGAATCATTCTATTATTAATAACATCGTATCTACTACATATGTTTCACCGATATCACGGATCGTCAGGCAAATAGCCGTTACGCAATTCGTCTGTCTTATACGCTCTAATAACGTAGTTATCGACAAGCGAGATAGACGCGTTCCTCGCTTTGTCGTTCAGTATAGTGGACGACAGAGGGAGGCGCTTGTTATCCATTATTATTCTGTATCGAAATGATATGATAGACGCTACTAAGGAATCGTTCATTAATAACACAAATCTGCCTGACGATCCGTGATATCGGTGAAACATATGTAGTAGATAGGGTGTTATTAATAATAGAATGATTCCTTTTGACATTGTTTTAATTGGCCAATAGCCGTTACGCAATGCGTCTGTCTTATACGCTTTAATAACGTAGTTATCGACAAGCGAGATAGACGCATTCCTCGCTTTGTCGTTCAGTATAGTGGACGACAGAGGGTGGCGCTTATTATCCACTATTCCAGTTATTAATGGTAAGTAATTTATTTCTTCTGACCTTTGTCAATGTCATTTACAACCTTCAACTTTTTTATAACTACTTCTTTTGTTTATTTTTCTCTAATTTTTAGCATGTACTTTCTACAAATGATTATCACTGAATAATGGGAAATTTCCTATCCAAAGTGTATACAGTCATGTTCACGAAAATAGCAGTCCTAAATTAATACTTACAAATATAATTTAGAACGGAAAATTCTGATGCATATATTGTAATTATTTAAAATCCCTGAATGTATATGGTTTCCGGTAAAGTACCGAATGTGAGGAGGAATTACTGAGTTTTCTAGTCATGCGTTGTTGTTTGCCTATGCATTAAAAGAGCAGTACCAAACCTGGCAGTACTAAACGCAGAAGCATTAAGATCTGTCTGTTGCAGAATTATTCAACAATTTTTTAATCATTTATTTCTGTTGTAATGTGGGCCGAGCAAAACATTGTTCGTCGGAAACAAGGACAATTATACTCGATCTACTTAATAGAGACAAACGCTACAAGTTAATACAAAATATGCTCTCGTGTTCTGCGAAAATTATTGCAAACGCTAAGAGCTGGAGAAAAATGAAAAAAAAATGTAAATACGTATACAAAATTGTGTGTACAAGGTGTGGCAATTAAATAACGAAACTAATGTGAGAATAGATATTTACTGCAAATAAACTTATATTTAACTTTTATCCCCTATAATATACTCTCCTCTCCTATCTATTCACTGCTGTATACGTGCCTTCCATTGTTCAAAACAATGCAGTAGTTCATCAGCTTTCAGCCTCTTTAACAACTCTGCTGTTTAGACTTTTACATGTTCCACAGACTGAAAATGTGTTCCATTTAATACACTTTTCACTTTTGGGACTAGGAAGAAGTCACATGGTGTGAGATCTGGCGAACACGGAGGATGATCAAGCACCGCAATGCGCCCTTCAAAAATTGCTTTACAGATAGGGCATTTTTGCATAAACTTTTGTCATGCAAAATGTATCTAACTGTTTATTTGTTAATGTTTACCATATTGGCAATTATCCTAATGCTCAGATGTCGGTGTTTCTGCACGACTTCATTAATTTTTTGAACGTTCCCTCCAATTCTTGCAGTCATAAGTCGACTAGGTCGGTCATCATCTTCGACTTCTTCTCAACCTTCAGAAAACCGTTTGTGTTATTCAAAAACTGGCCCACGTGACATAACATTATCATTAAACATCTCCTTTAACATTCAATTGACAAGGAATTTCAGTTCAATTCACTACTCGATTTTTATGGCTACCATTATCACGGCACTACTAAGTAACAGCGTCCTCTACAATTAAAACTCGAAAGTAAACTAAAGCAGACAGAGAGACGAAACTACGGGTTAGCGCTTGAGAAGTATCGAGGTCGGTGACATTAAAATTACAACCTCACTCGATGCGACTGCGCGATGGAAGGAGCGGAGTCTCGTTATGTAATTGCCATACCTCGTATATTTAACTACCAATGTGCATGTGTCTAACAGAAATCATACTATCTAAGGCATATGCTAGACACGAATCACATCTGCATTAAAACAATCAAATAGTAAATTATATAGCCCATTATTCTAACAATAAAACTGTGATCTACTGGAAAGAATCCAGCTGCTGAAATTTCGGGCGCGGCTATGTCGTAACAATAAGATAGCAGAAAAATTTCGTTTGATAAGAATCTGTTGTCTGCAATGGGTATATAGTGCATGTCTACGGTCAACTCTCTGCATAGTCGGTGTAACTTGTCCACTTCTCTGACTAGTTTGTTAGAAGAGTTTGCAAGCATATGTGTCACTATCTGAAAGAAAAAAAACGAATACATTTCAGTAGAGGTAAGTTGGGAAATTGAGGTAAGTAATTACTAATTAAAGTTTAATCAATAATTTATGCATTAACAGGACGATTTATTAAAGTATTAATATGACGAAATTTCGGAAAACCTATATTAATACTTCAATATATTATAATTTAAAATTTACAAATTAAAAGTTTGAAATTTAATTTACATTCAAGGAGATGTAAAATAATTGAACATAGGTTAACAGAATTATTTATTAAAAATTTTTAAAGAATCATTAGATTACATCATTTAATTTTACAAAAGAAAGAATAGTCGTATAAATATTACAGGATTACCTTTAATAAAGTTGCAAATGCCATGTTGTATTTTAATTTCCATTGCACATACTAAACGTGATCGGAGCACGATCTAATAAGCCCGAGTTCTCATAAGTTTAAATAATAACAAAGTAAGTATTAAGAAATTTAAATTATACCATTTGTATATTTATAGGTTTATACATCTATTACATTATCTTCACAGCAAAATAAAATTTAGTAAATAAAAAAATTTCGTAATAATATTACAATTAATTTTATATATAAAAATGTATAACAACAAGCTATGAAAATTTATTTATATTAGCTTTCATTTGCAGTAAAAGCCAAAGATGTTTTTTAGGGCCAAACATTACAATTCTTTTTGGGTTTTCAATTAGAATGTACTTTGAAAATACAGTTCAACTTAATGTGCCGATGAAGCACGCCCAGTCCGACCATCTCTAATTTCTGAAGATTTGGTTCGTCGGACAACAAAATTTGAGAAGACCGATGATTCACGGCTTCAAAGTAATTAATTGATTTTCAACAGGTTTCAGTTTGGTATACCATTGTTGCAGAGAAACTATGGTTTTGAAAATTGTGTTATCGGCGGGTTGCAAGACTGCTTTCTGATGGTCGCAAAACAAAAAGATTGGGAGGAGCTTTATCGCTTTTAACTCGATGGGTATCAGCAAGGAGGCGAATTTTTGAACAATATCGTTACAAAAGATATGACTTGGGTGTCTTACATGGCCCCTGAATCAAAGTGAAAAATTCGCCTCAAGAGAAGCTTGTGAAAATCGACTGTCCCAGTTTTTTGCCAATAGGGACGAGGGTTTCTATGAGAGAGACATTATGAAATTACCTTCAAAATGGCAACAAGTTATCGAACAAAACAGTGCATATTTGACCTAAGTCGGATCATTCTAACTATGCTAAATAAAACCTTCAATTTAATGCAAAAATAATGGATTTCTTTTTACTAGACCTAATATTAGCGTATATATTTTACTTATGTATGTATTCATAGTAGAAAGGTTATTAAGGTTTTCCTTCCATTTTGCATTTTATGTGGAATTGAGATTGTTACGTTTCGTATATATAATAATTTTTTATATCGTTTTTGAATTAATTTATTTTAATTTAAATACAATTCGATTTTGAATCCATAAATTATTAACACTTGACATTCTTTCTGCTATATATCGTATATTCAGATGCAAGATCTTTTGTTTTGGCCACGTACAGTCAGGCTGTAATAAAACAAACCGTCGTCGTTTTCTAGGAAGCAAATACCTAGAACTTTTCAAGCCTTTTCTTGGAATAGTCTTAGTAACTTTCCGTTGATTCGATTCAATATTAATTCAATTTTATTGATTTCTAAATGCAATTAGAGATTAAAATATTAGGTCCTTCTTTTTTTTATACATCTATTATTCTGTCTACATCTAATATTCTGTGATATTAATATCACAATTTTTTTTATGCTAGTTCTTTAGGGCGCCTAATGGCTAGCGTGCCTATTCTCTTGTGTCATTGGTTAATTCAAAGATGACCAGCATCGTACCCTTCAGCTTACCGCGTCTTTTTTTAAAAGCCCCAGCTTGTTAGAAAAAACAGAGACTTCTACCCTTGCCATGACCAAGGCTATACGCATTCCTTTTACGAATTTGTGAAGTTAAGTTTTATCCGCGCATGTAGTGTCCATGTGTTTATTTTGCGATCGCAAAATATACATAGTACCCTGGCCCAGGATATAGACCAGGTATGGGCAACCTTTGATATGTTGTTGTGCACTTTAATGTGCAAATACGTTCGTAGGCCGCGTTTAAAAGTAGTGTTTTAAAGTAGTGTTCATAATTTTTAGCGATAGTTATCAGACATGAAATAATACGACGAATGTCTCGCGGGCCGCATCAAATCTTACAGCGGGCCGGTTGTCGCCCACATATGTGGGCAAGGTGAAAAGTTCTCGGCCTGACACAGAGATGGCGTTACAATTAACAGAAATTTATGTTTCCTGCGTGGCTGCATGTGTCTTTAGTTCATATGAAAACTTTCAATTTGTTCTCTCAAGTAGTTTGTTTGCAATTACGTTCGTAGGCCGCGTTTAAAAGTAGTGTTTTAAAGTAGTGTTCATAATTTTTAACGATAGATATCAGACATGAAATAATACGACGAATGTCTCGCGGGCCGCATTAAATCTTACAGCGGGCCGATTGTCGCCCACATACGTGGGCAAGGTGAAAATTTCTCGGCCTGACACAGAGATGGCGTTACAATTAACAGAAATTTATATTTCCTGCGTGGCT
Source organism: Dermolepida albohirtum (assembly GCA_031893035.1). Taxonomy (NCBI): domain Eukaryota; kingdom Metazoa; phylum Arthropoda; class Insecta; order Coleoptera; family Scarabaeidae; genus Dermolepida; species Dermolepida albohirtum. The sequence goes on along the minus strand of JAVIWB010004819.1, from coordinate 102,424 downwards.
GCATGTGTCTTTAGTTCATATGAAAACTTTCAGCTTGTTCTCTCAAGTAGTTTGTTTGCAAGAATTTTTGTAGTAGACGTCGTGCGTGCTATTTCTTTAACTTGATAAACTAGAATATCGTGCTGTTATAAAATTCTTTGTTTTGGATGGTTTAACCCATATGGAAATTCATCCGAAGTTGACAAAAGGGACTCTGCTCTTTCGATGTCAACCGTTAAAAAGTGGGTAGCTGAAATTAAACGTGGTCGTACGTCCCTCGAAGATGACCCACATGAAGGACGGCCAAAAACTGCAACCACACCAGAAATCATCGAAAAAGTACATGATATTGTGTTGGACGATAGGCGAGTGAAACTGAGTGAGATAGCTGAGGCTGTGGGGTTATCTGAAGAAAGGGTGCGAAACATTTTGCACAAAGAATTAGAGATGAGAAAGCTCTGCGCAAGATGAGTGCCGCATTTGCTGAATGTCGATGAAAAGCAAATGCGCAAACGATTTTCGGAGCATTCTTTGAACCGATTTAACAAGAATCCGGCCGATTTTGTGCGGCGATTGGTCACCATGGATGAGACATGGGTCCACCACTACACGCCAGAAACGAAACAGCAGTCGAAGCAGTGGGTGGAAGCCGGTGGTTCAGCGCCAAAGAAAGCGAAGTCGATCGCATCTGCCGGAAAAGTCATGGCCAGCGTGTTTTGGGACGCAAAAGGAATCTTGTTAATTGATTACCTTGAAAAAGGCAGAACAATTACAGGCGCATTGGCGATGGGAAAATTGTGGGATTTGGGGTACGATTTGCTCGGCCATCCTCCCTATTCTTCTGATTTGACACCCTCGGACTTCCATCCATTCCTAAATTTGAAAAAGTTTGTTTCTGGAAAGCAATTAACATCCAACGAAGAAGTTGAAAGGACCGTAGAAGAATATTTTGACAGCCTTTCAGACTCTCACTTCCCGGAAGGAATATTGATGTTAGAAAAACGCTGGACCAAGTGTGTTGAACTTAAGTGAGATTATGTAGAAAAATAAAATAATTTTTTAAATTTAAACGCAGTCTTTCATTGTTAGGCCGAAAACTTTTCACCTTGCCCACGTATGATATAGACACACCACATACATGCAAATATCTCACGTATCGCTCCATACGTATTTTAATCTAATACTTTTTATATTTTATTAAACAGCTTTATATCTCTGGATTTATTTTTATTACAGCTTTTTCATTACGTTAATCATCTTTTTATCTGTTGCTCTCGATCCTATTAATTATCTTTATTTAAATATACTCAAGTTTAAAGGAATAAATTAAATTAGCGAATAAAATTTTAAGGGCAATCCTATTGTTTTATTTCCACTAAAATCTTTCTTTCAGCTTGGCACACGTCCTAGACTTTTGATTATCATTGTAAACTTTACTAAGTATTAACTCCTGTAATTTCTTTTTAATATCTGCATTTATTACAGCGTTTCAGCTACCCGGACACACGTTCGTAATAAATTTACTAACCATCACGTGCAAATAAATATTTACTATTAAATAATATTATCTCTATTATTTATTTAGATTAAGGATATTTAAACCCTTAACACACTACATACCGAGCTAGGAGGTAAAAGATGAGCTTTATTATGAAATTCTAATGAAGGACTGCTATATTTTATTACTATTTTTATTGTATTGATTCAATGGACACAGATTCCTTCCTTGGTCAGCTGTAACAACACATAGAGTTCTCTGTGTAGATATCCAAGGAATGAAATTAAGCGATAATAAATTATAGTAGAATAAATTATAAGTCCTTCTAAAATGTTTTAAACCCATGCAATAATTTCAATATTTATGAATATGTATAGTTTGTCAATATAATAAGGAAATTTTATAAATAAATTTTGTGAACTTTATTTATATTTCAAAATTGTCCAGAAACAATTCTGAACCGAGTATATGCATATACAATATTATGTAGGTTATACAGGTATTTTAAGGACTTAACTTAACGGAAGTTTCAGTGGACTCTTATTTTTGAGGAACAAAAGCATTCAGACTTTTGGCAAAAATAGGAAAAAAAATAGTTACTCATATTTATCATCGCTTATTAATATGATTATTTATTTAAACGTTTCGAACCCATGCAATAAATTAGATACTTTCTGAGGTGCGTGTGGTGAATATATACAGTTTGTTAAAGCAAGTAAAAAGCAAGTTTCATTTACAAATACGAGGGAGCGTTTTTATATTCGCGGAATGAGCGTGTTGTAGAGGGGTGAGTAGGCGCATTGGGGGCGTGGCCTGTGCAACGACTCATGATTAGTATAAATACGAAGTTTCATTGTTATTAGACAGTTAGTCTTTGAGCTATCGTCAACCAAGTAACATAATCAGGAGTGAAAAGTGAAATATGGAAAAAATCGAATATCGTGCCGTTATAAAGTTCCTTACCAGGCAAGGAAAATCAGTCGCGACCATAATGAATGAGATGTCATTGGTTTACGGCGACTCTTGTCCAGGAAAAACCATGGTGTACAAGTGGCATAGTTTATTTAAACAAGGAAGGGAATCCCTTGAAGACGACCCGAGGCCGGGCAGGAGCATTGAGGTGACCACGCCAGCACTTATCCAAAAAGTTGAACAAATTGTACTCGAAGATGCTCGACTAAAGAAGAAACAACTCGCAGAAATGGTTGGAGTATCCGATACAACAATTTTTAAAATCCTACACGATCATCTTGGCATGTCTAAGGTCAGCGCAAGATGGGTGCCGAGAATGCTCACGCCGCCGCAAAAACAACAGCGCGCAGAGTGTTCGCGTGCATTTTTGGACCTCTGTAATGAAGACAAGGATGGTGTATTGAGTGGAATTGTTACTGGAGACGAAACTTGGGTTCATCATTATGAACCTGAGTCCAAACAAGACTCCATGCAGTGGCATAAAAAGGGCACAGCACCTCCCAAGAAATTTAAAGTGTCACAATTAGCTGAGAAACTCATGGCAACGGTATTTTGGGACTCGGAAGGAATATTGTTGATTGATTATAAAGATCAAGGTGTTTCTATAACCGGAGAATATTACGCTTCAATATTAGAGCGACTAAAAGAAGCCATTAAAGAGAAAAGACGGGGAAAATTGACAAAAGGTGTTCTGATTTTGCACGACAACGCGCCCGTCCACAAGAGCCGCGTTGCGTTAGCTACCCTGCATAAGGTGGGCTTCGAAATTGTGAATCACCCACCCTACAGCCCAGACCTGGCCCCGAGTGATTATTACCTGTTTCCGAAAATGAAAAAAGAGCTGCGGGGTAAAAAATTTACTGCCGATGATGAAGTCAAGGAGGCAGTTTCGGCGTATTTTGCAGATAAAGAGAAATCATTTTTTTATGAGGGTATAAATAAATTAATTGAAAGATGTGAAAAATGTATCCGTCTTGCAGGTGAATATATTCAAAAAGAAAAATAATTTGGTTTTTTTATTTCCACCCCTTGTCTCCCATTCCGCGAATATAAAAACGCTCCCTCGTAGATTGTGCGAACTTCCTTTATATTTCAAAATTGTCTGCCAGTATCACTCCTGGACCCAATCTATATGTTATGTACGTTATAATGGTGTTTTCAGGATTTGATAGTGGCAGAGTATGTCATTTGGAGTTCCGATGAATTCTTATTTTTGAAGGACGGAGACATTCAGACTTTTGGCAAGAGTGAGCAAAAAATTAGCTACTTACGTTTGTCATCACTCACGAATATAATTACTTATTCAAACCCTTTTTATTTCAAAAATTATCTACAATTTTATGAAAAGAACATAATTAGCACAGAACTCAAACATTGACAAAGAAAAGTTTGCATTACGTCAAAAAAGAATTACACTTAATCACTCAAAAAAAAGGCAAAAGAGGCAAAAAATCATTACCACATCAATGTTCGTACTCCGTATGCGTACTCTGCGGGCTTAGGACAACGAGTGTGTTTTACTCCCTAGTGAAACTTGGCTGAACTAGTTTAAAGATTGGTTTCGGAGGATGGAAAGGTATATTGAGTGTAGAGGAAATTACTTTGAAAATATTAAATAAACAAAGCTGTATTGCAAAACTTTCCTAGTACCCTTTGTATATGAAAACCGTGCAAGTTACGTTTTATTGACTGACTTTATATTATCAGAGAGGTGCGTAATAAATTTAAAATATGCAATATCATTTTACAAAAAATATACTTAAATGTTGGTGATTCAAATTTATTAATTTCATATGTGTTATTTGCCAGATAGATGATGAGTTCAAAATATGCATTGTCATTTTACAAAAAACATATTTAAATGTCGGTGATTCAAATATTTTCGTCACTAATTTTATCTAATATTTTTTATCTAGAATTCACAAACTGTAGAGATTATTATTATGTATTCTGATAATTATTACTCGGTAAATAATTGAATGTCATATGTATATATACATACATTTTAGAACGTGAGTAGTCAGTATTTTGCAACAATCGCGAACGGATACAGTGAACATATTTGATTCGAAATGACGTTCATAATAGAGTTAATTGTCGTGCTAATTATTTTAACGTGTTTATTTTTGGCATACGTAAAATGGACACACACTTACTGGTCCAGAAGAAACATTCCATTTATTGAACCAACTTCGATTTTTGGTAATATGCATAATTTCTTAAGCGGAAAATATGGCATTCTACATTATGTTAGAGAAGGATATGTTGAATTCAAACGCCGTGGACAAAAGCACGGAGGTCTATATCTGTTTACTACACCGATCTACATTCCAGTCGACACAGAATTGATCAAAAGTATCATGACTAAAGATTTTCCACATTTTGCTGGTCACGGCATGGCCATCAATGTAGAAAGGGATCCTTTAATGGACAACCTTCTGCATTTACAAGGTGACAGATGGAAGTTTTTGCGTACAAAATTAACTCCAACCTTCACATCTGGTAAAATGAAAATGATGTTCCAAACATTACTAGATTGCAGTTGCCCCATGACGGATTATATCGATGGTTTATGTAAGAACGGAGAAACGTTAGATGTTAGAGAAATTTTAGCTTGCTATACAACAGATGTAATTGGTTCCTGCGCGTTTGGTTTGGAGTGCAATAGCTTTAAGGATCCGAATATCGAATTCAGAAATTACGGTCGTAAAATCTTCAAATCTACGTTTAAGAGTGAATTACAGAGATTTATAGGATTCGCCAGTCCAAAGCTCAATGATCTCCTACCTTTTAAAATAGTTCCTACGGAAATCGAAACATTTTTCACGGACGCTGTCAAGAATATCATGGATTACAGAAAAAATAATGATGTCAAACGTAACGATTTTATACAATTATTTTTGGAGATGGAAGAAAAAGCAAAAGCCAGTGGAGAAAAGGCTTTAACCTTGAATGAAATAGCGGCTCAAGCATTTGTGTTTTTCCTCGCGGGTTTCGAAACATCTTCGACTGTTATGAGTTTCTGTCTGCATGAAATGGCTTTTAATCAAGATGTTCAAGATAAGCTTAGGGAAGAAATTCAAGACGCACTTAGGAGAAATAATGGCATACTAACGTATGAAACTGTAATGGAAATGAAGTATTTGGATCAGGTTATCAATGGTAAACAATTAATTATTAATTTCGCAAATGTTGGAAATTTACTTACAATTTTATAATGCAATAATACTGTCATAAAGAAGCTAATGTTTTTAAACTTGTATTTTTGGTATGAGTCGAGAATGTTTTTAATTTTAATACAAATATTTTAAAGTGAGCGACAGTAGAAAAAAAATAAGAAAATATTTCTTGGTGACTTCTAGACCATGTAGAGAACCTTAACTAATATTAAATTCATATTTTTAAATTCATTTATAGTAACATGTATGCACATATGGCTAATGCAAATTTACTTTAAAAATTAAAATATTTTCAGAGACTATGAGAAAATATCCACCGATCACATTTATACCTAGAAGATGCTCTATCGATTATAAAATACCAGGCACAGACTTAACTTTAGAAAAGGGAACAACGGTGTTTATTAGTGCCCTGGGGCTGCACAGAGATGAGGAATTTTATCCGGAACCCGACAAGTTTGATCCTGAAAGATTTACTGAAGAAAATAAGACTAGTAGGCCTGCATTTACTTTTTTGCCATTTGGCGAGGGTCCTAGGATGTGTATTGGATTGCGCTTCGGTTTGATGCAAGCCAAAACAGGCTTGTCAATATTACTTAAAAATTACAAAATTTTGCCGGCTAAAGATGAAAAGTACAACTTTGATTTTGATCCGTGGTCATTTACATTAGCCAAGAAGGGACCGATAAATTTGAATGCAGAGAAATTACCCAGCTAAACCATCAAATTACATGCTCGAATAATCTTTTGTCTTTTCTAATATGTCCTTTGACATGATATATGTACTGGATAGGGTGCATTTTGCATTGAAAACAAAACAATTTTTACTTATACCATCAGCACCTTTTAATTTCCAGGGCAGTTATTAAAGCGGTAAACATAGCATTTCCTCGCTAAATTTGGCTTAATGTAGAATACTAGATACTGGAACCCATCCTAAAATAATCTAAGGGACCACTGTGACCTAAGTTCGAGGCTAACCATAGGTATCTTAGTAATTGCAAAAAATACCTGATTTTACAAAATTTTTAATTTTTCATTGATTTCTTGATAATCAAAGAAAACGTAGGTTTATGGATTCCATTTCCAGTCAGTAATTCAATAATTTGAAATTACTTTGTGGTGAAATTTTTACATTGTTAAGACTTTTTTAAGACGAAGCTTGTGTTCGGGATTTATAAAAATGTACTCACTAGTTATCGTTAGGTTTCAATTTATTGTTACGTTAGGTTACATTTGCTAGTACGTGAAAGGTAAAATTAAAAAAAGTAAAAGTCTACAAATAGCCAAAAGCACTTAGAAATTTAACGAAAGTGAATATTACGCAAAGTTCTATAAAAATATAAGGATACTTGTCAGAAACACAATATTATTGAAGGTAATTTTGATGGAGCCTGTGGTTGATTCACTCGGTCACTGAAGGTTGATATATAACCCCTTGCCACATTAATTTTCGTATTCTTAGTTATCATTATCTGCTGATGATGACAACTAACTTGTCATCATCAGCAGATAATTAAGTGTGTACATTTTGATTTTCAACCGTACGGATCGCGTACGGAGTTTGTTTTCGTACGGATATTTTTCGCCGTAGTGTTCCAGGTGCGACACTTTTTAATTATTTGCTGATGATGACAACTTAGTTGTCGAAATACGTATACAGAATAAGAAAATTAATGTGGCAAGGGGTTATATATCAACCTTCAGTGAACAATATTATAAAAACAAAATTTAATGCGTTAAAATGAAATACGTTATTTACATTTATTCATGACGGGTATGAATATTGTTTGCTTATTTTGAGGAGGGTTAATTGGAGATAGTATTAAGTGATTGGAAAACATATTTTTTCAGAAATTTTAACACATTTCGTATTTGTTTGACAGTTATTTCATTGAATATGATAATTTGCAATAACATATGAAAATTTACTGTGAACAACGGTCACTTTGAAATTAAATTTTGTAATAATCATTCAAGACTGATCGCTCTGCTCAGTTATATATTTGTTACACTTTTGCACTTACTATATCTGATCCTATCCTGTCGCGCCGATAACAATTGATCGCTCTAGTTTTTACATGGAAAATTTATTTCAAAGAATCGTTTCATGTATGTCCGAATATTAACATCAAAGTACAAAAGTTGATTCTTCATTTCTTGAATATTTCAAAAAATTAATAAGACGAAATCAAATTATTAAAGTATTTATGAAATCATACAAAATTCTGCAAAACATAACCCACTTTAGAGTTTCTATACTCTTTTTTGTGATTATTAAGAACATAATTGTAAACTTAGAATTTTAGCCATAATGTATAAAACAGAATCGCGTTGGATAATGTTAACAATACCTACCCTATGTTTCGTTTATATTTTCAGAGCACATTTAAAGAATTACTTAACTAAGAGAAATTGTAGAAAACACAAAAATTAATAAATACAGACAGTTGTATTTATGTGTTGTTACATTTTATAAGCCTATATATGGAGGAGGAAAACATTGCTATGGATACGTTTTAGTTGTTTTGATATAAAAATGTAAATGTATGTTAAAATGATTGAAAAATAAATATATTGATGAGAAACGGTGTGTATTTATTGTAAAATAACAAAGTCTTAACATGGTTCTGGTACAAAAGTGAAACGAGTCATTCCAGCTTACTCTGTCATGATGTATCTCAATTTCAAGGGCATTTTATATTGAATCATTGAATTAAGAGTATAATGTACACATATATTATGTAATCGAGTCTGCATCGAACGCTTCTCTCAAATGTGGGGTTTTACCCATGAAGAATAAGTTTAAAAAAGTTAATCGTTTTGTATCTATAACTATTGCAATGCATTTTGCAGTGTTAGTGTAAATTATAATAATAAAGTAGAAAGTAATAAAGAAAAGAAAAATATAAAAAAACACCTAAAGTAAGTAGTTAGAAGTAAGTTATACGAGGGAGCGTTCTTACATTCGCGGAATGGGGGACAAGGGGTGGAAATAAAAAAACCAAATTATTTTTCTTTTTCAATATATTCACCTGCAAGACGGATACATTTTTCACATCTTTCAATTAATTTATTTATACCCTCATAAAAAAATGATTTCTCTTTATCTGCAAAATACGCCGAAACTGCCTCCTTGACTTCATCATCGGCAGCAAATTTTTTACCCCGCAGCTCTTTTTTCATTTTCGGAAACAGGTAATAATCACTCGGGGCTAGGTCTGGGCTGTAGGGTGGGTGATTCACAATTTCGAAGCCCACCTTATGCAGGGCAGCTAACGCAACGCGGCTCTTGTGGACGGGCGCGTTGTCGTGCAAAAGCAGAACACCTTTTGTCAATTTTCCCCGTCTTTTCTCTTTAATGGCTTCTTTTAGTCGCTCTAATATTGAAGCGTAATATTCTCCGGTTATAGAAACACCTTTATCTTTATAATCAATCAACAATATTCCTTCCGAGTCCCAAAATACCGTTGCCATGAGTTTCGCAGCTAATTGTGACACTTTAAATTTCTTGGGAGGTGCTGTGCCCTTTTTATCCCACTGCATGGAGTCTTGTTTGGACTCAGGTTCATAATGATGAACACAAGTTTCGTCTCCAGTAACAATTCCACTCAATACACCATCCTTGTCTTCATTACAGAGGTCCAAAAATGCACGCGAACACTCTACGCGCTGTTGTTTTTGTGACGGCGTGAGCATTCTCGGCACCCATCTTGCGCTGACCTTAGACATGCCGAGATGATCGTGTAGGATTTTAAAAATTGTTGTATCGGATACTCCAACCATTTCTGCGAGTTGTTTCTTCTTTAGTCGAGCATCTTCGAGTACAATTTGTTCAACTTTTTGGATATGTGCTGGCGTGGTCACCTCAATGCTCCTGCCCGGCCTCGGGTCGTCTTCAAGGGATTCCCTTCCTTGTTTAAATAAACTATGCCACTTGTACACCATGGTTTTTCCTGGACAAGGGTCGCCGTAAACCAATGACATCTCATTCATTATGGTCGCGACTGATTTTCCTTGCCTGGTAAGGAACTTTATAACGGCACGATATTCGATTTTTTCCATATTTCACTTTTCACTCCTGATTATGTTACTTGGTTGACGATAGCTCAAAGACTAACTGTCTAATAACAATGAAACTTCGTATTTATACTAATCATGAGTCGCTGCACAGGCCACGCCCCCAATGCGCCTACTCACCCCTCTACAACCCGCTCATTCCGCGAATATAAAAACGCTCCCTCGTAGCTCTCTAAATAGCCATAACTTACTTGTATAGTCATTTAATACAAAACGCAGTACGAAAGCTTTTTAATATGCAGAATAGAAATTGGATTGAATATTGATTAGTGCTTAGAGGAAATGGTTCCTGTACTAGAAGACGATTTTCCATATTGTACGATCTTCAGTTGTTATAAAGAGTTCCAGAGAAGAAATATCTACTTGGAAAGCGCTCTGAGGTCAGGACGCCTCCTTCGCCCGCTACCGATGAGAGTATTTACGCTGTTAGAAATATCTAAAGTCAAATAAACATATCCATTACCGCGAAATAGTCGAATGTGTGGATATTCATACACCGGCAATTTATACCTTCTTGCATCAACATCTTCAAGCAAGGAAGGTTTATTCCCTTTGGATACCCCATGCCCTAAATCACCCAGCAAATGGGATGCGTTTAATGGTGCCGCGACATGGAATATCTCGTTGTGTTAAGACCATGCAGGCATGTGATGAAGGTTGGCTTTACTACTATATCGTGTCTGCTAGAATACATAAGGCATTCCGGCTCTCTGTGGAAATTTCGAACCGTTAAGGAAAACATGTGCGGTACTTTTACCGTGAGGGACATTTCGGAAAGGACAGTACTGAAAATACACAAGACAATCATTGCAAAGTTGATATTCACAAATTGATCTTGTTCTATGAGACTGTGTACTGTTTCCTCATGCGAGAAACAGGTCGAACGGAAAGAAGTTTTCTAAAAATGAGGTTTTGCTTAAGGCTTGGGAAATTATTTTGAAAGACTTTGAAAATTAAATTTATTCTATGAAACTTTTGTAGTTTAATTTGGAAATTTGATTGAATTCAACTTTGAGATTAACATAATAAACAGTTGTGTACCATTCAGAATTGGTCGTTTTACAATTTTCTAAAGGCACGGTTGCAAAGTGACTGGTTTTTCCAAAAAAACAGGTGACCATTTGTTTTGATGTGGTTCGAGCGCGAATAATTTTTGTTGGTTTTGGCTCATCTTGGAATACCCGCACAGTCGACTGTTGTTTACTATCGAGCTCAAACCTACAGATCCAAGATTCATCACCTGTGACGACTTTATAAATGTTCTTTGAAGTACCGCCATTGTATTTTTTGTGCATTTCTTAGCACCAATTTTGAGCGATTGTCAAATTATGTGGTACCTAACGTGAATATAGCTTCTTGACGGCTAAATGTTTATGCAGGATCTTATGCACGCTGGTGCTACTAATACCTAGAAATACCTCGATCTTACGGTATGTCACATGACGGTCTTGCATTATCAATTCAGATACTGCCTTAATGTTTTCTGACACAACAACATTTGTAGGACGACCTTCACGAAATTTATCGTCCAAAGAATGTCTTTCAACACCATATAAAAATTTAGTTCGTCTACGCATTCTTGTTGAGATAATCCACGCCGAGAGTTATGAAAAGTAATTGCACGAAAATGTTCGCGAGTTAATTCCATTTTTTCGCTGACAAAAAATGTTCAAGTTACTGTCAACAATAGATATAGCGACCGGATAATAAAACTGTCAAGGTAAATATATTGTCAAAAATGACAAACTTCACGATGCAATCATCAGATCGGAGGCAAGACTAACAGTGTTGCCAGTTCCTGAAATATAAGCGGCTACCCTCGTACATAGAAAGTGGAATTTCATAATGCATTTCTTAGAATGAAAAGCATTACTTATATTCTATGAGCATCTTATTTTACAGATTTTCTTGTACATTTTCCTGGAGAACATAATTTTTTGAACAGGTTTCGTATTTCTTTTGTTCAGTTTTTTTCGATCTATATTTAAGTATTCAATATCAATTTACAATATCCATTGCGTACAATTCAAAAAATTAGGATTCATTTATATTTTTAGTAGAAAGTAAATAATATTTCAAGATTAACACATTTTTGCCGACACCTTCTTTTACTTCTTCTGTTACGAATATTAGTGAAGCAATGAATACAGGTATTTCCAGCGTATTCAAATATGTAACACAGACATTTTACATTAAGTTTTCTGACACGCACTCTAATCTCTGTATTTGTACAATGTATTTTGATAACAGATTCAAATTTAGTTTAGAAAACTTATATAAGACGTACTCTTGGCATTGGTAATTGATAATGAAAAACAAGTTTTGAAGACCACGTGATGGACAGAGATAACGTTATCCTTACTTGTGTAAACTTAAATAAAGAAAGTCATGATATTTAACAAATTGCTAGGTAAAGTGGAAATACCAATTGTGATGATTATAATGCAATGTAATAAAAATACATCATCAAAAAAATAAATAATGTATACAAGTTGAAATATAAATTAGTTCTTGATGTTCTTGAGTTTTCAAGCCATTGCGGATACAAATTTTTGTTTGTCTATCAATGATACATAAATTTAGTTTCATTCGAACCTTCTAGATGAACTAAATGCACACATGTAAATATAGATGTTACTTTGAGAGGAAAATAAATACAATTAGTGTTGTTTTTTCCCAATTGTACAGAAACTGATGGAGAATGCTCTTCATAATAAATATGTAACAAAAGCAATTTGATAGGACTTGCACGTAACTAAATTAAGTAATTTTATAATTTTGTATAGTTTTTACGAAAGCTTAAATCGTTTTCTCATTATTGATTAATAAATATTAAATTAATGTCATTCAATATTATGTGAATTTTTCACTTAAAATGCTCTTTTATGCTCTACAATTCCAAGCTTTTCTGGTGCCTTATAATGTTTTCTTCAGTTTGGAAAAGATATATAATTATTGTATTTTACAAGCGTTGCAAATATTTTAGATTGCATTAAACTTTGGCTAATTACCAAGTTAAGATAATAAATAAATAGTCAGTCAATCATGAACTGAAAATCATTAAATGTGAACATCCGATTATGATGAGGGAATTTTCCATTGTCAGACATAAATTTGCAACAAATTCGGCAATCCTATTACTAGTACTACGTATTTGTAAAAGAACTGGTATTCTATGCATTGACTCAGATGACTCGCAAAAATAATCACATGTCTTGTGATATACGTGAGTTAATAAGAAAACTACACAAGAAAACTGTTAGATTATATGCGCAAATTTATCGCTAAAGCGGGCTTTTCAAAGCAGCGTGTAGCGAAAAAACTTAAAATATAAGAATTGTCCAGGTCAATAAATTTATACATACGCAGTAAATTCAAAGCCATGGATAAGTTCACTGAGAATAGGGATGGAATTGGATACTAGAAAAAAGTGGATTCTGAAAAGTCAGTTTTAAAAAAGTCGGATATTACGGGCGAGTACCACACGAAAAGCCTTTTGTTAGAGATCTTAATAGTTACCTTTCATAATGAGGCGGATCAATAAATATATGGATCTACGATTACAATGACAACTGGAGTGGATACTTTGGTAGTTATTGGTCAGACTATAGATCGATAAATATATAATTAGTTATCCTGAAATAATATTTGCATAGAGACTTAAAAATGCCATTGTCAGGAGACGAATAGATCTTATAACAACATCTGAATCACACAGTTAAGTTTTTATAAGAATAGTTAGTTTATAATGCAGGCTCACCATAGCCTGATTTAAATCCGTTCAAACAAGGGTGAAATATGTCGAAGGAAAACAACAAACCACAGCATAAACAATAAGGAATCATTGACGAAAGCGTCATTAGGAGAATGTAAAAATATTTCTGCTGTTAATTTTACAGAGAAATTTGTGGAATCAATTCCCAGAAGACTAGAGGATATAATAAGAGAATTTAAAGACGGTCAAGCAAAATATGAAATATTTTTGATATAATTTTAAAAATTGTTTTTCTAAAACTTTTGTGATATTCCATATAAGAATACTTACCATATTTTCATGTAGTTTTCAATATTAACGGCTTTCGTATTGTTGAGTTTTTAACATGGTTAAATGGAAATAATGTGCTCTATAATAATCGGTTGTCTACATTTGATTGATTTTCCACATTCATCAGGTGTAAGAAAAGTTTCGTGTCCAAGTCGGTGGATTATTGACGGTTGAAAAATACTAGCTTTACGTAGAAAGGTACAGTTTTTTACATAAAGGGCTTTCGTTTGACTTTAAATAACTAACAAAGGGCAGTAAGATCATTTCAATTACTTTTTTTTATTTTCGTAACCCCAACTGGGTCGTAACTCTTTCCGACTTGTTACAACCATGGGAGCGTGAGTGTATTTGGTGTGCGTAAAGTGTTTCATGGCTTTGTCATATTACCTCCTTGGTTCGGCATATGTTAGTGTTAAGGGGTTAAATGTCCCCTTAATTAATCTAAATAAATAATAAAGAAAATATTATTTAATCGTAAATATTTATTTGCACGTGGTGGTTAGTGAATTTATTACGACTGCGTGTCCGGCTAAAGTAATTCAGAAAAATGCAGGAGTTAATAATGAGTAATTACGATGAGCATCAAAAATCCAGGACGTGTGCCAAGCTGAAAGAAAGATATTAGTGAAAATAAAAAATAGGATTGCCCTTAAAATTTTATTCACTAATTTAATTTACTTTTTTAAACTTGAGTATATTAAATAAAGATAATTAATAAGATCGAGAGCAACGAATAAAACAAGATAAGTGTAAAGGCAAAGCTGTAATAAAAGTAAATCTAGAGATATGCAGCTGTTTAATAAAATATGAAAAAGGTTAGATTGAAATATGTATCGGACGATACGTGAGGTACTTGCGTGTTTGTGAGTGCATATCCTGGGCCAGGATGCTATGTATATTTTGCGGTCGCAAAATAAACACGCGGACACTGCATTAAAAACTTAACTGAACAAGCTCGTGGAAGTAACGAGTGTAGTCTTTTTTGTCTTACACGTGGGGGCTTTTAAGAATTGAAACGGTAGCTGAAGGGTAGGAACCTGGTCATGTTTGAATCAATCAATGCTACGAGAGAATAGGCACGCTAGAAATTAGGTGCGCTAAAAATATTGGCATGAATTAAAATTACGATATCAATTTCAATATAAGTACCTAGCAGATACATATCTAGACAGAATAATAGACGTGTATTCTGCGTGAGAAAAAGAAGGATTAATAATTTAATCTCTAATTGCATTTAGAAATTAATACAATAGAATTAATATTAATGTGAGTCAATGGAAAATTACCAAGACTATTCCGAGAAAAGGTTCGAAAAGTTCGAGGTATTTGCTTTCTAGAAAACGACGGTTTGTTTTATTATAGCCTGACCGTACGTGACCAAAACAAAAGATTTTGCATCTGAATATAATAATAATAATAATCTTTAATGCCCAACAGTTACATAGACCATTTACAGGACATAATGCACTTAAGAATAAAATTAAAATTGAAACAAAAATAGGTGCAGTTAATGTACTACAAATAAAAAGAAGAATTCAAGTAACAAAAAAAAATATATACACACTTATAGTAACGCAATCCAAGTCATATAAAAAAAACTGAACTAACAATAATAGATTCAAATTAGCGAAAGGGATCCTCGTATAATGCATTGACATTTCTGGACATATGTACCAATGGAGCCTTGTAGAGAACATTTGTTCTTGCCCTAACTATTGAGAAGGTTGCCGATGATCTAGTGTCAAAACTAGGCACGACGAAATCAACCTGGGACAACAGCACAGAAGAATCAACATAATTATTTATTAATTTATAAAGAAAACCGCCACTAGCTTACTCCCTGCGTATAGCAAGAGAATCAAAATTGTGCCTAGCGAGCAGACCTTCATACGTCGAACCAAGGCCAGGATAATGACCATCATCCTGTAGGATAAGTATTTGAGGAACCTCTTTTGAACACGCTCCACGAGTAACTGTTGGTAATGGTAGAGCGGGTACCACACCACTGAAGCAAATTCCAATGTGGACCGAACAAGAGAACCGTAAAGAACCTTCAAAGTGTGCAAGCTACTAAAACCCTTGCAAGAACGAATATGGAACCCAAGACCTCTGGAAGATGATGAAGTAATGCTACTTATATGCTTAGAAAAGCTATGATGCGAGTCGAACACAACTCCAAGATCCTTGAAGTTGTGTACTCTGGGTATAATGGATTGCCGAACAATGTAGTTATAGTAAAGCGGAGTATCACTTCTAATAAAAGAGAGAACAGCACATTTGTCGATATTGAGCTTTATCTGATTGTGGGTACACCAATCGTCAATATATACAACATAAATAATGTTAAAGTAATAAATAATAATTTATGAATTCAAAATAGAATAGTATTTAAATTAAAATATATTAATTTAAAAACGATATAATAAATTATTATATATGCGAAACGTAACAGTTACTAAGTCCTCCTCGCCATAAGAGGGAAGCAGTATTGATTATTCTTCCTAAACACTGACAGGTATCTAGGAAGGTACCGACCACTTCACTACTCGGACAAAGGTTCGAACTGTTGAGTATTATAACGTGGAAAGCTCTTTCTTACAATGTATTCGATTTAATATTAAGAAACACCACACACAAGTGAATAGTGATCAGCAATTTAATTATTATATAAAGATCTTAATATAGTGGACTAATTTAGTTCGAAGAAGCAACATGCTTCGATTTACTTAAATGTGAGTGGAATTCATTGACTTTTATATATTCATTTTTTCACATCTTTTTGAATAAAAGTATAATTAATAATACTTGATATAAGACAGTGGAAGACAAGACTGTAAAAACATAGCTAATATATGTATGTGTCAAGCGAAAAAAAATTATGTTTTAACATAACTTACGTAGTAAGCGTGATAAATTGTGATAGTAAAGAAGTATTTGAATTTTAAAATACATATAGTGAAAGTAAGGATACTTCCACAACAAATTTGACGTATTCGAATACTCATAACGTTTAAGCAAAAATTTATGGCACTTACTACGGATATGATTTCCATATATCTCTTACCCATATCACAGCCGTCTTTATTACAATGACAAATGCAAACCTGAGGGTAAATTGTCCTCCTTTAATCAGTGAGAACATAGTCGTGAAAAACATTACATTTTCGCATACGATTCTAACTGCTATAAAAAGAATTTGCCATTGAAAAGTAATGTTAAATATTTCGATTAAATCGATCAACTTCAAGTACATATTAACGATGACTTTTACTTTTGCAACTGTGATGCCTTCAATATTCTTATCACTTGCAATTCTATGAATATGAATCGATTTTAAATAATCCTTTACGCTTTTCTCCAAAATAAAATTCAGTTTTCGATTCTCTTCTTAAGGCAAACCAAATATTTATGCATTAAAAGCATGGCGATCATGGTGTGATAGACTTGTACGTGTTTCGGAAATGCACTTAATAGAAACCTTATTCTATATATGAAACATGATCCTATGTATAGTAGGTTAATAATTACTATTTCCATAACAAATATATAACTCTTTTCATTTATAATATTCATGTGACTAAGTTTTAAATCGATGTTGTAAATAGTTTCCATAAATATTTTCAACTCTTTCCATCTTAAGGTGTTTATAAAAACAGTAAGTAAATTTTCAATAGTTTGACTTGTATAAAATATGTAATCCAGAACAGGTACTTTATTCGGTAAATTGTATGGATTTTGATTGTAAATATCTATTTTACCATATATTGTCCATCCATACAAGAAAACCACAAAGGTGACTATGAATATTAATTTCGCAATCGATTTTTTTCCTAAGCAGTTCCTATCCAAATTCCCAAATGGTATTACATAAATGTAGGAACAAAATTTATGGAACGTTTCTATACATTCTATGTCTGTTGATTTTAGTTTGTCCTTTAAAATGTCTAGCTTAAAACATGTCATCTTTGTAGCACTGACAGCGATGTTTTAAAAAAAATATTTACCTAAAGTGTTCGATAATGCTATATAATAATTCACGAACACTTTAAGTAGATTGATGTTTTTAGTTTATTGTTCTCACTATCAATAATTTTGTATACATTTATATTTTTCGATCACTTTAAGTGCAATAGATTATTTCACTAGTAGTAACTACTCTACTAGTGAAATAGCATTGATAACTTTAACGGCTTACAAATGTACGAAGTTTACAATTACGTTGTTACTCTTCTTAATTTAAGTTCAAATTCAGAGGACAATCATTGCATAGTTGTTATTTACAAATTAATCTCGTTCTATGAGACATTGTACTCTTTCCTCATGTGAGGAACAGGTCGAACGAAAACAAATTTTCTAAAGATGAGGCTTTTCGTAATGCTTGGGAAATTATTTTGAAAGATTTTGGAAATTAAATTTATGTATTCTATGAAACTTTTGTAGTTTTCTTTGGAAACTTGGTAGAAATAAAAATAAAGATTAACTGGGATGAAATTAGAATTTATGAAATTAATCCATCATTAGAGATAAACAATATAATAATAATTATTAGTATAATTACTGTTATTATTATTATGAATATTAACCCAACCCAACGGAGAACCTAGGGACACAAAGTAACAAAAGAAAGTAGGAGTACATGATATTTTATATTGTTACGCTCCGCATACAAATAATAATTCTTTATAGCATGTTTTTTAAATTAAGTTATTATATTTAAAAATAGTTGGATTTTCAAGTCATAAATTGTTATTTATCTTGACCTTTTTGTGATATATGTATACAAATGCAGGAATCTTTTGTATTCGTCACGTACGTCCAGCTGTAATAAAGCAACGTCTACCCGCCGTTTTCTAGGAAGTCGAATATTGCCAATTTCTCGTTTGCTATTGGGTGGTTCAAACATGACCAGTATCCTAACCCTTTAGCACACGGGGTGTCTTAAGAGCAGCCGCGTGTACGACACAGAGACTTCTTCTCAGACCATGACAAAGTACACACGCATTCCTTTGACGTGAGTGTGAAGTTGTTTTCCCGCGTTTGTTGTGTTCACGTGTTTAAGTTCGCGTCCGCGGAATAAGCACGGCATCCTGACCAAGGATATATATACACAAACCGCAAGTATTTCTACGCATCGCCCGATGTACATTTAAATCTAACCCGTTTTTTAAGATGTTATTAAGCAGCCGCATATCGCCAGATTTACCGTTCATTACAGCTTTGCTATTACGTTTATCATATTTTATTTGTTGCTCTCGTTATCAATTATCTTTATTTAACATATTCAAGCTTTAAGAATTAATTTAACTTAGTGAATAAAATGTTAAAGGCAATCCTGCTGTTTTATTTCCACTAATAACACAGGGTAACAAAATGAAAAAAAAAATTTGGTGCCGGAAATCTAACATCTGATTTTAGATGTTTTTAATGTGCTGATTCCAAAAAATGCCACAAGATTTTTTCTATTAGCTCTAGTTTTTGAGATACAGGTTACAGGTTAATTAATATTTTTTTCTGATAAAGGACAACAAATAAAGAGATAAATATGTACTTAATCGTCAAAATAGAAATTTCCCAGAATGTAATTAGCCTTTGGGACAGCAGAGATAAAAATGAGCACTGGGTTAAAAAAATGGCCTTCAAGAGATGTCATGATTCAAGGAAAACAAAACGTGATCAACGAACCTTTGGTTGTAAGAGAAAAAATCTTACTTCCGCCCTTGCATATCAAGCTAGGCTTAATGAAGCAATTTGTGAAGGCTTTAAATCGAGATGGAAATTGTTTTGGGTATTTATCACGTAAATTTTCTGGCATTAGCACGGAAAAACTAAAAGCTGGTATATTTGATGGTCCTCAAATAAGGCAACTTGTTAAAGATCCACAATTCACCACATCAATGAACGAGACTGAATCTAACGCTTGGTGTTCATTTGATCAAGTAGTACAAAATTTTCTTGGCAATCATAAAGCAGAGAATTACGTAGAATTAGTGGAAACTATGCTTTCAAATTTTAATATTCTCGGCTGTAACATGAGTATAAAAGTTCACTACCTCCACAGCCACCTAGATCGTTTTCCAGAAAACTTAGGTGATTGTAGTGAAGAACAGAAGGAAAGATTCCATCAGGATATTAAAACTATGGAAGATCGTTATCAAGGACGATGGGATAGCCACATGATGGCGGACTACTGCTGGAGCCTTCAGCGAGACTGCCCTAGTAAACTCCATTCTAGAAAGTCGTATAAAAGAAAATTTTTATGTGATTAGTGACTAATGTAATTATGTAAATTAAGTTTTTGCAATAAATACTTAAATCCATGTGTTTCTGTTTTTTTAACTGTCAATAGTAATATTATATATTATAACAGTTATAACGTAAAATATATACACAATTTTTTTAAAAAATCTCAAAAACTAGATCTGATAGACCAAATCTGAGAACTTTTTTAAATTCTGCATCCAAAAATTACCCAGGAACAGTTAAAAAATCGCAGGCACCAAAATGTGTGTTGGCCTGTGTAATCTTTCTTTCAGCTTAGCACACGTCCTGGACTTTTGATGCTCATTGTACACAACTACTAATTATTAACTCCTCTCATTCACATTGAATTAACTACATTCACATAACTAACCAGACATTCTCACATTTTCTTAACAAAGGAGGAGGTAATAATATTTACGTGAATATAATTAGTGTAATTAACTAGAAAAAAACCTTTATATAAACTATTTTCAAACATGTACATATCCTATCATATTAGAATTTACGAAATTGATCCATTATTAGAGATAAACAATAATAATAATAATAATTAATATTATTATTAGCAATGCCCAACAGAGAACCTAAAGACAGAGAGTAGCAAAAGAAAATGTGTTTGACTACATGATATTTCATATCTACATAAATATAATTAGTGTAATTCATCAGAGAAAACAAATAACTATTTCCATACATGCACATATTCTAGTAGCTGATGCCAAATACATTTGTCCTAAAACCGGAGACATAAAAAGATGTATGTATAACTAGATTGCTCAGGAGTACGTGAAAAGGTACACGCATTAACAAATATGGACAATTAACACTTTAATAGCTGTACTACACACCCCCGACTTAATTCTTAAACAGTCAGACTTAAGTCTATACTAAAAAATTACACCAAAATCTTTAACTGTTTCCTTAGTCTTCAACAATCGACCGGAAACATTGTAGTAAAACTGCGTAATTTACACGAAAATGAAATTATACAACACTTATTAATATTTAAGTTTAACCTGTCATCTACAAAATGTTGACACAATCGATGTTTTTTTTGGAGGATGAGTGCGTCATACAAAGTATATAAATACAAGTCTTTTAGTAAATCGTTCACAAAGAGAATGAAAAGTAGTTGGACTTTTGCTGGACTCTACATGTAGATTCATAATTACATGTATATTCTTTCCAATTAACATAGTTTGCACTTCCCTGAAGATATGATTTTACTTGATAAAAGTAATTCAGTTTTCAATTACGATTATATTATATAACTTGTGTGTTGTTTCATTTGTTCGCACACGAACATATTCTCCAATAAATTAACAAAAAAGTACACTAGGATGATTAAACTACAAGTAACTAATTACAATATCAAAATCTGGTTGTGTCTTAATATTGGTGATAATTATGTTGAGGTACAGGCTTTCTTATAGAAATAAAACGTCGAAAAAATTACATTTGCATTCTTTTTATATCAAAACTTAATTTACTTAAAATATACAAATACTACGTACAAGCTTATAAGATCGCAGATCTAATACGACTAAAGCTGTTGGGTACACTTGAATGATAACATGGTAAGCTCTTTCTTTCAATGCATTCGATTTAATATTAAGAAACACTATACGTAAGTCAGCGGTGATCAGATTACTATATAAAGATCATAATATTGTGGAATAATTTGGTTAGAAAAAGTGACATGCTTGGATTTAATTAAATGTAAGTAGATTTTGTTGACTTCTATACATATATTCATTTAGATACAACATCTCTTTGAATGAAGGTGTAACTCATAATACCTACAATAATACCAGACAGTGGAACACAGGACAATAAAAATATAGCTAGGATATGTGTGAAGAAAAATAATTTAATTGAGGATCTTCTAACACTATTTACGTAGTAAGCGCGATAAATTCTGGTTTAATTATGAAAGAAGGGTAGAAAATAATAACAGAATATTTGAATTTTGAAATTTATATAGGAAAATTAAGTATTCTTCCACAAGAAACTTGACGTATTTGAATACTCATAACATTTGACTGAAAATTTATGGCACTTACTACGGATATGATTTCCATACGTCTCTTACCCAAATTCCAGCTGTCTTTATTATAGTGACAAATGCAAACTTGGGAGTAAATTGTCCTCCTTTAACGAGTGAGAACATAGCCGTGAAAAACACTACATTTTCGCATACGCTTCTGACTGCTATAAAAAGAATTTGCCATTGAAAAGTAATGTTAAATATTTCGATTAAATCGATCAACTTCAAGTACATATTAACGATGATTTTTACTTTTGCAATTGTGGTACCTTCAATGTTCTTATCACTTGCAATTCTATGAATATGAATCGATTTTAAATAATCCTTTACGCTTTTCTCCAAAATAAAATTCAACTTCTCAAATCTTTTCTTAAGGCAAATCAAATATTTGTGCATTAAAAGCATGGCAATCATGGTGTGATAGACCTGTATGTGTTTCGGAAATGCACTTAATAGAAACCTTATTTCATATATGAAACATGATCCTATGTATAGTAGATTAATAATTACTATTTCTATAAAAAATATGTAACTCTTTTCATTTATAATATTCATGTGGCTAAGTTTTAAATCGATATTGTGAACAGTTTCCATAAATATTTTCAACTCTTTCCATCTTAAGGTGTTTACAAGAACAGTAAGTAAATTTTCAATAGTTTGACTTGTATAAAATATATAATCCAGAACAGGTACTTTATTCGGTAAATTGTATGGATTTTTGTTGTAAATGTCTATTTTACCATATATTGTCCATCCATACAAGAAAACCACAAAGGTGACTATGAATATTAATTTCGCAATCGATTTTTTTCCTAAGCAGTTCCTATCCAAATTCCAAAATGGTATTACATAAATGTAGGAACAAAATTTATGGAACATTTCTATAGATTCTATGTCTGTTGATTTTAGTTTGTCCCTTAAGATATCTAGCTTAAAACATGTCATCTTTGTAGCACCGACAGTGATGTTTTAAAGAAACATTTACCTAAAGTGTTCGATAATGCCGTATAATAACGAACGAACACATTAACTAGATTGATATTTTTATTGTTCTCAATACTAAAAACATTGTGCACATTTATATTTCCTATTAATATAAGTGCAATAGATTATTTGGCTAGTAGAGTCCATATGCTTCAACCTCAATATTGTACGATATACACAAAATTCAATACACTTTGAATGGACATATTTTATTAATAGCATTGATAATTTTAACGGCTTACAAATGTAAGAAATTTACAATTACGTTGTTACTCTTCGTAATTTAAGTTCAAATTCAGAGGACAATCATTGCAGAGTTCGTATTTACAAATTAATTTCGTTCGGTGAGACATTGTACTCTTTTCTCATGTGCGGAACAGGTCAAACGACAACAAGTTTTCTAAAGATGAGGTTTTTCTTAAGGCTTGGTAAATTATTTTGAGAGATTTTGGAAATTAAATTTATTTTATGAAACTTTTGTAGTTTCCTTTGGAAATTTGGTAGAAATAAAAATAAAGATTAACTGGGATATAATTAGAATTTATGAAATTAATCCATTATTAAGGGTAAATATTATAATAATAATTATTATTAGCAATGCCCAACAGAGACCTTAAAGACAGAGTGTAACAAAAGAAAATGTGTATGACTACATGATATTTTATATTTACAAAGTTTATATAGACTATTTTCAAACATGTACAAATCCTATCATATTAGAATTTACGAAATTGATCCACTATTAGAGATAAACAATAATAATAATTATTATTATTGTAATTAGCAATGCCCGACAGAGAACCTAAAGACAGAGAGTAGCAAAAGAAAATGTGTTTGACTACATGATATTTCATATCTACATAAATATAATTAGTGTAATTCATCAGAGAAAATATATATATAAACTATTTCCATACATGCACATACGAGGTGTGGTTTAACACTGGCATGCTATACTTGGCTAGAAATCTCTTGACTGGCAATGCGGAATAAGCCGATGCATTGTCTTGGTGGAGAACCCATGACTTATCCTTCCACAATTCGGGTTGTTTTTTTCTTATTTTTTCACGGAGGTGAGCAAGAATATGAAGGTAGTAATGTTGATTAATAGTTTGACCTTTAGGAATCCAGGGAAGGTACACAATCCCATGAATATCGAAAAAAACAGTCATCATTGCTTTGAACTTAGATTTGCTCATTCGAGCTTTTTTGGCTCTCGGTGAAGATGGGCTTTTCCAGTGCATGGATTGACGCCTCGTTTCAGGATCATAAGTGAAAAACCATGATTTCTCGCATATTATTATCCTTTCCAATAACTTTGGGTAATTTTCAATGGCATTCAAAGTATCAGTACACACATTTTTGCAAGTTTCTTGTTTTTCAAACGTGAGAATTTTAGACACCATTTTGACACACACTTTTGCATTTTAAATTGTTATGTAAAATTTGCGGTACGGGTTCTTTATCAATTCCTACAGTTTCAGCAATCACACGAATACTTAACCGACGGTTGGATCGAACCAGATTATCGATTTTTTCGATATTGCCATCCGTCTTTGACGTGGAAGGACGACCCGGGCGTGAATCATCTTCAACGTCTTCTCGGCCATCTTGAAAACGCTTAGACTACTCAAAAAACATGTGCCCGCGATAAACATTTATTGCCATACACTTCTTTTAATAAATTATAAGTTTTAGTAGCGGTTTTTCCAAGTTTCATGTGAAATTTCACAACAATTCGTTGCTCTATTGTTACGCTTAACATTTTTCCGGCGAAACAAAAAAACAGCTCTAATGCGAACGAAGGCTAGGGCTATACTGATTCGTTTACAGAGGGGAGAGGCACTGCATTCGAAAAAGAAGGTTGCACGACAAATAGCTGTCAATCGTTGGCGTTTTGCGCATGCGCATTTCTTCTGTACCAGCATCAGTCTCGTTATTTAATAGCCACACCTCGTATTCTAGTAGAGTCCAAATACATTTGTCCTAAAATCGGAGACATAAAAAGATGTACATCTAGATTTCTCAGGAGTACGTGAAAAGGTACATGCATTAACAAATACGGACAATTAACACTTTAATAGCTGTACTACACACTTCCAACTTGATTCTTCAACAGTCTGTAGACTTAAGTCTGTATTAAAAAATTACACCAAAATCTTTAATTGTTTCCTTAGACTTCTACGATTGACCGGAAACATTGTAGCTAAACTGTAATTTACACGAAAATAAAATTACATAACACTTATCAATATTTAAGTTCGACCTGTTATCTACAAGGTGTTGACACAATCGATGTTGTTTTGGAGGATGAGTGCGTTATACAAAGTGTCGATGCCGAAAAAAATTAAATAGTCTTGGTACAAGTCTTCTAATAAATCGTTCACAAAGGGAATGAAAAGTAGTTGGACTTTTGCCGAACTCTAGATGTAGATTCATAATTACATGTATATTCTTTCCAATTAACATAGATTACACGTCCCTGAAGATAAGATTTTGCGTGATTGAAGTCATTGCAACTAAATGGACTTAACTTCTTCATAGTAAGCAATTATCAATTGGCTCAAATGCTTTAGAGATATCTGTGCAAATAATTTTCAAATAAGTGTTAGAATTCACTGCTTCACATATATTTTGTGTAATGCAAGAAGTATTAATGACTGTAGATCAACTCGTCATGAAACTGCGCTGATTAAATAAAACCATAACTCGAAAATTTTTGTAAGCTTCAGAATATGTTATCGCGAATATGTAGTCGCTATCAGGAGAGTGGGTCGTTTGTTAACAGACCAAAAAGTGGCAGAAAACCCTGTACCTCGATTAGAGAAGACAGAATTTTACAAAGACTGGCTCTCATTGATAGGAAAAAATCTTCGAAACAGCTCGCCAGTGAGCTGAAACAGCGTTATCGCGTAACAGTTTCTGCGCAAACAGTGAGAAGGCGTCTCCAGCGTGCTGGTTTACGAGGATGTAAAACGCGATGTAAACCGCTTTTAACTGACGCTCATAAAAAGAAGCGGTGTTTATGGGCCAAACAACATGAAAATTGGACAATCGAGAAGTGGTCGAAGGTTCTTTGGTCTGATGAATCGAATATCGAGGTATGTAAGTACATCTTCATGACTAATATTTTTATCGTTGTATGCAATTCAGTCTACATGTAACATTAAACAAAATTAATCCTGTCTAAGTGCTAACTTTCTTCTTTTGCCTGGCAGCTTTGTGGACTACCTGGGACGCTATACGTTCGGCGTAGGCAAGGGAAAGCTTATGAACCACAATGTATCATTCCCACAGTAAAATTTGGAGGTGGTAGTATCATGGTTTGGGGTTGTATGTCTACATACGGTGTTGGAGAAGTGTACCTGTGCGATGGACGGATGAATAGCCAACGCTATTTACCCATGTTGGAGGAAGTATTGGAACCGTCTGTGCTAAGACTATTCGACCAGGATATTCCACAATACATTTTTCAGCAAGATAATGCGCCCTGCCACAAATCGGGAGCTGTAATGCGTTGGTTCGAGGAAAACACAGTGGAGGTATTGGATTGGCCGCCACAAAGTCCCGATTTGTCGCCCATTGAAAATTTGTGGCGTATCTTAAAAACTAAGATCACGGAACATAAATCCCTGTCAAAAGCAGAATTATCAACAAAAATTCGCGAAATATGGGCTGCAATACCACCGGCAGAGTGTTACAATTTAGTAGCAAGTATGCCTCGATGAGTGCGAGCTGTCATTAAGGCCAAGGGCGGAGCGACAAAATATTGATAAATTGTACTATATTACTAAATAACACTTTGTACATAATTTTCACAACAGTTTTATTTTCCTCACCTCTCTTTTGATTAACTATATAGACTATATATGTATGTATGTACATAAATTCGTAAGGTGTCTAATACATTTGAGCATGGTTGTATATATATATTTATTTATTTCAAGATTAGCACATTTTTGCTGACACCTTCTTTGACTTTTTCTCTTACGAATATTAGTGAAGCAATGAATGCAGGTATTTCCAGCGTATTCAAGCATGTAACTTAAACATTTTATATTGAGTTTTTTGATACGCACCTACTATTTCTGTACACCACTCTATCACGTATGTAATTCTAATCTCTGTATTTGTAAAATGTAATTTGATAAAAGATTCAAATTTAGTTTAGAAAACTTAAATAAGACGTACACCTGGCATTGGTAATTAATAAAAGTAGAAATACCAGTTGTGATGATTATGACGCAATGTGATAAAAATACATTCGACGTACAGTAATTAGAAAACTAAATGTATTAATGTGTATATACAGTATCGCTCATAAGTATTTGGTCACTCGCATTTAACCCGGAAATTATAACAAAAATCAAAATTGAAATACATACTAATATCACTTTATTATTAACATATATGAAAAATACATATTTTTACATCTAAAAAGTTCTTGTATAATATATTTATCTAAATTTTAGACTCGTCTATATGCCCCCCTTTATTTTTAATCACAGCAGTACACAGTCGAGGCATTCTTTCGATTAATTTTCGTAATGTCTCAGATTTTATTTTATCCCATGCCTCTTGCAGGTTCTTCCACATATTAACAGCAGAGGTGGGGGCCGGTTTTCTCACTTCTCGGTCAAGTTCTTCCCATATCAACTCGATGGGATTTAAATCGGGACTCTGAGGAGGTCACTCCATAACTTTTATGGTTCCCTCGTCCTCCAATTTCTGCAAATATTCCCGGCACAGTTTGAATGTGTGTTTCGGGTCATTATCTTGTTTGAAGATAAAATTCTGACCCAAAATTTTAATTCCAGAGGCGATTGCGTTTTCCTCTAATATGCGCTTATACTGTTCTTCTTTTTAGTATATCTTCGATTTTTACGAGATCGCCCACATTTGATCCTGAAAAAAAACCCATATCATGACTGAACCTCCACTGTGTTTAACAGTAGGGGCTATGTATTCTTCCTGAGCACGCTCATCCACAGACTTCCTCACGAAAACACGTCTTCGTGAACCGAAAATCTCGAATTTGGATTCATCGGTCCACGATACTTTATATTTTAATTCATTGCATTTGTAACAGTTCTCTGGTCTTCTATGGTCTAATTTTGGTGATCGCGTGCCCACTTTAAACGTTTTTGCTTGTTGTGCTTGCAGTTCGTCCATGAGGACCTTCTTTTAATCGCCGTTTAACTGTGGAAACACTTATGGGTTTTCGACGCTGTCTTTTCTGCTGTGATTTCTGGGACTGTTTTTCGTCTATTTCTCTTGTTTGTTACCACCATTGCAAGATCTTCTGCTGAGGTCGTTGCCCTTGGTCTGCCTTTTCGAATTCTGCTCAACACACTTTCATATTGCGGTGTTTTTTGATTATATAACCCAGGTGGATTGATTTAATTCAAGCTCTGTGGCAATTTTGTGGTTGCTTTTGACAGTTTTATGGTATGAGATTATAAACGATCGTGATTCTACACTCAATTGTTTCCATTCAGGCATTTATAACCGATTGAATTTCTTCGAAACACACGATGTTATCAATATGAGCACCTCACAAAAGCTAACTGCAATTTCGCCAAAATACCCAAGTATAAATACTTAATAGTTTACAATAACACCCTACCTTAAAATAAATTCACAAGAATCGAAAATTTCCAAGAATTGAGAGATCTAATCCTTTAAGTGCAATTATTCTACCTTGAGTTTTATTAGGGTATTATTAGTCATTGTGAATTATAGGGTAATCGCATAATTATTTCTGAATAAGCTTTTATAGATTATAATGTTTACTATGAAACTATTTCTTACTACAGAAATAAATTGTATAATTACAACTTTTCTATAGAAACTGTAATGAAACAAGGGTGACAAAGTACTTATGAGCGATAGTGTATATATTCAGTTTTCTTATACGTACCTATTATTCAGTACACAACTGTACTTAGATTAGAACCACATACAGTTCTAATCTCTGTATTTACATATAATGTAATTTGATAATATATTAAAATTTGGTTTAGAAAACTCAAATGAGATACACGTGGCGCCCGTAATTGATAATGAAAACCTGATTTTGAAGAATGTCGCTTTATATAAAGATAGAGATTACGATATCATTATCTGTGTAAATATAATAAAGAAAGTCATGATTTTAACTAATTTCTGAATAAAGTGGAAACACCGGTTGTGATGATTATGATGCAATCTGATAAAAATACATTCTAAGTACAGTCAGCAGAAAAATAAATGTTTCAATCTGTAAACAAGTTGAAATGAAAATTTGTTCTCGATGGGCATTTATCTTGATTGTTTTCAAGCCATTGCGGATATAAATTTTTATTTGTCTATCTATATTAATTTAGTTCCATTCGAGCCTTCTAGATGAACTGAATGCACACATGTAAATATAGATGTTACTTTATGATGAAAATAAATACATATAAAAAAATTATTGTTCCCCTCCCATTTATACAGAAGCTGGTGAAGAATACTATACATAATAAAAGAATAACAAAAACAATTTCATAGGAACTATTTGTATAGTTTTTACGAAAACTTGAATCATTTTCTTATTATTTATTAATAAATATGAAATTAATATTATTCGATGTAATGTAAATTTTTAACTTTAATGTGATCTTTAATTTTTTTCTTGGTAGGCTGTAATTCCAAGGTTTTCTGGTGCCTCGTAATGTTTTCTTTTACAACGTTGGCGATATTGTTTGGGAAAAAAATATGTAATTTCTTCGAAGGCGTTGTGAACATTTCAGATTATATTAAATTTTGGCTAATTATCAGGTTAAGATAATAAACAGTCAGTCATAAACTCTATGAATGTAAAGAGAAACATAAAATGGGATATTTAATAACGGAGCTGTAAGGCCAGCTGGTTCAGTTTCATGAAAATTTAGATGAGTGTGTGTTTGGCTTTTGACGGTGAAAGTCAGATGCGAACTTATTTCTGTGCGGGTTTTGCTGTGAATCTAGGTGCGACACTATGATTAATTATTTGCTGTTCACGACAACTTAGTTGTCGAAATACGTATACAGAAAATAAAAATTATTGTGGAGAGGGGTTTTATTAACCTTTAGTGATTATCTCTATGACTTTCAAAATCATTAAGTGTGAACATCCGATCATGATAAAATATCTTTTCATTGTCAGACATAAATTTGTAAGAAATTCGGCAATTCTATTCCTAGTATCATGCATTTGTAAAAAAAATAGTATTCTATACATTGGCTTAGATGAATCGAAAAGTAAACACATGTCCTGTGATATACGTGAGTTAGTAAGAGAACTACACAAAAAAGAACCTTAGGCTAAATGTCCAAATTGATCAGTAAAATGCGCTTTTCAATGCGGCGAATTGCTCAGATCAGAGAACTTATATATGCGCACTAAATTCAAAGTTATGGATAAGTGCACTGAAAATAGGCATACGAATGAAATTGGATACTGGATATGGATTCTGAAAAGAAAGTCAGTTTTAAGAAAAGTCAGATATTACAGAACAGTACCATATGAAAAGCCTTTCGTTAGAGATTCCAATAGTTACCTTTTATAAAGCATTGGGGCGGATCAATAATGATGTGAATCTACGACTACAACGACGACTGGAGTGGATAGCTTAGTAGTTATTGGACATACAATAGATCGATAAATATATTTAAATATCCTGAAACAATATTTGCATAAAGACCTAAAATGTCATTGCTAGGAGATGAATAGATCTTTTAATAGGATCCGAATTATATACGAGGGAGCGTTTTTATATTCGCGGAATGGGGGACAAGGGGTGGAAATAAAAAAACCAAATTATTTTTCTTTTTCAATATATTCACCTGCAAGACGGATACATTTTCCACATCTTTCAATTAATTTATTTATACCCTCATAAAAAAATGATTTCTCTTTATCTGCAAAATACGCCAAAGCTGCCTCCTTGACTTCATCATCGGCAGTAAATTTTTTACCCCGCAGCTCTTTTTTCATTTTCGGAAACAGGTAAAAATCACTCGGGGCCAGGTCTGGGCTGTAGGGTGGGTGATTCACAATTTCGAAGCCCACCTTATGCAGGGCAGCTAACGCAACGCGGCTCTTGTGGACGGGCGCGTTGTCGTGCAAAAGCAGAACACCTTTTGTCAATTTTCCCCGTCTTTTCGCTTTAATGGCTTCTTTTAGTCGCTCTAATATTGAAGCGTAATATTCTCCGGTTATAGAAACACCTTTATCTTTATAATCAATCAACAATATTCCTTCCGAGTCCCAAAATACCGTTGCCATGAGTTTCCCAGCTGATTGTGACACTTTAAATTTCTTGGGAGGTGCTGTGCCCTTTTTATGGCACTGCATGGAGTCTTGTTTGGACTCAGGTTCATAATGATGAACCCAAGTTTCGTCTCCAGTAACAATTCCACTCAATACACCATCCTTGTCTTCATTACAGAGGTCCAAAAATGCACGCGAACACTCTACGCGCTGTTGTTTTTGCGGCGGCGTGAGCATTCTCGGCACCCATCTTGCGCTGACCTTAGACATGCCGAGATGATCGTGTAGGATTTTAAAAATTGTTGTATCGGATACTCCAACCATTTCTGCGAGTTGTTTCTTCTTTAGCCGAGCATCTTCGAGTGCAATTTGTTCAACTTTTTGGATAAGTGCTGGCGTGGTCACCTCAATGCTCCTGCCCGGCCTCGGGTCGTCTTCAAGGGATTCCCTTCCTTGTTTAAATAAACTATGCCACTTGTACACCATGGTTTTTCCTGGACAAGAATCGCCGTAAACCAATGACATCTCATTCATTATGGTCGCGACTGATTTTCCTTGCCTGGTAAGGAACTTTATAACGGCACGATATTCGATTTATTCCATATTTCACTTTTCACTCCTGATTATGTTACTTGGTTGATGATAGCTCAAAGACTAACTGTCTAATAACAATGAAACTTCGTATTTATACTAATCATGAGTCGCTGCACAGGCCACGCCCCCAATGCGCCTACTCACCCCTCTACAACCCGCTCATTCCGCGAATATAAAAACGCTCCCTCGTAGTTAGAAAATAATAAAGAATCATCGAAGAAAAAATAATTAGAAGAACGTCAATATATTTCTGCTGTTAACTTTGCAGAGAATTTAGTGAAACCCATTTCCAAGAGTCTAGCAGCTATAAGAGATTTTAAAGACGGCCAAGCAAAATATTAAATAATTTTTATATAATTTTAAAAATTGTTTTTGTTACTTGTACGAAAACTTTAGTGACATTCATGTTAGAATACTTACCATATTATCATGTAGTTTTCGATATTAACGACTTTCATATTGTCGATAGAATTTTTAACGTTGTTAAATGGAAATAGTATGCTCTATCTTAATCGGATGTTCACATTTGATTGATTTTCAACATTCATCAGGTGCATGAAAAGTTTCGTGACCGAGTCAGTGGATATATTGAAGGTTGAACAACACTAGCTTTACATGGAAATGTACGGCTTTTTGCATTTTATCAGGTGCGCAACTAAGTTCTCGCAGTTTTTCAAGAGATGGCTCCAGTAGTAAGTGCTGGTCGATTGTGACATAACTAAAACATCACGAACTAAGCTTAGACATATCGTAAACAAACCGCTTTGACACATTAGTGATTTTGTTTTTGCGTCATATAATTTTGGTTGTGTGAAAATCTCTGATTTTGTGCCAAATAATCGTCATTTGCGGGAAGTGTTGCTTTTCTTCTTTCATTCGAAGAAAACGGCGGCTGAAGTGCATCGAGAACTCCAAAAAGTTTACGGAGATGCTGCTAAGTGAAACAGCGTGCCGTGATTAATTCCGTCGCTTCAAAGACGATGATTTCGATGTTGACGACCGTTCGCGTGAAGGAAGACCAAAAACCTTCGAAGACGCTGAATTGGAGGCATTGCTCGATGAGGATTCGTGCCAAATGCACAAAGAGCTTGCTTCAGTATTCCCAGCGATTGCATGCGTTGGGAATGACTCAAAAACAAGGAACTTGGATTCCTTATGATTTGAGGCCAAGAGACGTTGAGCGTCGTTTTTTCGCCTGTGAACAACTGCTCCAGCAGCAAAAAAAAGGAAGGATTTTCTTCATCGCATCGTTACGGGTGATGAAAATGGATTCATTACAGCGACCCAAAGAGAACAAAATCATGGGGACTGCCCGGTCATGCTTCTATGTCGTCGGGTCGGCCGAATATTCACGCTGCGAAGGTTTTGCAGTGTATTTGGTGGGACCAGAACGGTGTTATTTATTATGTGCTGTTAAAACCGAACGAAACCATCACTGGGGAACGGTATCGAACTCAATTGATGCGATTGGGCCGAGCACTGCGCGAAAAGCGGCCACAATACGAGCAGAGGCACGAAAAAGTGATTCTACAGCATGACAATGCTCGGCCTCACGTTGCCAAACCCGTTGAAACCTACTTAGAAACGCTCAAATGGGAGATCCTACCCCACTCGTTATATTCCCCAGATATTGCGCCGTCCGATTATTACTTGTTCCGTTCGATGACACATGGTCTGGTTAATCAGCAGTTCCGCTCATATGAAGACATCTGAAATGGCTTGATTCGTGGATAGCCTCAAAAGACGAACAGTTCTACCGTGACGGTATTCGAGCTCTGCCAGAAGGATGGGAGAAAGTTGTCGCTAGCGATGGACAATACTTTGAATGATTCAGTCAGCGGTGATCAGATTACTATATAAAGATCATAATATTGTGGAATAATTTGGTTAGAAAAAGTGACATGCTTGGATTTAATTAAATGTAAGTAGATTTTATTGACTTCTTATATATATTGATTTAGATACAACATCTCTTTGAATGAAGATGTAACTCATAATTCCTATAATAATACCAGACAGTGGAACACACGTCAATAAAGATATTGCTAGGATATGTGTGAAGAAAAATAATTTAATTGAGGATCTTCTAACACTATTTACGTAGTAAGCGCCTTAAATTCTGGCTTAACTATGAAAGAAGAGTAAAATAGTAAGAAAATAGTAACAGAATATTTTAATTTTGAAATTTATATAGGGAAATTAAGTATTCTTCCACGACAAACTTGACGTATTCAAATACTAACATTTGGCCAAAAATTTATGGCACTTACTACAGATTTGATTTCCATATGTTTCTTACCCAAATTACAGCTGTCTTTATTGCAATGATAAATGCAAACCAGGAAGTAAATTGTCCTCCTTTAATCAATGAGAACATAGCCGTGAAAAACATTACATTTTCGCATACGATTCTGACTGCTATAAAAAGAATTTGCCATTGAAAAGTAATGTTAAATATTTCGATTAAATCGATCAACTTCAAGTACATATTAAGGATGATTTTTACTTTTGCAACTGTGATGCCTTCAATATTCTTATCACTTGCAATTCTATGAATATGAATCGATTTTAAATAATCCTTTACGCTTTTCTCCAAAATAAAATTCAGCTTTTCGATTCTTTTCTTAAGGCAAATCAAATATTTGTGCATTAAAAGCATGGCGATCATGGTGTGATAGACTTGTACGTGTTTCGGAAATGCACTTAATAGAAACCTTATTCTATATATGAAACATGATCCTATGTATAGTAGGTTAATAATTACTATTTCCATAACAAATATATAACTCTCTTCGTTTCTAATATTCATGTGACTAAGTTTTAAATCGATGTTGTCAATAGTTTCCATAAATATTTTCAACTCTTTCCATCTTAAGGTGTTTACAAAAACAGTAAGTAAATTTTCAATAGTTTGACTTGTATAAAATATGTAATCCAGAACAGGTACTTTATTCGGTAAATTATATGGATTTTTGTTGTAAATATCTATTTTACCATATATTGTCCATCCATACAAGAAAACCACAAAGATGACTACAAATATTAATTTCGCAATCGCTTAGTAAGAAAATAGTAACAGAATATTTGAATTTTGAAATTTATATAGGGAAATTAAGTATTCTTCCACGACAAACTTGACGTATTCAAATACTAACATTTGGCCAAAAATTTATGGCACTTACTACAGATTTGATTTCCATATGTTTCTTACCCAAATTACAGCTGTCTTTATTGCAATGATAAATGCAAACCAGGAAGTAAATTGTCCTCCTTTAATCAATGAGAACATAGCCGTGAAAAACATTACATGGCTTTTTGTTGTAAATATCTATTTTACCATATATTGTCCATACTTACAAGAAAACCACACAGGCGACTACAAGTATTAATTTCGCAATTGATTTTTTCCCCAAACAGTTCCTATCCAAATTCCAAAATGGTATTACATAAATGTAGGAACAAAATTTATGGAACATTTCTATAGATTCTATGTCTGTTGATTTTAGTTTGTCCCTTAAGATGTCTAGCTTAAAACATGTCATCTTTGTAGCACCGACAGTGATGTTTTAAAGAAACATTTACTTAAGTGTTCGATAATGCTGTATAATAACGAACGAACACATTAACTAGATTGATATTTTTATTGTTCTCAATACTAATAACATTGTGCAAGTTTATATTTCCTATTAATATAAGTGCAATAGATTATTTAACTAGTAGAGTCCATATGCTTTAACGTTAATATTGTACGATATACACAAAATTCAATACGTTTTGAATGGGCATATTTTATTAGTAGCATTGATAATTTTAGCGGCTTACAAATTTAAGAAAGTTTCATTCATTAATTCAAGACAACGTGGCCAGACTGTGTACGACGTTTTTTTATATATTCTAATTTTTAAATATCGTCTTTGCGCTTGTAGAAAGATCATATTTTTAATTATCGTTTTCAGATCTTTTTTACTTGTCAAATCTCTTGCGAACGGAGTCATTATCATTTTCGAAATCTTCATCGTTGAGGTCACTTCGATCTCCACCATACTCGTATTCCTGTATTTCGAAAGAGAGTAGTTCTTTGAAAACTGGCACTGGGATTTCAGATAAATGAAGCACTGGGCGGTAAGCTAGGATACCCTATTTTACATTTGTTTTCCTTGTTATATCCTGATGTTTTTACTATACAAAAGTAACAGTCACTTAAACGATCTTTAGGTTCTCGCAAATCACAGGTACATCAAATGGCGATTTATCGCTTGTTTCCTTCGTCCACATCCGAAAACTCTCGACACATTGCTTGCACAGCTTGTGATCTTGATCACAAATCTTCACTTTAAAATATACAAAATAGGCTTGTCTGACAAATGTACTGCTGTTTGTTCCTTGGGTAGGAATGTAAAACTGCCACATGTGTAACAAAACGAATCGGGGATGTTTAAGCATTCACGACACGAAATAGCAGAGGCAGACATGGTCTAATTCTTACTTTTAGACTATGTCCGATCAATATAGTAAGTAAAATAAACTAAACACTGCTAACTCCTTGTACAAAAACAAGAACTCGCACTCCACTTTGGAATGTGCTTCAACGCAAAACGTGTCACTACACATCTCATGAGAAACTGAACAGCTTAGATAAGTATGGACCTGTCACTGGTCTCCTATAAAGTAATTCACCCGCGTCTAATCGGAGAAGGTTTTCTTCAGCCAGTCGGAGAGCACTAGTTCTTCCTATGATCCTGTGGAGAGTGGTCACATTAATATAAGTTGTAGAGAAAAACTTGACGTAAAAACTAACTGGTTTCGAAATCAGCACGCCTATTTAACTTTAAAATAGCTGAAAACTTGAACTCAAGAGAAATTGCGTTAAAAGTTGTTTTCCAGTGTAATGATATAGTCGTTTCAAGGCAGTGACACACTATCAAACATAAATAAAATGAAGTAAATGCATTGAATAATACAAATAATCATTTGTATTATTCAATGCGTTGTTTACATGTATAAAAATTATAATAACCAATTAATTGATTTATGTATGACAGACGTAGTGTACTACAGAGTATAAACAGACACAAAACACAGATAACGAGATGTTTAAATGACTGAACTTTATTAATTGTTGTAATAATGAAGAAGAAACCGTAGTAACAATAATAATTTGGATGCAATTATGAATCTTTAGATACACACTGACCAAAGCACAGTAAATAATAAAAGAGACATTATCAATGTCAATGATATTTATAAAACCTTAATATCTTAAAAAATTTAAAAAATAAATTGTCTGCGTCTCCTTATCTGTACAAGCAGCCAACAAGAATTTACAAATACACATGCAGATACACCTAACGTGGGATAAAACGAAAAAGAAGATACCAGATATTGCTTTTAGAAAGCATCAACTAAAATTATTTACAATTGAATAAGTTTCTTGGGAAGTACGCAATTAAAAAAACAGTTAATTAAATTATATTAAATATTAAACAACAAATATATTTTGAACAAATGTAAGTAACCTCAAATATTTATAGATACATATATATATATATATATATATATACATATAAACTATTGTTCACGACTGGATATATGTAATTGTAAAAGATATTGCAAGTTGAAGAAAATAAATAACTTAAGAAAGGGAGCCCCTCCCCCTGAAACTTCATTAATATAACTTAAATGTTTTATTAACTTAACAGGTCGAAACTAATTTTTTGTTAAATAATATAATTTGGTGAAATAATTTTCATTTGTGTATAGTTTCAAGTACATACATTCCTTTAGCTTGACAGTCTACAAGTCTCTCTGAAATGAGACATAAATTCAGAAAAACCTATTTTAAAATACTAAAAATGCTGCTCAAAGTCAACCGCATTTTATTTCGGCAGTGAATTATTGAACAATTTATTAAAATATTAAAACGAAATTTTATGATGCATAAGTAAAAAATTATCTAAAAGTTACTTGTAATCTTTCAAATAGATTATCTTATCAAACATTACATCCCATTCGCATATATCTACGCGTATATTACATAAACATGTTGGTTCCTAGTCATCGGCTTTTTATTACTCGACAAAATATATCAAGGTCATTGTACTGTATATAAAAATTTCTCAGTGTTTGTGTAATTACTGTAGTGATCGCATATTACGATGGCATTCGTCGTAGATTTGATTGTAGGATTACTTATTTTGGTGTCCTTGTTTGCAGCTTACGTAAAATGGTTACATAGTTATTGGTTCAGGAGGAACGTTCCGTATATTGAGCCTGCATTCGGTCAAAAATATGGTATGGGATTCTTAATTAAACAAGCATACGATGAATTCAAACAACGTGGACATAAACATGGAGGCATATATCTTTTTACTAAACCGATATACATTCCTGTCGATATAAACTTGATTAAAAATATTTTGGTTAAGGACTTTTCATACTTCCCTAATCATGGACTAGGCGGTAATGAAGAAAAAGATCCTCTGTTAGCTAACCTTTTAAATTTGCAAGGAGACAAATGGAAGAACATGCGTACGAAATTGACCCCAACTTTCACGTCTGGTAGAATGAAAATGATGTTTCGAACGTTATCAGATTGTAATACTCCTATGATGGAGTACATCGATGGTTTATGCAAAAGCGGAGAAACTTTGGATGTGAAGGAAATTTTTGCTTGCTATACGACGGACACTATTGTATCTTGCGCATTTGGCTTAGAATGTAATAGCTTCAAAGATCCGAAGTTTAGAGAATACGGACGTGAAATATTCGAACCTAATCTTACGAGGCGACTCCTGCACCTATTGGGGTTTGTCAGCTCGAGATTAAGTCAACTCATCCCTTTAAAACTTGTACCAATGGAAACTGAAGTATTTTTCATTAATATAATTAAAAATATCATGGAGTATAGAAAGAGGAACGACGTCAAACGCAATGATTTCATACAATTATTTTTGGAAATGGAAGAAAAAGCAAAAACTTCAGGAGATAAAGCTTTGACAGTAAAGGAAATAGCGGCGCAAGCATTTGTTTTCTTTCTGGGTGGTTTTGAAACGTCTTCCACCACGATGGCTTTTTGTATGCATGAATTAGCTTTCAATCAGAATATGCAAGACAAGCTTAGAGAAGAAGTTAGAAATGCGTTTAGTAGAAACGATGGTGTATTGACGTACGACACTGTAACAGAAATGAAGTACATGGATCAAGTAATCAATGGTAAGTTGTGACAATTTACTGCTAATCTATTATTATTTACTTATTAGACTACGTTTTTGACTGAACAGCAGTTTTGTGAAGTACACTTAATTTGAAAATATTAAACTTATTTTAAGATCTAGAGAAATATCATTAATTTTGAGTTTTACCTTTGTTAAATAATTGCATAATATTGCTTATGTATTCTTATTTTTGTTCGTTGGCCCAAAATGTTTTCAGCATTTTTTAAGTTCGTTTGTAATTGTATATGCACACTAATAGAAACAATGCATTAAGTCAATATCAAAAGTATTCAATCAGCTACCATTTATACTCGTAGCCACATATTGGCAATGTACAGAGCCTGTTTACTAAACGTTTAAAAAATGTTAAAGTAAAACACGACAGGAACTAATACTGTTGAGTCAAATAAAGTAGTATTTTGAGTAAATGCAACGCATTGTTACTTCAACATATTGGGTTGGCAACTAAGTACTTTCGGTTTTTACTGATAGAGAACGTTGCTTTATTTTTTGTATAACGTATGTTAGTGCTGTACTTTATCGTTTGTCGCGTGATACTAGTCACATTGACGTAACTTCAGAAGCAAGTAGTGTGTGATTTTTATTAAAGTTATTAGTTGTGGGTTAATTTTAAATGGAGTGCAGAAACGAACATTTTCGACATATTTTACTATTTTATTTCCGTAAAGGAAAGAAAGCTGCTGCGGCTCACAAAAAGATATGTGAAGTTTATGGTGCTAATTGCTTAACAGAGCGCACGTGTCAGAATTGGTATAAAAAATTCCGATCTGGAGATTTTTCCCTCAAAGATGAGCAACGTTCTGGTCGTCCTATAACTGTTCGAGAGGTTGCGGAGAGGCTACATGTATCGCACACAGCAATTGAAAAACATTTAAAATGTCTTGGGCTAGTTAAGAAGCTTGATATTTGGGTACCTCACGAATTGAAAGAAATTCATTTAACACAAAGAATCAACTTTTGCGATATGCACCTTAGACGAAATCAAACCGACCCTTTCTTAAAAAGAATCATCACTGGTGATGAAAAATGGGTCCTGTACAGTAACGTAGTTCGAAAACGATCATGGAGCAAACACGGTAAACCAGCTCAAACCACATCGAAAGCTGAATTGCATCCAAAAAAGATCATGCTGTCAGTTTGGTGGGATTACATAGGTGTTGTGTTTTTTGAGCTGCTTCCAAGGAACCAAACGATCAATTCTGTTTACTGTCAACAATTAATAAAACTGGATGAAGCAATCAAAGAAAAACGGCCAGAATTGTCAAATCGGAAAGGTGTAGTTTTCCACCAAGATAATGCAAGGCCTCACACATTTTTGGCAACTCGTGGGAAACTATTGGAGGTTGGCTGAGAAGTGATGTCACATCCCCCATACAGCCCTGATCTAGCACCATCTGATTACCATTTATTTCGAAGTTTGCAGAATTCTTTGAATGGTAAAACTTTCACAAATGACGATGACCTTCACTCGCACCTGGTTCACTTTTTTGCTGATAAGGACCAGAAATTTTATGAGCGCGGAATCATGCAGCTGAAAGAAAGATGCCAAAAGGTCATTGAGCAAAATGGACAATATATAATTGATTAAAAACTATTCTTTGTTTAAAAAAAAGTGTTTTATTTTATACTACAAAACCGAAAGTACTTAGTTGCCAACCCAATATTTATGTCTTGAATGAATTCAGTTCGATGTTTAAAATGAAATTAGAACTCGAATCTTCTTTCATACAACGAAGGAAGTGGACTTATTAGAGTAATAAAATAATAATTAAATATTTAATGTAATGAGAGAAGTGTATATTCATTTCTCAGCATGTTCATTCATACCAAATAGGTGACAAAATTCGCGCCATGAAATGTAGAAATTGTTGATGAGGGAGTCATTGAAACTAATTCTTTTGTGATAGTGAATTATGATTTCTCTCTCTCTTTCTTTATATGTATATTGTTATAAATAAGTATCGAGTTTGTATGTTCTATTTATTAAATGTTTATTTATACATAAGCCTCACGTTGGCTCGTCAAAATTGTTATACGAGGTCTGATCAAAAAATAACCGTTATTTTCAAATTTCGTGAGTTATGTATGTTCGATTTTCGCATTTTTTTCTATTATGTTGGTACACATGTCTGTTATATATGTTGGCAATATCAGCCATTTTGGATTGTCAGTTTGTTTTTGACAGATAAAAAGGTTAGTCGTGTTTTGGTGTGCTCTTCGATTTTTTACTATTCGAAAAAAAGGATCAAAGAATATGTATTAAATTTTGCGTTAAAAACGGAATAAAGTTCTCCAAGGCACTTGAAATGTTGACTGTAGCATTCGGCGAGTCCACTTTGTCTCAAAAAAGTGTTTATAAGTGGTACAAGCGCTTTACAGAAGGCCGAGAAAAAGCACGCCAAGTTCGATCAAATGTGAAGGTTTTACTCACTATTTTCTTCGATTATAATGGCGTGGTGCATCATGAGTTCTTGCCAACAGGTCGTACGGTTAATAAGGAATACTACAAGGAAGTT
Organism: Dermolepida albohirtum; assembly: GCA_031893035.1. Classification (NCBI taxonomy): domain Eukaryota; kingdom Metazoa; phylum Arthropoda; class Insecta; order Coleoptera; family Scarabaeidae; genus Dermolepida; species Dermolepida albohirtum. Next base: position 60,759 of record JAVIWB010004819.1, on the reverse strand, counting down.
ATGCAACGTTTGCGTGAAGCAATACGGCTCAAACGATCGGAATTGTGGAAAAAACAATCGCCATGATAACGCACCAGCTCACACACGATGCTTGTGCGTGAGTTTTTGGCTAAAAACAAAACCGTTATCATGCCTCAACCACCGTATTCACCGGACTTGGCCACCGCTGACTTTTTCCTCTTCCCAAAACTGAAGACACCGATGAAAGGAGCGTTTCGCTACGATTGAGGAGATAAAAGAAAAATCGAAACAGGAGCTGTTGGCGATACCAAAAAGCGCGTTTCAGAAGTATTTCGAGGATTGGAAAAAACGCTGACATAAGTGTACTATATCTGACGGGGATTACTTTGATCGATTTGGTAGCTCAACCTGAAACGTCTTTGTACTGTAATCACGGAATTGCACTTCGCAAACTCGAGAACACAAAATGATCTGCCATTTTAAACATATAATGGTTACCAAGAAAAATAGGAGACAACTGACATCTAGCGGCTATTAAATAAATTATACTATGTATTCGTTTCTCCAATAGCCGAGCTGAGGCGCAGCGATCGATAGTTTGGACAAAATAATACTTCGTAATACGTATATTCTTTCTGAAACACTTCTTATTTATTTAAATTATTTTCTTATGTCGGTTTGTGGTACTTTTACAATTATTATCTTATATATATATATATATATATATATATATATATATATATATATATAGGTAAGTTGCTTATGTAAACATAATCTCAAAAATTGTCACCCTGTGTATGTCTGATTGTCATAAAACTTTTAATTTTCTTTAGCTAACTGTTCACTACACCAGTGAATTACAAAGAATCTCTTATCACCACGTTTCGGTCTTTTATACAAAAACACAGAAACGTCCCGAAAATTGTTATCGCCTAGGGATACTATACAAATTGATAATTGCTATCTAAACCTTTTTATATTTTAATTAAAAGGTACTTTATTTCTTTTGGATTGAAAAATTGATACAATTTTCTTATTCTGCGTTCACTTCTAATTTTCACAAATTAAATCTCATATAAATACGCATGAATTTAGAATTTAATTTGCTATGTGAAAAATACTTATTCGTATGATAGTTCTATGTTTTTTTTAATTGTATACATATACTACTGCTGTAAAACTAAATCATATTCATAACATAAAAAAATTCTTCCTAAATTTCTTATCGATAAATGTGCAATACTTTCCTTTTAACATACTGCTATTGTATTTCTAATTTGATTTTACCTATATTTGCTTTTAAGTCTTTCTAATTACCACATTGTTTATTGTTTATATTAATTATTATGAATAACAAAGTAACACTTATGTATAAAGTGCAATATTTATATAGAAATACATGAAAATTGTCAACTTAAAACCATCTGTGGATATTTTTTCAAGTAGATACTAGATATGTTTAATAGTAGGGAAAGATATAAAAACTGAAAGTGAGTACTTGGATTTATAAGTAACTTTAACATAACAAAATTAATTCTGGAACGTAATCGTATATGAATAAGTAATGCTTATAAAGATAACATTTATAAATTAAATATTCCTCCCATAACAATCATCAAACAAGCTCCATAACAGTATATATACCTAGTCCTGCCATAAATACTGATATAAAGGTTTTTAAGAACAAAAAGAAAACTGCATGTTGGATTTAAATTATTTTTTGATAGTTTATTTTGGCAATATTAAGCTACAAAATACAATGCAAATTACTCGAAATGGCCGCCATTTGCCTTAATACAACGCCGAAGTCTGCAGGGCCACTCATCAATCGCTGTACGGATGATATCCATGGAAAAATTGTCGACTGCTTCTGTTAACGCTTGCTTCAATGATTCCAGGATGCGATGGGGTCTTCTACAGACCATGCCCTCTAATATTGACCACAGTTTGTAGTCGAGCGGATTTAGGTCTGGGCTTGCTGACGGCCAATAGTCAGTACTAATAAACTCAGGTACATGATTTTCAAGCCATTGCTGAGTTGTTTTGGCCTTGTGCGCAGAGTCTTGTTGGAATATCCATCGTTGGTTTTGGAACATGGTGTAGTTCAGGGGCTTCACTACATTGCTTAAAATGTCTCGTTGATAGTTTTTGGCCGCTGTTTTAACACCTTTTTCACAAAAATGCAAGGAACTGACACCGTCATAGGATACTCCCCACCAAACCATTACTGAAGCAGGAAAATGACCTCGCTGAATCCTTGGCACCACTTCACTGGCTTCCTTGGAGGACCGTGCATACACCCTATCATTCTGCTTGTTAAAAGTTTCTTCCACGGTAAAAATTTTTTAATCAGAAAACAGAATTTTCTTGTAACGCGCTTTGCCGTACAACGATATCAGGTGTCTGCATTTTTTCTTCCTATTCTTTTTTAATTCAACGTTAAGGCGCTGTCCTGTTTGTCGTTTGAAATCTCTAAGTCCTAGGTCTTGTTTAATGACACGGCTCATGGTTCTCGGAGCAATACTCATTTAACGAGCCATGATTTTCTGTTTGCGGACAGGATGTCTATCGATGCGGGACCTCACAGCATTGATGGCCTGTGGTGTACGAACTATGCGAGGCCTGCCAGATCTTTTACGATCGATTACATTTCCAGTATCAATGAATAACTTAACAGAGTACGATACACAAACACACGCGTAGTATTTAACGGTTTCAATAAATCAAAAATACGGGCTCTTTCTATTCCACACTTATGAAATGCAATAACCGCAATACGGCTCTCTTTATCCGACCATTCCATAATGACGACTCACGCTATAGTGAAATTGTTCGGCACTTTTGTAAAGCATATATCAAATGTCAGAACTGCCAACATAAAATTTTTGTGCTTATCATCTGCAAAAAGGTGCGTTTACACTTGTATCAATACTTATGGCAGGACTAGGTATATATATATATATATATATATATATATATATATATATATATATATATTTGTGTGTGTGTGTGTATAGAGGGAGAGAGAGTGACAGAGAGAGAGACAGGTCAAAATTCACTATCACAAAAAAATAGTTTCCATAACCCTGACATCCACCAGTTTCTAAATTTTATGGTATGTCATCTATTTGGTTGGATGAGTTTTATAGTAAATTTTATTGTTCGTGGACCTTTCGACACAAGCCATTATTTATACATTTATCTGGAAACAAACATATATTTATACAAGTAATTTATTGTATAAAAAATATAAGTAAAGGATATTAGTTCAATACTTTAAACATTAATGTAATATTTTCAGAAACTTTAAGAAAATATCCACCATTCACTTTTATAACCAGGATAAATTCCGCTGAATATACAGTTCCTGATACAGACGTAACTTTAGAAAAGGAGACGGTAGTGTTCATTAGTACTTTAGGAATACATAGAGACGAGGAATTTTATCCAAATCCCGATAAGTTCGATCCCGAAAGATTTAATGAAGAAAATAGAAGGAAAAGAAATGCATCCACTTTCTTGTCGTTTGGCGAGGGTCCGAGGGCATGTATCGGAACGCGGTTTGGGATGATGCAAACTAAAATAGGTGTGGCGACCCTTCTGAATAATTATAGATTTTTCCCGGCTAAAGGTGAAGATTATAATTTTGAAATTGATCAAGAATCGCATATATTAAGCAAGAAAGGAACAATAAGATTAATAGCAGAGAAATTAAGCAATTGAATAATGGGCTGTCTTTGTATTATTTAATGCCTTATATTATATGCTTGATGAAGAAATAAATATATTTTTTAATGATTTAAGGTTGATATATAACCCCTTTCCGCATTAATTTTTGTATTACGTATTTCGACAACTAAGTTGTCGAAATACGAATACAGAATACGAACATTACTGTAGAAAAGGTTTTTATTTATATCTTTGATTAATTTAATCAACCACAAATTTGTCTTCAATAATGTGTGTATATTTTAAAAATTATTCTTCATTATGTTGGAAAATATAGTGAAATATACATAACATGAAATATTGTAATTTGTGCTATTTGTTCTGTTACATATCAACACCCATTTCTAGATACCAAGCTATTTTTATATTGAGAAAGGTTTTTAAAAACAAAAGCAAGACTGTTTAGTATTCGTCGGATTTATGTTATATTCCAAAAACTTATTTTTACGTTTCAATAAATATTAACAAGTAGACCAACCCTAGCAATTGTATTTTAGCCTTTTTCTAACTTTATTATTTGAAAAACAAAAATCAAATCTTAAATATACGTTTACATTCAAATAATAATACTTGAATAACATTTAATTTATATAAATTAAAAATTTTAAAACAAAATACATTTCTGCATATTAGAAGTTCCCGTGGACAATTCAATACGCTCACTAAATGATGTCTTGAAGTTGGAACCACGAAAGTTTGCCGGTGCATCAATAACGCTGCAAAATACGTAAATATAGCGGCATTTGTCTAATTCATCAGTAGTCAAATGTATTGAAAAAAGAAAGGGCGCAAACGTAACATTATATACGACATGTTTAAAGATCGTACGTACTTTCCATAAAGAAATGCATGTAGTACATTTTTAGGACACATGTATCAGTCTGACACTACATATGCATAATGCTCCTATGCATACCTAATCTTACGTTCAATAAAAATATCGTTAAAATATTTATTAGCCTTTTATGCATTTGGTAAACTGGACACGCAGTTAGTACTACATTTGGGCGTCACATAGGTTCTAGTTGTTAAACGTGATATGTAAAAATAAATTGATTTCAATAATACAGGAGAGTCATAGTTGTTATGCACCAAGCTATACATGAAATTAGTGCTTATTTTCCCGGTAAGTATCCATGGGTATTAGGTCAATAAGAAAGATTGATCATAGTTTCTCTCGGAATAAATACCTTTCATTATGAAACTAGGAAACTTCAACAAACGTTGCTGACTATTCTCCATTGTGAGCTTTTAGCAGATGTATAGTGAATGTCAAATAATAGATGCATACTCTAGTTTGCTGCGCACTAGTGAGAAATACAAAAATTTTGTGTAGTAGTGATCTAGAAAGTACTTGAAATTACGTAATATAGAGCCAAGGTTAGCTGAAGTAGACATACAAGTATACGAGCTTTAAAATTTAATTTGCGTTTATGCAATCGTTTAACTTGTAATTTCGTTTTTGCGAGAATACTCGTCAATACTGCATTCAAAATCAATTTGATTCAGTTGGTACCAGTTCCATATAATATCAATATTTCTCATTAAAAGGAATATGTCCAATCAGTCATCAATGAGACAATATATTGGGTCTGGGAAAAAGTTCGTGGCGTTTTTTCAGTAAAATTCAACTGGTCCCCGCATGGCGCGTGGACGAATTCATTTAAACCGAATATGCTCCATTATTATCGACAATGTTTCGCCTTTTTTTGGTAGATCCATGATCCCATCGGTGAAAAACTTCTGTGGTTTCTGGTCGAAAAACTGAATCAAGTAGTTTTCACAGGCTTCTTTTGAAACCAACTTAATTCCATTGAGAGAGTTCTGCAGAGATCGAAACAGATGATAGTCAGAGGGTGCTATATCCGGACTGTAAGGTGGGTGCATCAAAACTTCCCAACCAAACTCTCTCAATTTTTGACGGGTCATCAAAGAAGTGTGTGGTCGGGCGTTGTCATGATGGAACACCTTTCCTGTTAATCAATTCGGGCCGTTTTATTTAAATCGCCTGGCGTAAACTCTCTAGTTGTGCACAGTAGAGTTGAGAATCAATCGTCTGACCAGTTGGAAGTAGCTCGTAGTGGACGATTCCCCTCCAGTCCCACCATACACACAGCATCACTTTTTTTGGCGTCAATGTTGGCTTAGCGAACGCTTGTGACGGCTCACCATCCTTTATCCACGATCTTTTACGCTTCCGATTATCGTACGTAATCCATTTTTCATCTCCGGTTATTAAACGTTTCAGAAACGGCTCGATTTCATTCCGTTTCAGCAGCGCATCGCAGATGTTAATTCGGTCCATCATGTTTTTCACGCTCAACTCATGAGGAACCCATACGTCAAGCTTTTTTTTGTAACCAGCTTTGTGTAAATGGTTCAAAACAGTTTTGTGGTCAATGCCTAGCTCCATGCCAATATCGACACTGCTGTTATGCTTATCTTGTTGGACTTTTTCAAGAATTTCATCAGATTTTTCAGTGATTGGACGACCGGAGCGTGACTCATCTTTCACATTGAAATTTCCAGAACGAAAGCGAGCGAACCATTTCCGCGCAACAGATTTCGATAAAGTACCTTCACCGTACACAGCACAAATTTTATCACAAGCCTGCGCAGCGTTCTTCCCCTTATCATAATAATATTGCAGAATATAGCGAAATTTCTCATTATTCTTCTCCATTTTCAAGTGCGAATAACTTTCCAACCACTGCACCGATTACAATGTTTCTACGCTCAAACTAACGTTCGGAAGGTCATCAAAAAAACGAGCCGTCGGTGGTGTCGCTGTGACTTGTTGTTCTTTAGTTATCGGCAACCAATGCCATCTATCGGGAAAAACGCCACTAACTTTTTCCCAGACCCAATACTTTTAAATAGTCAGTTGACGTCAGTAGTAAGTAGATCAAAGAGTCAAGCAAATCGTTTATGAACAACAGAAACCTTATAGGACCCTGAAGGCACACCAGATGCAGCAATCAATTCAAATAATTGAAACTTATTATTAACACGACTAGGACAAGTAGATTTAAGAATATAATAATTTACAAAGTATCACATAAGCTCAGTTGAAGGAAGAATGCTGGGAATTAATACGCACCTACGAAAATGTAACTGTACAACTGAATAAGGTATACGATACTATTGTTAACGAATGGATAAAATTACATATTAAATAAGAGCAATCATATTTACAAAGGACAATCATAATGCATAATTAGTATTATATAGAGGTTTTACGTTGTATTAAAGATAGTTCGTATTAGTTTGATAACGATTTAGAGAAACCATTAAATTATTAAAATTTATCGTCGCAACTTCGATATCTATTGTTGGATCAGAACGACAACTTTCTAAATTTAAAGCGTTTAAAAATATATTTGGGAAATATCCGTTTCTTTTACGAAAAATTTTTAGAAGATTTTATTTCCCAAATAAATAGAAGGCCTGGGTTTGTGTATAAATTGATTCTTATTTTGTTGCTTTTAGGTTTGAACTTTATTATAGGTTTATTATTTTGTATTTAAACACTCCACCTTCTCTGTTTATAGCATCTTCATTGGAATATATTATACAGGAGAGTTTCTTTTTTAATGTTTTTTACATAGTTTTTCTTTCGTTAAACGCTAAGAGCTTTACAAGATTATAATTATGAGCTGCCACTGGCAACCGGACAATTTTCACGTTGTTGAAAAACCAGGTAACATTGTTAAGCAGAAAGTTTTATTACACGACAATGCTTGACCTTGTACGGCAAAATTAACCTACGACAAGATATTTAAATCTCATTATATTAATCTAAAAATTGATAGTTGTAAAAGTTATCTTTTATTTACATAAGAACATTATAACTAAGTGTATTTTTAACTTTATCGAAATATTTATTTTTTTAATTACCACTTTACATGTATAATAATATAAATGTATTGTGAACTCAGTTTATCCATCAATATGATTTACATATGTATGTACATCTTAAGTGACGTAAATATGCTCTCTCGACGAAGCCTTATCATTCTTAATTGTTGGCAATACTAAATATCCTATTGTTATCTACCAACTGTAGTTTTAGGATATACAATTATGCAGGTAGTCAGTATTATATAACAAAGTTGTAAGTATGTGTAATATTAGATTCTCGGGCTTTCCGCGACCTTGTACAGAAATTCTCGAAAGAATGGGCGTCTCGACGTTTCGATGACATCTCAACATCTTCTTCAGGAGTTGCTTCGTAGCGAGGCGTCAACCTGAAACTGAACAGGTTGACGTTATATGTAATGGATGTTTTTTAAGCTGCATGAGAACTATCGATATCGATAACTATGGTTTGATAGCTGATAATGTCAAACTGTGTTGACATTTCTGTTCAGTAAAGTTTGGCAAGTCATCATCAATCAGTCAACGCCAGAACAATGCTTCCAAATTGTGGAAATTTACTTTGAAAAAATAAATCTGTTTGCGTAGTTCATAGAGAACTTCGTCCATTTTACGGTCAACATAATCGGCCTAGTGAGCAAGCAATTGGTGCAATTATTGATCGTTTTCGCATTAATTTTATTCTTCTTGATTGAAAACCATCAACAAGGTAAAGAAATGTACGTACCGAAGAGAATACTGGTGCTGTAGCGCGAAGTATTGAAGAAGACGCCGAAATGTCGATTCGTCGTCCTTCTCAACCTGTTGGCCTTTATACTTCGACTATGTGGAAAATTTTACGTAAGGATCTTGGCTTACGTGCCTATAAAATACAGCTCGTGCGAGAATTGAAGCCAAACGACCATTGTTTGCGTCACATTTTTGCTGATTGGGCTCATTTAAAACTGGCCGAAGATGAGCATTTTTATCAAAGAGTTGTGTTTAGTGGTGAAGCTTATTTCTAGTTAAATGGCTACGTCGGTAAACAAAATTGCCGCATTTGGAGCGAAGATAATCCTCAAGCCGTTAACAAATCACCATTACATTCATTAAAATTGACTGTTTGATGCGGTTTATACGTTGGCGGCATCATCGGTCCTTATTTCTTTAGAAATGAGGAAGGAGCTGCCGTTATATCGACGACATTTGGTTCCAACAGAATGGCACAACTTGCCATACAGCGCGCTTAACAATTCATTTATTGCAAAATCATTTTGGTGACAACTTTATTTCCAGAAGTGATCCTGATCACTGGCCCCCTCGTTCGTGCGATTTAACGCCTCTGGATTACTTTTTATGGGGCTATGTTAAGTCATTGGTTTATGCCGACAAACCAGCAACTCTTGAAGCATTGGAAGCCAATATTCAAGCCACCATTGACGTCATACGGCCAGATTTATTGGAAAAAATAGTCAAAAATTGGACTGATCGAATGGACCATGTAACTCGTAGACGCGGCGGACATATGCCGGAAATCATATTTAAAAAATAAATGCCATGAAATTATCTACCAGATTATAATAAAAAAATTTTATTCCAACAATATTTCTGTCTCGTATTATCATTTTAAGTTCTCAAGCTCTTAAAAGAACACCCGTTTTATATATATACAGACTTGTTCATTCTAGAATTAGATATGCGCTGTCCACAAGTGGAAAGAGTGCAGTTAGGTTAAAGCGCGCGAGAAAGGAGGATAGAATATCTCTCACTGGCAGTTTCGTTTTCTCCCACTTTTGTATTGCAAACAACTTCCCCTACTTTCTCGCGTGTTGAAAATGTTTTTAATTTTTAGAATTTTCTATTTCATTTATTTCAAGAATATTTTATTAGTTTCACGCCAAACGGCAAAACATTTCAAGAAAATAGCCATGTTGCATTTTATTAAAAGATTCAAATAAAATGCATCAAATAATTTATACAATTCAAAAATGTAGGTACGTATTGTCAATGCATAATAATTTACAGCCCCGACCTACACACATCATGTCGCTGGTGAAGACTGATTTCAGACATTCTCACGCGTAACACGCGAGAAAGTAGGGAAAGTTGTTTGCAAAGCTTCGCTTTTCAGTTGCGCTTTAGCATGGAGTCTCAACTCCTCCATTAAACCATGTACGATATGACAGTACACAAATCCACCGTCACTTCGAAAGTATTACAGAAGTGCACTTTCTCTTAATCGAAAATAAGATACTTTAGTTCCTTCTTCAAACAAGTATTGCAGAAGTACACTTTCTCTTGATCGAAAATAAGATACCTCAGTTCCTTCTTCAAACAAGTTTTTCTCGTGCTTGCTTAGAGTTCTGAAGTTTTTGGATAGTCCCAAATCTCGTGCCAAATCATTTTACTCATACTGATCAAATCCCTTGCGAACGGAGTTATCTTCTTTTTCGAAATCTTCGTCGTTGGCGTCACTTCGATCTTAACAATACTCGTATTCCCGTATTTCAAAAGAGCGTAGTTCTTTGAAAACTTGGATTTCAACTACATGAAGCATTGTACGTATAGCTGATGGTAAGCTAGGATACTCTATTTTACATTTGTTTTTCTTGTTATATCCTGACGTTTTCACTATAAAAAAGTAACAGTCACTTGAATGATTTCTGGGCTTTTGTAAATTATAGGTATACCCAATGGTAATTTATCGCGTGTTCTCTTTGTCCACATCCGAAAACACATTGCTTGCACACCTTCTGAGGGGCCCATCGATTGATCATGACCAACAATTTTTTTTTCTTGAATTCGCTTGATTTACCAGGCATGCCACTGCACGTTCTTACATTGAAAATTGGCGTACCCATCATTCTTCCCCGAAACATAAATCCACCACGACTTTGCAACGGAACCAGACTCTCAGTCAAGAAAATAATGAACAATGTTATCGAGGCAACAGTTTTGACTGGAAAATTCAAAGGTGAAGACGTACTGTTGCCACGTATCCCAATGATCCCGACAGATATGCCATTCGAATTCAAACGTTTGCAGTTCCCGGTACGACTCGCTTTCACAATGACTATCAACAAAGCACAAGGACAATCGTTGTAAGTGTGAGGATTAAATTTGGAGAATCCATGTTTCTCACATGGGCAGCTCTATGTGGCCTGCTCACGCGTCGGAAAACCTTCTGATTTATTCGTTTACGCACCAGATGGAAAAACAAGAAATATTGTGTATCCCACAGCACTTCAATAAATATCGAATTGAAACGAAACGCTGCAATGTCACAATTTTTTCAAAATGAACACAATCAATAAAATGACTCAAAATGAATTGAATATTTGTGTAATGCCTTTCCTTCAAATTTATTTTAGTTGGTGGCGTAGCAACACGCGCAGGGTACAGCTAGTATATATACATTTAAACTATTGTTCGCGTTTGGAAATATATAATTGTAAAAGGTATTGCAGGTTGAAGACAATAAATAACCTAAAAAAGGGGGCCCCTCCCCTGAAACATCATTAATATAACTTAAATGTTTTAACAGTCGAAAATAATTTTTTGTTAATTAATATAATTTAGTGGAATAATTTTCATTTTTGTATAGTTTCAAGTATATATATTCTTTTTAGCTCTACAGTCTATAAGTCTCTCTGAAATGAGGCATAAATTCAGAAAAAACCTGTTTTAAAATACTAAAAATACTGCTCAAAGTCAACCGCATTTTATTTCGGCAGCGAATTATTGAAAAATTTATTAAAATATTAAAACGAAATTTTATGACGTATAAGTAAAAATTTATCTAAAAGTTACTTGTAATCTTTCAAATAGATTATCTTATCAAACAATACATTCCATTCGCATATGTATATCACCGTGTATATTACATAAAAATATTGGTTCCTAGTCACCGGCTTTCATTACTCGACAAAATATACCAAGGTCGTTGTACTGTATATAAAAATTTCTCAGTGTTTGTGTAATTACTGTAGTGATCGCATATTGTAATGGCATTCGTCGTAGATTTGATTGTAGGATTTCTTATTTTGGTGTCCTTGTTTGCAGCTTACGTAAAATGATTACATAGTTATTGGCTCAGGAGAAACGTTCCGTATATTGAGCCTACATTCGGTCAAAAATATGGTATGGGATTCTTAGTTAAACAAGCATACGATGAATTGAAACAACGTGGACATAAACATGGACGCATATATCTTTTTACTAAACCGATATACATTCCTGTCGATATAAACTTGATTAAAAATATTTTGGTTAAGGACTTTTCATACTTCCCTAATCATGGACTAGGCGGTAATGAAGAAAAAGATCCTCTGTTAGTGAACCTTTTAAATTTACAAGGAGACAAATGGAAGAACATGCGTACAAAATTGACTTCAACTTTCACATCTGGTAGAATGAAAATGATATTTCAAACGTTATCAGATTGCACTACTCCTATGATGGAGTACATCGATGGTATATGCAAAAGCGGAGAAACTTTGGATGCGAAGGAAATTTTTGCCTGCTATACGACGGACACTATTGTATCTTGCGCATTTGGCTTAGAATGTAATAGCTTCAAAGATCCGAAGTTTAGAGTATATGGATGTGAAATATTCGAACCTAATCTTACGAGGCGACTCCAGCTCCTATTGGGGTCTGTTAGTTCGAGATTAGGTCAACTCATCCCTTTAAAACTTGTACCCACGGAAACTGATGTATTTTTCATTAATATAATTAAAAATATCATCGACTATAGAAAGAAGAACAAAGCTGAACGCAATGATTTCATACAAATATTTTTGGAAATGGAAGAAAAAGCAAAAATTTCAGGAGATAAAGCTTTGACAGTAAAGGAAATAGCGGCGCAAGCATTTGTTTTCTTTCTGGGTGGTTTTGAAACGTCTTCCACCACGATGGCTTTTTGTATGCATGAATTAGCTTTCAATCAGAATATGCAAGACAAGCTTAGAGAAGAAGTTAGAAATGCATTTAGTAGAAATGATGGTGTATTGACGTACGACACTGTAATAGAAATGAAGTACATGGATCAAGTAATCAATGGTAAGTTGGGACAATTTACTGCTAATCTATTATTATTTACTTATTAGATTATGTTTTTGACTGAACAGCAGTTTTGTGAGGTACGCTTAATTTGAAAATATTAAACATATTTTAAGATCTAGAGAAATATCATTGATTTTGAGTTTTACCTTTGTTAAATAATTGCATAACATTGCTTATGTGTTTCTATTATAATTTCTTACGACAAAACATTTTGTTAGCCCAAAATGTATTCAGCATTTTTTAAGTTCGTTTGTGATCGTATATACACACAGATATTAACAATGCATTAAGTCAATACGAAAAGTATTCAATCAGTTACCATTTATAACCACATATTGGCAATGCACAGGGCATGTTTATGTACCAATCATTTAAAAAATGTTAAAGTAAAACACCATAAGAACTAATACTGTGAGTCAAACAAAACAGTATTTTCAATAAATGCAACGCATTGTTATTTCAACATACTCATGTCTTGAATGAAAGCATTTCGGTGTCTAAAATAAAATTAGAACTAGAATCTTCTCGAAATCTAGAGCAACAAAATAATAATTGAATATTTCATGTAATGAGAGAAGTGTATGTTCATTTCTCAGATAGAAATGGAAGCACTTATTTCACTTTAATCGCCATTCAACAGTATATCTATGCACTAAGCAAATAACATTGCATGCAAATAAACACCGCTTAATTGCCGAAGAAGGCGAATTATTCAAATCTAGTACTAAATCAGGCAGTCTGATAATCTGACTTTGAAAGAAATTGCCATTGTCAATAAGCTATACGCTTCTGGTATCCTGGTTAGTATTAATATCGAAACCATATATTATATACGTAAATAGTACATATAATAATATAATTATATTATTTCACTTTAATCGCCATTCAACAGTATATCTATGCACTAAGCAAATAACATTGCATGCAAATAAACACCGCTTAATTGCCGAAGAAGGCGAATTATTCAAATCTAGTACTAAATCAGGCAGTAAAAGAAATTGCCATTGTCAATAAGCTACACCATATATTATATACGTAAATAGTACATATACATAATAATATAATACGTAAATAGTACATATACGAGTAGGTACATAATATTCGTTTCTCTACTAACACTAATTAGGACACCAGAAACTATCTTTTTCATTCTCTGTATTATACATACATACATACATACATACATATATATATATATATATATATATATATATAATACAAAATAGTCAATTCGTCAATTAGTCTATTTTTCGGATAGAAGAAAAAGCACTTATTTAAAAATATTATAAGTAAACACAACGCTTTGTCTCATCTTGAAATTCTCATAATTGAATTCAATGAAGATTTATGATTTTTTTAATTGAGGTAAAATAATTTGACAGTTTTTAAGTGTTTTCCTTATATATCATTTTATGTTTATTTAGCTATTGGTTAATTCAACTCCACCACCTCAAATTGATCCGATTTGCCGCGAACAATTTGACTGGTGGTATAGAAAGGCCCATCGCGGTGATGAAAGAATACTTTTCATAGAAATATCTTAGTTTTCTTCAAGAAAGGGCTACTATAAAAGGCTTGTTGAATTACCATGTGTATTCAATAACATAATGGCGAATCGTAACAAATTATCGCTTGATATTGGCGTTCTCTCATATTCTTTGCAACAATTTAAAATTCGCTGTTGTCTAACATAGTTGACTATCTAAACTAAAGGTGTCTCGCCTGTTATCCTAAATGGAATACCATGCCTTCAATAGAATTGATATTTAGACTAGGCTATGATTTTAAAATAAATTTGGCGACTGTAACGTGCTTTACAAATTATATGCAACCAAGTATACACACTTCTGAGGTTACTTGCAATAAATGATTGTTTCAAATGCTAACAATTCTATGGAAAAACAGTACTGTAGCAGACAGATTTTTTTTAACTAATTTTTGTATAAATTACACTATAGTATTAAGTAACATTGTATTAATGAGTAATTTTCAAAAGGCTGCGTATTATTTTATTACAATTTAAAATTGGATATTTTTCAATGCTTTGTTCATGTGAGGGATTTCATATATTGCCAAATTTACTTGCAAAAAGGGGTATATTTTGAATTATATTGTTTTTGGAAACACATATTTTTAAACAAATAACTGTAAAACTCGGTACGGCTCTGATAAATGACAAAATCGCGTAGCATAAAGAACATTACTATAAACCTTCAACATACCAAATAGGTGACAAAATTCATGCCATATATATTATTACCTCCTAGCTTGGTATATATATTGGGTCTGGGAAAAAGTTCGTGGCGTTTTTTCAGTAAAATTCAACTGGTCCCCGCATGGCGCGTGGACGAATTCATTTAAACCGAATATGCTCCATTATTATCGACAATGTTTCGCCATTTTTTGGTAGATCCATGATCCCATCAGTGAAAAACTTCTGTGGTTTCTGGTCGAAAAACTGAATCAAGTAGTTTTCACAGGCTTCTTTTGAAACCAACTTAATTCCATTGAGAGAGTTCTGCAGAGATCGAAACAGATGATAGTCAGAGGGTGCTATATCCGGACTGTAAGGTGGGTGCATCAAAACTTCCCAACCAAACTCTCTCAATTTTTGACGGGTCATCAAAGAAGTGTGTGGTCGGGCGTTGTCATGATGGAAGACAACACCTTTCCTATTAATCAATTCGGGCCGTTTTCTTTCAATCGCCTGGCGTAATCTCTCTAGTTGTGCACAGTAGAGTTGAGAATCAATCGTCTGACCAGTTGGAAGTAGCTCGTAGTGGACGATTCCCCTCCAGTCCCACCATACACACAGCATCACTTTTTTTGGCGTCAATGTTGGCTTAGCGAACGCTTGTGACGGCTCACCATCCTTTATCCACGATCTTTTACGCTTCCGATTATCGTACGTAATCCATTTTTCATCTCCAGTTATTAAACGTTTCAGAAACGGCTCGATTTCATTCCGTTTCAGCAGCGCATCGCAGATGTTAATTCGGTCAATCATGTTTTTCACGCTCAACTCATGAGGAACCCATACGTCAAGCTTTTTTTTGTAATCAGCTTTGTGTAAATGGTTCAAAACAGTTTTGTGGTCAATGCCTAGCTCCATGCCAATATCGACACTGCTGATATGCTTATCTTGTTGGACTTTTTCAAGAATTTCATCAGATTTTTCAGTGATTGGACGACCGGAGCGTGACTCATCTTTCACATTGAAATTTCCAGAATGAAAGCGAGCGAACCATTTCCGCGCAACAGATTTCGATAAAGTACCTTCACCGTACACAGCATAAATTTTATCACAAGCCTGCGCAGCGTTCTTCCCCTTATCATAATAATATTGCAGAATATAGCGAAATTTCTCATTATTCTTCTCCATTTTCAAGTGCGAATAACTTTCCAACCACTGCACCGATTACAATGTTTCTACGCTCAAACTAACGTTCGGAAGGTCATCTAAAAAACGAGCCCTCGGTGGTGTCGCTGTGACTTGTTGTTCTTTAGTTATCGGCAACCAATGCCATCTATCGGGAAAAACGCCACGAACTTTTTCCCAGACCCAATATATATATATATATATATATATATATATATATATACATATATATTATATGGAGGAATATATATATATATATATATATATATATATATGTTAAGGGGTTAAATGTCCCCTTAATTAATCTAAATAAATAATAAAAATATTATTTAATAGAAAATATTTATTTGCACGTGGTGGGTAATGAATTTTTTACGAGCGTGTGTTCAGCAAGCTGAAGCGCTGTAATAAATGCAAATAAGAAAAGAAATTGCATAAGTTAATAATTAATAAATGTGTACAACGAGCATCAAAAGTCCAGGACGTGTGCCATGTTAAAAGAAAGGTTACTTGTGGAAATAAAACAACAGGATTGCCCTTAAAATTTTATTCACTAATTTAATTTAATTCTTTACACTTGAGTATATTTAAATAAAGATAATTAATAAGATCGAGATCAACAGATAAAACAAAAGTAACGTAATGGAAAAGCTGTAATAAAAGTAAATCTAGAGATATACAGCTGTTTGATAAAATATAAAAAGTATTAAATTAAAATATGTATGGAACGATACGTGAGGTACTTGCTTGTGTTGTGCATATATAAATATCCTAGGCCAGGATGCTATGTATATCTTGCGGTCGTAAAATAAGCACGTGGACACTGCATTTGTGGGTAAAACTTAACTCCACAAGCTCACGGAAATAATGTGTGTAACCTTGTTCATGGCTGGAGTAGAAATCTCTTTTTTTTCTTACAAGCTGGGGCTTTTAAGAGAAGAAGCGGTATGCTGAAGGGTAGATGCTGGCCATGTTTGAACTAACCAATGAGAGAAGAGCACAAGCACGCTGGAAATTAGACGCGCCAAAAAATTAGCATAAATTAAAAGTGCGATATCAATATCAATATAAGTACCAAGAAGATAGATATCTAGACTGTATTTTGTGTAAAAAAAGAAGGATTAATCTCTAATTGCATTTAGATATCAGTACAATGAATGTGAGTTAATGGAAAGTTACTAAGACTATTCCAAGAAAAGGTTTGAAAATTTCTAGATATTTGCTTCCTAGAAAACGGCGACAATTTGTTTTACTACAGTCTGACTGTACGTGACCAAAATAAAAACATTTCGCTTCTGGATATATATAACACAAAGAATGTCTAATAAATAATAATTTATGAATTCAAAATCGTATTGTATTTAAATTAAAATAAATTAATTTGAAAACATGATATAAAAAATTATAATGTATGCGAAGCGTAACAATATATATATATATATATATATATATATATACTAGCTATACCCTGCGCGCGTTGCTACGCCATCAACTAAAATAAATTTGAAGGAAAGACATTACACAAATATTCAATTCATTTTGAGTCATTTTATTAATTTTGTTCATTTTGAAAAAGTTGTGACACTGCAGCGTTTCGGTTCAATTCGATATTTATTGAAGTGCCGTGGGATACACAATATTTCTTGTTTTTCCATCTGGTGCGTAAACGAGAAAATCAGAAGGTTCCGTGAGCAGGCCACATAG
This sequence comes from Dermolepida albohirtum, assembly GCA_031893035.1. NCBI lineage: Eukaryota > Metazoa > Arthropoda > Insecta > Coleoptera > Scarabaeidae > Dermolepida > Dermolepida albohirtum. The sequence continues at coordinate 43,067 of JAVIWB010004819.1, read as the reverse complement.
AGCTGCCCATATGAGACGCATGGATTCTCCAAATTTAATCCACACACTTGCAACGATTGTCCTTGTGCTTTGTTGATAGTCATTGTGAAAGCGAGTCGTACCGGGAACTGCAAACATTTGAATTCGAATGGCATATCTGTCGGGATCATTGGGGTACGTGGCAACAGTACGTCTTCACCTTTGAATTTTCCAGTCAAAATTGTTGCTTCGATAACATTGTTCATCATTTTCTTGACTGAGAGTCTGGTTCCGTTGCAAAGTCGTGGTGGATTTATGTTTCGAAGAAGAATGATGGATACGCTAATTTTCAATGGAAGAACGTGCGGTGGCATGCCTGGCAAATCAAGCGAATTCAAGAATTCAGTTGGATAGTTGACAACTTCGTCTTGATTCACCACAGTATCGATGGACTTATATGTTGCCGTTTCGCCAGGTATTCCATTCTGAATGGTGAAGTTGATGGTATTGACATCGATGTTTTTTGGCTAATATGGCATGCGTACTGAGCCACTGATGATTTTTGTAGTTCTGTGCAATGTTTGGGAAAACTTTTTGCACCAATTCGTCTATACTATCTGTGATCTTACAGAAGTTTGCTGGCAAGGTGATACATTGCGTAGATTCATCAATTTGCATTCGCCCATTTCCAATATCCATTAATTGTTTTGCAAAATTTCCAATTGGAATGGCAGTGCCGCCATCCGTCGAAAATTGGTCGTATCAACTTAAAAACCTTCGTGGGCTCATGCACAACAACTTTGCTAAAGATCATCACATGATCAAATGCATAGTTTAGCATTCTATAAAGAACATACAGACAAAGATTCATTTATATATATATATATATATATATATATATATATATTGTTATGTTCTAGACATGAGTATGAGAGGAATCAAGTACTAACATTCAATTTAGAAAAATATTTAAACACTGTACTACGTATGTTATCTTTATAAGCATTACTTATGCATATACGTTTCAGAATTAATTTTGTTATACATTAAATACAGTTCGTTTAGTTGACATTTCAACACACGCCATTTATTTATATATACATTTATCTAGAAACAAATATATATTTATGCATGTCAAAAATATAAGTAAAGGATATTAATTCAATACTTTATACATTAATGTAATATTTTCAGAAACTTTAAGAAAATATCCACCATTCACTTTTATAACCAGGATCAATTCCGCTGAATATAAAGTTCCTGATACGGACGTAACTTTAGAAAAGGAAACGGCAGTATTCATTAGTACTTTAGGAATACATAGAGACGAAGAATTTTATCCAAACCCCGATAAGTTCGATCCCGAAAGATTTAATGAAGAAAATAGAAGGAAAAGAAATGCATCTACTTTCCTGTCGTTTGGTGAGGGTCCGAGGATATGTATCGGAACGCGTTTTGGGATGATGCAAACTAAAATAGGTGTGGCGACACTACTGAATAATTATAGATTTTTCCCGGCTAAAAGTGAAGATTATAATTTTGAAATTGATCAAGAATCGCATATAATAAGCAAGAAAGGAACAATAAGATTAATAGCGGAGAAATTAAGCAATTAAATAATGTGTTGTCTTTGTGTTATTTATTGCCTTATATTATATACTTGATGAAGAAATAAATACATTTTTTAATTGTTTAAGGTTGATATATAATCCCTTTCCACAGTAATTTTCGTACTCTGTATACGAACGTTATTATGCAAATGATTTTTATTTACCTTTCTTGCTTAATTCAATCAACCACAATCTCCATCAAATTTACCTTCAATAATATATGGATATTTTAAATATTATTCTTCATTATGTAGGATAATATAGTGAAGTATACACAATATGAAATACTGTAATGTGTTATTTGTTCTATTAGCTATTAACACCCATTTCTAGCCCCGATACCAAGCTATTTTTATATTGAGAGAGATTTTTAAAAAACAGAAGCAGGGCTGTTTAGTATTTGTCGGTTTTCTCTTATATTCCAAAAAAATATTGTTTCCGTTCCAATAAATATTAACAAGTAGACTAACCCAGGTAATTAGACGAACATTTTAGCCTTTTTCTAAAGGGTGTTTCAAATTTCGCGTTTTCTTTAAAGAATAAACAAAACACATAATTTGCATTCACTTTCAAAAACTTTTTATTGGTAATTGAAGTATCAGTTACGACATTTATATGCGAAAAATAATATCTGCCGAATGGCCTCCTCGTGCAGCTCCACACACGTCCACTCTTTTGTTAAAATTTTCAATGACATTTTGACATAATTGAGGCTCTATCTCACCAACGACACGAATAATTTCATCTTTCAAAGCAGGAATTGATTGCGGATTGTTTTGATAAACCTGACTTTTCGCACAACCCCAAAGAAAATAGTCTAACGGTGTCAAATCACATGATCTTGGTTGCCAATTAACATCACCGTTTTTTGAGATTACACGTCCAGGAAATTTTTCTCTCAATAAATCAATTAATTCGTGTGCAAAGTGCGGTGTAGCGCCATTTTGTTGAAACCACATATCCTCTAGATCAATATTCATTAATTCAGGCCACAAAAATTCGGTTATCATCCCACGATATCGATCACAGTTACAACTTCACCAGTAGCATTTTCAGAGAAGCAAGGTTCAATTACACCACCTGATCATAACGCACACCAAACAGTAACTCGTTTAGGATGCATAGGTTTCTCATGAATAATTCGTGGGTTTTCCTCACCCCAGATACGGCAGTTTGGTTTATTAACATAGGCACCAAGTTAAAATGTGCCTCATCAAATGAACGACATTTTAAATGATCTAATGGCTTCAGTTCCTGTGTTATTTGAACCTTATATGCCTTCAGATTTTAATCCTTGTGTAAAGTACGCCATGTTGTTGATCCACTAAGTCCAAGTTGTTGCGAACGTCGTCTAATGGACATTTCAGGATCTTCAGCAATACTTTCACGAACCAAACCAGTATTTTCTTGTGAACGACCATTACAACTGTATTTTTCACTTTTTTGATCTTCCCCAGAACCGGTCTCTTGAAATTTTTTAATAATTCGACCAATAGTGCTTTCAGATGGACGATTATATAAACCATACAATTCACGTAATTTTCTAAAAATTCAACAATTTGAACGCGTGTGCGAAGCCATTTTTATAAATGTCATACATCACACTTTTTAAATGCCCACATACCCAGACAAATTCATTGCGCCATCCATATTTCATGTATTCTTAAAAAAACCGCGCAATTTGAAACACCCTTTAGTTTTATTATTTGAAAAACAAAAATTAAATCTTAAATATACGTTTACATTCAAATAATATAATTCGAATAACATTTAATTTATATAAATTAAAAATTTTAAAACGAAATAAATTTTTTTATATAAGAAGCACATTTATATCAGAAGTATGTATGGACAATTTAATACACTCAGTAAATGGTCTCTTTTAATATTTAGTTAATATATTTTTAGTAAAGTTGGAACCACGACAGTTTGCCGATGTATCAATTGCCCTGAAATCGTGAAAGAATAGAAACACACGTATGCAGAGCATGTGTATTATGCACACCTGTGTCACGTATAATACAGATGAAATTGTGTTTTGACTTTCGATTTATGAAGTTTGCCTTTTCTACGGTTCCGATATTGTTATATTCTTTGTATTTTACCGCTCTTATTTATCATTGTTCTAACAGCTAATTTATCATATTTATTTCAACATCCTTGTAAGTTTACACTTAGGTAACCTAGGTAAGCGGCTTTTATATTTGTTATTTACAAGTTAGGTATAGTTATGCCAGCTGCACGTCCTGATTCTAATTGCCAAAACTGTTTAAAAGTTGTTGCAATATTTTGAAGCTGAAAATGCAACGGAGGATCTTTATTATCCTTTAATTCTGTGCAAGAGGTAATATTTTCATTGTTGAAAACAAATTTTGAAAAGCATTATTTTAGAGAGTAGCCGCAGCATTAAGTATTTCTGTTCGAACAGTGTTTAATGTCAAACACAGGAAAGAAGACGAAACTGCGTTACCAGTAGGATCTTATAAACCATGTAGCAAATTGAAAAGTCGAGATATAGATAAACGAGTGAAAATGGAAATTCGTAATATTACATACGACATGCACAACGAACGTACTACGTACTTAAAATCTTTTCATAAAGAAATGCTTGTACATTTTTATAAAAATATATCACTTCAAAAAATATCAATGCGATACTACAGGAGCGATATATCATGGATGTCAACATTTCTTCTTTGAGTTGTCTGTTAAAACATTTCGGATTTAAATTTGCGAAAGACAATGATCGCAGAACTTTAATAGAGAAAAGTCATATTGCTGCACTACGATATTCCTTTCTACGCAATTGTAAGGCGAATGTTGCCTGCCCTTTTAAAATGAATGTTGTCTTTCTCGATGAGACGTTGATTTTTACTAAGGGCAATAAAGAAAGATCGTGGCAAGAAGAGAACACGAAGAGTGTTAAAAAACTTATAGAATATGATGGTAAATGGTTTGTAATTCTTTATGCAGATAACAAAGATGTATTTATTGACAATGCTAGTTTGATATTTCCTTCGGTAACAGCGACAACTGATTTTCATTGTAAAATGAACGTGCAAAGTTTACAAGATGGGTAACTGATCAATTAGTTCCAAATCTATACGAACCTTCTTTAATCATAATGGATAATGCGAGTTACCACACTATGAACCTATGATGAGAAAATGTGAACTGCTTGAAGTAGCAATGCGACATAAAAAGCAAACGGTCTATGATATAGATGAATTGATAGGAAAAGCTGACTACAAAATGCTCCGAATTCCACCATATCATTGTGAATCCAGTGCAATCGAACTTGTTTGGACACGTGTAAGAACACTACAATACACTACAATAAACATGTTGATGAAGAAGGATAGGGAGATGAAAATGTTTTGAAATTGTGACAGCTTTAAATATTCGTATCTGCACACTTGATTTTTGGAAGCAATGTATTCGACATACTGATGCTTTAATAGAGAAGTGGTATGAAAGAGAGGCGAACTTTGACGAAGACGAATTTGTCTTTTCTATAAATACTGGCTCAGAATCTGATACCGATGAAGACATGGACAGTGACTAAACTATACTAAACTATTTTTATCTAGTTTTATTATGTAAAAATTTAAAATGTTATTTACTTTTTCATTTAATAAACGAATTACTTCTTCTTGTGAGGTATTTAATAATCACTTTAATAATATTTCATACGACATAAACTCCTCCATACATTTTTATTTCTTCTTTTCGATGTGGTTTTTGTACTTTCTAAGGTGTTGCAGATAAGTATCATTAAGATACCTAATATGCAGCTTGCTTGAAAATATATGATTCATTAATAAAATCTCTATCTTGCACACAGTTTTCTCATGTCCAAATTTTTAGATAATATGCGATGTACCGCAATTTTTGAAATGCCTACTATGTCTGTTAGCTCGCGTACTTTCAGGCGACGATCATCAAGTACCGCTTTGTGGATTTTCTTCACCATTTCTAGAGGCGTCACCTCATTTGGTCGACTACTGCGATGCGCGTCTTGGCAGCTCGTACGGCCTGGTTTAAACTCTGATACCCAATATTTCACTGTTGTAAACGAAGGAGCAGACTCACCCAGAGTAGAATTCAGTTCAGCTTTTATATCGGTTGGGCTGAGGCGTTTAAAATAAAATTATTGTATCACGTAACGATGACCAATTGTCTCCATTTTTACAAATTCATTGAAAATGTTCACTATTGATGGCTGCCAAACACAAACTAAATAATGTGGTGTCTTCAAACTTGAAACATATACTTTATAGACTGTGTGCTTTCTAATACAGTGATATTTTTCAAACAACTACCGCCATCTCTACGTCAGGCCGGGAACTTATGGGACCAACCCCATATGTAACAAATGTTGTAACGTGTAATTTACTTCGAAATTATTTTCATGCCAATGAGATAAGAGTTACGTCACTCTCAATTACCAATTCAACATTTCTCCTCTCATTTTAGCGCGCCGATCCGTGAGAAGAACGTTGATACGAGAAAAGTCCGTTTTAGTAAGACAACCGGAGGAGGTCGAGATAACAATTTTCTTTTTCTTAATCATTATTGTTGCCGTATGTTTATTTTTAATATACAATCTTCGTCCAAGTCCTGGGCGAAGCTATTCCTCAGTCACCGTTATTTTCGGTCGACGAACCCTACCTGTCCCGTCTTCTTGTCTTGAGGCGTCAATTAACCGAAATAATGACGACACGTGATTATTCCCATTCCATCTTGCGTGGAAACAAAAGGGAAAAGTAAAACCCACGTATTATCCGAGCTTTTAATTTTCGAAAACAGAAGTTGTCCAAACTTCGTTATTAATAAAACTCAATTGAAAGCATATTTTATCGCTTTGAATTACAAAAAAGCAAAAGCATGCAATATCAGTACAAAATCGAAATCTATATCAAGACTAAGTAAAATTTATAATATTATTTTTCGTGATTATTATTCTTAACCTTGTGTAATTTGAATTTGTAAATAGAAGAGTAATGTTGTACTTCTTTTTAATTGTTAGGGACAAACTGGTAAACAACGAGTATAAAAAGGCAAGGAAAGCACGAGTAAAAAGAAGTTGTTTTGATGGTTCAATGTATTATGATCGGAAAATTCAACTCATGTAAAACATGTTTTTTTTCTTTATAATGTGGCAGGCACCTACCTGTTCAATAGTACGTTTTTTTTTGGTTATTGTCATATGCATTTTGTTTATTAAGCACGGAGGAACAGATGTCTCTAGGGAAAAGAATACTTAAGTTGTTATTATAATGCAAGGTGGCTTTGATAAGGTATCGATGTTAATAAATTACCATAATGTTTTTCTTGTTGTGATGAAAGAACACCCAAATTATTTCTTGTGGTTTTCAATCTACAGAGATAGTAACCGATAGGAATCCCGTACTTGTTTATTACCGCCAACCACGTTATAAATAATTTTTCCCACAAATAATTAAGAGTATTTTACCAATTAAAGTAGCAGGTAATCTTTTTTTAATGACCGTTTAATGGTGGTAGATTGTATACAATACTGACCATAAATTAGATGCCACTTTCGAAGTATTAGATTGCTCTATCAGTATTGTCCTTTTTAATACTAGCAAGAACCCTATGGGTGATGTGATGCCATATTTCAGACGTCGGGACCCATGACACGTCACAATATTAAATGTTCTATTTTATCATATACATTTTTTTCATAACCTTTTGAAGTTTTTATGCAAATATTTCATTACAAATATTTCCTTTTTTTAATATCTTAGTACCATTTATACTTTAACTTTGTTCCCCATTTGCTCCTTTATTGCAAATAATGGTTGATTCATTACGATGTACATTTTTCAATAGCGATTGACAGATAAAGCGTAAGTCGTGTCAAACTTCCACGCTATTTTAATTAACTATGGTATAACATTTTATTATGGAAAGACTCGGCCCGGAACAAGGTCTACAAATTATTCAACTGTATTACGAAAATCAGCGTTCCACTAGAATGCCTTTCGTGCCCTTGGAGTAACTTTTGATCTACGTAACCGGCCCACCAAACGCACAATTCGCTATACCATCGAAAAATTTGAAACGCAATTTTCATTACTGGATAATACGCAACCAAATAAACCACATCCAGCACGTAGTGAAGAAAATATAGCGATGGTAACTGAGAGTGTACGCGATGATCATGAAGAATCGATTCGACGTAGATCTCAACAGCTTGGCATGTCGTATGCCACAACTTGGCATATTTTACGTAAGGATCTTAGTTTAAAAGCATACAAAATTCAACTCGTTCAAGAATTGAAAGCAGCCGAGTTTTCGAATTGTCACCCTTCCAGTGTTTGATCTCTTGAAAAGCTTGAGGAAAATCCACTATTTTCGACCAGAATTTTGTTCAATAATGAGGCTCATTTCTGGCTTAATGGCTACGTCAATAAGCACACTTGTCGCGTTGCAGTTGAAGTGAAGAGCAACCCGAAGAGGTTCAAGACCTACCATTACATACAGACAAAACCACGATTTGATGTGGTTTATGGGTAAGTGGAATCATCGGTCCATGTTTCTTCAAAAATTAAGACTATTGTAACGTAAATGTGAGTGGCACCCGTTATCGCACCATAATAACGGACTACTTGCTGCCTGAAATTGAAGCCTGTGATTTCGACAATAGTTGGTTCCAACAAGACTTTTCACACAGCCCATGAAAGCATGGCTTTGTTGTAAGAACAATTTGGTGAACATCTAATTTCACGTAATGGATCAGTGAAATGGCCGCCTATATCGTGTAATATCGCACTTTTACACTTTTCCCTTTGAGACTACATGAAGTCTATATTGCTAAGATTGAGCAATTGGATGCCAACATTACTCGCGTTATTCACCTGATACCACTTGAAATGTTCGAACGCGTAATCGAAAATTGGAACTTCGGAATGAACCATGTTAGATGCAGTTATGGCCAGTATTTGAAGGAAATAATTTTTAAAAAATAAATGCCAAGAATCGTTTATTTGTAAGATAATAAAGAATGCTCGATAATACTGAAGTTTTTATCTTTTTTTTATTTTTTAAAAAAGTACCTCCAAATGAATCACTCCTTATTATTACGTATGTATGCATATCAATTTTTTAAAAAAATATTTATGCTTTAAATCAGATTTGGGCAACCTTTGACATGTTGTGGGCCACACTTTAATATGCAAATACGTTCGCGGGCCGCGTTTAAAAGTAGTGCATTTTAAAGAAATATTTTAAAGTAGTGTTCATAATTTTTAGCGATAGCTATCATACATGAAATAATACGACAATGTCTCGCGGGCTGGATCAAATCTTACAACGGGCCGGTTGTTGCCCACGTATGCTTTAAATGTTCATCGTTATCCTTCTTTCTTCTCTACTATTTACTATTGGTATTATTTCTTTCAATCCCAATTTTACTTTGTCTCACAATTCGATAACCAAATCTCAGAAACCTGTTATATATCGTGCTATTTTCAGTTAATCTTTTTATTTATGCACTAAAACGAGGATATTTTGAGTAGTAGTAAGAATGACACATAGGTGGCGCTCTAATTGGTAAAACAAATACACTGTAATTTAGGTTGCCTATTTATATGTTTACATTCCGATATTTAGATAAATCGGTTGATTAGTTTGTTTTTGACAGCTGATTGAAAACGAAGCTACACGTCGTTTTGTTAAAATGGAAAAAGCAGAGTATCGTGCGGTGATTAAATACTTCGTAATTAAGGGTATGAAAGCTACCGAAATAAAAGATGAGTTACGGGAAACATTAGGTGAATCTGCTCCATCATCCGCCACAATAAGTAGATGGGTAAATTAATTTAAACGTGGTAGAACAAGCTGTGTTGACGAAGCACGCTCTGGATCACTCAAAATCGAAGGAAAATGATTATAAAAATCCATAATATTATTAGGCAAGATCGACGACTCAAAGTGAGAGAGATAGCAGACATGGTAAACATTTCAACAGAACGCGTGCTCCACATTTTAACGAAAGAAAGCAAGATGGGTGCCGCGATTGCTTACGACTGATCAAAAGTTCACTCGTTTGCGCATTTCTAATGAGTGTTTTGACCTTTATAAGCGGAATCCGGTTGATTTTTGTAGGCGATTTGTTACTTGCGATGAAACTTGGATACACTACAGTACACCCGAAATTAAACAACAGTCGAAACGTGGTTTTGCACCTCTAAAAAAGCGAAAATCACTTTATCGGCAAACAATTTTTTGGGAATCAAAGGGCATTTTGCTCATTGATTACCTTCAGAAAGGTACCACAATAAACGGACAATATTATGCAGAACTTCTACAAAAATTAAATGTTAAGATTCGTGCTAAACGGCCAGAAATGGCAAAGAAAAAGATTCTGTTTCACCAAGACAACGCTCCCTCGCATACCAGCACAGTTGCGATGTCCAAAATCCACGAGTTGCATTTCCAATTAGTACCGCATGCGCCTTATTTGCCGGATCTAGCCCCTTCCGACTTCCACCTTTTCCAAAATTGTAAACGGCACTAGGTGGAAAGAAATGTTCCTCTAACGACGAGCTTATCATCTTCATAAATGAGTATTTTGCAAGCCTTCCGGAATCGCATTTTAGAGATGACATAAGGGCATTGGAGCACCGTTGTAATAAATGTATTGCTCTTTTAGGAGAATATATTGAAAAATAAAAATTATTTTGTATTTAAAAAATTCGTTTTTCTTTTCCATTCTCATTACTTGTCAAACTACCCTCGTATAATGATTTTTTGGACCATCCAACATATACAAAGTAAAGTCTTTTAATAAGCTTATCACATCTTTAAAAATAAGTTAAACAACTTGCAGTAAAAAATCAGATGCAATTTGATTTTTGTTTAACAATATATTAATTGGCATTATGTTCTGGAAGATTATGTCACTCAAATATCCTCCTCGACTTCGTCGCGCAACGTGTAAGACCTAAATTTCGAGTATTTCGGCACACAAATTTGGAACAATTTCTCGACGAATTTTTGCGATAGATCGCTGTGTATTTCTGTAGATGAGTGACTTAACGTAATCCCAGAAAAAGAATTCAATGGTATCAAGATTTTGTTGGCTAATTGAAGTCGAAATTTTTGAAAGAACACTTTTCTGCATTCATCGGAACCTTTTTCATGTTTCGTGAATATTTTTCTCGACTCAAATTGTGCAATTTTCTATACCAACGAAACCCTTTAATCTAAAATTTGTCTTATCGCTAAAGATTATTTTTCTATGAAAATTACAGTCTATTTCCAATTGCTTCAGCGTCCTATCTGCAAAATTTCTACGCGCTGCATGATCATATGACTGCATTTCTTGTCTGACGTGAATTTTGAATAGGGATGTAAATCCAAGTTTTTTCTCAGAATTTGCCATATTGAAGCCTCAAAAAGGTCTTGTGACCGACAAGAAATAGATCTATTAGTAAATTCAGTCACATTTTCACGCATCGCATCAATATTCTCAGCCGAACTGGTATTTCGATGACAGACTTGTTTTGAAAGTTCTGCTACTCAACTTGTTGCTTCAAATTTTTGCACAAGATACTGAATTGTTCTTTTACTAGGACGATTATGTCGTTCATATAATTCAAGTAACGAGTGGAATGTAGTACAAGCTGTAAGTTGTGCAGTGCTCAATTATCGATTTTTCAGGATTTATTGATTACAAATGTCAATATTTTACGATGTGAACGCTATTAACTGTTGAAAATAGGACTTCACTATTGAAAGACTCTCTCTCTCTCTCTATCTATATATATATATATATATATATATATATATATATATATATATATACAGCCTGTCTGTTAAAAATAAAAACAAAAACTTACTATTTTGATAAAATTCATTTATTTTATTCAAAGTACTCACCTTCCGCTTCAATATAACGTCTTGCACGGTCAATTAATATGTCGAAAGAATTTTTAAGTTCATTTTTAGAGATGTTCTTCAAGCTCGCTGTCGACGTCTTTTTAATGGCTTCAACGTCGGCATAACGCTGTCCTTTCATCGGCAAATGTGGTTTGGAGAATCGATAGAAATCACAGGGGGCTAAATCAGGTGAATACGGTAAATGGTTGATGGTTAAAATGCCATTTTTAGTTAAAAACTCAGTTAAACGTCGAGGGATGAGATGGTGCATTATAATGTAACAAACGCCAGCTACCATTTTCACGATATTGAGGGCGCACACAACGAATACACGCCAAAAGATGCTTCATAACACCAAGATAATATACATCATTGACTATTTGACTAGTTGGTACAATCTCTTTGTGCACTATGGATTTCGCATCATAAAAACATATCAACATTGTCTTCACTTTTGACTTCTCCAAACGGCCTTTTTTTTGGTCTTTCTTCGTTTGGATACTTCTATTCAGAACTATGACTCTTGGTCTCTGGATCATATTAAAAATACCACGTCTCATCGCCAGTTACAATAGAATACCTGAACTTTTCGTCCTTTTTTTGAGCCCTTAATTAAAACTGTACAATGTTAAATTCAGTTAGCTTATGTGGTAGAAACATTGCACAAATTTATCTCAGTCCCAAAATGCTGCATCAAAATGCGATGAATTGAATCTTTGGAAATAGTTAATTCCACTTCCACGTATCGCAATAAGGATTTCGGCTCATTTCTGATAAATTCATGCACAAGCTCGATGTTACTTTTTGTAATCACACATTTTTTTGCACCAGGATGTTCGTCGCCATTTATGTCCGTGCGACCGTCTTTAAATCGTTTTATACCACTCATACAAACTTTTACGTGATAAACACGCATCGCCATGCACTTGTTTAATCAAGTTAAATGTTTCAGTAAATGATTTACTAAGTTTAAAACATAACTTGATTGTTTTGTTCGAAAGTCATTGTTTGACCAATGCCAAATACACACAATATGCGCAACTTCTCTGCTGCTAAGCATGCAAATGTCATGATATTTTGACATTGGTAAAGGATCTACCTTACCGACGCATATTTTTCTTAATAGATGGCACTACTAAGAATTACTATTCTAAAAAAGTTCGGTTCTCTCTGCGATAGACTGTATATATATATATATATATATATATATATATATATATATATATATATATATATATAAGTGTATATATAAGAAAAATGTTATTATTTCGATCTTATACTATATATATACACTACATTTATTCTGTAGTCATACAACACTATAGATTCTGATTTGAAGATATAAATATTAATTTAAAACTACTACTATTACATAACACATTAATTACATTTTGTGGTAAGTAATTGGGAAATCACGTCAGGGGTCCCGGGTTCAATTCGGTTTTTCATAGTTTTCCTTTCCCCTTTAAACGGTTAGTGACAGACAAAGGTCCTAAGTCGCACGACAATAACTCATGGTCTGCTAAAGCTTCTTGCAGTGGACGTTTAGCTGTTGGGAGATGTGAAAGCGTGAATTACTATATTTTTAGTTCAAGTAAAGATCTATTCTGCCAATTTCAGCAAAACGTTGTAAAATTTTATTAATAATTAGTTAATTAGTTAATTAGTTATATTAAATTATAACAATTTAGTCACGGTCATAGTTATTTATTTATTTTTAATGAACCCATAATACAATCTTTTAAATTCTGAGGTCACTACATCAAAATAGGGCAAGGAGAAAGTTATAAAGTATTTCTAAGTTACTATACTACTATTTGTATATACAATATGACGTCATTGACTGCATAAGTATCTGACAACAAACATCCAACTGAGCAGAACAATTGGCCTTGAATAAATCACTATGAATATTCTGTATATATTTATTACATGTGCAAGTAAATGTCACTTCTTTAATAAATAAACTGGTTTATTTACTATCTGGCTAAGAAAAAGGGAGATGGGACCCTATATAAGAAACAACAATATGCATTCTCATCCGAGTTGCTTAATTATTACGATTGCGTGAGCTGCACAAAATGTTTTCTTTAACGAACTTAATTGTAGTGTTAATTATAGTAGTGCTTTTGTTTTTTGCTTATATTAAATGGTCGCACCGTTATTGGTTAAAAAAGAAGGTTCCCTATATTGAACCCACCTCGATATTTGGTAATATTGATAATTTTTTAAGCAAAAAACACGACTTAGCGTATTACGTTAGGGAAGCGTACAATGAATTAAAACGGCGCGGGCATAAATATGGAGGCATTTATTTTATGCCGAAACCAATCTTCATTCCCATAGATACAGACTTGGTTAAAAATATTATGACAAAAGATTTTGCACATTTTCATGATCACGGGCAATCCATCAATGAGGAAAGGGATCCTTTATCAGCTAATCTTATATATTTAGAAGGTGAAAGGTGGAAAAATATGCGTACAAAGTTTACACCAAATTTTACATCAACTAACATGAAAATGATGTTTCAAACATTACTAGAGTGCAGTACTCCCATGGTAAATCATATTGATGGTTTATGCAAAAACGATCAAAGCTTGGATATTAAGGAAATTTTATCTTGTTATACGACGGATGCAATTGGCTCTTGTGCATTCGGTTTAGAATGCAATAGTTTTGAAAATCCAAATGCTAAGTTTAGAAAATGCGGACGAAGAATCTTTGAACCTAATCTTAGAATGGAATTACACCGATTTATAGGATTCATCAATCCAACACTAAGTCGTTTGATACCGTTTAAAATGATACCTGTTGACATTGAAACATTTTTCATAAATGCTGTCGAAAACATCATGGACTATAGAAGAAAAAATGCTGTGAAGCGCAATGACTTTATGCAATTATTTTTAGAGATGGAAGAACAATCAAAAACTGACGGAAAGAAAAGTTTGACATTAAAAGAAATAGCAGCTCAAGCATTCATCTTCTTTTTAGCTGGTTTTGAGTCATCTGCCACTACAATGTCTTTCTGTATACATGAACTGGCATTCAATCAAGAAATCCAAGAAAAACTCAGAAAGGAAGTTGGAGATACGCTCAGAAGTAGTAATGATATATTGACATATGATTCTTTAATAAAAATGAAGTACATGGATCAAGTAATATATGGTAAGTAACCTATTATTGTTTATTTGTCATTATCAATAAGAAGTAATTACCTACAGTTAGATTAATGAACAAAATTTTTAATTGAACACTTATGAGAAGAGCAACTGCTAAAATTATGAAGTGTAAAGCAATTGAAATTGCGGAAATATAATTATGATTTAATATTAGACAACTAAATTACATGGTTCGAAACAGGCGAAATTCGCCATTCTCCTATTTCGAACCGAAGAAAAGTCAAGGGAAGTGGATGAATGGAATCTGATTCAATCGTCTCTAGAATAGTCCTTCTAATATATATATATATATATGTATATATATATATATATATATATATATATATATATATATATATATATATATATATATATATATATATATATATATATATATATATATATATATATATATATATATGACGCTCTAGCTAAGTGGGAGCCAGTTTGTAACAAACGGCCAAAACGATTAGAGACGCGTTAGTAGATTATTATGACGAATATTACACTCCCTTTGATTACATAACCAATTGATATAAGAATCAATCAACGCCAACTGGAAGTATTATATCTGTTAAAACTGTTATCATTTCCATTTTAATATTGTTTGTTATTCAATAAAGTAATTTAAAAGTGTTTACGTGTCGCATTCTGCCCGCACATGTACAAACCCTACCTTTATACATGTTTTAGAGGTTCGCCCGGAATATATGTATGTGTAAGTTGTGTCATACCGCGGAGTGACCTGAGATTGATGATGGAAATATGCCCACGTACAAATGAGACCGAAAACAGTACAACGTGGCCATGTCAAAGCGAATCGAACGAACCGTTCGTAAACACTTGTGCGACAAGAAATAAAAACATGCAAGAAAGTACACACTTTTGGGCAAGTACATAGAACCATTGAATAGATTCACGTAAACCCTTTTAAAATATAGAAAATAAAATATTTAGAAAATTATGGTAATTATTCAAGTGTGGAAAATTTAGGCTACAAGATAGGGCAAAATATTACAGAAGCAAATACGAAAACAATTAAAGCATTGTAAAAATGTATGTATATTTGATTTACAGGAGGGAGGGCAGAAATAATAGAAAGAGATTGCGAGAATTTACAAGGTTTAATTTTGAAAACGATAACGGCAATAAAGATTATTTAAAAAAGAAAATTGATTTTGTTATAATTGATTTAATATTGACTGAATTAAGTTCAATTTGCGAAATATTAAATACAAATGAAGACACAAATTGCAAAGAAGAATTAATCGACATATTGTGTAGAAAACTAATTGCCAACGACGGTAACAATAAGGTTGATAATGAAAACGAAATTATAAATTGGTACGAAGTATTCATCAATCAAGGTTAACCCCTTTCCAAAATAAATTTTGTATTCTGTATACGTATTTTCGATAACTAAGTTGTCATCATCAGTAGATAAAGAATAATAGTGTCATACCTGGAACTACGGCAAAATCTGCACGAAGACAAAGTCCGTTCTAAACTTACATACATCATCGAAAGCCGAACAAACAATGTGTGTTCACATACAGGCCACTGGTAGATCACTTAGGTCTTTTATAGTCTACTGGAGAAAACTATTGCTATCTTTTAGTTATCGTCGATGACTTATATACCCCACTTAAACTGCAACTACAAGAAAAGATTTGGAGTAGCTTGAAATCCAAAAAAGACATTTTGGAAATCCTAAAGTGATAATATTTGACAGCGGAAGTGTATTCATATCTAAAGAATTTGGAAAATATTGCAACGATGAGATACTATCGCACATTTATATTGCAGCTAGTGTTCCTAGAGCAAATGGACAAATTAAGCGCATAAATCGTATTGCTATACCCACTTTAATCTAATTGATAATAGAAAAACCAGAGATTTGGAACAAGCATGCAAGAAAATTAAAAGAGTTTCTAAATAGCATGTAACACTGGCAAAAACACTTCCCTCTTTTGAGACATTATTGGAATGGAGTACGCTTATTTTCTGAAGAAAGAAAAAGACTCAACACAAAAATAACTTAAACAACCACCTACAACCGACTTAATAACAAAAATGTAGGTTATAGTATGACCTCGAATATGTGGGGAGATTTATGTATGTATTTCACACACGTCAAAATTTTACTTCTATAAAATGGTTGGTGTTTTTTTACTTTTTTTACATACGTAAGTGACAAAAGGACAAGTCGAAAAACGAAAAGGAATAGAAACCAAGAGGATTTTTACCCCACATTTACCCTATAAAAAGGTACAATGGACCGTGTTAGCAGAATACTTAACAAACAAAATGTAAATACTATGTTTACTATTGTCGAAAGTTAGTCGATGCCCACTGTCAAAAACAGAATACCGTTAGAAGATCAAGGTAATCAGGTAAACTTATAATCAGCGTGAGAAGGGAGGTATATAATTTAGCGGTACACAAACGGGAGACTACTTCGCGTCATTAGCACGTTTCATGGCGACACTCAAATACCCACCTACAGACAAGAATCGTTAGATGCAATAGAAATATGGCCAAACAGCCTGAATAAATAGGGCATCAGAAATTCGATTAAAACGCGTTCCAAAAGAAAATGCCGTATTGAATGTATTACAACGTTGAGTAGTCATCGAGTGATACCAGAACCAAAGAATTTTTACAACGCTTAATAAACCGGCAAACCAGTATTTCTCATATACGAGGGAGCGTTTTTATATTCGCGGAATGAGCGGATTGTAGAGGGGCGTATTGGGGGCGTGGCCTGTGCAGCGGCTCATGATTAGTATAAATACGAAGTTTCATTGTTATTAGACAGTTAGTCTTTGAGCTGTCGTCAACCAAGTAACATAATCAGGAGTGAAAAGTGAAATATGGAAAAAATCGAATATCGTGTCGTTATAAAGTTCCTTACCAGGCAAGGAAAATCAGTCGCGACCATAATGAATGAGATGTCATTGGTTTACGGCGACTCTTGTCCAGGAAAAACCATGGTGTACAAGTGGCATAGTTTATTTAAACAAGGAAGGGAATCCCTTGAAGACGACCCGAGGCCGGGCAGGAGCATTAAGGTGACCACGCCAGCACTTATCCAAAAAGTTGAACAAATTGTACTCGAAGATGCTCGACTAAAGAAGAAACAACTCGCAGAAATGATTGGAGTATCCGATACAACAATTTTTAAAATCCTACACGATCATCTCGGCATGTCTAAGGTCAGCGCAAGATAAGTGCCGAGAATGCTCACACCGCCGCAAAAACAACAGCGCGTAGAGTGTTCGCGTGCATTTTTGGACCTCTGTAATGAAGACAAGGATGGTGTATTGAGTGGAATTGTTACCGGAGACGAAACTTGGGTTAATCATTATGAACCTGAGTCCAAACAAGACTCCATGCAGTGGTATAAAAAAGGCACAGCACCTCCCAAGAAATTTAAAGTGTCACAATCAGCTGGGAAAATCATGGCAACGGTATTTTGGGACTCGGAAGGAATATTGTTGATTGATTATAAAGATAAAGGTGTTTCTATAACCGGAGAATATTACGCTTCAATATTAGAGCGACTAAAAGAAGCCATTAAAGAGAAAAGACGGGGAAAATTGACAAAAGGTGTTCTGCTTTTGCACGACAACGCGCCCGTCCACAAGAGCCGCGTTGCGTTAGCTGCCCTGCATAAGGTGGGCTTCGAAATTGTGAATCACCCACCCTACAGTCCAGACCTGGCCCCGAGTGATTATTACCTGTTTCCGAAAATGAAAAAAGAGCTGCGGGGTAAAAAATTTACTGCCGATGATGAAGTCAAGGAGGCAGTTTCGGCGTATTTTGCAGATAAAGAGAAATCATTTTTTATGAGGGTATAAATAAATTAATTGAAAGATGTGAAAAATGTATCCGTCTTGCAGGTGAATATATTGAAAAAGAAAAATAATTTGATTTTTTTATTTCCACCCCTTGTCCCCCATTCTGCGAATATAAAAACGCTCCCTCGTATATATACAAGAGAGTTCATCTTAATCTTTTCATTTGTTGGTCTCTCTTTTAGAGCTAGTAGCAACTGTACTTATAAAAAGTATCGTTATTGAAAAATATTTCTCTCTACGTACACAAAATTTCAGAATTTACTACCACTGAAGAAACTAAAATGTTTAGAGCATAATGTTATAATATTAAGATAAAAGTTTTCCTACATTCTCTTAATATTTATAATAATTTATTTTAGAAAGTTATCGTCCTGTAAAAACTTACTTCATTTTTTCGTGTGGCAAAATAATGGTCGCCAATATGTATTCAGTTCGAACTATAACTCAATTTTGTGTTTTCAGAAACTTTAAGAAAATATCCACCGATTCCATTCTTGTCTAGAACATGTACCATTGAGTATAAAATTCCAGGCACGGATGTAACTTTAGACAAGGGAACGACAGTATTTATTAGCACACTAGGGTTGCAGAGAGATGAAGAATTTTATCCAGATCCAGACAAATTTGATCCTGAAAGGTTTAACGAAGATAATAAAAGCAAAAGACCTGCATTTAGTTACCTACCCTTCGGTGAAGGTCCTCGAATTTGTATTGGAAAGCGTTTTGGTATGATGCAAACTAAAACAGGTCTGGCGATCTTATTGAACCACTACAAATTTTTCCCGGCTAAAAATGAAAAATATAATTTTGAGTTCGATCCACGATCATTTGTGTTATATAAAAAGGGAGTGATTAGATTGACGGCAGAGAAATTAAATTCCTAATAGTGTTATTTCCTAGGATTCTTTATATTATATTTAATTCATTCTTATCTTTTTAATATTTTCTTTTGCGTAATTTCTGCGCAATAATAAGTAAAAATACTGCTGAATTTAAAAATTTAGAATAAGGCCATTTTATATAGTTTAAATATAAGATAAATAATTGGATTAAATTTTCCTTGGAATGGCATCTAAAACATGAAAATCAAAGTGAGAATCAATCATAAGTACAAATAAATCCTATTTAACTGCAGTTTATGTAGAAGTAATAGAAGGGATAGTTTCGATATGTAGAAGGATTTGTGTATAAATGAGTGTTTCAAAACGTATTACAAAGTGTACTAGGAAAGTTTTGCAATACAGCCTCCTTTACCCTTAATATACCTCTCCATCCTACGAAACCAATCGTTAAACTAGTTCTGCCAAGTTTCACCAGGGAGTAAAGCGCACTCGTTGTCCCAAGCCCGCAGAAGGTCCACATCATTGGAAAACTGCCTCTCTTTTAGCTTCATTTTCACATGTGGGAATAGTGCAAAGTGGCAGGGAGCAAGATCTGGACTACAGGGAGGGTGCTCGAGAAGTTGTAGTAGTAGTTGTTGTCGAAATACGTATACAGAATACTACAATTAATGTGGAAAGGGGTTAAATATCAACTTTCAGTGATTTTGGAAATTAATGACTAAAATTTGTAAAAAGTTTAAAATTTTAAAGTTATACGTATATGATAAATACAAAGTAATAAAGTGAATGTAATAAGTAATAATATCTTTAGAAGAATTGGTTATATCACAAGATTAATATGATATCGTTAATATTATTAAAATATTGGACATACAACACATTTTAAAGTGGTTAAAATTGGTCTTTCAAAGGTTACATATATTACTGTTATTAGTATAAACAATAATATGAATTAAAGTACACACTGGTCAAGTATATTCTACTATCTATATTATATAAACTGAAAATTTAATATATTATCATCCATCTGGATAGAAGAAAGAAGGAAAGAAGCTACTCCATATATGTATTAAATATATTAAAAAGAATTTGGCATTATTTATGAAAATAGTATCCTGTTTTAAAACTTATCTCATAAATTAAAGAATATAGAAGAGGTATTTGTTTATTTATGTGTATAAGAAGTTTATGTGTGTTGTAGCTACGACGAACTGTCAAAGTTGACAAGTTAGTTCAAAAATGGAACAAATTCTTGTTACGACTTACACTATTCCTCAAGTCATTCACATACGAAATCTGTTAAACTAGATAATGTCGTTGTAGAATATATATATATATATATATATATATATATATATATATATATATATATATATATGTATATATAAGAATACCGGGTTATTGCTTTTAATTATAGAATTACAGTTTTTTTAGTATTATGTTATAGAAATGTGTAAATTGCAATACATTAGATTACGAAGATCACACAAAATGGTAATTTTGATGGAGTCTGTGGTTGATTAACTTAATCACTGAAAGTTTATATATAACCCCTTTTCGCATTAATTGTCGTATTCTGTATGTGTATTTCGGCAACTACGTTGTCATCATCAGCAGATAATTAAACAGTGTCGCACCTGGAAAACCACGACAAACATCCGTACGAAACAAATTCCGTACGCGATCTGTACCGTCGAAAATCGAGAGTGTACGTTGTGGCTTTCGACGGTACAGATGGTGTACGGAATTTGTTTCGTGCGTACAATCCTAACTGGGACCTACCATCCTAGATAGCGTTAGAGGTATGGAAGCCAACTGTGCGTAACGACATCGAAAAAGGATAATTAAAGCTGTAGTAAAAGATATACAAATGTTGTTATGTGCCGACGAAATAGAAAAGGCATTCTATTTCGAATATTATAGTGCGTCGTTCTAGATCCTGTTAAAGCGACATATCCCATTGTATTAGTTAGCAAAAGATTAGAAAAATAAACTGACGAAGTAATTGTGAAGATAGAGCTGGATATGCTAAAAAAATTTCAACTTTCAATTCACCAAATGTTGATATTTGAGAGCGATGATGCAGCGACAATGTGTAGTGTATGGCATTCCCTTAGAGACAAATGTGAGGAATCTTTACATGTGACGCGTAAAGTGCATGCTTTACACCTTGTAGCACAAAGTATTCGACAATGTTATCCAGAAGTGGATGCATTAATTCGAGAATTCCATCGATAACGCCTAGATTTTTTAAGACACCAGAGCCAATTCTCACACGTTAGGGAACATAGTTAAAAGCGACTTTTCATTATTGCGAGCATTTACAACAAATAAAATCTGCGGTTCCACGATTTAAACCTAATAAAGCTTCAGGTTTAGGGTTTATTTGACTCAATAGAAAAATTCCAAAACACTGGGTTATTGGTGGAGTCAATGCAAATTGTGAACGATGCAAACTCATTGCCATGGGCTACAAGTGACATAAAAATATTGTATATGTTATGGTGCGTGGTACAGATAACAGATCTATACATGTTATCTATTGTTATCTATTTCTAAACATTATTTTAGTTATGCACGTATTCCAGCCGTAGATGTCAGCGGTCATTTTCTAAACATAAGAAATTTTTTCAGCCCGACGTACGTTGCTTTTCGAGACAAATGCGGAAACTTACATCATGCAACATACATTTTGTCAGTCTTATCCATTTTGTTCTATACAAAAAAAAATCTAAATGTGTTATTTATAAAACAAAAAATAAGTGATATAAACAACGCAAGGTCGTTCGTTTATTCATACACTTGCTTTGTTACGATCCTGGCCCGCGGGAAAAATATCCCAACTCTAGCTATAATATACAATAGCCTTTGTGTTAAAATTGGGAATACAGTGAAACCCGCTTATTGGAATACTCATATTGTCCGCCAAAATTATTCCTAGACGCAGATTATTCCATTATCCGTTTTTAACTTATTTTTTCTTATTACTAGTAGGTTAAGTATGTATATACATACATACTTCATATTCTTTACATCTGCGATTTTATAACTATAAAATTGACTTCAGTATGATACTGTAAATTTATGTTACGATTTTTATAAAATGTACTTAAGAATACATACAAAAGAAATAAAACACATTTCAGCGTAATACATATTTTTTAATTGATACTATCTTTTTTATTTCAAACTCTACACATCCTTTCCCTGTTTTCTTTCTTTACACAAAATATCAGTGATTTGATGATGGCGCGGTTGATGGAGTATCCTTTGAATATGTATTTTCTTCTGCTTCTTCTTTCTCCTTCTGTTCCATCACCTTGTTTGCACAATTTTCGTCTGACTCTTCAAAAACAGGTAAATTGTCATCAAAAGAAACGAAAATGGAAAAATTTTCTTCTGTCATGGCATCCGGAGGTGGTTCTTCGATGTTGACAATTTCTTGTTCCTCTCCTTTAATAAACTGACATTTTACGAAACAATTTAAAATAGAGACTGAATTTTATCCCACGCTTTATTCATCATGTGAACAGCAGATAAAATTGTTAGTTTTCGAGATAGGCCAATTGCACCTTCAATAGATGACGGCTCATAAAAATCAATTGTAGAAATAATTTTCCTTATTATTTCCTTTCTATAATTTCTCTTAAAAAGAGAGATAACTCCTTGATCCAAGGTTTGAATTATAGATGTTGTGTTTGCCGGCAAATAATGTAGTTGCACATTAGTCAAACGCACATCTGGCTTGCGAGCAGAGCAGTTGTCCATAAACAGCAAAACTTTCTTATTTGATTGTTTCATTACCTTATCGAAGTTTAAAAGCCAATCTTTAAACAGTGCTGCTGTCATCCAAGCATTTTTGTTGGAAGTATATTTGACAGGCAAAGATTTTACCCCTTTAAAACTCCATGGGCTTTTTGCCTTGCCAATGACAACTTATGACTTCCGTCAGAACTGGCGCACATCAAAAGGGTAATTCGGTCTTTTGCAGCTTTACCTCCTACAGTCTTTTCTCCGCAGAAACAGAAGGATCCGTCAGGAATAGCGCGATAATATAAAGCGGTTTCATCGCAGTTATAAATGCAGTCTGGCTTATAATCTTTTAATAAAGACAGTAAAACCTCACTTATCCACGTATTTGCAGCAACTACATCTGCGTCACTTGCTTCACCTACAATTTATTTGAAAGAAATTTGGGAACCACTTTTCCATCTGGTAAACCACCCATTTGTTGCTTAAAAATTTACACTACCCAGATTTCGTTCAATCTGTTCGGCTTTTTCCTTCAAAATGGGTCCGCTAAGTGGAACTATCTCGAAAACGCTCTTATTTCCATAAACCAATGATTTAAAGCATTTTCTACGTCAGCATTCTTCCCGTTGTGTCTTTGTTTTTGAGTAGATTTAAAATTATCACGCTAATCACTTAAAACATTGTCTTTTCTTTTTAACAATTTACTCACTTGTGCTTGAGACACACCAAATTTTTTGGCAACATCCGACTGACTGCAAGTTGTTTCTTCTAAAAACTAAAGCAATTTTACTTTTTCCTTGAGAGCAAAGTCTTTTCTTTTCAAGTTTGTCGAAGAAGCCATTTTTCACTCACTTTCAATTGCAATGTCAAATAACAAACTGACCAGAAATTTAGAAATTTCCTGCTTTTAAAACCTCCGAAAAAATGTTTATCGTATGTACATATGTAATTCGCACAGAATTAACCATTATCTAAATACTGTTTAAAATCACTTAGTTACAAGATTTTATTGCAATACGTAATTATCCGAAGATTATCTGTAATTATGTACATAATAGCTTTCTAAAAGTAAAGTAAACATTCATAGTAACTTTTGGTTTACATCCACCTTTAGTTAAGCAGGTAGAGAAATTTATTCTTTTATGAAGACAAAATCGCATTAATGTTCTTAGAAAAGCCATTCCTTTACCCAATATATTCTATTAAAAGATATCCTTATAACTAAATAATTTTATTAATTCTTAAAGGGAAATGGTTTTGTTCTTGAGATTTTAATTCCTTTAACCGATATATTCTATTAAGAGGGTTTCCAATAAACGGGTTTCACTGTATATATAGCTAATGAGATATTAATGGAAAGAGAAAGTAACTAATTACTTTATGATACTCTAACAAAGGAATATCGAATACAATGGAATGTTACATATTTACAAAATCTGGAACTACAGTTTCACCATATTCGGTGTAAAATGTATTATAAATAGAATTAACAAGAGAATATAAAGTAGAATATATTATTATCATAGGTATATTTTTACTATTATTTGTATATTTTAATAAAAATGAAAAGGTAATTATACTGCCATTAATAATTTACCTCTTAACCTTAGAAAAAATATTTGTTTGCCCTCACTCTTTAGAAATGCAACTGATTAAAACTAATAGTTGCTTGATAAGTGTTTTTATGTTCTTTTAAATTGAGATGAAATGTATTTCTTTTTAATTAATAAAAAACTGAATATATATGCAATAATTATGCATCTTTCATTTCATGTAAAACATTTATTGTAACCAAAAAAGTTTGCAGTTTAAGTTTAACATGACATGCATAATACAGACTTACGTAAATTTCATTTAAATATGGGAGACGTTCTAAAAAAAGGAACTGCAAATATACAAATATATCTTATGTCGTATTAATTTATCTACTTAGAATTTCAAAAAATTGATATAACTATCCATGATTGGTTTGAAATTATTTTCCTTTTTTTATAAATTCATTTTTTAATCCTTTTAATTCTATAAATCATTTTAAATAAAAAAATAATAAACATTTCAAAAAATTCTAATAAATTTATATGTATTAAATGTTTCATTTTGCCATGTATATTTTTTACATAACCTTTTGGCGTTTCTATGTGTTTATTACAAATATTTGTCGTTTTAAATATTTTAATATAATTTCTGTTTGAATTATATTCCCCATTTATTCTTTTACTATAACTATTATTATATAAGGTTTTCTAATAGGGATGATATGATTTTGAAGTGACATTTCGGCCATTTGTAATATGTTATGATCTGTCATTTGTTTTTCATTGTATTCAGTAGTGTTTACAATTTCATCATGGAGAGATATACGCAAGAACAACGTTTACAAATTATTCAGTTTTATTATCAAAATAAACGTTCTCCAATTGCAATTTTCGTGCGCTTTTGCCATTTTATGGTCGTAATAATCGTCCAAGTGTGCTCGCTATTCGTCGAATTGTTAAAAATTTTGAGGTTACATTTTCTTTACATAATTTTCAAGTGCCAATAAGACAAAGAACCGCTCGAAGTAATGCAAATATTGCTGCCGTTCAGACAAGTGTTACTGAAGACCGTAATTTGTCGATTCCAAGACGTTCTTAACAATTGCGACTGTCTGAAACCACGACCTGGCGGATTTTGAGAAAGGGTTTGGGTTTACATCCCTATAAAATTGTTCTCACTCAAGAACTGAAGCCATTGGACCGCCGTAAGCGTCGTGAATTTGCTGATTTTGCCTTGGAACAACTTGAAAACGATAACGATTTTTTAAGAAAATCATCTTCTCTGATGAGGCTCACTTTCATCTGGATGGTGTGGTAAATAAACAAAACTTTCGATTCTGGTGCGAAGAAAATCCACAAATTATTTATGAAAAACCATTACATTCACCTAAATTGACAGTTTGGTGTGGTTTTTGATATGGTGGAATCATCGGTCCGTACTTCTTTCAAAATGAAGCTGATAACACCGTTACTGTCAATGGAGAGCGGTATAGATTGATGATAACCAACTTTTATGACCGACATTGGAAAAAGTTGATCTTGACAACATTTGGTTCCAACACGGGGCTACGTGTCACACAGCAAATGCAACAATAGAATTATTGCGAGAAAAGTTTGGAGATTCGATTATTTCAAGAAATTGTGATATTGAATAGCCTCCAAGAAGTTGTGATTTAACACCATTAGACTATATCTTGTGGGGTTATTTGAAGTCATAGGTCTATCGAAATGAACTAGACTCTCTTCAAGCTTTACAAGCCAATATTGAACGGGCCAGACCAAAAACCGCACCAAACAGTCTCACGTTGAGGATGGAGAGGCTTTTCAACAATAATTCTGAAAATGGGCCTCATCGCTCAAGATGATTTTTCGATTAAATTTCGGATCAGTTCGATGCATTTCAAGGACCTACTCAGCAAATACGCGACGTCGTTGATGGTCGGTAGGCGTGAGTTCTTGTGTTAACTGAACTTTAAAATCCTGAAGACCTAAGTTTTTATGCAAAATACGGTGTAATATCGTTTGCCCAATTCTAAAGATCGACGAGAAATCGACAAACCTGGGTTTTCCCCAAAATTATGGGCTACAATAGCAATATTCTCAGTTGTTCTTGAGCGATGTGGAGGAGTTCGATTCTTCACATCACTAACTTGTCCAAACACTTCAAATTTTTTCACCAGTTTCACAATTGCTGGCCGAGAAGGTGCTTCACGACGACCCAAAAATGCTTTAGTTTTGCGAACTAATCGCGAAATTTTTACCATTTTTGTAGTGAATTTTAATAATTTCAATGCGTTGTTGAAGCGTATATCGTTCTATTTTTATTAATGGCGTAGTGTTTACTTGCCATCTATCAAGTAGCTACAGGTTGAGTCATGACAACTTTTAAAATGGCGGGCTATTGAAAATGAAATGTCTTATTGGAACACCTTTTATATCCTACTATTTAGATTTAATATTTTTATTTATGCACTAGTATAATGATTTTTTTGAACCATCCAACATGTAAGTAAGGTCTTTTAATAAGTTTTAATTTTATTTTTTTTAACAATATATCAATTGTCATTATGTTCGAAAGATTACGTCACCCAAATATCTTCGTCGCGCAACGTGTAAGATCTAATTTTCGAATATTTTGGCACAAACTTTTTTCAAAGTCTTGAATAACTCCACGAATTTTGGCGATACATCTCGGTGTATTTTTGTAAATGAGTGACTTAACGTAACCCCACTAAAGTAATTCAATGGCGCCAAGATTTTGTTGGCCAATTGAAATCGCACTTTTTCCACATGCGTTGGAAGCTTCTGTATGTTTCGTGAATTTTTCTCGACTCAAATTCTGCAATTTTATTTACCAACGATTTGGTTGTATTTCTTGTGTGAGTTGAATTCTTGTGTGGATGTAATTTCAAGTTTTTTCTCAAAATTTGGCACATTGAAGCCTCAGAAATGTCAACATCTTGTGACCGATGAGAAATAGAGCAATTGAGTTAAGTTCATTTTCACGCATTGCATTAATATTGTCAGCCGACCAGGTGTTTTAATGACGGACTCGTATTCAGAGTTTTGCTATCAACCAGTTGCTTCAAATTTTTGCTGAAGATGCTGAATTATTCTTTTACTAGGACGATTATGTCAACAATTATAAACTGTATAGCGCTCAATTAATGATTTCTCAGGACTTAGTTATTAGAAATGCGAAAACCTTATCTCAAAATATTTGACGGTATGACCGTTATTAACTCTCAGAGATAGGACTTCACTATTGAAAGACTTTATACATATAAGAAAAATTTTACTACTTTGATATTATACTATACATATACGTGGGTTGGAATATAGACAAAAACAATTATTTTAACCAATTTTTTTTATTGTTTTTCAAAATATTCGGATTACTAAAACAATCTTATCCTCAATTGCTTCATGTATCCTGTTTGAGCCATGCATATGATATTGTAGCTGAATTTATAAGAAACAGTTATCCAAAAGTAGACCAAAACGCATCCATGAGTTTAAACATGCTTGTCCGGACATTCCTCAGCCACCATAGTCGGTATTGACGAAATGAGGAACGTGGCTTAAAGCCGTTTTATATTATGAGAAATTTTTACACATTATTAAACCTTGTATCTTAAATTTAAATCCGCAAGATGCTCAAGCAATTTCAGTAAGTCAGCGGCTGGTTTCAGATACCGAAATCCATACACAAATAGAGTAAATTTCCGAAAATTATTCATTTTAGATACTATTTCCAAATTAGAGAATACCAAGCTGTCTTTACATGAAGCGCTAAATATAGTATATTACCACAAAGTCTCGTTAGGAAATCTAACAGATAGTATTGTAAGATTAACAATCGATAAATTGTGTGCGGTTATAAATAAGAATCCAGATTTTCAAACCATAGTGCGTATAGACGAGAGTTTAACCGAACTGGGTCACTCTACATCAACAATACAAAAAAATAAACTAAAATAGTAAGTAATTACATTTATTATTTTTAATATTGATAGTAATAGAGCCGTACGCTACTGCGAAAGCACTCGTTTCTGCAACTTTTGGTACATATGTACCAACAAACTATGCAGAGCGATCGACCTTGGATGTATCACCATAAATATTCCATATGTACTTATTATGTGTGAAGATAAATGCGATAGCTCTAATAATTATACTGGTTTGTTTACTACCAGTCTAGAAGAAAGTGAGATGAGACCTTATATAAAATCATAATGTGCGTTCTAGCTATTACTTTATAATTACTATTGCGAGAGCTGCACGAAATGTTTTTTTTAACAAACTGTACTGAAGTGTTAATTATAGTGGTGCTTTCGTATTTTACTTACATCAAATGGTCGCACCGTTATTGGTTAAAAAAAAAGGTACCCCATATTGAACCCACATCGATCTTCGGTAGTATTGATAATTTTATGAACAAGAAACACGGCTTGGCGTACTACGTTACGGAGGCGTACAATGAATTAAAACGGCGCAGGCATAAATATGGAGGCATTTATTTTTTAACCAAACCAATCTTCATTCCCATAGATACAGACTTGGTTAAGAATATTATGACTAACGACTTTTCACATTTTCCTGATCACGGGTTACCCATTAATGAGGAAAGGGATCCTTTATCAGCTAATCTTATATATTTAGAAGGTGAAAGGTGGAAAAATATGCGTACAAAGTTTACACCAAATTTTACGTCAAATAAAATGAAAATGATGTTTCAAACATTACTAGAGTGCAGTGGCCCCATGATAGATTATATCGATGGTTTGTGCAAAAATAAAGAAAACTTGGATATTAAGGAAATTTTATCTTGTTATACGACGGACGTAATTGGCTCTTGTGCATTCGGTTTAGAATGCAATAGTTTTGAAAATACAAATGCCGAGTTTAGAAACTGCGGACGAAAAATGTTTGAATCTAATCTTAGAATGGAATTATATCGATTTATAGGATTCACCAATCCAACACTAAGTCGTTTGATACCTTTTAAAATGATACCTGTTGAAATTGAAACATTTTTCATAAATGCTGTGAAAAACATAATAGACTACAGGAGAAAAAATGCTGTGAGGCGCAATGACTTTATGCAATTATTTTTAGAGATGGAAGAACAATCAAAAACTGGTGGAGAGCAAAGTTTGACATTAAAAGAAATAGCAGCTCAAGCATTCGTCTTCTTTTTAGCAGGTTTTGAAACATCTGCCACTACAATGTCTTTCTGTATACATGAACTGGCATTCAATCAAGAAATTCAAGAAAAACTCAGAAAGGAAGTTCGAGGTACGCTCAGAAATAGTAATGATATATTAACATATGATTCTCTATTGGAAATGAAGTACATGGATCAAGTAATATATGGTAAGTAACCTATTATTATTTATTGATCATTACCAATAAGAAGTAATTATTTACGTTTAGATTATTGAATAGATTTTTAATTAAGAAATATAGTGGGAAGAGCAACTGCTAAAATTAAGTGCAAAATAATTAAAATTGTAGAGATATTATTATGAATTAATGTTATACAATATAATCGTATGAGAGTCCAAAATTAAGAGAAGATAATGGCTGTAATCTTGTGGAAACGTCATCAGAAAATCCCTTATATGGGTCGGCATGGAATATATATATATATATATATATATATATATATATATATATATATATATATATATATATATATATATATATATATATATATATATATATATATATATATATATATATAAAGGGTTTTCCAATAGGGACTGTCGCTGTCAATTTATTCAGTAAACTTAACATTTTCATCATGGTAAAGAACACGAACGAACAACGTCTGCAAATTATAAAAATTTACTATAGAAATTCGGAGTCGGTGACCGCTACTTTAAGAGCGTTAACTCCGATTTTCGGTCGTAATTCTCGCCCTAGTAGAGAGGCAGTAACAAATTTAGTGCAAACATTTTAGTCTACATATTCTTTGTGTGATGTAGCCGTGAGACAACGGGTTGGTCGAAGTGTTGAAAATATCGCTGCCGTTGAAACGTCCGTAGCAAATGATCCAAATCAGTCAATTCCAAGGCGTTCTCAAGAGTTGGGCATCGCCCAGACCACTTTATGGCGAATTTTACGTAAGGATCTTGGTTTACACCCATACAAGATCAACCTGACTCAAGAATTGAAGCCGATGGACCATTTGAAGCGACGTACGTTCTCCGATTGGGCTCTGGAAAAGATGCGCCAAGATGATCAATTTCATCGCAAAATCATTTTCAGTGACGAAGCTCATTTTTGGCTTAATGGGTTCGTCAATAAGCAAAATATGCGTTATTGGTCGGGTGAAAATCCACATGTGCTTCATGAAACACCACTTCATCCACAAAAAATAACTGTTTGGTGCGTTTTGCATGCCGGGGCGTCATAAGACCATATTTTTTCGTCGACGATAATGATCGTCACGTTACTGTGAATGGTAATCTTTATCGCGCCATGATTACCGATTATTTTTGGCCCGAATTGGAAGATATGGTCTTGGACAACATGTGGTTTCAGCAGGACGGTGCCATAAGCCACACAGCACACGTTACAATCGATTTATTGAAGAGTGAGTTTGATGAGCGTGTTATCTCAAGAAATGGACCAGTCGATTGGCCGCCTCGTTCGTGCGATTAAACGCCTCTAGACTTTTTTCTTTGGGGCTACGGCACGTCATTGGTCTATGCCAACAAGCCGACAACGTTGGAAGAGCTCAGAGCCAACATTGAACACGAAATAGCAGCCGTTTCGGCCGAATTATGTGGCCGAGTCATCGAAAATTGGGTCCAACGAATCGACCGCTGCAAACGTGCCCGCGGTGGCCATGTGAAGGAAGTCGAGTTCCATTCGTAAATGTTTTGATTGTACTTCAACCCGATAATAAAGTTTTTGAAATATCTCAAATGGTCTGCATTTTATTTGGAAAACAAGTTGTCAAGTCCTTATTGGAAAACCCTTTATATATATATATATATATATATATATATATATATATATATACGTAATCCTTCCGTCTCTCATTTACTCTGTGTGTAGGTGTGGAGTACCATTTCACTGAATTGAGCCCACTGGGTGAGCCCATCTTCGTTTTGTATAAGATCTTTTTGTCCAATTGGTTATCTTCATATTCTTGGCTTTCCAAAACTTTTATTATAGCTTTAAGTTTTCAACTTCCTGTTGAGCTTTCTTTAATTTTTCCAAAAATTCACTGCGAACTATAATCGTTATTGGATGGCAGAAAGCTACTAGTTATGCCAACGACTACGCAACATCGGATTATAAGAAATACCCACGAAAATGGACACTTTGCAGTGAATAAAACTGAAGAACTTATTGTCAGGTTGTTAGAAGATAAGAACAACAGGGTAATAACAAACTTTGTGCCTTGCATCTTATAGCAGACAGGAAGGTTTTCTAAATTTAAATTCGGCGACGAAGAAAAAATTTCGTTTAATATCCCTAAGAAGTAGTTAGCAAATTTTTGATTACGATCGTAAAACTCAACTACTATACACATCGATGCGTATCAGAATGGTTCTGGAGGAATGTTGTTTTAAAAGGATGATGGACAATTAGTTACCAAGAAAGCTAAGAATATGAAGATCGACAATTGGACAAAGAGGTTTTATACAAAAATAAAAATGGCAGGGAGCTACTAGTTATAAGAAATGCTCACGAAAGTGGACACTGCAGTGAAAAAAACTGAAGGGCTTATTATCAGGGAGTATTATGTCCTTAAGTTGGAAGATAAGATCAAAAGGGTAATAACAAACCATGTGACTTGCATTTTAGCTAGAAACAAAGATAGCAGATAGGAAGGTTTTCTAAATTCGATGGATAAAGCTGAAGTTCCTTTACAAACATATCTCATACAGGCCACCTGTAGATCACTTAGGTCATCTACCGGAAAAAACTATTGTCATATTTTAGTTATCATCGATGACTTTACGGTCAAAATTGCTATCCCTGGTGGAAATGGACAAGTGAAGCACATAAACGCATTATTATATTCACTCCAATCAAATTGATAATAGAAAAATCAGAGGTTTGCTACAAGCATGTTAGGAAATTAAGTCCCTAAATAATACAATTTCAACGTAGCATAAACACTTTGAATTGCTTCTTGGCGTATAAATGCCAAGATCAGAAGATACCAAGTTAAAACATATTATTGAAATGAAGTACGCTTATTTTCTAAAGAAAGATAAAGATTAATCACCAAAATAATTTCAACAACCACTTACCACGAATAACAGCTAAGAAAGTGGTCTTGTATGTTGTTCGTGTCCAGTGAATTTCTGCTTTGTGTTGTTCTGTTGTATGATCAATTCGATGAAATGGTCGGTGTTCATTACATACGTAAGTGACAAAGAGACAAGTCTGAAAACGAAAAGGAGTAGAAACCAAGGGCATTTTTATCCTACATTTACTCTATATAAAGGATACAATGAACCGTATTAGCAGAACACTTACCAAACACAATGTAGATAAATTTGGTACGTAGACTTCCGCGGTCGTGGTCCATGCTATCTGCTTCTGGGTTTCCGGGCTGCAACCGCCTCACTAGTATATCTGCCGACGTTTCGTACCCATTTGTATGGGACATCTTCAGGGCTGAACTACTGCACTGAAACTGGTGTAAGTCGATGGGGGACGCGTTTATATATGGATAATGGGTCATGGGTCAATGGAGCGTTACAGTTGCGACACCCAGCGACTCCAAAGCCCCAAAACTGTACGGCCTCCCAAAAATTCACAAACCCAGCATTCCTCTGCGTCCCATAGTGAGTACCATAAACAGTCCCACTTATAAATTATCTAAATATCTCTCGAACATTCTCAAACCTTATACCGGCAATAGTGATTCTTTTATTAAAAATTCCAAACATTTTGTCCAAAGACTAAATAGCCTAGCGGTAGATCCTCATGATCTACTAGTTAGTTTTGACGTCAAATCTTTATTTACCAGAGTTCCTATACCCGACACTATCCAAATAATCCGTCAAATCCTTTCCACTGACAACCAACCTGATGATTTGGCCAATCTGGTGAATACTTGTTTAACCTCCACCTATTTTCAGTTCCGTGGTAATTATTATGAACAAGTATCGGGTGCAGCTATGGGGTCTCCTCTCTCTCCTGTTGTCGCTGACATTTTTAT
Organism: Dermolepida albohirtum; assembly: GCA_031893035.1. Classification (NCBI taxonomy): domain Eukaryota; kingdom Metazoa; phylum Arthropoda; class Insecta; order Coleoptera; family Scarabaeidae; genus Dermolepida; species Dermolepida albohirtum. The sequence continues at coordinate 9,243 of JAVIWB010004819.1, read as the reverse complement.
GGAGGCATTCGAACAACAAATTCTACACTCCTGTAACCAAAAACCAAAATGTTGGTTCAGATATGTGGATGACACCTTCGTTATTTGGTCGGGATTCCTTGAACAACTTCCTCGTTTTCTTAAATTCACAACACGATTCCATAAATTTCACCATGGAGATTGAATCTGAAGGTTCCCTTCCTTTCCTCGACGTCTTGGTAACTCGTCATCTGGATGGTTCACTAGGACATTCAGTGTACCGCAAACCCACACACACTGATCGATATCACAATGCCCTCTCCCATCATCATCCTGCCCAGAAACAGGGCGTTATCAATTCCTTAGTCCAAAGAGCTGTCAACATATCTGATCAGCATTCTATATCCCAGGAATTAAGTCATGTTACCAAAGCTCATAAATAATAATTTCTCCAACCATAATATTCAGCGAACCATAGATCGACATCTTAATCCCAAAATTTCACAACTTAATACACAGCTTATATCATCTCCCCCCCTCGCTAAAGCCCACCTACCCTATATACAAGGTATTACTGACCACATCAGTAGGGTTCTTCTCAAAAACAACATCAAAACCATCTTCAAACCCCATTCCAAATTATCTGACCCTTTTTCTGTAAAGGACCATGTTTCTTTAGAATCAGCTGGTGTGTACAGGATTCCTTGTTCATGCGGCAGGGCATATATTGGTGAAACAAAGCGGTCTGTCGGCACTCGTGTTTCTGAACATGAGCGTTGTACTAGGTTGCTGCGCATAGCCGGTTCTGCACTTGCCGAGCATAGGCTGCAAACCGGGCACCATATTCAATTTAATTCAACCAAGATCCTATCCCGCACTAACCACTTCTATAGTCGCAAAATTCGTGAAACTATAGAGATCTTTAAGCACCCCAATAACCTTAACCGCGATGATGGCTACCCCCTACATAACGCTTGGCAATCCTGCATCTCTAATCTACCCAACCGCAACTGTAACGCTCCATTGACCCATGACCCATTATCCATATATAAACGCGTCCCCCATCGACTTACACCAGTTTCAGTGCAGTAGTTCAGACCTGAAGATATCCCATACAAATGGGTACGAAACGTCGGCAGATATACTAGTGACGCGGTTCCAGCCCGGAAACCCAGAAGCAGATAACAATGTAGATAAAGTTTTTACTACTGAATGTTAAATGGAATCATTCAAATATTAATAACGCCCTGTTTACTACATATGTTTCAGAGATTCACCCATCGTCAGGTTAACTTGTGTTATTAACAAACGATTCCTATGTAGACTTTATCATGTCCTTTCGATACAGGAAAATAATGAAAAAACATTGCCTCCCTCTATCGTACAACACGCGAATGTATTTGAACGACAGAACGTGAACGCGTCTGTCTAGCATGTCGGCAACAAAATTTCCAGAGCGTGTATAGAGAAACACTTGCTAGCTCAGCGATTTTTCGAACAGATGAATTTTAAAAGGAGTCATTCAATTAACGGGTCTTCTAATACAGACTTCCGAACTGACAGTTGATATTGGCCTTATTGTTGAAGCTACATCTGTCGAATCGGCTGTTCTTTATTCAGTCTGTTTTGCCAAATCACTATGGACGGATATAGCGTTTAACAAAACGTGCAAATGATAAAATTGTTTTATCACAATAGGCGTTCTGTTCGGGCAACGTTCCGCGCGCTTCGCCCATTTTACGGTCACATAATCGTCCTACTGAAAGGACTATTCACAGTGTGGTGGATAAATTTGAGTCCACTGGTTCAGTAAATAATGAACCAACACCCGTACGACGACGAAACGCAAGATCTGCCGAAAACATTGCCGCTGTCCGTGAGAGTATGCAGGAGAATCCGAGGCAGTAGATTTCGCGTCTCTCACAGGAACTCGGCATTTCGCTGACCACGACTTGGTGAATTTTGCTTCGTGACTTGGATGCACCCGTACAAAATTCAACCGACACAGGAGTTGAAATTAAACGACCATAGACAACGACGTGTGTTCGCTGAATGGGTCCTGGAGTAGTTGAAAACTGACCCTAATTTTCATTAAAAAATCATCTTCAGCGATGAGACCTATATCTGGATGAATGGGTACGTCAGCAAACAAAAATGTCGAATTTAGGACGATACCAATCCACATGAAAGCCAAGAGCGCCAAATGTATCCCGAAAAAATCACTGTTTGGTGTGGATTTTGGGATGGCGGAGTCATTGGTCCATATTTCTTTGAGAATAATGTTGGCCAGGCCATCACCATCTACGGCGAGCGATCTGGTCGATGATTACCAACTTCTTTTGGCCCAAAGTGGATGATGTGGACACCAATGACATGTGGTTTCAACAGGACGGCACTACGTACCACACAGCTCATTCCACATTGGACATTCTGCACGAGCGATTTGAGGGCATGATCATCTCACGTGGAAGTGTTGTGAACTGGCCACCGAGATCGTGCGATTTGACCCCGTTAGACTTTTCTTGTGGGGTTTTCTTAAGTCACAGGTCTATGTTAATAAGTCACAAACCACAGCCGCTCTCAAAGCCAACATAGCCCATGATATTGGTCAAATTCAGCCTGATTTATGCGCCAGAGCCATGGAAGTTTAGACTTCCATAAATCATGACCAATGTCATGGGTTATGTTAGCTAAACGTTTCGGATGTGCGCCACCCAGCGAAGCCGTGGCGGACATGTTCACGATGTTATATTCCATACATAATGGTATCGACTGACGCTCTGGGAACTCTGTTGCCAACATGCATGATAGACACGTTCTCATTCTGTCGTTCAAATATATTCATGTATCGCGAGAACATAAATTAGCGGTACAGAAACGGGAAGCCACTTCGTCATTAGCACTTCTCATGGCGACAGGATAGATTTTAATACCACTCAACAGACGTATCCACATATAGACAAGAATCTTTAGGAGGGGCATAGAATATAAATCCGGCAAAACAGCCTCAATAAATAGGACAATGGAAGTTCAATTAAAACGCGTTCCAACAGAAAATGTATTGAATGTAGTAAAACGGCGAGCAGTCATCGATTGATACCAGATTCAAAGAATTTTTACAACGCTTAACAAACCCGCAAACCAGTATTTCTCATATATATAAATATATATATATATATATATATCGGTTGATTAGTTTATTTTTGACAGCTGATTGAAGAAGAAGCAACACGTCGTTTTGTTAAAATGGAAAAAGCAGAGTATCGTGCGGTGATTAAATACTTCGTAATTAAGGGTATGAAAGCTACCGAAATAAAATATGAGTTACGGAAAACATTTGGTGAATCTGCCCCATCATCCGCCACAATAAGTAGATGGGTAAATGAATTTAAACGTGGTAGAACAAGCTGCGTTGATGAAGCGTGCTCTGGAGCAGCCAAAATCGTGACTTCTAAGGAAATGATTATAAAAATCCATAATATTATTATGCAAGATCGACGACTCAAAGTGAGAGAGATAGCAGACATGGTAAACATTTCAACAGAACGCGCACACCACATTTTAACGAAAGAATTGGGTCTTTCCAAGCTTTCGGCAAGATGGGCGCCGAGATTGCTTACGACTGATCAAAAATTCACACGTTTACGCATTTCCAATGAGTGTTTGGACCTTTATAAGCGGAATCCGGTTGATTTTTGTAGGCGATTTGTTACTTGCGATGAAACTTGGATACACTACAGTACACCCGAAACTAAGCAACAGTCGAAACAATGATGAGAACGTGGTTCTGCACCTCCAAAGAAAGTGAAAACCACTTTATCGGCAAACGAGGTGATCGCATCAATTTTTTGGGATGCAAAGGGCATTTTGTTCATTGATTACCTTCAGAAAGGTGCCACAATAAACGGACAATATTATGCAGAACTTATACAAAAATTAAATGTTGAGATTCGTGCGGAACGGTCAGGAATGGCAAAGAAAAAATTCTGTTTCACCAAGACAACGCTCCCTCCCATACCAGCACAGTTGCGAAGTCCAAAATCCACGAGTTGCAGTTCCAATTAGTACCGTATGCGCCTTATTCGCTGGATCTAGCCCCTTCCGACTTCCACCTTTTTCCAAAATTGAAAACGGCACTAGGTGGAAAGAAATTTTCGTCTAACGACGAGCTTATCTTCGTAAATGAGTATTTTGCAAGCCTTTCGGAATCACATTTTAGAGATGGCATAAGGGCATTGGAGCACCGTTGGAATAAATGTTTTGCTCTTTTAGGAGAATATATTGAAAAATAAAATTTATTTTGTATTTAAAAAATTCGTTTTTCTTTTCCATTCTCACTACTTGTCAAACTACCCTCGTATATATATATATATATATATATATATATATATATATATATAAACAAGAAAATTCATCTTAAACTTTAAATTTGGTGACCTGCCTATTTGCGACAGTAGCAACTGTATTTATAAAAAGTACCGTTATTGAAAAATATTTCTCCGTACTTACACAAAATTTCAGAATTTACTACTACTGAGTAAACTAAAAACGTTTAGAGCATAATGTTTTAATATTAAAATAAAAGCTTCCCTACGTTTTCTTAATATTTACAATAACTTATTTTAGAAAGCTATCGCCCCGTAAAAACTTACTTCATTTTTTTGTGTGGCAAAATAATGGTCACAAATATGTATCCAGTTCGAACTATAACTTAATTTTGTGTTTTCAGAAACTTTAAGAAAATATCCACCGATTCCATTCTTATCTAGATCATGTACCATTGAGTATAAAATTCCAGGCACGGATGTAACTTTAGAACGACAGTATTTATTAGCACACTAGGGTTGCAGAGAGATGAAGAATTTTATCCAGATCCAGACAAATTTGATCCTGAAAGGTTTAACGAAGATAATAAAAGCAAAAAACCTGCATTTAGTTACCTACCCTTCGGTGAAGGTCCTAGAATTTGCGTTGGAAAGCGTTTTGGTATGATGCAAACTAAAACAGCTCTGGCGATCTTATTGAACCACTACAAATTTTTCCCGGCTAAACATGAAAAATATGATTTTGACTTCGATCCACGATCAATGGTGTTAAGTAAAAACGGTGTGAATAGTTTGATGGCAGAGAAACTAAGTAGCTAAATAATGTGATTTAGTAAGGTTCTATATATTACATTTAATTCATTCTCATATTTTTAATATTTTCTTTTGCATAATTACTACGCAACGATAAGTAAAAATATTGTTGAATTTGGAAGTTTAGAATTAGGTTATTTTATGTAATTTAAATATAATGAAAATAATAAGATTACACTTTCTATGGAATGGCATCCAAAAAAAAAAAATCAGAATGAGAATCTGTTATAAGTATAAATAGATGATATTTAACTAAAGTTTTGGCAGAAGTAATAGAAAAGATAATATCGATATGTTGGAGAACTTGTATAAATGAGTGTTTTAAAACGTAATATATGGGTAAAAGAAGTTAAAGGAATGTTTAGTTTAATTAATTAAATAAGTTTATAGACATATTAATTGTTGAAATACAGAATTGCCTGTATTATGTAATTCAATCAGATTTGGTTGATGAAATTTATTTATACTATTTAATTTAAAATTTAAGAAAATGTAAAAAAATATCGTGACATTTTGAGGTTAAGATTGACATTATTCTTATATATTTTAAAATACAAAATTCGATGAACTTGTAAAGTAAGAGGTGAGAAATTTAAAATTGAAATTATTTCTTTGATTTAAAATCTTGTATTTAAAGAATCATCAAGTCGGAATTAAAGAACTTCTTACTGTTAAAGTACTCCCTGGTTTGAGAGCCCTATTTAATAGATATAAAACACATAAATGTTTTACACAATTTTATTTCGTACATAAATGTGTTCGATATTTGGAGATGCATGTATAAATAAAACAGTTCAAAATACCTCACTTCGGGTTCAATACATCAAGGTACACATGCACCCCAATAGAATGGAAATGTTCGACACCGTCGACATTGCACGTATTGGGGAAGAGTTACGTAACTACCCAGTAGCGACAGTGACACGGCCGGTGAGGTAGGTCGATCTCAGTCCCCTGACATACAATGTGTACACGACGACAAAAGTTGCTGCCGGTCAGTAGATGTGCGTTGATTTACGTATAAGAGAAAATAAATATAATTACTACATAAACAACATTACATAAAATAGTAACATTCATAAGACAATAATATCACGAACAACATAATAATAATGTACATAATATGAATTCCAAAAATAAAAACTAAACATTTTAATTCTAACATTAAGTCTTTAACACTTACACTAATTAACAGCTTCTTGTAAGATAGTAGTTCCCAAACCTTGTGTTGCCGATGGTTCGTCTCCACTTGCATGGTATACTTTTAGGGCTTAACTACTGCTACTACATTCATCGTTTGACTGAAACTGGTATAATAACGAACGTAGTCTTAGTTCTCTTCTTTTAACTAAAAACAAAGGCAGGCAAAAATTGCGCACAGAAGTGCTGCCGAAATTTTGTTTAATGTAGAAATTTAATTTTTAAAGAAAAATGATTCAACTGCACGTCTTATCAATGCTTTCGTGTTATCATCTATACGATCTAATATAGTTCTCTTTCTTTTATAAGACTTTGGTTCCTGAAATTCTTATTCAGTATGGTCTTGCAGAATATTATACACTAGCTCTTGATATTTCTCTAAAAATAAATATTTTTAAATAAATATAAGTATTTAATTTAATTCTATAACAATATTATCAGCTGTTTAGGCGGTTGATTGAACACTTGTGTTTTGGTGTAATTCTGGTTATAGTTTATATATTTTGAATACATTAAATGGCGACTGTTTACAAGCCACGTAAAAATGACCTCTTTTGCGCTTTCTTAATGATGATTCCGCCATCCTTACGATTATACGTAACAAATGTATATTCTCTAAAACTACAAGAAATTATCCTTCTACAAAATTTAGATGTTCTACTTTACTTCTCATTAACAGTTAATTGATTATTTAATTAACAATTTTCAGTGTCTTGAAATAATTACAAAATATATAGTTTTAATCAAATGAAGAAATAATAACAAACACTATAATAAAACCTCACACTTGTTTAAAATAAACTCAGCTGCAATTCGTGTAGCGCTTGTCTGTAAACAAGGCTTCAACTTCCCAATGTTGATATGTGTTTAAACAATTAAAAAACAATCACGTGCTGATCACGCTTATTTATTAGTCTGTCTGTTCGTAATACAGACAATAAAACATCTACATATGTGCAGTGTGTACGTTAAGTTGCCTATCTAGATATTTCGTGAAAATGAAAAATTTAGTACGGATAATCATTGCGAATCAACTGATGTTAAATACAGGCTGTTTCAAAAAGAATATACGTATTTCGAATGCATATATTTATTAAACTTCAAGACGTACCAATATGAAACTTGACACACATATTTACGAACCTCTCAAGTTCAGATTACAGATGTTCAGTATGTCCTCCATCAGCGACACGAACAATATTACATCGATACTCAAATTCCTCCCATACTTGGGCAAGCATGTCCTTCGTCACTGATGTTATGGCAGTACGGATTCGGTTCTTCAACTCTTCCATGATCTGTGGAAGTGGTGGTTCATAAACGTTGTCTTTAACGAAACCCCACAGGAAGAAGTCACAAGGTGTCAAACCCAGTAATCGTGGAGCCCAGCTGAGACATGCTAAGTCGCCAGCTCCTTGACGACCAATCCAACAGTTCAGTAGAGTTTCATTCAGATATTCACCCACTTGGCGGCACCAGTGAAAGGTGCCCCGTCTTGTTGAAAAATGAAGTTGTCTTCGTGTAGCCTCGGAAACAACCAGTTTTGTAACATAGCGAGATACTGCTGACCATTAACCGTGTTTTCATCAAAGAAGAATGGGCCGTAAACAAATGATCGGGATATCGCACAAAACACATTGATTTTAAGCGAATTTCGTACATGTTCAATGTGGGTTATGTAGACCCCAAATTCGAACATTGTGTTTGTTTACCAGACTACTAACATTGAACGTCGCTTCATCACTGAACACGATGCGTTGTACGAAAGAGTTATCATTGTCAATAGCATCATGTACCTCGTTACAAAATGCCACACGTTTCTATTTGTCATCAGGACGCAGAGTTTGTAACAACTGCAACTTGTACGGCTTCATAACAAACCGACGTCTCAAAACACGCCAAATTGTTGTTGTAGGCAGTTGTAACTCCTGACTGGTACGACGAGTTAATTTTGAAGGATTTCGTTGGAAAGCAGTTTGAATTCGTGCAACATTTTCTTCAGAAACACGAGGCCGGCCAGGACTCTTTCCTTTACATTCACATCCTGTATCTACAAACTGTCGGTACCATCTGCGAATGTTCCACCCATTCGGAAGATCAATTTGATAGCTCAACCTGAAACGTCTTTGCACTGTAATCACGGAATAGCACTTCGCAAACTCGAGAACACAAAATGATTTCTGCTGAGGAGTAGCCATTTTAAACATATGATGGTTACTAAGAAAAACAGAAGACAACTGATATTTAGCGGCTATTAAATAAACTAGACTATGTATTCGTTTCTACGATAACCGAGCCGAGGCGCGGCGATCGATAGTTTGGACAAAATAATACTTTTTAATATGTATATTCTTTTGGAAACATGCTGTATACTGTAATATCTTCTTTTAATAGATATTGACGAGATATGAATACACTACTATACCAATCAAAGCAATGCATTTTCTAGGTCAGTACAAGAAAAAAGACCGCAAATTATATTACTATTACTTGTTGTCAAACATAAAACGTCTATGACTAGATACAACATCCAAATGATTGATATCTACGCCAAGATTTTAAAATCGGCTCAGAATTAAAAACTCTGCATCCCAGAATATATTACCGTCAATAAATATATGACAAACTATGCTGTATAAAATCGATTGAAAATTATAAATTCTGAAATATAATATGTCTACCATATAGGTAATTACTAAATTGTTTCTTTTTTTACAATATATATCTACTCGCTATCTCGGTAATATCGCAAATGGGGAACGAACATAATCATTCAAGAAATTATCAAACACAACTACGAAATAAATGAAACACATTCTATCAATAAATGTCATACCTTTGTAATATACCGATGGCCGAATCATAATAATAAGAAGGAAATCTGCAGTCAGTAGAGTTGGGATATTTTGCCCGTTAGCCAGGATCGTAACAAGGCGAGTGTACGAAC